>OY728141.1:1073135080-1074385080 GCA_963277665.1 Viscum album
AATATTCCTACATCAGGCAAGTGGGAGGCCCGTATCCCTGCCCCATGCATGAAGCCCATCAAAATATTATAGTGGAATAAAGGGGACATAAGTGGGCTTATATCCCCAATTCAATCAAAAATATCTTTCAGTATATATTGGAGATGAAAAATGTGGAGGCTTATATCCATACACACACTTTTTTAAAATTCCATTAAATATTAAAAACATCTAAAGAGATCTGCAGAAATATTATAACACTGGTACAAATACATGGAAGGACACATATTTTAATCCCTATAGTTAGGGTAGCTCAACATTCATATCATTGTGAACAAGTGGTTTCTCTGGAGCAAGAACACATTCTTACTCCCATCCTAGAGAATTATTGACATATTTTGATATGGTATGAGGCACCAGACCAGGTTCATATTCCCATTACAACTAGGGTTCAGTAGGTGATAGTGGTACATTCTCAGGATAGGAAAACATGCCTGTCTAAAATGTTAATTTTTTTTTCAAAATCACCAGGATCGGGCTCATATCCACATTCTGGCTGGGTCTCACCATGTGAGAGGGGAACATGCCTTGGGACATGCTCGTATTCTAATTTAAGAAGACCAATGACATACTCCAAAGGCCCTGGATCAAGCTTATATCCCCATTCTTTCTAGGTACAACCAAGTGAGAATGGAACATTCCTCAGGATATGCTCATATTCCTATCAATGAATCTTCTTCACATATTCTAGTTGATCGTGTAATCCAAGCACACATTCCTACTTCTATTGATGAATGACTGCAATAGCCTCCTTCTGAGGAAATAAAAGGGGAGGTTCATATCCCTTATCCCATTACTATGGTCCATCATCATATTCTAGAATGGAATTCATTTTTAGACATGGATCATATTCTGGTTCCAATCAGGGATCACTATGTGAGAGCAATACATGCCTTGGGTAAGGCTCATATCCCTACCACAAAAGACTCGTGATATATTCCAAAGGATTAGGATCAGTCTCACACTATCACTCTATCCAAGGATCACCATGTGATAATGGAACATGCCTCAGGACCTCATATTTCTATCAATGATGAGGAAGCTCATTGGAATATTCTAGCAGCTTATTAGTAGTATGCTCAAACTCCCACAACACTGGAGGGTTAGAAACAAGATTTGGAAACCATCATACTAAAGGCTCATAACTCTACACAATTCCATATGGCATGTCAGTATATTCTATCCACAATGTAGAATGAGGATAATTTCTCTAATATGATCGATTCCAGTGTACTTGATGTTGTTCAAGACACATTCTCAACACCCCAAGGGTCTATAAACTCTTCAACCAAAGAATAATATTATCATTATCATGATAGTCCTCCTCATGTTAGGGTGGAGATGGATCGTAGGGAATCTACTCCTAACATCTTCTATGGTCAAACTACCCATGGTGATATCTTTCACTAATAAGGAAATCATCCCCTTACCCAGAAACCTTCATATAGAGTTGTGTACAAAACTTAGACACCTTCCTATCGAGAGGTTCTTGAAACATCAAGGTCAACTACATATAGTTCCCCATCAACTTCTAGAATCACTCCACTCCAGTCAGAAGGCGACCCAAAAAACAAAATTCTGTGGTCTAATTAGAAGGAGGCATTTAAGTCTGACGAAGAGTAGGCTGATATTGATATATAGAAATAGATATCCAGAAAAAACCTCTCAACCAAGTTCTAGACTATTTCAACTTTTTACTATGAGGTCCCATGTGAGGTAGAAGATGAGTGCATTCATTATCTATGCCAAAATATATGTGATACTAATCAGAAATTTTAGGCTAGAAATATACCTTATATAGGGTATCAGTATCACCTTCATCTCATCAATAAATGTTGTTGTAAGTTGGATATGGCTGTCTTTTCCATAGCCCGGAACCTGGGAATGGTGGATCATGAAAAATTCCTACTTTTTGTTTGTCGCTGCTCAGAAAAAACTCTCTATTGAGGGATTTTTAGAGCATTTCTAGACATGTGTATCCATGGATGGGTACAATATGGATCATTTAACTTCAGTATTTCCCCATAATAGAAGAAACCATTAGACAATGCATCCTATAATTCCACATCCTCTAAAAAAATAGAGGAATGGGTAATGTGAGCTAGTTAGTCACTACAACAGAATGCACCCACTTCAATGATGCCCAGTCATCACGAATGGAGGAAGAGGATAATCAAAATGTCTTTTAACTAGGCCCCTAAAAGAAACAATAATTCATTTCAGACATGGAATACAAAGTTGAAATCCACCTGATGACATCTTATATAAACTGACTCTCATCATGGGCGGCCATTTCACCCATATCCTACGCAATCATAGCTACACAGCATCAAATAGGCCATAGTAGCAGTTGTTATAGAAGCCGTCTAGGAGTAGACCCAAAACCCTCATCCTAGGGAATATATACCACTACCTCCATCTCTCATATCATCAATTCATAATAGGATTAATGAAATATCATCAATAGATGAAAACAAAACCCATCCCACTAGAATGGGGGAATTTATATCACAATCACCAACTCCAGGTTCATCATCCCTTAAGAGGGTCCTAGGTAAGTCAGTGGTGATTTTAGATTAACCCCAAAACACTGGTATGGAGGAATTTATATCTCATTTTCCATCAATAGAGTCATCAAATCGCTTACTACAATCATTGAATCCTCAATAATAACATCAATTAATGTTGATTACGAACCCTAATAATCCCCACCCCGCAGGGCTGGTAGAATTTTCATCATCATAATCATCACCATCATCACCATCACCATAGAGAGAATCTATATTCTTTAGGTTGGGATACAAATATCAAACGTCAAAATCTCATATATTTCTCCCACCACAATAAAAAACCTTTTCTATTCAGGGAATGTTCCACAATCACAACCAAAAACTCACTCAATGTCATTATTCACTGGACATGATAGAAGGAACATATGATGAATGAAATTAGTCTCCAGTGGGGTCATAATCCAAAACAGCCCAATATGTCTAGTGGTTCGAGTAACAACCCTAATGAATGTAGTGTAAAATCATCCTATTGTGTCGAATATAATGGGATAACCACCATTTCCGAATATACCTCTGTGAATATCATCATTGTCAACAATATGGATATGTTGGATCAAGTTGAAAATACAGAGGGATGAAATATGGAAAAAATACCCTAAGAGGAGGTCAATTTGGATGCACCAAGTGAGGCTGGATGAACCTAAAACCATAGAAGGCTCCAAAATTTGGCACCTTTGAATATCAAGTTTCCACCTATCTAGTGAAACAATTCCAAAGATTATGGAAAAGGTGCGGCTACATCCCAATCACCACCTAGAATAGTAGGATTTTCTTTCACATAGGAATAGTTCCACAATATAAGAGTGAGATATATACTCTTAGAAAACTCAATGGGGAGCTACTTAGGGGAAATATTCCCACCAGATATCATCTTCAAGAAGAGATGAATATTCTCCCTCCCATAGGATATCTTCCAACAAGAGCACTATCCATGTGTCAGACTAGCTCCATATCTAAAAAGATGGTCTACATAAATGAGGAAGTTTAAAAAGATCATGACTTCCCTTAGTTGCGACAATATCCTATCCCTCACCAGGAAGATTATCCAGTCTTAGGACGAATCAAAAATCATCATGAAATGAAGGCATGACCACTTTATCGACACCACCCTCTCCCTTTAGATGGGAGGAAACTCTGAAAACATTACCCCCAGAGTTTATTAATTTCATCAAGTCCCTATATACTCCAATAGAACCCATTGAAGGGAGACACACACATATGCATCCTGAGAAAAAGTAATATCTTGAGTGGTTGGATGATACTTTTCCCCAACCAAATTTTGTAAATACTACCTTCTCTACCTTTAATGGTCCAAGAAACCATGAAAATCATATCACACATTTCATATCATAATGTGGTTGATGATAGGCCATAAAGATCTATATGAGGTAATAAAGATGTGATTTTTGAATACAATATGTTAGGGATATCCTTTATTTTGTGTAGATTTATGCAGCATGATAGGTTGCGGGATGGGAAATCCTTGATCATAAATTCCTTTAGTATTTTAGCTCCACATTGAGGAAAACAAAAATCATGTACCTAAAAAACTATAAAAACATGAAAATGAGAGGGTGTTTTACTTCAAAGAGAAATGGAAAGGTTTAACCTATTCACCCAGAACCCCACTTTCACATGAGAAACTACTAGTGATCAGTGCTAAAAATATACAGGATGATTTTAAAACACATTTCATACCAATGAAGTACCCATGTGGGTTATGTGAATTCATAGAAACATCACAACATCTCACTATAGGAAAATGGGCCTATACCCATAGTTGTGGAAAAACCTGTGGGTATAGGGAACCATATGCCCACAGTTTTTCCAAAAACTACTGGTATAGGATGTTTTTCATGACCTATATTCATGGTTTAGGAAAAACCATGGGTATAGGGTTGATTTTTGAGACCTATATCCATGGTTTTTGTAAAACCATGGGTATAGGGTTGTTTTTTTGAAGACCTATACCCACAGTTTTCCAAACCACGGTTATAAATTTCCTGTATTACGGTGGGATTTTTTTTTCTCGGGGCCCAATTTTTTTATGGGAACACCTATTCCCACGATTTAACCTCCTATAACCATGGTTTAGAATAAAATATATAGATAAATACTGATTATATACACATAATTTATGTAGATAGAGTGGTGAGGCACTGGGTGTTAGAGGAGGAGGTCACAATATCGAAACCCATGACCATATTTTCTTCGAAAAACTATACCCATGGTTTTAAAACCATGGGTATAAGGCTGTGACATGGTGGGAAAAAATTATACCCATAGTTTGGAAAACATTTGGGTATAGTCCGTGGAGCTATACTGACACCTCAGTTTCCCACGGTTCCCAAAACTATGGGTATAGACTATACCCATGATTTTTGGGGCTATACCCACAGTTCTGAACTGTGGGTATAAGCCAGTTTTCCATTAGTGAGGATACCATTCAACAAACCCAATTAAAAGATCTATCCATGCCTTTATCACATGGTATAAGTCTTAGAAAAGAAGAATATATGACTCTCACTATCAAGAAAGCAGTAGTGCCCGTCAAAGCACCTATGTAGGTCCCGAACCGCCCAACATCTCCTATCGAGCAGTGAAAACCAAAAAATCTCCCTCAACTAGAATCACATAGAAATCAAGGTCACTTGGTATTTGAGGAATGGATTAATAAATCATACTTCTTATTAAATTAACAGTTTCATGGTTATTTATTGGAAACCATGGATAAAAACCTTCTCAAGCTACCATAACCCATGAAGCCCGATTAGGTTAACCTCACTAATCATCCCAACTACAATCCTTTCCATAGAAGACTGGATCATAATATCCAATATTTCTTCATATTCAAAGACATCCTTCAAGGAATGGTTGATTATTAACATGTGCTATTAGATAAATCTTTAGAGTAATTAGCCCACATAAATATTGCTAAATCATAAGAAGGGGTGATTGGAATAAAGTTCCAAATAGGCATGAATGGATTTAAAAAACTGGATGACTCATTAAATTGTTGACTAGGATCATGGCACCCTGGGATTAGAGCTGCATAGACCCCCCCAATAGCTCCACCACCTAAGAATGTGATATTATATATGTCTCCCAAAAGTGGGTGTGACCACTTGAAGCAGGATAAAATTAAAGAGGAGGATTCATGTTCTACAATAACACAAGCTAGATCTCTTTCATATTTCTTCCCTACAACATCTAAATCTTGGGTAATTCCCCACTAAATACAACATTAATTGGACAAATATTTCATATTTGGTTCTATAAACATGATAAAATTGGAAGAACCCTCCTCCAATGATGAATTTTCCTCCAATTATGAGTTCCCCACACCAAACCAGAGAACAAGAGGCTGTATTCATAGGAATCAAAGATACAGTAGACAAAACAGGCATGGTCAGACCCAATATTTCTATTACTTCCCCATGGAGAATGTATATGCAGCTAAAACCCATTGGAAAACACTCCATATAGCCCAATAATGACTTAGAGGTGTCCCTGAACCCTCCAGCAGATGTGTGCACCCATTTTTCTTGCTTGACAATGGGTTTTATTATCGGATCATCCCTAGCAATGAGGAAGGCCGGAACGACCCATGCCACTAGACATAGATTCTCCATTGACCTATTTAAAAGAACCAATCTCATCCACTAAAAATTCCTCCATTCCTAATCCACATGTCCACGAACATTTCCACATAGGGAAGCACCTATATCAGGTATAAAAGTATGAAATTATAAAATAGCTATCGATTGTCTTAACCAATCCCTCAATCTAGAATGTACTCTATATTTCAAAAGAACCTAGAGAGTCACTCATTAAATCCTTCCAAATCCCATAAGAATTCGAGATAGAAATTGATGAATCCAAGTTCTATCGAATGGATACCATGTCAATAGAATTATATTTCACCATCAAATTCACAGAGAATGATCAAGAAGAGGCCATCCGGGGAAAAATTAGACCCCTATATGTTTCTATTAGACTCGATAATGTCGATATCTAAAAGGATATAATTTAAAATGGATATGGGAATAAACTTATCCCAATTTGAACCCTCCAATGTGTGGTATATAGGGAATAAAATGTTTCTACAACAAAGCTGACCATTCAAGGTTATGATAAGAGTGATCAAAGACCACTTAGGAAGATCAAACTCAAATAGCAGTTTGGGGATTTCCCATATGAAACAAAGTTTATGGTTATCCCGAAATACACCACATACAATATCCTACTTGGAAGGCCCTGTATCTATAGTCACATGGAGGTACCTTCAACATTCCATCAATGTATGAAATACCCTATTGATGAAATGGTTGACAATCTCCATAGTGAAAACACCCCCATAGAGATTTGCAAGGCCACATATGTTGAAGCATGGTTCTATAAAAATGTAGGAAACCAACCAACGGTGGATGATTATATAAAGGTTTCATCACCCAATGGCTTATAAACCGCCCCTGGAAATCCCTAGAGTGTGCTTGAAAATAACTATATGATCTCCATAAATCTAGTTAAGGTGATAGAACTAGTCCCAGAGGTCTAAGAACCTCCTATCCCTAGTGAAAGTGCAAAATAAAATCTTCTCCGACATGTATTTGTAACAACTCTGGTATCAAGGGATGATAACGTGTCTTCTCATGGAATCGATCACCTCAACAGTGATAAAGATGACCCCATATTTCTTCCTCTATCTGAGAATGGCTCCACAAAATCAAATATGGAAGAATAAGAGGATGACCATAAGAACACCACTCCCACATTCACAGAAGGTGTCTCCACCACCATTGAAAAGATTAGACAAGAGAATATGGGAACATAAGAAGACCCATGAACTATATTTATTATCTCCACCATGTGCCTCAAACAACAAGATATGTACATTGCATTTCCTAAGAAACACTGATATGTTTTTATATGAAACTATACATAAATGACCGGACATAATCTAGATGTGGCTACACACTACCTCGGCATAACCGATGAGCATCGAGGCTTCAAGGAGAAATCCATAAAGATTCACCCCTCTCATGCTGCCAATATAGAGGGGGACATTTACAAATTCTTCAAATACATTTTTTTCGTGTAGTAAAATACCCAATATGGATCACCAATATTGTCCTTGTATAGAAACAGAATTGGAAGATGAAGGTATACATCAATTTTAGAGTCCTTAATATGTATTTTAAAAAGGAAAATTTCCTATTTCCAATCACATAGTTCTTGATCGATCTAAATTCTATATTCAAAGCCCTTTCCTTCATGGACATGTAATTAGGGTATAATCAAATAAAGATGACCCTTGAATACGAGGAAGAGACTTACTTTCGAGAGCCTTAGGTTATATTTTTCTATCAGGTTATTCCCTTTGGTTAGAAGAACATAGATGATACATATAAACATACCATGCATCATATCTTTAATCCATTATTGGGAAGAATAACTGAATTCTATATCGATGACATGGTGGTCAAATACCAAAAGAAATTTGATCACTTCACAGACTATCAAACGATTTTTGACAAGATGAGACAATATAATATAAAGATGAATGAACTAAAATGCATGTTCATGGTTACATTAGGGAAGTTCCATGGCTTTGTGGTATGCTACCGTGACATCGAGTTCAACCTAGAGAAGACTAGTTCTATTTTAGAAATGTCAAGACAAAAATATATCAAAGTGATAAGGGGACTCCAAGGAAACCTCACCTACATTCATCATTTCAAAGACAACTTGGTTGGTAATGATATTCCCTTCACCAGGATAATGAATATGGGAATCAACTACCAATGGGATGGGGACTACCAAGAATACTTTTAAAGCATCATGAAGTTTCAACTACACCAACCTGTTTTGATGGCCTCTGTGAAAGGTAGGCCGTTAATATTGTTTATAGTCATCATGGAATAATCATTGGGTGCCGTCCTTGTATAGTAAATTTATGTGGGGAGAAAAAATAGTACTTATTACCTCAGAAAAACAATTATAGGTACTGAGACCTGATACTCGGATGTAGAGAATAACATCCATGAAATCATATTAATAGTGAAAAGGACAAGGCCTTACATTCATAACCACTAAATCCATCTAGGCTCTCATATTGATCCACTCAATTACATCCTTTGCTGCCCCATGCTAACTAGCCATATGGCATAATATGCTGTCATTCTTCAACAATATGACATCAAATTCGTGTCACCAAATGTAGTGAAATGAAAATCCCTAACCAATTTCCTCACAAAACATCCCACCCTAGAGAATATACCTATGGACACTGAGCACCCAGATGATGGGGTATTCTATGCCAATAACACTCCCAAAACATGGGAGATGTATTTTGATGGCTCCTCCCAAAGTCCAATCGATGAAAGTATGGAATACCCAAAGCTTAATCGGGTTGGACTAGAGATTGTATTGTCTCTATAGAAATTTTTTTCCCTACAACATATCACTATCTAAGGGTTTCATGAATAATGAGGCTGAATACCAAGACCATATCACTTGCTTTGAATTATCCCTATAGGTGAAGATATCCTACCTGGATATCAATGGGGATTGAAAACTAGTTATAAAGAAGATAAATGGAGAATATTCCATCAAAATGAAATAACTAAACCCTCTCACTGGACACATTAGGTGACTGATGGAGAAGTTTCCTTTTGATCCAACACTACATCATTTTCTAAAAACATAGAATGCTCATATCAACCCATTGGCTAATGTAGCCAAAGTCCTGGATGACTATGATCAAGAGGAAGCAATATTACATATCACACATAGAATAATGGTCTGGTAGATCATCATATATGCTATCGAAGAAATAAACCATTTTAGTATTTCCCCAGAGCATGTTGAACTGATATCCTCCCCTAGATGGATGGATCCTGTAATTGGTTATCTCAAAAATGGGACTCTCTTGAAACACCATGCCCGAAGGGAACATGTTCGACACCGTGTAGTGAGCTTTACAATACCTGATATCCCAAATGAGAAAAAAAAACATCTAATAGAGTGGATTTGAAATAATCCTCCTCGGATTTATAGAATAAATATAGATTCAAGTCATCATGGAAGAAGTAAATGTGGGCACCTGTAGTGCTCACCAATCTTGGACGAGGCTCTCCCACCAAATCAGGAGACTGAGTTATTATGGAAAACCATGATAAAAGATTATGAGATATTCAACAAGAAATTTTATTCATTCCATATCCATGAAAACATCATCAACCAACCCCTAAAATTTATACATACATCAAAATATTCTTGTCCATTATCTGTTTGGGGAATGGATATTGTGGGGATATATCCCCTAGCCACAACTAAGTAGTTCATGTACATATTTACTTCTAATAACATATTTTAAAAATGGGATAAGGAATATACTTCAGGGAATTAAGGATGAAGAATATCATAAACTTTTTAATGTCCTATATCATCACTATATTCAGAGTCCCTTACACAATATTTACAGACAATGACACCAACATCTATTCTAAATGTTGCAGAAACTACACCAGTAGTAAAATATTGTGTCTAATCACTCATATATAAAAACATATAATGGAAAATGGATAGATATAAGCCTTCAATACATGTATGTGAAATATAATCTAAAATACGGTGAACATTGATAATAAGTACTGGCCGAAAAATCTCATCCATGCTTTATGGGATGACCATACCAACATGTGTACTACTACACAATAAACTGTATACTCATTGGTGTATGAGAATGAGGTAGTGTTACCCATAAAATTCTAGGCACCTTCACTCAAAATAACCATATGTGGGAAACTCTGGATTGATGATAAATCATAAGTGTCTGGAACAATTAGAGTGACTTGATTAGAATAGGTTGTGTACATTGCACAACCTCTAATTCCATCTGAATTAAATAACACGATACTTTTAAAAAGGTTTGCCTCTATTAATTCATCTATGGAGAATTGGTGTTGGATATCAGGACACTAATGAGAGAAGGTAAAAATCCTTTGATGTTGGACCCAAATAGGAAGGGCCTTACATCATACATATGGTCTATCATAATGAAGATTACTCATTGGCTATAATGGATGGGGAGAATGTCACACCCCCCACAAATGTGATATTTCTCAATAAATACTTTGTATTGATTTCATCAAGAACCCTTTTTCCTGGTTACATGATGTTAAAATATACAATTTCATTGCAGTTACATGATGTTAAACTATACAAGATCGTTCTGGTTGCATGATGTTAAACTACAAAAGTTTATCCTTATTACATGATGTTAAACTGTACAAGCTCATACGGGTTACATGAAATTAAACTGTACAAGTTCATCTGGGTTACATGATGTTGAACTATACATGTTATTCCCCAATACATGACATTAAACAGTACATGTTTAACCTTGTTACATGATGTTAAAATGTACAAGAACTTCCTGGAGATGTGATGTTAAACTGTACCAGATCATCCTGACCCCATTAAGTTAAAATTTACAAAGTCATCTAGATTACATGATGTTAAATTTCACAAGATCTTCCTATTAAAAAGATCTTAAACTACATAGAATCTCTCATCCTAGTAGCAAGAAATTAAACTACACATCGTCTCATGTCCTAGAAATAGGAATTTAAAATGCACAACATCTCATGTCGTAACTACATGACACTAAACTATGTGGATAAAATCCTCACTGAATGAAATTAAACTACTTAAGAAGCACCATCTCACTAAGAACTCACCATACAAGAGCTAGATCTATGTGAAGGAAGGATGAAATAACAATTTCCCATGTGATAGTTAGCTCCACATAAGGAATCTCTTCATCCAAGAACAACTTGAGGCTTGATTTCTTCCATCACATGATACATAGTGACACCCAAACATCTAGTAATATGTCTAGTGGTAATATTCATTTCATTTCAAATCAAGTTATCTTTTTCTTTACCATATGACATTAAACTGAATGACTGATGTCCTTTCCACATGACATTAAATTTTACGAGTTTTCGAGAACTACATATGACTTGATTCTAATTTTTAGTGAGATACGTAGGGAAACCTCAATCCTATATCTTGTTCTAACCACCAAATGATGAAAAATGACCCTTTTATATCCTTAATAGCCTCTTCATGGTGAGAGGATCCCTTTACTTTCCTTGTTTCTCACACAGAGCATAGATCACATGATCTTAGGAATTCAGTAAGGGCTTCCCCACACAAACAAGGCATTATAGATCATGACAAGCTCATCAACACTACAAGAAAACTGCCGTTTAGCGGCGGTTTTAAAAACCGCCATGAAATGCCATAATTTTTATTTTGTTTTATTTTATTTTTATTTTTTTTTAATTTTTTTTAGGATTAGCAGCGGTTTTTTAAAAAACCGCTGCGAAATAGCGGCGGTTTCGGTAAAACCGCCGCGAAATGAAAGAAAAAAATAAAAAAACATGAGAAACCGCAAAATCACTAAAACGACCATAACTTTTGATCCGGGCGTCCGTTGGAGAACCAAGACCAGTCAAATCAAAGCTCATGTAGAAATATAGAGGTACATATAATCAAAACCATGAGATGGTCTAAGGTGTAGAATATATTAGAGTTATAAAAATGTTGAAAAAAGTTCTCCAACTTCAAACGACCATAACTTTCGCTCCGGGTGTCCGTTTGGGCTCTACCACATATCAAATCGAAGACAGAGAAGAGAGCTACACACAAAATCCACAAAAGTAAGCTTCTATTATGTTTTTCGACCCCAAAAACCCCTCCGAAGGCCTCCGAAACCCCGTTTCCGTCACCGATGTCCCGTCGAACTTGTCTTCAAATGGACCTAACTTTCTATTTGCGTGTCAGTTCGGACACCTCCACCTGCCATATCATAGCTCATTCCATGAGCTTCAGTTTGACTGGTCGCAGTGCCCACATGCACTCCTGGATCATATGTTATGGCATTTTTAGTGAGTATCGGGTTTGTTATGTTTTTCGATGCCTCGTTTCTAGCACCCATTCCCCGTCAGCTTTTTTTTAAACGGTCATAACTTCTGATCCGCCTGTCCATTCAGACTTTTTCACCTATCAGGTCGAAGATCATTTCAGGATCTTTGATTTGACAGGTCGTGGATCTAAAATGGACTCTCGAATAATAAGTTATCTCCGTTAATGTGAGTCTAATGTTTTTGTCTCTTTATGACCGTTTTGACGGGTTTTAACGGTTTCTCCATTTATTACTGTTTGTTTGGGTTTCCATGACTTGTTATCTTTATCAATGGTTTTTTGTGGGTTATTATGATGATTATGTTGAATTATTAAGTGGTTTTCCAAAGCTGTCTTGAGTTTTTATGCGTTCTCATGCGTTCTCATTCTTTCGAATGCCTCATTCTTCATATGCTTCTCCATCCGTTTTCATGCATTTTCATGATTTTTCATCCCTTACCACGTCTTTTCATACTGTTTTCATGTCTTACCTTTATTATTTATTATTTAATATTTATTTATTATTTATATTTACTTATTTTTATTATTTATTATTTATTATCTATTATTAATTATTTATTAGTACTAATAATAAAATATTATTAATAATAATAATATTTGTTAGTGGTTATTTATTACTTATTATTTATTATTTATTAATTATTATTTATATTTATTTATTATTTATTAGTTATTATTTATATTTATTATTAATTATCTATTATTTATATTTATTTATTATTTATTATTTATATTTATTATTTATTATTTATTATTTATTATTTATTATTTATTATTTATATATATTAATTATTTATATTTATTTATTATTTATTATTTATATTTATTTATTATTTATTATTTATTATTTATATTTATTTATTATTTATATTTATTTATTATTTATATTTATTTATTATTTATATTTATTTATTATTTGTTATTTATTATTTATTATTTATTATTTATATTTACCTATTATTTATTAATTATATATTTATTAATTATTAATTATTTATATTTATTTATATTTATTATTTATTATTTATATTTATTATTTATTATTTATATTTATTTATTATTTATTATTTATTATTTATTATTTATTATTTATTATTTATTATTTATTATTTACTATTTATTATTTATATTTATTTATTATTTATATTTATTTATCATTTATTATTTATTATTTATTATTTATATTTACCTATTATTTATTATTTATATTTGCTTATTATTTATTATTTATATTTATTTATTATTTATTATTTATATTTATTCATTATTTATTATTTATTATTTATATTTATTTATTATTTATTATTTATTATTTATAATTATTTATTATTTATACTTATTTATTATTTATTATTTATATTTACTTATTATTTATTATTTATATTTGTTTATTATTTATTATTTATTATTTATTATTTATTATTTATTATTTATTATTTATTATTTATTATTTATTATGTATTATTTATTATCTATTATTTATTATTTATTATTTATTATTTATTATTTATTATTTATTATTTATTATTTATATTTATTTATTATTTATTATTTATTATTTATTATTTATATTTATTTATTATTTATTATTTATATTTATTTATTATTAATTATTAATTATTTATATTTATTTATTATTTACTATTTATTATTTATATTTATTTATTATTTATATTTATTTATTATTTATTATTTATATTTACTTATTATTTATTATTTATATTTGTTTATTATTTATTATTTATTATTTATTATTTATTATTTATTATTTATTATTTATTATTTATTATTTACTATTTATTATTTATATTTATTTATTATTTATTATTTGTTATTTATTATTTATTATTTGTTATTTATTATTTATTATTTATAATTAATATTTAATATTTAATATTTAATATTTATATTTATTTATCATTTATCATTTATTATTTATTATTTATTATTTATTATTTATTATTTATTATTTATTATTTATTATTTATATTTATTTATTATTTATATTTATTTATTATTTATATTTATTTATTATTTATTATTTATATTTATTAATTATTCATTATAAATTATAAATTATTTATATTTAATATTTAATATTTAATATTTATTATTTATTATTTATTATTTATTATTTATATTTATTATTTAATATTTATTATTTATATTTATTTATTATTTATTCTTTATTATTTATATTTAATTATTAATTATTATTTATATTTATATTTATTTATTATATATAATTATTTAATATTTATTATTTATTATTTATATTTATTTATTACTTACTATTTATTATCTATATTTATTTAATATTTATATTTATTTATTATTTATTATTTATATTTACTTATTATTTATTATTTATTATTTATTATTTACAATTTAATATTTACCATTTATTATTTATTATTTATTATTTATTATTTATTATTTATTATTTATTATTTATATTTACTTATTACTCATTATTTACATTTATTTATTATTTATTATTTAAATTTATTTATTATTTATTATTTATTATTTATATTTATTTATTATTTACTATTTATTATTTATATTTATTTATTATTTATATTTATTTATTATTTATTATTTATATTTACTTATTATTTATTATTTATATTTATTTATTATTTATTATTTATTATTTATTATTTATTATTTATTATTTATTATTTATTATTTATTATTTATTATTTATTATTTATATTTATTTATTATTTATATTTATTTACTATTTATTATATATTATTTATATTTATTATTTATTAATTATTAATTATTTATATTTATTTATTATTTATTATTTGTTATTTATTATTTATTATTTGTTATTTATTATTTATTATTTATAATTAATATTTAATATTTAATATTTAATATTTATATATATTTATTATTTATATATATTTATTATTTATTATTTATTATTTATATTTACTTATTATTTATTATTTATATTTATATTTATTTATATTTATATTTATTTATTATTTATATTTATTTATTATTTATTATTTATTATTTATATTTATTTATTATTTACTATTTATTATTTATATTTATTTATTATTTATATTTATTTATTATTTATTATTTATATTTACTTATTACTTATTATTTATATTTATTTATTATTTATTATTTATTATTTATTATTTATTATTTATTATTTATTATTTATTATTTATTATTTATTATTGATTATTGATTATTGATTATTGATTATTGATTATTGATTATTGACTATTTATATTTATTTATTATTTATTATTTATTGTTTATATTTATTTATTATTTATTATATATTATTTATTATTTATTAATTATTATTTAGTATTTAGTATTTAGTATTTATTATTTATTATTTATTATTTATTATTTATTATTTATTATTTATTATTTATATTTATTTATTGTTTATATTTATTTATTATTTATTATTTATTACTTATTATTTATTATTTATTATTCATTACTTATTATTTATTATTTATTATTTATTATTTATTATTTATACTTATTAATTAGTAATTATTTATATTTATTAATTATTTATATTTATTATTTATTTATTATTTATTATTTATATTTATTTATTATTTGTTGTTTATTATTTATTATTTATTATGTATTATGTATTATTTATTATTTATTATTTATTATTTATTATTTATTATTTATTATTTATATTTATTTATTATTTATTTAATATTTAATATTTAATATTTAATATTTATATTTATTTATTATTTATTATATTTATTTATTTATTTATTATTTATTATTTATATTTATTTATTATTTATTATTTATATTTATTTATTATATATATTTACTTATTATTTATTTTTTATATTTATTTATTATTTATTAGTTATTATTTATTATTTATTATTTATTATTTATTATTTATATTTATTTATTATTTATTATTTATATTTATTTATTATTTACTATTTACTATTTATAATTTATTATTTATTATTCATTATTCATTATTTATTATTTAGTATTTATTATTTATTATTTATTATTTATTATTTATTATTTATTATTTATTATTTATTATTTATATTTATTTATTGTTTATATTTATTTATTATTTATTATTTATATTTATTTATTATTTATTATTTATTAATTATTTTTTATTATTTATTACTTATTATTTATTATTTATTATTTATTATTTATTATTTATATTTATTAATTATTAATTATTTATATTTATCTATTATTTGTTATTTATTATTTATTATTTATTATGTATTATGTATTATGTATTATGTATTATTTATTATTTATTATTTATTATTTATTATTTATATTTATTAATTATTTATATTTATTAATTATTAATTATTTATATTTATTTATTATTTATTATTTATATTTGTTTTTTATTTAGTATTTATTCTTTATTATTTATATTTATTTATTATTTATATTTATTTATTATTTATTATTTATTATTGATTATTGATTATTGATTATTGATTATTGATTATTCATTATTTGTTATTATTGAGTTTATATCTATTATTTATGTATTATTTGTTTTTTCAATTAATATATATAAGTATATTAAATTCTGTTTATTATTCACATGACGAGCTTGCTAGAGTGGTAAAGTCTTTGGAAAATATGTAAGAGGTTAGGGGTTCAAATCTCACCAAACGCAGTATTTCTTTATATTGCATGGGCATGTGCATGGGCATGTGCATGAGCATGTGCATGAGATGTGCATGCATGGATAAATAAAGTAAATAAAGTAATACGAAATAAATAAAAAAAATAAAATAAATACGAAATAAATAAAATAAATAAAATAAATAAAATAAATAAAATAAATAAAATAAATAAAATAAATAAATAAAATAAAATAAATAAAATAAATAAAATAAATAAAACCGCCGCTAAATCATTTAGAGGCGGTTTAAACCGCCGCTAAAAAACCATCGCGAAACGTTCTGTGACGGTTTAAAAAACTGCCGCGAATAGTTTCCCGACGGACGATTTCGCGGTGATTTTTCAAAACCGCCGCCAATCTATTTAGCGGCGGTTTACACCGCCGCGAAACAAAAAAAAAACCGCCGCTAAATCGTGATTTTGCCGTAGTGCAAGGTCCTAAACGAAATACCTTAAAAGGCATACCTTGAGTCCTCCCTACATGACATTAAACTGCATGGTTGATTCCCCTTTCACGTCATAACATTACAAATTTCTATTGACCTCAACCGAGAGGACCAATATTACTCAAATCTATAACCCTAGGACAAGTCTCAACAAATAAATATAAAAATACCCTCTCCATGTTTATAGGTAAGACTTGTGTAGGAATATTCTATTTCCATAACTACATGCGGCATGATTCCTATTACTGAGGGATATGTAGTGACACCCATATTTCTATCGTTGGGTATAGCCACAAAACCCATTTTCATGTCGGGAATCCAATATCCTTGTTGCACGACGTTAAACTTCATGGTTCCACAACGAACTAAATGTGGTTTGATTATTTCTATTACATGATATGTAGTGATCCCAAACCTCTAATCATGGGCCCAACTATAATAATAAAAAACAATAATCTCCACCTATACGTACATGCCAAACCTTCATAGAGTGTTTCTCATTTAATAACTACATGTGGCTTGATTCCTTTTATCACAGGATATGTAGTGATTCCCGGATCTCAAGTCCTAGGTCTACCTAAAACAACCAACAAAAAAAATGCACTCCAAATGCATAGTGGTTGAGACATACAAGACCATTTTTCCTATGTATGAGTCAGATTTATGTACGGATTTCTTGTGCATGTAATATAAATTGCTCAATTTCTCACATCGGTTCCCATATTCTTACAACATGATGATTAAAATGAAAGGGAGATGTCCTTATCACATGACATTAAAACTAAAAAACAAAAGTTTCCTTATCATATGATGTTAAACTATAAGGAAAATGTACTTACAACATGATGTTTACACTTCACGGAAGCATGTGTGGCTCTACTACACGTCTTTAAACTTTTCAGACCATCATCCATTATCCTCCTTTATCAATGGACCACAAGAGCATTACCCCGGTTATCTATAGTATGGGGTGATCCTTCCATATTTTAAGCACCTCAATCCATAAATCACACTTCATGTATCAAGCAACTCAATTTTACAAAAACCATTTATATACCTTGTAAAAAGATATATGGCTTGTAAAGACATTTTGTTTGACTACGCATGCTAGCCTATGGTTCCTGTATATGTTCCTATGGTCATCAACCAAATGTGTCACTCTATAAAAAGGGATTTCTGATACCTGTGAGCCCTGGCATCACCATAGTAGAACTCAACACATTAATGTGTTCTCGTCCATTCCATGTATGATTTTCTTATATCATTACTCATGAACTAAGAACCTTGATCCATGATTTACAATATTTTTATCTCCAACTCAGAAGGATTATGGGGTACTCTTGACCCTAGGTATCCTAATAAGATCTTGTGTATCATCCCCCATATTATATCCATGCGCATTAAGACCTTAAACTACTTACACTCTAGTCAAAGATGTAAAACCTTAAACTCTAACCGATAATGGTCCAAATCATAAGACTTTAAACAGCCAGAAAAAGAGAAAAAAACTTTCATGGTATAAAACCTTCAAAGAGAGGCCTGGTCAAAAGTTAATTCTTCACTCAACATCTCTAGATATTACGAAAAAATTAGGGTGAAAATAAATAAGGCATAAATCTCATAGGGCATACTCCATATCCCTAGTAAATTCCAAGCTATGGTCACTGGACCCCCTGGTTCATAAAAAAGACAGAGTAATGATTTTTGACATCTACTCATCGTGATAATATGTCCTCTAGTTGGTGAAACAACTTTTAGAGTTCTCAAAACCTTCTTAGATGTTACACATTCCACTAATAACACTTCATTATTCGAGTTCCTGGGATCACCGTAAACCATCCATGGCCCCTGGAAGAGGATAACCAGCTTCAAGGGACAATTTTCTTGTCTAGGAATGTATATCTATGGATCTTGCATATGCACATATGGTTTTAAAACAAACGTGTCACTCTATGAAAAGGTATTTATGATCCTTTTGTGCCCTGAAATCATTGCGGAGGAACCCAACACCTCATTTCTAGGTGATTCTTAGTATGATTTCCCAATATCATCTTCTTGACCCGATCACTTTAGAACATGATTTAAAATCTTTATACCAAACCATTCTAGAAGATTTGAAATCATTGACATTACTTAACCATGTTTTATACCCTTTCGCAATGTAGGAATACGACATCCCATTACAGAACCCTTGATGGCCCACACCTCATGATTTGAAACCACAAGGCCTGAGGCCCCAACATCACAACTAAGAAATGAACTTCCCTAGGGTACTAGATCCCTTCTTGGATAGCCTTATTCTACAACTAACCTCATCCTCTAGACATTTGAGTCTTCAAAAATCTATCATGGCCTCTAGAAAAGAGTGAATATCATATTTTATGGACCATTCTATTGATGAATAAGGGATTTTACCTACAAACTGAAGGAATATTCTCATTAAAAAAGTGAGATTCAATCCTTGTGAGCCTTGGAAACACTATAGAAAAACCTCAGGATATTATAGGCCATCCCCAAAATTTCTTCCAAATCCCATATTCGTTGACTCAAACTTTTGGATTATTACTTATATCACCCATACTCTAACTATCTAGGTGGACCTAACATCTATTTTATTTCTCTATTAACCAATATTCCCCCATAAATATTCCATGACCATTGTAAAAAGAGTGTAGAAACCTCTATTTGACAATTCTACCATCACATATGGGTTTTGAGCTACCAACCAGAGGAATATCCTCCTTGTAGGAAAGGAGCTATGATCCTTGACAACACCATGATAAAACTCATCACCATAGGGTATTTTGGTTCATTTATGGAATGTCTGCACCATATTCCATGATCATTAATTTGGTTTTTGCTAAAGGACCCTAAATTGCAACGATATATGGTCTGAGCTAAAAGACCCTAAACCACAGTGAAATAAGTTTTGAGAAAAAATAACCTAAACTACAGTGATAGATGGTCCAAGCTAAAACACCCTAAACTATAACAATAGACGGTCTGAGATAAAATACCATAGAATATATTGATATAAATTTACAATATAAAATACTCTAAACTATAGAATAATTTAAATTTATTCTACAATAATGGAAAAGCTTGTAAGTCCCACCATATAGCCTTATACAAAGTTAATATACGCTTTCCCAGCCTATCGGATTTAGAAAAATATAGAGAACTCTCCCTCTAGGATATATATTCTACCTAATTATCCTTATGTGGATCAGGTAATCTCAATATAGCTGGAGAAGATATATCAGTATGGAATCTCATGTTTGTGGGCATTCATGAGAACTTCTTGAGAAGAATCTATTCTGATTTAAATACTCAAATCCATGCATTTAGTTTTACATGATATTATACAATGGATGGGTATCATTGGAGAATCATATTATTTTGGATTAGAGAAATTTCACACACATCATTAATGAATTATAGACTAGACAACAACATGAAAAGTCTAAAAAATCCATTCATTGACAGTGTGAAATCAGAGGTATCTCTATATTTCAGATTACATCCTAGAATATCACCAAAAGAAGAGTTAATAACAAATGATGAACTATAATAAAATTTAATTAGATGAGATGGAAAAGTAATCAAGATTCCAATTAGAATCATCAATTGAATGTAGAAGTACTACTCTCCAAACCTCTTCTACTTCTTCCTAAGGACGAAGAGTCTTGAATAATGCAGTCATCTCTTAAAATATATTTTGAGAAGTTTCCAATGAGGATGATGGTGTTGAATGGTCATAACTTAGACAAGATATTATTTCTTAATATCATTATATTGGAATAGTCCAAGCATCCATCTGGGCTTGTAATTTTAATATAAATTGGTGACTCTGGTCCAATTTGTCTAATTCATCCTTCATCTATTCAGCAAGGGGATCCTCATCTTAATGATCATGAAATACCATCTCATTGGTGGCCAAATATTTCCATGTTTTTATAATTTGTTTCATGATCTCATATATTTGTTGTTGATAAAAACCAATCACCCCAAGTCATTAAACAGTTGATGAAGGTTCTCCCCTTAGAAATGAAATGTTTCCAAAAGAGTCTCATAAATCAAGTAATGAATCTGCTTCCAGAACTTCATGCACAGTGTCTAATATTATATAACTAATGGGATGGGACTTCCAAAAAGAGATATAGATAGCTGATAAGGTAAGTAAATGAAAGAGGAGGCTCTATATATCCTCCCCTTAATAGAGTAATCACATATTTCTTGTGCTTGAGGGTTGATTTACTCAACATATTCAATCCCACTCTTAATATGGTCATCAATGAGATGAGGTCACTTCCTCAATGTCTTTCCTAAGTGCTGAATCAACTCTATAATTTCCATGCATAGAGGGATTGGGAAGGAAAATGGAATGTACACATGATGAACTAGTCAACTTATCAAACCACCCAGGTAGGATGCTACCTGAGCCTGTGCATTATCCTAAGTAAAAATGTTTAGAGCATCAAAAGACTAAAGGATGATATCGACATCATTTTCTTCATGTTCAAACATCATCCAAAACCTATAGATGATCCTTGGGTGCCACTCTCCTCATATGTTGTCCAAAGGAATAGGGGAGAACATTTGGGTGTATCCAAAATAATGAGAAAATCAATAAGGTTTACAAGGTTTGTAGATGTTCAACTCATACATCATGGCTACAATAACCCCATCCCAAAGAGAGAACTTATATGACCTTTCATCAATGGAGCTACTTCCTTTGTCAATGATCATCCTAGTTGATGTGGGATAAGGGGTGAAATCAAATCTATATGATGAACTCAACATATTTATAACCTTATCATAGATTAGTGACATAGCCCCAACCTCATATATGTTTAGAAACCTGGGATGAGGTAAGGAATTAGGGATCCTGGTGGTATCATAGTATCCGTTGTAATGGAAATGATCACCTATATTGCAAAATAAAAACTATAAAGGGCCAATGATACTATAGGGGATTATACCTTGTGGATTGTGGACCATGAGTTTGTAAAGCCATGTAAGGGTTATCAACACCAGATTAAGGTGAAGTCCCTCTCCCAGATGCACTTCTATCACTAGCGTATTGACCCGAATTCCTAAACTCCTGTACCCAGCGAGGAAAGACACCCATTCAAGAGAAGGGAAATAAAATCCACCAGCCTAAGGCTCATAGAGATATTTGCGTTTACTATATATCACCATTAATTATGATCCTAGACTTCCAAAATAGCCCAATACAATCTAGAACTATCATTCACCTTCTAGGAAGGGCACTTATGAGGGCTTATAGTAGTTGGCGTAACTCTTTTGTGAGAGAGGAAAATTTTGATCCAATCTGTGAAAGATATAATCAAAATATTACTATACTCCTTTATTATCTTTTCTATCACAATGATGAGAAAGTCCCTCTACAAGAATGGAGTCTGTAAAAGGACATCTGAAACATCTGAGGTAGGAAGGAACTCATCATACATCTCTCTGAGAGGGGGGATCCAATCCAGTTGGTAGATATACCATAATATGTTTCCCACCTCATCGTGGAATAGATGAAATGAGTTGGTTCCATGACACCAATGACTAACCCATTTTTGAAGAAGATCTGGCTAGAAATAAACAATAAATTGGTAAATCCACACCGATTCATAAATATGGATAGTATATTACTGGTCAGATAACTCTAAGAATCATTACCTGACATAGAATTCCCATTCCCATTCAGTAAAAAATTACCATTGGGATAGACATCCCATTTTGATCTCCATCTTCCACCCAACCTCTTTTGGGAAGATATGAATATACTTGATTATCATTGATTGATTAGATGATGAGTAAAATCATTGCCTTCTGGGACCAAGGGAGATATTCCAACATATAAGACTACCCATGGGATTGAGCTATGATTAGTAAACCAACCTAAAAAATTGTCATTTGAGTTTAGTCAAGAGAGGATGGAACCTAGCATGATGGAATATTAATTTCCAAAGGAGGAATGAAAACATCTTCTACCATAACAAATCTGTATAGAGGAAGCCGATGTGATAGAGGATTTTTTTAATTCTCGAACAAAAGAATCCAATTAAGAATCTCATTATCATAATTCATGTGATATCAAGGGTCAAAATTGTGGTTTCTAGAAATCATGGACCTTTTATTAACCACAATAGATAAAATTTGATCATATCTTAAATCCATCTGATCAAAAGTCAGTGGTATACATGAGATATAAAAAATAAAATCCTATCAATGGAAAGGTATAAAACCAAAAGCATCATTTTCATCGCATGAATCAGAAGGTAATTAATGAATCACATAATGGATTCTCAAATTGCCTCACTCTTGAAGATATCATGGAGAAATTGCACAACTACATGAACCTAAAAATAATCAGGATCACATGACCTTGAAATGGTTATGTGAGCCTTATAATAGTTATGGGATCATGCGATCAAGTCAGAAAATCCCAAGAAAACCTCAAGATGATCTTATAACCATGGAAAATGTTCAACCAATTACCGAAGTTAATACCATGGATTAGTTTGAGTGGGAACCTAAGGAATTGAATTATTACAGAGCATGTCTTGTGAAACAGGCTCATAGTTTGGTTTCACGATGGGTTCTAACAAGAAGGGCTTGTGGAAAGGTCACATGACAGAAGCAGGGCACACGAGATCTAGTGAATCAAGTACCAGTGAATTTACCTCTCTCCACTCCCTTAATTATAGGGAATTATGTAGAATACCAAATGTCACCAGACAGATCAAATGTCTCCCATGTTACTGATTTGAAACATCACCAAAACCTTAAGAGATTATTTAATTCCCTCATAACCGAGCCCTTGTCCCCAAGAATGTCTCTTCTGAGGGGGAGGGGGGTGTTGAAACTCACCAAATGAGCATAAAAAAAATTCAAAAATGAATAAATACATGAGTATGGGTTCTATTTTCCAACAAATAAATGTAAGAGGAGGGTTTCCCTAATCACACTGATCACGTGACCCCCTAGGAAACACATGATCACATGAACAATAAGTGGTCCTGAAGATGTCCATGCACACCACATATCCTGAAGAAGGCCCTGTGAAGTCCCTTTGAAAAATTCATTCTAAAAATTCTAGGAGAAATCGAGGGAAAAAATTCAAAAATGGAGGAAGCCCCTTGCTGTCATAATATAATGTGATGCATAACCGATAGGCCATGTAATTTTCTTCAACAACATTCATACAACCCCACGATATTCCTAACCTTTTTAAAATAAATAAATAAAATAAAAATGGATAAGGTGGGATCCTTTTTTCAGTCATAAAAATCATAGAACATTCACAAAGCATCCTGGGAGACTCTATTAAATCCCTGGTGACATGATTGACTGGTCACGTAAGATCCAGCTAGCATGTCCCCCCCATCACACGAAAATACCTCAGACATGTCCCGATGGTCTTGTGCTCCCCCTTTGGTTCCAAAAAATGGGAAGGATTTTCCCATGAAAAATCCTAACACATCACCATAGGACCTTTTCTTATGTCACATGACACATCACTAATGGGGAAAATGACTATCCTTGACAACACTCATGAAAACCTTAAAGACAGTAGGCCCTTGTAAATTGAATAAGGAAAATAATTAATGGGAAATGAAGGAGCCTTTTTCGGTCATAGTACTTAGGTGATTCCCCAATAATGATTTTAAAATCCCCTTGACAATCCATCCTTATCCTGTAGTATGTCCTTAACAAGGAAGCAAATATCACACAAAATCCTTTTAGTAAGCACCCTAATGTTGCGAATGTTCTTAAACATGTTGGCCTAACAAATTGAAAATCCCTCAAAATGTCCACATAATTTGGAAATACTCCATTAATTTGATATAATTCAATAAATATGGCATTGATGGGATGGTATTGCATTCTAAAAAAATAATTTGATTCCCCCAGAATGACTGACCAAAGGACCTCATGAAGAAGCATGATTCCAAATACCTCCACCAACTCTAGCCTAGATTTGAATGATTTCACTACAAAAATAGGTGTTTAAGTCGGGTGGAGAGGCATATAAGTCCCCTAACCCATCAGGAAAATGGGATCTTAGAGATATGGGAGAACTATTGGAACCTCACACCAGAACATCCAGAAATCAAAGAAGATTTCTCATAGTGGCTGATCTTATGATCGGGAAAGTTTTCCATCATGTATGATTTGGGGAAAAACTCAAATGATCATGAAACATGCATAAAAACTTCACATGATCACTCATATATCACATGAGGGGCTTCTAGTGGGTTACGAAAATGAAAACCCACATATTTTTCTAAAACACATGAGACTAAAAAAAATCTTACATTGAACACATCTAAGGTATATACAATGAAAGGATATAATAAAGACTAAAATATGGGAGAATTATGCGAAGAACATATATTATGATCCTTATGCTCTTCGCATGAACCACTCAAGGCTAGCCGAAACAATATGACATGTTTCTTAGAAATCACGACACTCCTTTTGTATACTATTTTTCATCATTCAAAGTCCTCTTTACATGTCAAAGAAAGTCACATGGGTCCCCCCAGGCATGCCTCCCAAGTATCGAGAAATACTTCTGGAAATCCAACTAGACCTCATTATGTCCTTTATACATTTCTACCAACTCATATGGTGGAACTAGTACATGTATTCTAATTCCCATGATATCACCAAGAAATTTCAACTGGATCGAACGATATCCTCTGGAAAAGCCAGCTAGACTTGGTGACATCCTATGAACATGTCAGCTGGATCTTGCAGGACCCTCCTGACATGTCGGCCTGGATCATGAAAAACCCTCCAAACATGTCACAATGACTCTCACGATTCCCTATAAGTATTTCATCTAGATTTCATGATGAAATATAGGAAAGTCAGTAGGATCACAGGACACCCACTATGCATGTCAGATGGGATCATAAAATGGATTCCTGGACACACTAGTAATGTCTTGCGATGCCCTCCAGAAAATTTGTCCACGATCACAAAAAACCCTTTAGAAATTCCATCTAGGTAAGATGAAGTCTTTTGGACAAGTCAACTAGATCATACGATTTTCATTGGACATGTTATGAAGTCATCCTCTAACATGTCCAGTAGAAATCCAAGGCATATCAAGAGGATAATCAAATCATGATAGGTAGGTAGGTAGGCTAGGTCAATCGTGAATCATAGGACTTGATAACATTGTCCAAACTCAGTGTGTAATCCCCAATCTGTAAGGAAATACTTGGTTCTAAGCCTAAAAAAATTAAACTATGTTGACTATGATTCCTTCTATAAATTGGATGCATAGGATGCCTTCCCATGTCCCGAACTCAATATTAAGCATCCAAAGGGAAGTTACAGCACATAAGCCTCGCATCCACAAGAAATAAAACTTATTATTTTCAATCCCCTATTTCTCACACAGAGAGTATCTCACATGGGATTAGGGAGATGCAATGAGCATATAATTCACATGATAAGTCTCTATCAGGATAAGAGAAATGCTAGTGTGTATTCCCCAACCTATTTAACTATGAGGACGCTGATTCCTACCTTAACCAAGATATATAATATTCCTTCCTAAGGACTGAGCCTAAACTCAAATGGGAATCCACTATAGTTTAATTCTCTCTATGTATCTAACAATTCAACCATTAGGACCTAATAATTTCCATGGACTGATCATACTTCATCATATAGCAATGGATTGAGAAGTTATTAAACTACGAGGACTCTAACTCCTACCATAACCAAGATACATAGGATGGATTACTAAGGCCTAATAATTAACTAAAATGGGAACCGACTTCGTTATGAGTCCCCTCATGTCTCTGAAATTTCAACAATCAGGACCGAATAATTTCCATGGGCTGATCATCCTGCCTCATTCATTAGAAGACTGAGAATCTAATTGAACCACAATGACTTTGATTCATACTATAACCATGATATGTAGGAAGCCATCCTAAGGCCTTATCACTATATTTAACATACCAAGGGCTATCCTAGTACATAAGTCGCACATCCATACATAGTGACACTGATTATATGTTATCCATTGTTTCTCAAACTGAGCATAGCTCATGCGATTTTAGGGAGTTTCAATGGTCATGTCATTCGCATCATGAATCTCCACCATCTAGGGAAATCTTAGTATATAAGCCTTAATGATTGGCATGATATAAACATCCCCATATAAGGGAACTACCTTGGGGAGAGTCCCAAGGGTGTGAATGGTCTATAATAACTCTAATTCCTATTATAAACTACTATATTGGATGCATTTTCGAGAATCAAGATCAAATATTTGGTGTCTAAGCACCCACACATATGTCATTTCTACATGACATTAAAATACTTGGGTTTAATGAACTACATGGATTTTAATTCCTGAAATAAACATAAAATGTAGGAAACTTCATAATGGCTCATTCCCATCCTCATAATATTAACCACCTACATATATGATAAATAATTCAAAAGTTCCCGGTTATGTAACTTCAGCATATAAGCAGTTCTTCATTACTAGGAAATGGATGAAGAACATCAGATTCATAAATATTTATTTAGTAATGATATCTTCTTATTCTTCTATACATAAAATGAGTTAACCAATGATCATTTTGTAAGGTTCTTCTATCTTGTATTGGTATTAGGAAGATATTTTTGAACATCTCTTAATTTTATAAGAGAGTCTCGAAGTAGGAAACAATTCTCCCCCAAAGGGTGTGATGAGCCTATCCCCCATACTCTCCACCAATATGATTTCCTAAGTGTCATTGTGTATGGAATTACAACTGAATGCATTCCTTTGGAAAAAATGTCTATACCTAGTTATGGATGTGGGGACTGTTGGTTGATTTTATTAAGAACAAATATGGTAACCCAATTTAAATTATTGTGTAGTACATTTTAAATCCCACCTAACTCATAATAAATCATTGAGACAAACATAAAGAACCCAGTGGATGTATCTTTCACCATCAAAATAATAATTTGGATAATTTTAGATCCATATTTCCCCTAAAGATCAGAAAAAGAAAACCTTCACCTACCCCTTGGGAAAATTTATGTATAGAAGGATGGAATTTCATCTGTACAATGCTACATATACTTTCCAGCAATGCATGGTTTTTGTTTTTTCATATTACTTGGATAATTTTATGGAATATTTCATGAATGATTTCCCTCTTATGGATCCTCTTTTGATGAGTTTTTGAGTAGTCTTTGTTCCATCCTACATCGATTTATTGAAAAGAATTTTGTATTAAATTAAGATAAAATCCATTTGATGGTACAGAAAGTTATAATACTTGGACATGTCATTTTCGGGGATGGTATACAAGTATATAAATAATAACTATACATAATTTATTCATAACCATTCCCCAAAAAATGTGCTTGACGTGTGGCCTTTTGTATGTCTTGTTGGATTTTATCATCATTTCCTTAACGAATTTGGTAAGATTATACTCCCATATCCTAATTACTCTAAAAAGAAAAATAATTTCTATTAGATAAAAAAAGTGGAATATTTTGAATAATTGAAATGGAGTCTCAAATAACACCCATTAATCCAAACACCTTGGTGGGACATAACATTTTAGCTCTTGTTTGATTCCTCTAACTATGTAGTTGGGGTATTATTATCCTAGCAAGTCGATCAAGCTCTATATTTCATAGTCCATGCCTCACCCACACTAAACCCTGCCAAAGAAAATAGAACCAAAAATAAAAAATAATTCATTTTCATTGTTTCTTCCTTGTATAAATTTTGGTCATACCTTTTAGGGTTCAAAGTAATTGTGTTTTGAAACCATTTAACGCTACACTATCTCCTTAAAAAATCGGAAACCAAACCATGTATCATTTTCTAGATTCTTATATTTCAAAAATTTAATCTAGATATTTGGTATAAAAAGGAGAAATACATGCATTTGACAACCACATTAGTAGGATATCACACCATTAGAACACTATATTGACCCATCCCTCCCCATTAAAGAACTATTACTTGATGAGAAACTTTGTGAATTAGTTGACCTTACCCCTTTATAGGCAGACATTGTGAATTTGTTCATTACATTCCAAGGTCCAAACAGATTTTAGCACTTCAAAATACCAAAGATATAAGCATTATTCATGATGGTACATTTGGGATGAACCATACTTCTGGATAATTTATATTGACCGGGTTGTTCATTGATGTGTCCCTTACCACGAGTTCTCCTCTATTTTGATATTCTTTTACACTTTGGATTATGGGAGCCAATTTTGATCTCAATATACATAATTAAAGGTCATTAACTCTAGAATTTATTTACCAAAATAGTTTGTACATTCTCATCAATGTTTTATGTCATGAACATGATATTAGTTCATAAGAACTATCTCAAATAGGAATGAAATTCTAAAACATCCCATGTGATTTGGTGAGATATTAAATGCACGAGGAATTGAATTCAAGGTGGATTTTCCAAATATATTTGGATTTGTATAAATTATATTAGTTATTGAATTTGTCCCTTAATGGGTGGAAGAAATACCTAGAATTACTGATGACTCTTGAATGGTTTTGAATTTTGTGAGATCTCAAATTTTTAGCAGGTTTGGTTAGACAAGATTCATCATTAGTTATCAAGGTTCAAATTTTTTAATAGAAACCTGAAAAACATGCTCCTTATGTATGGAGTTGTACATAATTTCTCTACTTAATATCACCCACAAAATGATAGATAATAAAAATTTAATATTAGGATTTTAAGAAAATATTTGAATAAATGGTACAACCCAACATGAAAGATTGGATTTTATGCTTGTATGATACATATTGGGCATACAATACGACTTTTAAATCCCCAATCAGAATGTCACAATATCATATATTTTTTATACTGTCTTGTTACCTTCTTGTGGAGGTAGATATCCATGCATATTGAGTTATTAAAAAATTTAATATGAACCTCTCAGATGAAGGTGAAAATATGAAGTTGTAGATTTAGGATTTGGAATAAATTTTAAGAGAATCATATTATATGATCTTGACTTTTTCTAGGTACACCTATCTCTTATTTTTTTCATTAAATTTTAATTTAGGTGAGTTTTCCACCGTCTTCAAACCATAGTGGTTGAGTTTTTTCACAATTATTTATCGTTTTATTAAACATAATCTTGGTTTGTGAGGAAACTTGAGAAAACCGAAGAGGATTCATGTGAAGAGCCTTTGTTGTGGAAAATGACTTAAAGTACAGAGATGTATGATTGTTTAAATTAATGGAGCCCAGGTACAAATGGGTTAACTGTTACTATGGGTTCTTGGTAAGTTGAGAATCTTTAAAAGGGGCTTGGGTAGTCTATAAGGAAAATGGGATGAAAACCATCTGAAGAACATTTACAAAACATGTAGATGAATTAAAAATCATGTAATGTTGGGGTGTTTTTAATAAAATAATTTGAGGTGATGGTTTTTTTGAAATTTTCCATTAAAAAGAATTATATGATTTTTAACTGTATTACACACCATGTAATTACCAAACAGTATGTTGTGAGAATGGTTTTGCGATTCGTCTTGATACATATCTTCTCCTTTTGACCCAATTCATCCCTCCGTATTATTTTAGGGTGAAAAAGTCCATTTCATACATCCCAATAATGTAGGTTATCCCAAGTAAGTCCCTTTGGTTATCTTTTTTCCTTTCTCTCACTTGTTTCTCCAACCGTTGTGGTGTAATCCCTTGACCATGTGCATTTTTGGTTTTGATGTTAATTAGTTTTGAACTCAGATACTCATTGTGATCATACATACCTTCTTCATCAAGAACATTTTCTGTTGGAAACATTTTTGGATCATTAGTGAAAGGTTGTAGGTCTATATTTTAACCCTATGGTTTGATATTTTCTAATTATATGAAATATTGTGATTGTTCCAGTGTAACATGTTCACAAATTAATTATATAATAAATGATATTATTCCTTAGAGTCCATTGGATTCAATTTGTTTTTGAACTTTATTAATGATACCAATTGGGTGAGTGAAATTTAAATATAGTTAAATTGGAAAATGGATCAAACTATGTTTAGCATGACATGAAATCTTGGGTGATTGCTTGATATAGAATCCCTAAGTTTTGGATTACTACTTATTATTTTAACGGTTGATACTTTGTGATATAAATGAATGTTGTAATTTAAATACACATGGTAATTCATAAAATTAATCATTGAGGATTATGATGTGATATTTTGATATCCATGCTATTTGGACATGTCTTGTGTTCCTTGATGAAATGCTTATATACCCTGCATGGACCTCGGACCTAGACACTTATATGCTGTAATTCTAATATTGAGTGGGATTGGGAAAGTATCATTATATAATACTTATAGTGAGTGGGATTGGACCAATTCCATGCTATAATTATTATAGGGATTTATTCCTAATGTTCTAATGCTTATAGGGATTTCACATGGATTTTTATGATTTTACCAAGGTTATATGGTTGTGGTTGACATGGTCAAGAGACATTCTCTGAAATATTTTAGCATGATGTTGAAGTTGGTTATTTATACCATGGTTATATTATTTTAGTTGGCATGGTCATGATACATGCTTATAGATATTCCATCATGATTCTAAAGCAGGTTATTTGTACCATGATTATGCATTTGTGGTCTACATGTTCAAGAGACTTGCTCAATGATACTCTAGAATGGAGATGAAGAAGGTTGTTGTTAGAATTTATTAATTGTTTAATAAATTAATACACTTTTTTATTGTTTTATTTCATCCACCTCTTATCAGACTAGTTTGTTTAGACATAATGGTGTCGACGTATTGATTTATACTCACACCTTATTCGAGCCACTGTTTCGTACCTGAGAAGATTGTGTGGATGAAGTTTTGTATAAGGATAAATGTAGATACCCAAGCTTTATGTACATGGAAATTACATTACTTTTTAATAATACTTAATACATAACAAAAACATATGCCCAAAGACCGTATTAGTTTAGTGTCTTTGAAAACTCGGAACATAATCTTCAAAATCCCTCATAAAAATCTTCCCCTTTTATTTTCATTCCTAAAACCTTTCTTAATATCATGGGGAAAAGAAAACATAAAAATGGTGATCTCAAATTCTCATTAAGGGTAAACATGGAGAACATAAAACAATCCATAAACATTTGAACGTAAAAACATGAACATAAAACATGAGTAATGACATAAATCTTGGCAGTACATAAGGCAATGATCACAAAGGAACATTAATCATGATAAAATGTCATGGGAATAAAACATGTAATTATGGAAAACCATTAATCACATGATATGATTTCCATAATTTCCAAGGAATTTCTACCAAGACCATCTTAGTGGACAAAGTCCATTACTGAGTTGGGTTTACTTGTCGTTCCAGCCCTGTATTACTGAACTGGATTTTACTTTCCATTCTATCCATGTATATCTCCTGAGATATAAATCTTTACCTAATGAATTAGAGGGTGATATAGGTCCCAAACATCTCATAATGAAATCATTCTTTCATGTGCCACAAAATAAACATAAATCTTTCATCAAAACCCAATGAATAAAATGGGTTTCATATACATCATCCCATCATAACATAATCCATATAAAACAATGGATATAATTTCATCATAACCAAAATAAAACCATGTAAATAATAGGGAAATTATACATGAATCATATCCATATTAAATAATGTCATCTTAGATGGAAAATAGTTTGGATAAAACACTTGAAATGAATTCTTGAGGAAAATATTCTTTCTTCTTCGAAATCATTTTATTTTATGAAAATGCAGTGCAATTTTAAAAGAAAATAATTTCATTGAAAATAATCATGAAATATTGAAGAGTAAGATTCATGGAAATAAGGTTTTATAAAACCATAAAAATCTATTCATGCCGTATAAGTTAAAAAAACATCCTTCTCGTACTTTTGCTGGAAAAGTCAAAAAGTACCTCGTATGGAAAACAAAAGAAAGATTCCTTCCATACCATGCGGTAAAATTCAAAAGGGGTAAAAATTAATTTAAAAATTCATGAAAAATAGTAAACATTTTGTGAATTTTTTTTGAGAAAACATGGATATGGATGATAAACATAACCCCAGTAAATACTTATGAATAAACCATCTCAAATAATAACGATATTGGAATAATTATTCATTAGCTTTTATGATCGGTGGAATCATACATGTCATAGAATAAAGAAACTTACATGAATATGAAAATATCATATACTTCATAATAAAAATCATAAAACATTCATGGGAAGCATAAACACCATACAAAAGAAATAGATGATGATTAAGGGATATGTCTCACAGAAATAAAAGTGAGATGAAATAATCCCTTACCTTAGGTCCAATTTCTTCCATATGTGTCCGAGACTCCTGTATAGTGGGTTTACAAATATTATTAACTTTTAAAAGAACCATAATAATATTTATGAAATCATATATGATTAACTTACGACTTTATATTACCCGTTTATTTGTCAATTCCATGTTAAAGCAGTGTTTTGGGTAAAATCATTTCATTTATCGTACATGTTCTAACTTGTAATTATTCATATGATTAATTAGACCATGATTAATTACTTCTAGAATTTAAAACATGATTTATATATAATATATATTCATAATATAAATATATATAATAGGTCGATAAATGGAATGAAATACACCATTCATGGAGACGGTAGGCCATACGTACGCATGAACGCTATTTTCATTTACTTATTAAATTGAATGGAAGTAAGTAAATAACATATAAATAAAAACATTATAATTATTATTTCATATATTTAATTCTTATTTATTATATATACTTTATAATCATTCTAGATTGGTTAACTTGGAGAATGAATTCTATCGCGTCGTGGAGACGGTAATCTGTATGTACGCACGAGCGATGATATCGTTCCCATAATTATTGAATGGATTTGGAGTGGATAATATATCATAATAAGTATTATTTTATCATAATAATATATAGTTATTATTTCAACTATTATACCCATCCATGTAATGTGGTGGTGGAAAACCAGATTACACCCCGGCGTGGAGACGGTAATCCGTACATATGCACGTGCGGTGATTTATTTTTCTATAGGATGGATATAAGGTGAAATAAGGTTGTTTCATATTTATAATAACATATAAGTATATTATCGATACTGATGTTATTACTTTATAATGAAACAATTAAATAAGATAAATTATAAGAAGAAATAAACTTGAAAGAATCGGTAGAAGAGATTACCTCTTCCTAGATGTGCCTCTTTTAAACTTCCTCTTAAGGCACTAGAGTTTGTCTTTTTAGAAGACCAAGACCTCTATAATATAACTAGATAGGTTGAGAAGAGTAATATTCAGGGTTTTTCTGAGATTTATGGATTAAAATGGAGTGAAGAGAAGAGGGAGGGAGTGCATTTTTATAAGAGAGGAGAGGGGCACTTTTGGAAACCTCCAAAATATTAATTTATAATAAACTAAAACCTCACATAAAAAATTACAAAGTGACTAAAATTAGGATATGAGGTAATATAGGGTTGTAACATCATCAAACAATAAAATTTAGACATGTTTTTATTTTATTTTAAACCTTATCATTTTGATTTATCCTTATTTAATCTATTTAATTTTATTTTTGGTAATAATATTCTAAATTTTAAATGGTTATAAATTCTTAATTATGTATTGTGAATGGTCCATAATTGGATACTTTATGACATTTTAGACCATATTAATTTCAATTTATAATTTTAAAATATTTTTGTAATTTTTAAACAATTTAATAATATGTTATTTTTATAAAATATCAATATTGTCAATTTTGACTCTATTCATTTATTTGAATTGAAATAAAATCCACACATAAGATATGTTCGAACCAAAAAATTTAATATATTCCTAACATGTCATATGTATCTATAAAATTAGTTTAGAACATTAATTAGTTCATATAATATTTATTTTAATATTTTTAAAACCATTTATTTGATATTTCTCTTAATAAAAATAATTACTACAACATTTTTGTATAATTATTTAATATACTTATTTGTTGCATTAAAATTAAAACTAAAATAATATGATGAATATAAATATAATATATTTTATAATAATAATTTCAGTCGAATTTATCTTCTAAAACACCCAACCTTTAAAATGATATGTTTATTAAATCATGAAGGTGACAACTTTGACATCATTTAAAATAAAATAATATTAATGTCATAATCTATTTTATAAGGATAAAAATAGTCCACAACTCTACCCTTTGATGGTTAGGGTATAAATATACTCTACCAATAAGGTTTTGTCAAGTTTATGGTCCTTTTTATGGGAATTATTATTTTAATAAAAACTATATTATTGATTTTTAACTAAATAAATAATTTCTCTATCATTAATGTATAAGCTATTAAGGTAATTATATATTTCTTAAAAATCACATATACATTAACATGATGAAGAAAAAAAATTTATCTTTAAAATTAGTATTTATAATCGAATTTATATTTTGTATAACCTTATATTAAACATACACTAATTATTAAAGTTTGAGTGAGACATATTTCACTTTCTTTAAATAAAATAAATTAATGGTCTTAATCACATCCAAGTGGGTTCCAAAAGATACCATTTCATCCCAAGTATATTTTAGGACGAAATATAATCATCCAATTATATTAATACAAGATTTAGGGTAATTTTATAATATTATTTTTACCCTTAATTACCTGGTTTACTTTTAAATATGGTAAATAAAATTTACTATAGTTACTATTTATAATGCTTAAAAATAAAAAATTAGCCTATTAACATAATTTAGAACTACTGATTCCAAATATTTAATCCATTTTTTCCAAATTCATAACATATAAGACACAATATTTAATTTAAAATTAATCCCGCTATAGAGAAAATGGGTTTTAAAAGTTAAAACATATCAAAAGATTGAAATGTTTTTACCTATGAATTCAATGTAAAATTAATGATAATTACATACATAATATTAAATGGTAAAAATATATTCTATTTATACATTGAAACTATTAAATATTATAATTTAACCATATAAATTATCTCGATGAGAAAATTTGTTTTTAATTAAAATTTAACGTATTTTTACTATTCATCAAAATATGGAAGTTAACAGAAAAATATTAAAAAATTTTACAAACATAATTTTTATATCCTTATTGCAATTAATAAGTTTATTTTTTAAAATTTAACTTATAAACATCTCAAAAACTATATTTACAGTGGGTGCTCCATCAAAAGGCGACCAAACTGCATTTTTTGAAAAATACTTATTTTACTCAGAAAATTTATTTTGTTCTCATACCATGTTCTAGAATATTTTTAAGATTAATGATAATGTTATAAAATTCAAAATATGGTTAATACTATTCATAATGGATAGTTCATCAATATATTGTTGTTTAGTGAAACTCGATATTGCATACAACACGCGCTATTGAGGAAGGTCGCTCTTGCATGCAACACAAGCCAAGAATAGTGTTTGCATGTACTAAAAGCTAATAAGATGTTGCATATAGTGAAAGCTAATATTGCTATAGAGTACAACACAAGAAATCAATGAAATTAAAAAGAATATTTTTATAAAATCTCAGGGTGTTACATTCTACCCCCTTAAAATGAATTCTGTACTCGAAATTCGTTGGGGTTATAAATCCTTTACTACTTGAAAGTTTCTTTCGTAGAAACCCAAATCGTAAAAACAAATACTAAAAATTAATTTTAAAAAGGAAAGTTAGAAACATAATGGTCACCCAATGTAACTCAGCCCTGGGTTTCCACATAAGATAATATAGGTGAAAATATGTATATGAAAGAGACTTCTAACCATCATGTTATGTTGAAGAGTGGTAGAGAAAATGGCTATGAAAAATCCATCAATCACAAAGCCATAAATTTGTGATGATCTAAGGTACCATCTGAATCATCAGATATGAGGGTACTAGGACAACATTTTTAGTTTTCAAGATCATTTCCCTAAATTTGATGAATTTTTGTATAAGGATAAATACTTACTTGATTTCAGTGTAAAATCATCATTGGTCATTCCATGAATAGTTTCCACTTCATCTCTTATTTAATGAAATGAAGTTGAATTTTTTGTTCTTGAAGTATTAGCTGATCGTTTGATAGAATGGTAGGTCATTCCATCTGTCTCTAACTCAAAAAGGTTAGCATATGATATTAAATATACATAAGTCTATCTATGGTGAGGTTAATCATATATGGTTCCAAAAATGGACTTATACTTCATCTATCAAACCACTTAATAAAATAAAAATAATTTCTACAATCCAGGGACTTCTTGTAGGCTAGTGGTAGGTGATAAAGGCCGGTCACACTTCAGTTGTGGGTTCAATTCCCGGAGCCTTGTCCAACACGACGAGTTGTCGCCTGTCCTACAATTTGTCCTTTTTCTAAAACTATACTATTATAATATTTCAGAAATAATAAAAAAGTGCTAGCCTTAAATAATATTATCTGATGTCTAACTTAATACATTCTAATCTTTAGGCTTATCCAAAATACTTATGTCCAGTCTCATAGTATAAAGAAAACGATTTCTAGAAAGGTCATATAACAAGCATGTCAATACCATCATTTATCCCCCATATATTATAAGATATATCTTGTTGGTGACATTCCAAACATTTGAAGGACTTCATCATACATCCTCTTGAAATATGATAATAACATAAATTAATATATAACCTTAGTGACAACATGAATTCCATCAAAATTATCCCATTACATACACCAAATATACCAAAAATTCTATATACTCAAACCATAATATCACTTTTTCCTTTTATCAATCATGAGATCATTAATACTATCAAACATCTCATTATCCCTTTATCCCTTAATTATGCGCATATCATCTGCTTTCCAAAAATATTTCAATCACTTTTCATGGTTACCGGTACCATACAATTATTGAAAACCAATACATAGATATTCCAATATTCCATAATACTATAAATTAGATTCCACAACACTATTTTGGAATCCCATTACATATACACTTAATCATTCAACCACTTCATTGTCTTATTCAAAATCACTAATAGTGATTGCATGTGACTTCCATTTTTCCTTTTCCTTAAGATTTTGTTGACATCGATCATCATCAACCCTTGGATTAAGGCATTGGTTAGCATAATGCCCCATTTACTTGCACTTGTAGAATTGAAGTGTTGGTGGTGTGTTCTCTATAGTATTTTCTCTATTCACATCCTTAGATACTTTTTTCCCATTACTTTAACACAAAACTACTCGATGGCCTTATTTTCCACACTTAAAAACATTTTCTAGTCCCTTTAAGACAATCTCCACCATGCTTCTTTCCACACTTCGAGCATAACGAGACCTTCGTCTTCTTTTCACCATTGTTTTGAAATTTTTCCTTGAACTCCATATTTCGTTTCTTGTCAAAACCATGAGATGGATATGTAACACCAACTTCCAGTTCTACCTTGATAGCACAACGCATAATTTCTTCATAGCTACTGAAGTCTCTTATAGATAATTCCCTTAGAAGTCTTGGTTTTAAGCCACTGATGAATCGATCAACTTTACTTTTTGGTTGAATGATAAAGCTAGATACGTACCTTTCATGCCTTGTAAAATTTTCCTCGTATATACCAACAGATTCATCATATTTTTTCTTAAGCTCAAGGAACTCCTTTTCCATCCTTGTTCGAAGAATACGAGGGATGTACTTATTGAAATACAAGTTCTTGAACTCATCTCATTCTATGGATTCAATTTCATCTCGGGGCTCTGTATTCTTAATTAGAGTCCACCACTAGTCTGCTTCACCTTATAAATGGTAAACAGCTAAAATTACATTGTCATGTTCTGAACAACGAAGTATGGAAAATATCTTTTCAATGGTACTGATCCATTGTTCAGAAATAAGTGGATCGGAAGACACATTGAAAGAAGGTGGGTGTTTCCTCATGAAGGACTCAATAGACAATTTTTCCCTTCTCTGGTCATTTGGAAGTATAGAATGATTCATAGCTTGTGTAAGTATAGCAATAAAATTTTACACTCCACCTCCCATAACATAGGTTTGTTCAGAAGGAAAATCATGGCATTGTCCATTACATTGATCAACATGGTTCTTTCGGGTTCCTACCATCGTCTAAAACCCAAAAAGAATAGTGTGAGAGGAAAAAATAATTCTAGGAGAACAACATAATAAATGAGGAGTACCTTAAATATATAACATCTTAGGTCTAATTTTAAGATCGTTACCGTAATTCTAGGACTATAACCTATACTTATACTTAACCTTAAGAACATCACTAGACATACCTTAGTAATATCTCTAGATATCTCAATAATGTTTTTGCATCCTCATTTACAAAGGTTAACTAAACCTTCACTCTGATACCAACTGTAGAGACCCAAGCTAGATGTACATGTACATTACATTACTTTTGCAGAATACTTAATACGTAGCAAAAACAGACGCCCAAACACCATATTAGTTTAGTGTATTAGGAAACTCAGAACATAATCTTCATCATCTCCCATAAATATCTTCCCCTTTTGTTTTATTAACTAAATCCTTTCTATATATCGTGGGGAAAAGAAAACATAAAAAGGGTGAGCTCAAATTCTCAGTAAGGGTAAACATAGAGAACATAAAACAATCCATAAACATTTGAATGTAAAAACATGAACATAAAACATGAGTAATGACATAAATCTCGGTAGTACATAAGGCATTGATCACAAAGGAACATTAATCATGATAAAATGGCATGGGAATAATACATGTAATTGTGTCAAAACATTATGCACATGATATGATTTCCATAGTATCCAAGGCATTGCTTCCAAAACCATATTAGTGGACAAAGTCCATTACTGAATCAGGTTTACTTGCAGTTCCAGCCCTGAATTACTGAACCAAATTTTACTTTCCATTCCAGCCATGTCTATATCATGAGATATAAATCTTTACCTAATGCATTGGAGGGAGATATAGGTCCCACCCATATCATAATGAAATCATTATTTTGTGTGCCACAAAATAAATATAAATAATTCATCAAAACCCAATGAATAAAATGGGTTTTATTATATACATCATACCATCATAACATAATACATATAAAATAGGGGATATAATTTCATCATAAACAAAATAAAACCATGTAAATAATAGGTACATTATACATGAAGCATACCCATATTAAAAAATGTCATCTTAGATAGAAAATAGTTTGGATAAAACACTTGATGTGAATTCTTCAGGAAAATATCCTTTCTTCTTCGAAATCATTTTCTTTTCACCAAATGCCGTGAAATTTTAAAATAAAAGAATTTCGTTTAAAATAATCATGAAATATTTTAGAGTAAGATTCATGAAAATAATGTGTTATAAAACCATAAAAATCTTTTCATGTCGTATAAGTTAAAAACATTCTTCTTGTACTTTTGTCGAAAAAGTCAAAAAGTACCGTGTATGGTAAACAAAAGAAAGATTCCTTCCATACCATGTGATAAAAGTCAAAAAGGGTAAAAATTACTTTAAACATACATGGAAAAATAGTAAACATTTTATGAAAACATTTTGAGAAAACATGGACATGGATGATAAACATAACCCTAGTAAATACTTACAAATAAACAATCTTAGATAAGAATGAGATTGGAATAATTATCCCTTACCTTTTATGATTGGTGGAATCATAAGTTTAATAAAATAAAAAAACTTACATGCATATGTAAATATCATATCTTTCATAATAAAAATAATAAAACATTCCTGGGAAGCATAAACACCATACAAATGAAATAGATGGTGATTAAGGCATATGTCTCATAGAAATAAAAGTGAGACGAAATAATCCCTTACCTTAGGTCCAATTTATTTGGTATGTGTACGATACTCCTTTATATTGGGTTTAAACATATTATTAACATGTAAAATAAACATAATAATATTTATGATATCATATATGATTCACTTATGACTTTATATTACCCATTCATTTGTCAATTTCATGTTAAAGCAGTGTTTTGGGTAAAATCGTTTCATTTATCGTATGTGTTTTGACTTGTAATTATTAATATGATTAATTAGACCATGATTAATTAATTCCATAATGTAAAACATGATTTATATATAATATATATTCAGAATATAAATATATATAATTGGTCAATAAATGGAATGAAATACACCGTTCAGGGAGACGGTAGGTCGTACATACGCATGAACGTTGTTTTTGTTTCCTTATTAAATTGAATGGAAGTAAGTAAATTACATATAAATAAATCCAGTATCATTATTATGTCATATATTTCATTATTATTTATTATATATACTTTATAATCATTTTATAATGGTTAACATGGATAATGAATCTCATCGCGTCGTGGAGACGGAAATCCGTACGTGCGCACGAGCGATGATATTGTTCCCATAATTATTGAATAAAATTTGAGTGTATAATATCTAATAATAATTATTATGTTATAATAATAATATATATTTATTATTTTCACTATTATACCCATCCATGTAATGTGGTGGTGGAAAAACAGATTACACCATGATGTGGAGACGGTAATCCATACGTACGCACGCGCGGTGATTTCATTTTCCATAGGATGGATATAAGGGGAAATAGGGTTGTTTCATATTTATAATAGAATATCATTATATTAGTGATAATGATGTTATTAATTTATAATGAAACAACTAAATATGAGGAAGTAGAAGAAGAAATAAAGTTGAAAGAATCGGTAGAAGAGATGACCTCTTCCTCGACGTGCCTCATTTAAACTTTCTCTTAGGGCACTAGAGTTGGTCTTTTGAGAGGACCAGAACCTATATAATATAACTATAGAGGTTTAGAATAGGAATTTTCAGGGGTTTTCCGAGAATTATGGCTTAAAATGGAGTGAAGAGAAGAGGGAGGAGTTTCCCTTTTATAAGAGAGGAGAGGGGCACTTTTGGAAACCTCTAAAATATTAATTTATAATAAACTCAAACCCCACATAAAGACTTCCAAAGTGACTCAAATTTGGATATGAGGTAAGATAGGGTTTTAATAGAATAAAAAAAAATCAAATTTATACATTTTTTTATTTTATTTTAAACATTTTAATTTTGATTTATCATTATTTAATCTATTTAATTTTATTTGTTGTAATAATATTCTAAATTTTAAATGGTTAAAAGTAATTACTTATGTGTTGTGAATTGTACATAATTGGATAATTTATGATATTTTAGACCATATAAATTTCAATTTATAATTTTTAAATAATATATTTATTTTTCAACAATTTAATAATATGTTATTTTTATAAAATATCAATAGTGTCAATTTTGACACCATTCATTTATTTGAATTTAAATAAAATCCACACAAGAGATATATTCGAACCAAAATATTTAATAGATTAATAAAATGTAATATTTATTTATAAAATTAGTGTATCTCATTAATTAGTTCATATAATATTTATTTTAATACTTTTAAAACCATTTATTTGATATTTCTCTTAATAAAAGAATTATTACAACATTTTTGTATAATTATTTAATATACTTATTTGTTGAATAAAAATTAAAAATAAAATACTATGATGAATATAAATCTAATATATTTTATTATAATAATTTTAGACTTATATATCTTCTAAAACACAAAACCTTTAAAATGATTTGTTTATTAAATTATGAAGGTGACAACTTTGACATCATTTAAAGTAAAATAATATAAATGTCATAATCTGTTTTATAAGGCTCTAAATGGTCCAAAAGTCGACCTTTTGATGGTTAGAGTACAGATATACTCGAACAATAATATTTTGTCAAGTTCTGGGTCCTTTTTATGGGTATTATTATTTTAATAAAAACTATATTATTGATTTTTCACTAAATAAACAATTTATGCATCATTAATGTATAAGATATTAAAGTAATTATATATTTCTTAAAAATAAAAACTAAATTACCATGATGAAGAAAAAATTTTTTTCTTTAAAATTAGTATTTATAATCGAATTTATATTCTGTATAACCTTATATTAAAAATACATTAATTATTAAAGTTTGAGTGCAACACATTTCACTTTCTTTAAATAAAATAAATTAAAGGTCTTAATCACATCCAAGTGGGTTCCAAAAGATATAATTTAGACCCAAGTATATTTTAGGACGAAATATAATCATAAAATTATATTAATACAAGTGTTAGGGAAATTCTATAATATTATTTTTACCCTTAATTACTTGATTGACCTTTAACTGTTGTAAATAAAATTTATCGTAGTTACTATTCATAATGCCTAAAAATAAAAAGTAGCCTATTAACATAATTTGGACCTACTGATTACAAATATGGAATCCATTTGTTCCAAATTAAAAACACATAAGTTGCATTATTTAATTTAAAATTAATCCTGCTATTGAGAAAATGAATTTTAAAAGTTAAAACATAGCAAAAGATTGAAATGTTTTTACCTGTGAATTCAATGTAAAATTATTGATAATGACATACATAATATTAAATGGTAAAAATATATTCTATTTATACTTTAAAACCATTCAATATTATAATTTAACCACATGAATTATCTTGATGAAAAAAGTTGTTTTTAATTAAAATTTAGTGTATTTTTACTATTCATCAAAATATGAAAGTTAACAGATAAATATTAAAAAATTATAAAAAGTTAATTTTTATATCCTTATTGTAATGAATAATTTTATTTTTTCAAATTTAACTTATAAACATGTCAAAAACTATATTTACAGTGGGTGCTCCATCAAAAGGCGGCAAAACTGCATTTTATGAAAAATAGTTATTTTACCCAAAAAATATGAATGATAATGTTATAAAATTCAAAATTTGGTTAATACTATTCAGAACGGCTAGTTCATAAATATATCATTTTTTAGTGAAACTCTTTATTGTGAACAACACACGCAATTGAGGAAGGTCTCTCTTGCATGCAACACAAGCCAAGAATAGTGTTTGCGTATACTACAAGGTAATACAATATTGTGTATAGTGAAAGATAATCTTTGTGTAGCATATAACACAAGACATAAAAGAAATTAAAAATAATATTTCTTATAAAATCTCGTGGTGTTACAATAAATGACTATGATGTTTATTGCTTTCTTACAGGATAGGCTAGAGTTTGGAGGTAGATCTAACTTGGGATTCGAGACTATGGAGTTTGAGTCTTTATTTGTGTCTTATAGTCTTTTATTTTTATTTTTTCAATCATTACATTTAGTTACATTCCAACACATATTAAAATTATTCCAATTATTATTTATTGCATTATTCAGTTGGATTTTATTATTATTTTTGCTATATTTATTCTCTAATTTTTATAATTTATATGTATTGTTTATACTTCTATGAAAATTCATATATGGGGATATAGTCTCCCAAATATATATTTCACACCCACACTTTTAATCAACAACATTTGGCATACATGGAGGCACGCTTGAGATCACTTAACCAACCCTTTATGGCCACGTGAAAGAGTATCAGATCGGGGGACATTATAAATTGGTATCAAAGGAGCTGGTTTTATTAAATTTTCTAATTTACTATCAGGGAAAGGTATTATGGAGACCTATATGTGTTAGTATTTCTTAATGAGGTTTTTCAAGGGAGAAGTTAACCCATGTACGGGGGAAAATCTGAGTTCTTAGGGATGGGATTTTTGTTGGTATTGTGTGATTGTTATAATTGAATTTATTTCACCTTGGGTGACTCACATGTTGTGTGAGGTTATTGTACTATGATTTTTTTATTCTTGGAATTTTACTCGTGGCCTGGTATTACATGAGATGAGTATGCATGCATCATAGTAGGCACATAGGGATATATATTATCATGAATTGTTCATGATAGGGACATATGTTTTCACATGTGATATATTTTTTTTTATTGAACTGTGATATGAGATATCTATTATACCTGATAACTGAAATGAATTGACATGTCATGCTAAAACACTTGTAATATATGTTTAAAGGGACTATGAGTTAGTGGTTCTCTATTGTAGTCACCTATTGATGTTGAACTTGTTGTTTATAGTGTTCCATTGTGTGTTTTTTTTATTATAGAGAAAATGCCTCCTCATTGCCTTCGACTTGAGCATCAAGAGAGTAGAAATCAGAATTCTCTTAATATAGATGAACCATAGATTATTGCCATTATATAGAATCAGATAGATGTAAAACTTCACGAAAGATTCCTAAGGTTCATGATATCCATGGAAAGGTAGATTGTTCATACCATTGCCTTGATGTCTGAGCTGAAAAGAGAGTTTCAACTATATCATCTAACTATGTTTACTGGGGAAGGAGGAACCTAGGAAGCCAAGTTTTGGATTAAGCCTGTCTAGATGATCTTCAAGCATCTTGAGATACCCACAAATTGTAGGGTGAAGCTTTCTTCATATATGATTCGTGGATCTTCCAAGAATTGGTAGGATATTCTAGAGGAATATGGGTAGTAGGATGAGCTATATTGGATGGAATTAAAGCTGAAGTTATTTAACCATTTTTATCTAGAGACATTGAGGGATGAAAAAGCTCATAAGTTCATGCATCTAACACAAGAGGGAAAGTCAGTGCTAAACTATATAGGATGTTTCACATATGTTCAGTGCTTTGCACCATATTTGGAAGTTGTTGAGATATCCAGTGTAATAATTTTTTAGGATGGTATTTATTATGAGATCATGTCATATAAGAACATTTTTTTAGAAGTTTGATGATATAATAATTCAGGAACTCATCATGAAAGGGAATCTTAGAGAGGCCTTGAGTGGAAACCATTCTTTTTTAGCAGCACGAATTGGGAGCTCTTCTTTGGGTTCTAAGAAGTGAAACTGTGATAGTTTCTTCCAATGTAGTAGTGTAAATAAAAGTAAGTGCACTGGGAAACCATATCATGGCAATGTTCCATTACAGTACTATTAGTGTGGCATGTTGGGACATAAAAACCTACAATGTCCTTCACCCATAGTTGAGTATTGTTTTTCTGGAAGACTAGGATATCATTAGAGGTTATATGTGAAATTTATACAGAAGAATAGTGGTAGGATACCATGAAAAGAACCTTAGTTGAGAAGGAGCTTAGCTACCCATCAGCAGTCTGGTTGGTGGAGTTCCACTAGCCGTTCCAGCCAAGATATGGGATGTGGTACCCCAGTGTGGGAGTAGTATTACTAGGATTGGGAAATAGATTAGGATAGTTAAATTAGAGCCTATGAAAGAGGTAAAATTTGGATTCATGTTATGTATACTACTCCAACTATCACGGATTCATGACCGTCTACCATCAGATGAATGATTCTTTTATCATCTACCTTATCTTGTGTTTTCATTAATACATGTGGATCAAATTCATTTTTATCTAATATTTTTTAAAATGGTTTTGGCTTGGTTGTGGAAATATTTTATGGTGTTTTAATAATTTATAAATATTGGGAGTTCAATTAGAGAATATCAAACATTTCAAGGCATGTTCTCTAGATATTGGTGGTTACCATCTCTTTTTGGAAACTTTTTTTGTTAGAAATGGCAGACTTTGACTTTATTCTTATTATGGATTGGTTAGTTATATAATAGTCTCAAATCGATTTTCATAGGAGGATATTTACATTGTTATCTCCAGAAGGAGGTAGTTATGTTCACCAGGGTGGGTGGGATCTTCAGGTTATTCATGAAGGGCCAATTTAATGCATATTGGATAATATCAAAGGTCAAATAGCTAGTCCCGTACTAGATGATGGTATAATGAAATTGGATTAATTTACACCAATAGTATACAACTTTAAATATGTTTTCCATGAGCAGTTCTATGGATTACCACCCGAGAGAGAGATTAAGTTTATGATTGAGTTGGTGTAGTTAATAGAGCCAACTTAAATCATGCCTTATAGAATGGTAAAAGAAGAGATTTAGGAGTTGAAATTACATTTGGATGAACTAGAATATAAAGGCTTCATATGACCTAGTACATCTCATTGGGGTTCTCTAGTTATCTTCACCAAGAAGGCTGATGGTTCTTTTCACTTATGTATAGATTATTAGAGGTTGGACCAGATGATGGTAAAGAACTAGTATCATCTTTCATTCATTGATGATCTTTTAGATTAGTTCATAGGTGGTAATATCTTCTATAATATTTATTTGAGATAAGGTTACCACCTGTTTAAGATGATACCAAAATACATACCTCATACTACTTTTAGGAGAAGGTATGGCTTGTATGAATATGTGGTGATGCTCTTTGGGATGAATAATGCATCGATGATATTCAGAGCCATGATGAATAAGATCTTTCATCCTTTTCAGGATCAATTTTTCGTGGTTTTTTTGATGATATCTATGTGTACTCCCAGTCAGCAAATGATCATGCCCAAGAATCATGACATCATACTGAGTACATTGAGAGCACATTAGATTTACTCCAAGATAACCAAATGCAGTTTTCAGATTAATAAAGTGCACTTCTTGGGCCATTTCATTTCATAAGGAGTGTCAATAGACCCAAAGAAAGTTACATCCATGGTATGTTGGAAAAAAACCAAGAAAATATTTAATATTTATAGTTTTTTTGGATTTAATAGGTTATTATAGGCACTTTATCTAGGATTTATGTCATTTGGAAACACCGATGTCTGGGATTACCAAGAAGGGGGTGAAGTTTGATTGGTCTGAAGTGTGTGAGAGATATTTTTAGGAGCCGGAAGGAAGGTTAAACCTAGCACCCATCCTAACTTTACCTATGTTAGGGAAAGTATATACCATATAATATGATGCATCTAGAGGTGGAATCAATGCAGTTCTGATATAGGAGGATGAAGTTGTTGTTTATTGATCTAGGTAGCTAAGACCACATGAGACGAATTACCCTACTCATGATCTATAGTTTGTAGTAATGGTATATGACCTGGGATTTTGGATACAAAATATCATGGGTGAAAGGTTTTTGGTATACATAGACCACAAGAGCCATAGGTACATATTTTCTCAGTGAGACCAGATCCTTCAGCAGAGGAGTTGGTTTGAGTATCTGCAGTCTTTTGATGCCAAGTTGGCTTATACACTAGGAATGGGAAATGACATTTCTAATGAACTAATTTGAAAGAAAGTTAAATAGGTAGTAGGAGATTCTGATGGTGAATGGAGGATAATGTAACTCTTTGCATACATGAATTGGATGTTCAGGAGCCTCATAGATGGGTAACTATGAATTCAACATCTATTATACCTATTCTTGTAAAATGGATCAAGACCGAGTAGTTATATGATTTGGAGGTCTCTATTCAGAATGAAAACTTATATGGTGGGGAGACCCCATCAAGATGTTCTCTTGGTAATGGAAATTCACTAATTTTCCATAGAGAAGTATGTGTTCCTATGGGATTTCATGAGGATATGATGAGGGCGATTCATTCTTCTAGATGGGAGGTGCATCTTGGTTTGGAAAAGATGTGTCATGATCTCCATTGACAGTACTAGTGTTCATGAATGAAGAATTAGGTTATAGGATTCCTGGATATATGATTAATTTTTTAGAAGGTGAATGCCAAGCATCTATTTCTAGTTGGTATTTTGAAGCCTTTATACTATTATTGAGTGGAAATGGGGTGATGTCACTATGGATTTTGTGACAGGATTACAAAGGAAAACCCCTACGAAAGATGTTTTATGGGTGATTTTGGATTTAATAATGAAGTTATCCCACTTCTTACTTATATGAGAGACTCACAATTGAGGATTAGAGAATTATTTATGTGAGTGAGGTGGATCAATTTCACAGTGTTTTGAGGAATATCACTTCAGACAAAGATCCTTGTTTCACATCACATTTATAGAAGTGTCTTTAAATGGATCTAGGATATGAAGTTCTTTTGAGAACATCCTTTCATCCTCAAACTAATGGTAAGTCTAAGAAGACTATTCAGGATTTAGAGGATATGTTTTGAGCCTATGTTTTGGATTATGGTGGTTCATGTGATTAACATATGGAACTTGTAGATTTTTCATATAATAATAACTTCTAGGAATTGATCCAAATGAAACCTTTTGGGGATTTGTATGCTAGGAAATTCTTTTCAACTATTTCATGGATAGAGTTAGGTGATTCAACACTTGTTGGGCCTAGTATCATGCAGGTGAAATCTGACAAGGTTCAGTTGATTAGACAGTGGTTGGTGACCATGCTGAGTAGGCAGATATTTTATGAAGACCATTGGAGATGACCTCTATAATTCAAGTTCAATGATTATGTTTTCTTTCAAGTGTCACTTATATTGGGGGAAAACCATATCATGAAACATATAAAGCTTATTCCTAGGTTTTTTTGGGCCGTTTGAGATAGTGGAGAGGGCCGGTTTAGTGGAACACCATTTATCCCATCCACTATGCTACAATGCCATGCATAGTTTATTTCATGTGTCACAGCTTCAGAGATAACATACATACAAATTCCATGTGAAATATGTTTAATAATTGATATTTTTACTATTGTTTCCATAGTAGAGAATTTGATATGGGTTATAGATTTTCTAGAGAACTATCTCCAAGGTAGAACTACAACTTTGGTTCGATAGTAGAGGAAAAATGAGAGAGTTCTGGAGGAGACATGTGAGAGGGAGTCTAAAAGAAAAAATAGTGTCCAGGATTGTTCATTGAGACCTCACAATAATTCTTGGAGTAGCTTGAGGATGCGCTATTATATGGTGGGTATGTTATAAAATTATTTATTTTTTAGATACATCTCTCTTTGATTTTTTCATTATTTTTTATTTGGATGAGTTTTCTCTATCTTTAAACCTTAGTGGTAATATTTCTTCATGAATACCTATCATTTGAATTAAAATTGTATTTTTTTGTAAGGAAACTTGAGAAAACCTGAGATGATCCATATTGAGATCCTTTTTTGGGGAAAATTACTTGAAGTATAGATATGTATGTTTATTTGAATTAATGGAGTCTGTGTATAAATGTGATAAGTGTTACAAAGGGTGATTGGTATGCTTATAATATTTAAATGGGTTTTGGATAATTTAGAAGGAAAATGGTCTAAAATACCATCTTTATAACATTTACATGTTGTGTATATGGATTATAATTCTTGTAATGTTTGGGTGTTTTTTATAAAATTATCTGAGGTGTTGAGTTTTTTGGAGTATTCCATTAAAAATAATTACATGACATGTAACTATATTTTATTCCATGTAATTCCTTGACCTTCTATTTTATGTTTACTGTGTAGCTGATTTTATGAATCATCTTGCTAAAACACTTCTCCTCTAGACCGAGGGAAACCATCCATGTAATTTTAGAGTGATAAACTCCCATATAAACATCCTGATAACATAGAAAATCCCTGATAAGTCCCTTTGGTTAGGTTTTTAATTTCCATCCCTTGTTTCTACAACCGTTGTGGTGTAATCCCTTGACTGTGTGCATTTTTGGTTTTGATATTGATCAATTTTGATCTCAAATCCTCATTGTGATCATGTATAACTTATTCCTTGTCAGCGTTTTCAATTGGAAGAATTGTTTGATTGTCAATAAAAGGTAGGGGGTCTAAATATTAACACTATGGTTTTATATTTTCCTAAATATCTAGTATTTTGATTGTTCCAACATAACATATGCTTAGATTAATTAATTAATTAATGTGATTATTCATTGGAGTTTTTTTGATTCAATTTGTTATTGGCCTAGCTTATGGATACCCATTGGGTGAGATTTTTTTAATATAATTGAATTGGATAAGGGATTAAAGTGTGTTTAGAATTACATGATACCTTAGGTTATTACTTGATATAAAATCACTATGTTGGGATTACTGGTTATTGTTTTAACAATTGATGCTTTGTGATATAAATGAAAGTGGTAATTGAAAGGAAAATGGTAATTCTCATAAATAACCATTGAAGATTATGATACAATATTATGACATCTATTTTATTTTGACATGTCTTGTTTTTCTTGCAAAAAATGCATATATATCAAGCAGGGCCCTTGAACATGAATACTTATATGTTGAAATGATGATATTGAGCGAGTTTGGCCCAATCCCATGTTATAATGCTTAAAGTGAGTGGGATCAGCCCTATCCCATGCTGTAATGCCTATAGATATTTGACCGAGATTCTATAATGATTATATGTATTTGAATCAGATTATTGGGATTATAAAATAGGTATATTGTTGCGGTTAGTATGGTCATGAGAATTGGTCAGAGATATTATAGCCTGATGTGAAAGAAGTTTATTTATACCATATTAATATGGTTGTGGTTGGAATGGTCTTGATTCATTCTTAACAATATTATGGTGTGATACCGAAGTAAAATATTTTTACCATCGTTATATGGTAGTGGTTTCCATGGTTTTGGTATATGATTAGAGATATTCTGGCATGGAGCCGAAGCATATTTTTGTTGTATTTTATTGATTATTGAATTAATTAATAAACCTTTTTATCAATTTATTTCATACATGTATTATCAGACTATTTTTTTAGATATGGTGGTGTCAACCTATTGAGTTATACTCACACCCTATTCATGCCACCATTTGGTACCTGAGTGAATTATGTGGATACCAGTTTGGACAAGGGAAATGGACCATGCTGTTGATTATTTTCATTCTAAATGGGCAAGAGATTAGAGTAAGGACCAACTTGGGATTCTAGATTTGGTACTTTGAGTCTTCATTTGAGTCTTTTAGTCTTTTACTTGTATTGTTTCTAGCATGAACTTTAGTTACATTCAAGAACATAATTACATTATTCCTATGATTATTTATTGGATTATTTAGTTGGGTTTTATTATTAATTTCCTTTATATTTATACTTTTATTTGTTTCATATATAGATGTGTATTTCGATTTCTATGAAACTTTATACCAGGGGGTATAATCTCCCCACTATAAATTTCACACCCCGCTACTAGTCAGAAGCCTCTAATATACAGGGATGCACGCTTGAGGTCTCATAACCAACCCTTTTTGGCCACATAAGAGAGTTCCAGATTGGGGGAAATTACACTTATGAGAACTACCAGATTTATGAAGAGAGAATCAAATATTCCCATGTCCACCTCATTCTTCATCATCAATTCCACATTGGGAAGAAGTTCAGCCTTTATAATGCAGGACTGAAGTTGATGTTAGGTAAGCTTCATTCCCACTAGTTTGGCTCATACACTATTATTATTGTCTATCCATTTGGTGTTGTGAAAGTTCAAAATGAAAAATAAATCAAACATTCCCTATTAATGGGAAGCAACTGAATCACATTCATAAAACCACTTTGAAGTCCCCAATGGAGAAATTCCACCTTCAAGAAGAAACCTACAAGTGACACCCACCAGGTTTTATCCCTCCATCAAACATTATATTTTCTTATAGTAAGGAAACTTCACACTCTAGGTGAGAGGTGTGGATACATTCCTGGGTTAGTTAGGTTTTGTTATCATCTTTCTTCATTTTTCTCTTCTTCGCTTACTTCTTTGTATTTTTACTATTCCCCACATTACTAAGCTCATTAGGATTTTCATAATCTTTTTTCTTGTTCTCTTTTCATCTTATTTAATGGTATTTTCACCTTATATTTCCATTTTTTGTGATGGAATACTCATTTTTTATTCCCTCATAATCAAGTAAATTATTTGAAATACATGACGAATTTCCCTATTTTAAGTTTTTTTAATATTTAATGAAAACTTTTTCAATGATGGAATGCATGTTTTTAAAAAAATTTAACATTAAGGTGTGATTATTTTAGTAAATTGGCTATCTGTTGGTGATATAAATGTTTTTATCTCTATGAAACCATTGATATGATTGATACCCTATGTGTGAGTAGTTTATGGGTTAATAAATTCATGTAATATATCCATGTCAAATTGAAATCTACCATGATGTGTGAATATTTCTTACTTAATAAAAGGAAAATATAATTAAGGTTAATATTTATCAGAATTACAAAATTATTTTTCAATATGTTTATTCCTTATCAAATCTTTTTCATTACTTTACTGGATTGACATACACATGTGTACCAATTTTCTGACTATTGTAAACCAAAAAACAATAAAAAAATAAATAATTATGGGAGTGATGTGATGTATAACATGTGGTTATATGTAGGCATATAACTTATGGATTAAAATCCAGGAATGGTTAAGTGAGTGGGTCTTGAATTTTGATTATGAAGGATATAGGGTAGCTTCGGTGGAAAGAAGCATGATTTTTTAAATTAACATATATTTATTGGATATAATGTGGATAGAATATCATGAAATAGTTCTCACACACACACACATGTGTAGAGTTTATTTTAGGGTTGAATTTTTAATTCCATTTTCATACCGATATCATACATATCCTTGAATTTTTTTAGATGCAATTTAGGTGAATATTTTTCCATGATCACTGAGGATAACTCTTTGGTGTGATTTTTACTAGATCAATTTTCTATGAGGAATTAAAATTTCATTTAATGATAAATATTAATGAATTTGGGAATATCTACATGTTTTATTTTTTTAAGTGTGAATTTTCTGAGGAATTCAATTGTTTAGTTATGGCGGTGCGACCGCGTAGCGATTTACAATTCATTTCCACCCTTATACCACTACATTAAATTGATTTTGTATTATAAATTAAACATATAATGATAAATTTTAAATCCTATTAGATTCAATTATTAAATTTTTATCACCGTTAGAAAGGGAAATTTCACTTGTTTTTATGCTTTCATTGTAGGTGGAGGTGATTTGGAGGACCTATGATGAAGTTGAAGAAAAATGGGGCAAATTGTAGATGATCCCAAGTATGCATGTGGACAAAAATTCACACTTCATCTAATCTATGCATCTAAATGGGAATAAATTTTGGAATATGATCCAAAATTAATTGATATACATCTCTTATAAATACAGCCATCCTTAATTCTTCCAACAAGGGTCCAAACTAAACTGATCTATCTAATAAATTGAATCTTCATGAAGTCAAAAGTTTGGTTATGTATTTTGAAAATACCTTCGATTTTATACATTAAATGTGAAAAAAATTTATATAGGGATATTCATGAGGTTGAAAAAGATATTTTATTTTTTCATAGTTGAGATAAGGTATTTTTCTATCACAAAACTACGGTCCAAGTGGTATCTCAAAATCTAGGTTCCAAAAACAACCTCTCACTTTGCCTATAAATTAGCACCTTAAGAACCCCATTTGTCAGCTCGACCAAGGGGAAAATATCTTCCATTTTAGTTAACCAAATGATTCATATATTCATCTTAGAAGTTATGATGTCCCATATCATTATATGGAGATCAGGTATGAAGTTGAAGTTCCACCCAATTCACCTCATCTCTATTGCAAACTAAATGGTGGGTGTTCATATTAAGGAAGCAACACACACATGGAGAGGGAATTACAACACTTGTTATTCTACTATATTTTTGTAATTTTTTAGGAAACATTTTATTTATGTTTTATCTTAAAATGATTATTCATTGAAAGAATTATTTTGGTTTAGTCAAGTGGAACACTATTTTTCTCAACACCGACAGGTTTGAGATTTCCAGTGGGAATATTATGTTTTTTAAGTTAGACCACACAAGAATCATTTTTCTCTATAAAACACATGATATTTTTGTATTCTTTGGTAGATCTCATTCCATACTTGAGGTTAAAACCTTGAAAATATGATTTATGTGTCAATGGTTGGTTCTTTGTGAAACATATTAAAAGTTATGAGAGGAATCATGATCATGATTACCCTTTCCCAATATATTCCATTAAAACATGTGTAATTTGTATAAAAATGAAGTAAAAAATATGTGAAGTGAACATAAAATAACCTAATTATCTTATAATTCTAAAAAAACACGTTTTTTTTCAACTATTTAACTCTTTAATTAAGTCATTTTTTTAAAAACTATTTTCAAAACAACCACATCTATTAGTAATTTTTATTAAACATATGTACATTAAACCTCAAATGTTTCTCAAGAGATGACATAGGGCCTTCCATATGATATAAATAAAATTTTAAAAATCATTAAATTTTACATGTAACAAAAATGTGATCATATATGCCATCCGGTCTCAAGTGAACATGTTTCATTTGAATACTATCACTGAGATAATGAACCAGACCCTCATCATCGAGTGTAACCTTAGAGAAGACGGAGGTGTGGCCCATGGTAGTTTGGTATATTCTTTGATAAGTATTTCCTATAGTGGCTGAAAGTGTATCTTTTAGCTTTCTTAAGGGGGATACATTAGCCAGAGTTTGCGCCCAAATATCCATGAGTTCTTTCATTAGTGTGATAAGTAGGGACAAATAATGATACGGTATGAAAGAACCCCAGTTGACTGATGTGACTATGGTAGAATGAGAAGCCATAAGAGGATTTTTAAAACCATTACACCTATGTATATTGAAATATGATCTGAACCGGCTCTACCTTCAAGATAAAGATTAGTAGCTCCTTCCTAGGTGGGAAGTTGGAGTACTATGGGTCATGCAAGCTAGGGAGGTGGTCATAGTAAAGGGAGCTAGGCACTAGATTTATAGTGCCAGTAGAGCATGACTGCCCCGAGTAGTCAGGATATATATTAGATATGTAGTTTAGGCCAGATATATGTAGTGAAGCAGATACCTGAGGAGCATAATGTCCATACTTCTATAGTTCTTGTTACATTTTTTGTCGCCAATACTTTAGTGTCTGTTCTATTTGAAAATTGAGCTTCTTACTTATTTTTGACTGTAAAAATTGTGGAGAGTATTAGGCCAGAAATTAATTATTTCTATTGTGTTATGATTCCTGATACACCATTGGGAATTCAATTAGAATGTGTATTCCAATGAAATGAATTCCCAATTAAGGTAGGTGACTTTCCTTTTACATGTAACCTCTTCTTCCATAGGATGATAGGGTTTGACATCATTCTCATGATGCAATTATTTGTTACTTATCACAGATATGTGGATTGTTATCACAAGAGGGTGTAGTTTACATCACCAGAGGGTGGTATCTATATTTATAAGAGAGAATGGGATGTCCAGGGGAGTTGAGTTAGGCAAGAGCATTGTGGGCTGGATGGAGAGAACCCAGATTATGAGTATCTTTCTAGATGATTAGGGAACACAATTTATAGATTTACGTCCTATATTGGATCATTTTAGGTACATATTCCTTGATATATTTTTTTGGACTCCCTCATAAGAGGGTGGTAGATTTTAATATTGAGTTAGTTCCCTGAGTTTAATCAGTATCCATTCCTCCTTGAAGGATGGATACTATTGAGTTGTAGTAACTCAAGAGGAAGATGGAGTATTTAAAATCCAATGGTTTAATAAGACCCAATAATTTATCCTGGGGTTATCTCATTTTTTTTCTAAGAATATGGATGGAACCATTAGTTTTTGTGTTGATTACCAAATGTTTAATCAGTTTACTATGAAGAACTGGTATCCTTTACCTCATATAAAAGTCCTCTTTGACCATATCTGAGGAGAAAGGGTTTTCTAAAAGATTTATTTGAGTTTGGGATACCATAAAGTGTGTGTTAGACCATCATATTTACCACCTATAACATTCCATATTAGATATTGATTGTATAAGTATTTGTTCATGTTGTTCGGTCTAAAAAACATGCCAACTATTTTCATGGATCTGATGAATCAAGTTTTCCATCTATATTTAGATTTATTTATGGTAGTCTTCATATAATATATATTTTTATATTCTCATAATAAATATGGAATTATGAATATCTTGAGATGATACTGAATACAATGAGAGAGAACTAGAGACATGAAAATATCAAGAAATTTCACTTTTCGATCTATATGGTTCACTTCTTGGGTCACATTATCTTGAAATCAGAAGTATCCATGGACCGAGAGAAGGTAATAACCATATTTATCTAAGAGTATCCCAAGACGGACATTGAAATATAGTTTTTATTGAAGATATATGAACACTAAAAACACTTCATTTATGATTTCACACATCTTGCAACACCAATCATTGTATTGAACAAGAATTGTGTCATGTTTACATGGTCCAATGCATGTGAGAGATACTTTCAGAAGTTGAAAGGGAGATTGGCATCAGTGCTGATCCTGATATTACCTAAGCCTGGTAGAGGCTAAACAGTTTACTATAATAAAAAAAACATTAATTTGGGAGCTGTTCTAATGCAAGGAGATCTATTAATGGAGTATAGGTACCATCATTTGAGACCTCATGAGTAGAATTACCCCAGACACGATCACAAGCTAGCAGCTATGGTTCATGCCTTATATTATAGGAGGCATTATCTATTAGGAGAGTGTTTTATAGTGTTTATGGATTAAAAAAGATATAAATACATATTAAAACATCATAACTTGAACCTCATATATAAAGTGTGGGTTGAATACCTATAGTCCTTCAACTATGAGTTTTCTTACACTCTTAGGAAATGCAATTCCCTTGATAATGCTCTCAACTTGAAAAGTTGGACACAGGTAGTTAATGTGGCCAGTAGTGAGTAGTAGTTGATGGTATTGTTTTCTAAGATTCATTTATTGGTCTATGAGAATCATGTAAAACCTATTATTATAGACTTAGTAGTGTCATTTTCACTTTTGGATAGAGTGAATATGAACAATATTTTACATCCTGAGGGCTTGATCCTACATGAGATTATTTCAGGTGAGGATCCACCACCAGGTTGTATTTTTAATGGGGATGAGATCTTGATAATTCATAGACCTATTTGGGTTCTAGAATACATATGAGAGAAGTCGATTTGAGAGACTCATGCCTCTTCATGGGCAATACATCATGATCTTACCAAGATATACCATGACTTATGCCACTATTATTGGTGGATGAGGATGAAAAGGGAGATCATGGTGTTTTTTTACTCAATGTTCCACTTACCAGTAGGTGAAGTAATGGAACCTATGATTTTCAAGGATTTTTTATCCATTAAACATTATTCGGTGGAAATGGGATGATGTCACCATAGATTTTGTGATGGGTTTAACTATGTCACCTCGATGCTGTGACGTAGTATGGATGATCATAAACAAGTTGACAAAGGTACCTCATTTCATTACTATCAGAGATAAATTTTTTGTGAAAAAACTAGGAAGGATATATTATAGAGAGATTGTATGCCTTTATGGAGTTCCATGTAATATCATATTGGATGTGTATGATCATTTTATGTTGTGTTTCTAGAAGGGGTTATAGAGGTATCTAGGTTCATATATACTTCTAAGTATAACTTACTGGCTGTAGAATGAAAAATAGTCTGAGCATATGATATAGGTAATAAAGGACATGCTCTGAGCATGAATCTTAGATTTTTTAGGTTCTTGGGAGAAACACATTACTTTATCCGGTTTATATTATATTAATATCTTTCATGTGTTTATACAAATGGATCCTTACTAGGCGTTATATGATATGTTATTCCATTCATCGTTATGATATTTTGAGGTAGGAGTGGAAATGTTACTGGGACCACATCTTATACAGTAGGAATCAAAGAAGGTATAACTTATTAAGAAGGGTATGGCTATAGATCACTCTATAAAGAAGTTTTATATTTATTTCTGTAGACAATCTCTAGAGTTTGAAGTTGGGGGTTAGGTATTCTTGCATGTTTTTACCAAACTAGGTCATTTATGGTTTTGATGATAAGGGAAGATATAACCCAATATCATTAGACCTTTTTTGATCTTGAAGAGAGTTGGGTTGCTATCCTATCAGTTGAAGTTTCCCCATAGGTTCCAATCCATGCATTATGTTTTTCATATTTCACAACATCACCGTTATCATTCAGACTCATCTCAATTATTTTAGCTTGATGAGATTTAGTTGGAGGTTGATGCTTATTTTAAGGAGTATCTAGTTCATGTCATGGATTTTAGAATGAAGGCCCTCAAGGTTAGGTCAATTACTATAGTTTGGGAGTTATGTAAATATGGCTATGTACAATATGAGACTTGGTAGTGAGAGGCTGATGTACATGCTCAGTTGCCGAATCTTTTCTTAGATGATGGTATACCACCCTTATAAGTGCAACTCGTGGATATTTTGTTTTATGAAGGGGAGGATATTTGGTTATAACTTTTATTATGAGGTATAATTCTTTTAAATATTAAAAAAAATCCATTTTTTTCTTCTAATGGTAGTTTTTTAAGGTTTATGGAAGGACTCTAGAGTGTTTGGGTCTTGTTCTGAGATCTCTAGGTTTTATAGAAAAATCATGAGTAAAAAAGTTGGCGCATAGTTATTAGTGACTATGTGCCTCAACCATGTATCCCACATATAGATTATCATAGTTTAACAAATCATGTGAGAGAGGATACATGGTAATTTATTTTAGTACATGTGTGTTTCAAAGTGACTAAATGGGATATGCATGGTTTTAAAAAATAGTGTTCCAAGATTTCAAGGTTAATTACTCTTATGAAATGAGCCAACATGGTTAGGTGCACATATTTTCAAACCATGCAGCCAAAATGTACAACCTTTAAAAAAGGTGAAATTCCCATTTTCCCCTACATTCTTTAATGTTTCCCTTATATTTTTCTTTAATCTCCTTGAACAATACCCTGTCTCCCTCCATGATAGATTCCACTTCTACTCAAGGTCTTATTTGAGTAACCTTCTACATTAGGCATCCAATCCGTTCTCCATTCATCATGTTAGATCCATACCGGTAAGCTCTTCAATCCTCTTCCTTTCATTGTTTGTATTTCCACATGTAATGATAAATATGTACGAGATACTACAACTTATTTTTAGGGTAATCATATATTTCTATGATTACTTCTATTCGAGACCAAGTTATAGGATGATAATAGTTGAGTAATATTATACCCATCAATAGTGGGAGGTTCATACCTTTTACCTTGAAGTCTTGATATTTATAGCTCTTTCTATAGTAACACACACTTAAACCTCCATGAGATTCTTCTAAACGAGTAATGTATTAAATTAAAATTTGGTAAAACTAGTTTTGATGTTTAATTTCCACTTTGACAATGTTGGAGGTCACTGAACTCAATAGGTACCATCCTTTGAGGTGGGTTTGATTAAATGCCTATGACTATGCCACCCCTTTGGGTGAGCTGATATTTCCACCCATGTGTGAAATTTGTTTATTAATTAAATGGGAATGATAAAGGTGTAATACCTCTTATAGTACCATGAAATTTATAAATAAAAGTTAAGATGAAATGGTTTAATTAGGATTATGAAATGAGATGGTTGATATGTTTATTTATGAATGTTAATGTAAATGATTGGCATGGTATAATGAAAAATATCATTTACCCTCATCTTATCACTTTTGAGTGAATTTATCAATGATTATAGTGTTTGGAATTCAATAGTAAAAATAGAATGAACATTAACATGGCCCCTCATCCTATCGCTTGTGATAGTAAAAAAGGAATGGACATTAACATGGACACTACTCTAATTAAATATAAGTGAATTGACTAATTAAATGAATGTGATGAGTTAAATTGATAAAGGTAAATGGACACTAACATGGCCCATTAATATATTATATTAAATTGAAAATGATGGATATTTCAGTATGGTACCAAAGATACAGTATGGAATCAAGGTATCTTTTATATTGGATTCCTTCAATTATTGCCTTAGATTCGACTTTCTTAGATAGCCGTGGACATGCTTCTTGGGTACCACCCAAGTTTAACCTATGTTTTCTATATATGATATTTGTGGGCTTGAATAAGACACCCTAGTTATTGGCTTTGGGTCATGGCCTATGTAGGTATACATATTACTAAATTTTCTATGGATGAGGTCCATGGATTCGAAGAGGATTCCTTGGTTAATGGACATAGGTCCTAGCCCTTATAGGTATGATACTTAATTCACTCGTATATATCATAGCTGGTGATTTAATCCTTTATACAATTACTATTTATTTATATACTTTTCAGAGCATGTACTTGTTGATTTGGGTAGTATTATTTTCACCATTTATAGATTTATTCCCTTTTATACATATACACTATTACAACTTATATACATAAACTGGATATGTTATAGACATTGTTGGTGGTGGGAAACTAAGTATATCTCACACCATTTTTGGGTCGAGGATGGGTACCCAGATAGACTTTATGGTTTTAGGTAGGGAAAAAGGGAAGGGTCTGAATTTGGATGCCTAATTTTTCTATACTAGGATGGAGTATGAGATCAGAGGACCGAGCCTATACTCATGATTCTGTTGGACATAGTTTTTTTGTTTTTTTGTAGTTATGTATAAAATGTTGTATTTTTCTACTGATCTTTTCACCTATATCTTCCCATTATACATGGCATATCCTAATCATCATTTTTTATATGATATTAGATATGGTTCGTCCATTATTATGCTAGTCTATTTGTTATAATTGGATTATTCACTTATTCTGCTACCTTATTATTAAACTATTTACAATTATTATTATTTTATTACACCTCTATGATTCACTCTAATCTTGAGGATTTATTATTTCCACCATACTATTACAAACCCTCACTACTAGTTGGCAGCCTCTGGCATATGGGGAGGCATGATTGAGGCCAAGTGGGTCTTATGTTAGGTTACCTATCAGTGAACTTGACCCAATACACTACATATGTATAGACCATTTAAGCCTAGACATTGAATTAGTAGGAATGAATATGAGAAATATATTTGTGAAAAAATTTTGGAAAGAAAAAAATTCTACATTTAATATCAATGAAAATCAACTAGCATAACAAAAATAACCAATACAATCATTTAATGACCAGAAACGTATTTTTCTAAATATTTTATTTTTATGCAATATGAATTTTCATTTAAATAAAACTATGATTAAGGATGATAAAATATATTTTATATGAATAATTGGTTAATACCAATTTAATTAGTAAATGATATGAAATATGAATGAGAATGATTAATATGATAAAGAAGATATTTTTCTATAAAAATGTTTTTCATTATATCTCATCATTTTATTTATATGTTAAATTTCAAAATATTAAAATTTTAATTTTTAAAAATTAAAATTAATTTTATGATTATTCATAGTAATATTTTATTAATATTAATTTTTAGGATTAAAAAAAGACTATGTTTTTTGTGAATAGTGAAAAATATCATTTTTACAAATAACATGAATTTCTTGACACAATTAGTAGATAAGTTTGGATTATAAATTCATGAAAACTTTTTATAATAAAAAATATTAAATTTTTAAGTGAATTATAATTTTTTAAAATTATGTTTTAAAGTTACTAAATCAAAATGGACATTTTTAGAACTTAAGTTTTATTATTCAAAAAAACATCTTAAATTTATTATACATGTGTTTTTTTAAATTAATTTTTATCACTTATAGAAAAATATTATCAAAAAATATATTTCAATTTTGGAATCATTAGGTCAACGTTTTTAATAAGTAAAAATTTATTTTCAAGCATAAGGAATAAATTATTTTGGAAAAAACTAGTTACCTCTCTAAAAATCAAATTGGGTGAAAAGTGTTTAACTAAGAGAGGAAGACCAAAAAAATGTTTAAAAAATCTATGGGAATGGGTGGTTGGTTTCTTTATCGACAACAACCCATCACCAATCCATTATCTCCAAATAATTTACACACTTTCCTTGATATTGACTTCTATTATTTAAATGTTTTTTCAATTGAAAAAATGTTATCCCTTTTTAGTTATAAATGGTGGAACTCCCATCCTATCATAATCTCACAAAAAACCTCTTATTTCAGCCCAAAATATATCTAAAACCATCATCAAAATTTCTATACTCCTTAAATAGGTTTATGCATTCTCAAAATACCATCCTTCATAGGCTTAACCCCCTTTCTGAAGTAGATAATCCTAGAAGTGAGGTACAAATTACTAATCACTCCATTCTCATTAATATTTTTTATGCGCCTAGATTCTTCATAAAATTACATTAAAAAAAATATAAAAATGATAAAAATAAGTATAGTTAGTATAATTTTATGTTATTATAATCATGGTACAATCATTAAATATATTTCCTTTTCTATTAAGAAAAATAGAACTATCATTCGGTAGTTGTGTGGACTACCACCTTTATGGTGTAACATGTTTTGTTTTCATTCATTGCATTACAAGGATGGACATAATAGTGAATTTATTATAAGTGGTTAATTTATGAAACATTTTATATTAAAAAATTATAAACCATATTACCTCTTTTTCCCATTTAGTGGAAAATAAAATCATTATCCATGTATATGTGTGGACTATTGCCTCCATGAAATGATCAATTTCCATTTTTATTTTCATTACATACTTACATTTATGGTCATGAGAATTGGTTTAATAGATAAATTTTATTATTTTTAAATTAATACTCTTTCATAAATAAATTTTTTACAACCTATTAATAAGATGAGAAATAAACAACTATTGAAAATTCAAACATCCAAAATTGCGTTCTATGTAGAAAATGTTTTCTTCGTACTATGAAATAACTTCATATAGGTTATATTTATCTTATAACTATTTAAATTTATGATATATCACAATAATAAACACTAAATAAGATTGTTATTCTTCTTTTATTATGATATTACAACTAAATCACTTCATAATCATCCATTAATTATGGAATATTCTTCTTTGGATTTGTTTAACCACTTACTTATACAATGATATAAATCTATATCATATATGATTATAGGAATTTAATTTATTATAATATATGATAAAAAAAATTATATAATGGGTTTTGGTTTTTTAATTTCATCATTTGTATTAAAATTATTTATTAAGAAAACTCTTTTTGTTTATTAGGAATTATCAAAACAAGATCACCACTAATACCATCTTCAAGGTTTCTAATCAAAATTACCTTGGTATAAAATTATACCTTAATAAATTTCATGTAAATGATATTAAATTACCTTTAATGATATCTTTATGATTAAATTTTTAACAAAAAATAATAAAATCACCGTTTATTATGAAGGTAGTTGGAAATGATCAAGATTACTAACTCCCGATATTGAAAATAGGTAATAACTAATTAGAATTCATATATAGAATAATTATAAATGCATGGTATATCTTGAAAAATATATGATTTAGGTTTTTAAATATGTTATTAATATATCTATTTTCTATTATAAAGGAGGTCAAAGTATGATCATGAAAATCAAGATAATAGGTAAGGGTTTCTTGTCTCTACGTTCAGTTCCTTAGGATGCACTTCTTGGTATACACCATGTTTTAATTAGAATGGTGTATCTAATATCCATATAATATTTTGTATCATTATCCTTAAATTATTCATAATATTTAGTGATTCATTTGAAATCATATCCTTCAAGGGGATTGGACTATAAATTTTCTAAAGTTGTACGAGTTTCTTGTCTCGATTTTAAATTCATTGATACATATTTGTTATTATACACAATATTTTATTTGGAATAGTGTATCTTATACCCCTTTAATATTTAGTATAATTATACTATAATTTTTTTAATGTTTCATTTGAAATCATAAATTTTAAGGGGTTTTTGGCTCGAATGTTTCCAATGTTAAAAGGGTTTTCATGGTCTCAATTATGATTATTTGAGACATAATACATTCCATGTACAATATTCTATTTTTATGATTTATTTACTACTCATGGGTGTATTTTTATCATAAAATTTTTATTTCATGGGATTCAATATCTAAATAATGTTCCCTTATTCATGTGTCTATTGATTGAGTTCTTTTCCTAGTAGTAAGGATTTTTTGAAACTCAACACTCATTCATTTAGTTATGATGGATCTATGAAACTTATTTCATATAAACTGGGTTCATTTTAACCCTTGATTATATTATTTGTTATTCCATTTTTTTCTAGGGATATAAATTACTATCACATAAACCATTTGAAAAATATTTCTTCCTTCTTGGTATATGTTCATCATAGGGGATATTAGTAAATCAAACCTCCTTATTTGAGTTCTAAAGTTTTAACATGAATATGTTTCATCCATATTTGAGTTATCTCACCCAAGTATTCTATTTTATGGTATTTTATAATATTTTTTATAAAATTAATTTTTAATAAAATGAAGGTTTTATTACTCTTTTTATAATGTAATTATTAAAAAATGGTAATTTCAAAGTAACAAAAAGGTTCCTTTTAAAATAAAATATTTTATATTTGAATCCAAATTTATTATAGAAAAAAGTATGTCATTTTCAATGATCTATTAATTTAAGATTTTTTTAAAAGTAATTTTTTTAAAATATTTCACCTCACCTTATCAAAAGATACCTTTGGAAGTGAGATATATGTTTTAATTTTACGTTAATGCTATTTTTTTCTAAAATATATTTTAGGTTTCACCTCTATTTTCCTTTTAATATTAAAAATGATTTATAAACATGGGATTTAAGTTACATTATTTATTCTCTTATAAATATATATTTATAATTTTTTGGATTTAACTTATCTAATCAAACCATTTGATTCTTGATCCCTTGTTATGTGATACCATTCAAATCATTATTTTGAAAGGTTTTTTATTTATCTGTGGAAACATCTGTATGAGTTTCAGTTTTTAGACTAGGGATATGTTATTTTGTAACTATAAAGCTTATTTCCCTATATGGATTATGTAATGTTATTTTATATCAAATACATGACCAATCATTTACTTTTTTCTTCCTAACCATCCACTGAGAATAGACATAAATTTTATTCCAATGCCTTTTCATTATGAATACCAAGTTTTCCATTCCTTTGATTGAAGGTAATTCAACAAGATTCCATACATTTATAGATTGGAGAAATATTTAAATTAACCATATACCATTACCCCATATGATTTTACCTTGGGAGATTCCTATATTGGAATCCATTCCAATTATTTACAAGAGAACTATTTAAAATCCATATATTTATTATTCTGATATGGATATTTATTGATTACTCGAGAACGATTACTTTTAATTGGTTAATAATCCCACTTATTTATATAGATTAATTATGATCACGTTATCCCATTTATTGACATGGGGAAATGTATTGGTGTTTTTTATGTTTTTATTCCAATATAGATGATTCTTGGACAAAATAATTATGTATTTTTTATTTAATTTCTCATATGATGAATTAATTAGAAATAAATAAGTAATGGACGAGTCCTAAAATTATATATCCCCATAATTCATTGATAGGTCTCATGAGACAAACATGTTTGGGTATTAGGTTTATTTCTTCAAAATTTAGAAATATGTCTTGACTTTGGTCTTGATGAAAATAATGATGTCTTAGCTAAGGCTTTGGAGGTAAGATCAAGTTTTCTGGAATTATACATTCCATCACCATGAATTTATTTATTGTTACTTATGTGGTTTTTTCATTACTATTCATGTATATATTATACTCCCAGTTTTAGTTTTTTATGAAATTATGATGATTAATCATTCCCTACATAATATTTATTCCATGTTTATTCCATGATTTTCTCAATTTTATGTTTTTCCTTAATGAGTGTTTTATATCACCCCTTTTTTATGTTTCCATTTTCCTAGGATATGAAGAAAAATATTAAAAAATATTTTTTCTAACATTAGAGTTTGTGTGGAAATTTTTGGGAGATATTTAAGACTTATTATTGGTCAATTAGTTTCATATATAGTGGAAAGAAGATGTCCATTAGTTGAAAAAATGGGTTTTGGTTAGAATATGTTTTTTCCCAATTCTATATAGATCAAAACCAAACTGGTCTTGGGAATTTATGTAATGTAATAATTACTTTAATTAATTTAATTATTGGATAGTTATGATTGAAAATATATTATTGGTATCAAATCCATTACATAAAGTATGTGTTTATGGAATTGGATCTAAGTGTGTGGGTTTAAGGTGTCACATTTGGTATTAGAGAAAGGTTTAGACAACTTTGGAAATTAGTGTGTTTACTAAGGATAATTTAAGTAGTTATAAGATACGTTTTATCATAATTTAAATGGTATAGATGACCCATTGGGATAATATATGATTTAATGTTAAGGTAATAATATACATTTTATTTGGGGATTAAGATATGATAACTTTAGTGAAAATCCTAGAAATAAGAATATGTATAGGATATTTTCATAAAGGTTTGATAATATAGATATTATGTGGTTCTCCTAGATATAAAATCCCGATCGGTATACTATTAGTGGAGGCAGGCTTTGAAACAGAAGTACCTGAGGGTAATAATCTAGAAAAGTATGGATTGAGTATTATCTCGATCATCACCTAGTTCATGAGAAAGAGGAAAAACTGAACACCAGGTTTAAAAATCACAAGGGATATGTTTTTTTCTAATCATATTATATTTAATATACATTATAATGGATTTATTTCATAATTAATTAGGATAAAAAGTATGGTAGAACACAACATAAAGTTACTTAGGTTGAACCAAGAGAATTTTTATGATGATCCGGGTGTGAAATTGATAATATGAAATTATCATAGGTTCAAATGAAAGTGTAATTAGATAATAAATCATTAAAATGAGATTTTATATTGATATGTTCATTTATTGTGATTCCATTGGATATCATCATAACCATTTTGGTTTTAGTATTTGGTTGAAACTAGATCATGAAAATAATGTTGAGAAAGGTATATATCTAGAAACCACTATGTCTTATAACCGAATAATGGAGAATACTTAAATGGATTAATAAATTTCGTATTATTTTGGAAAAGTTGAGTTTCAAAGTATTAACTAAGGTAGGGAGATTGATATTTTAAAATAAATTAATCCTTGAAACTCATATCTATTTTCATTAGTGATTGATATTTTTGGATGATATTATGCTATATTATAAAATTTATGAGGATTATGTTAAACATATAAGGTTTTTTATTTAATATTTTTTAATTTAAATCATTTTAAATATATATTAAATGGTATTAAAAACATTGAAAAGTGATTTTATGATAATGTTATATTTTTGGGGATAAATACTGGAGAACACGTGATTGAAGGATGGATAACTCTTAATTTTAAAATATGCTTGATGCTGTGGTTATTATGTTTGGAATAATTTCTAGAAAAGTGTGTTATATAGAATTTATAACCTTGAAATTCATTATTTATTAAATAAAAAATCGATCGATTATATTATTAGTAAATTTTATCTCATTTTTGAGATTATGATATATTGACTAGTGTATAACCTTATGAACTATTCGTTAATATCATTTTAAGGTTAAATAAAATATTAATTTTTGGAAGAATATATGGTTCCACTATAGTTTAATGAATTATATATTTAGATAGATTTTGTAAATTTATATTTTGCAGAATATATTATTAGGTTATATACATAAATCATTATAAGATATTATTAAATATTAGAGTTTTTTAAGGAAAGATATATAACTTAATCAAACATGAGAGAGTAAGGTAGACGTCATACTAGAAGTTATATCCCAAATGATAACTATATTAAGAATACCCTCACATAATTTCATCAGTGAGTGATACTTAAATTTTTTTGGTTAAAATTTACTAGAGGGGATGTAACAACTTAATATTTTGATATACGATTACCTTTAAATAAGTCGATGTGTTCGATAACTTACTCCACACATAACACTAAAATAAAATAAAACAATAATATGTTTAGATAGTAAAAAAATAGATCCAAAATTAGTGGTCATGAAAAGGATTAATTGATTTATGAAATATGTATATAAATTAAATAATGAGTACTTTTAATATGAATGAAATTTAATTGGTGTAGTTGACTAATATGATCATGTTATGCTTAGAAATGTATTTTTCCAAATAATTCCTTTTTACGTGATAAGAATTTATATTTCAAGAAACATATGATTAATAACGTTAGAATAAATTTTATATTAATAATTGGTTAACACAATTTTAATTAGTAAATTATATGAAATATGAATGAGAATGTCAAATATTCTAAAAACACCATTTTCCTATAAAAATATTTTATCAATATATCTCATATTTTTATTTTAAAGTTAAATTTAAAAATTTTAGAATTTTAATTTAAAATAATAAAAAATATTTTTGGATTCATCATAGTAATATTTTCTTAAGGTAAATTGTTGGGCATTTCTAATTTTTTTAGGTGAATAGTGAATAATACCATTCTTTCAAATAACATGAATTTTATGACATTATTATTAAATAAGTATGAATTAAAAATTAATGAATCCTTTTTATAAGAACAAATAATAATTTCATAAGAGAATTTATAATTTTAATTTTTTTTTTGAATTTACAAACGCATATTTGGAATTTTGGAAATAAATTAATATTTTGAAAAAATTAATACATTATAGATTTAGCATTTTCAAATTAAATGTTATCACTTATAAAAAATTAAAAAATTAAAAAATATTTATAATTTGTAATAATTATTTCCAAATAATATAACAAGGCTCGATTTATTTTCATGCATAAATGATAAATTACTTTGGTAAAAACTAGTAACTTAGAAAAAAGTTCAAATGGAGTGAAAAGGGTTTAACCAAGTGGGATGGACTAAAAACAAGTTTATAACATGTGTGAGAATGTATGGTTGCATCCTTTATTGATCTTATAAATTCACCTATCCATTATTTCCCAAATTTTTAGATAATTTCCTTGAGATTGATTTCCTTTTATTGAAATGTTTGGGGTATTTACAAAACTGCTGTCTATTTTTACATATAAAAGTGGAAATACTCTCTTCCCTTACCTCACATAACAAAAAACTTGTTTGGACCAAAATCTTCCAAAAACTTTCCTCAAAATTCTTATCCATCTAATTTTTTTCTCTTCTAAAAACACCATCCTTAAAATCCTTACCGCTAATTGCAATGTAGATAATTCAAGAATTGAGGTATAACTTTCTAACTGCTCATTTCTTATTTAAATTTCATTATATGAACTTATTATCCATTAAATAAAATTAAACCATGTTAAAAATTTAAAATAATTATAATTATTATATTTTTTTCTATTATAATGATGGTACAATTATTAGCCACCTTTCACTATTTTTATTAAGAAAAACGAAACCATCATTTGTGTGTTGTACAAGATAACACCGTCACGATGCAATGTGTTTCGTTTTCCTTAACCACCTTACAAGGAAATTCATAATATTTAATTTAATACATAATTATTATATTTATTAAATATCTAAGATTAATAATTTAAATCCAAATTAATTTTTTCCATTCTATAGAAAATGAAATCATTATCCATGCTTACGTATGAACTACTACCTCCATGGAATGATAGATTTCTATTTTTATTTTCATCACTTATCCACTTGGATAGTAATTATAATGATTTTGATGGATAAATATTATTCTTATAAAATTATTATGGGTTTTTAAAGAAAAATTGGATATCCTATTAACAATATGATCATTAAATATCTATGGTAAATTTAACCATCTAAAAGAGCATTCTAAGAGAAAAAAATGTTTTTTCAAACTATGAAATAAATTCATATAGTTTATATTATTCTTATAATTCTTTATAATTATGATAAATAACATTAATAAACACAAAGTAATATTATTATAATTCTGTTATAATGTTATTACAAAAAAATCACTTCATAATCATCCATTAATTATGACATGTTCATGTTTGGGTTGATTTAACCACCTATTTGAACAATAAAATAAATTTATATCATGGAATAATATGGTAATTTAATTTTTTTATTATATTATATAAATAATTAAATAATATTTATTTTTTTCTTGTAATGTTAACATATTATTAAACTTATTAATTAATAAAACACCTTTTGTTCGTTAAGAATCACCGAAAAATGATCATAACTAATTTCTTCTTCATGGTTTGTAACCAAAAATAAAATCAAATAAAATTATGACTTTATAAATATTATGAAAAATATATTAAAATACCCTTAATGATCTTATAATTTTTGAAATTTTAAAATAAATGAATACTAACACCATTTTTTACTAAACAAGTTTAAAACAACCAATATTACTTACACCCGATATTAAATTTTTTTAATAACTAAATATAATTCATATAGAGAATGATTATAAATAAAGATTATAATGGAAAAAATATATGAGTAATTATTTTAAAGACATATTCATATAGATATCCTTTTTATACGTAAGTTTAATGTATGTTCATGGGATTGAAGATAATAGGTAAGGGTTTCTTGTCTTAATTTTCAATTCATTGAGACATACTTTTTATTATACAACATGTTTTATTTGAAATGGTGTATCTAATACAATTTCAATATTTTATATCATGATCCTATAATTATTATATATTATTTAATGTTTCATTTGAAATCATATCCTTCAAGGGGTTTTGAATCGAAAGTTTCTACTGTTGTAATGGTTTCCTGTCACGATTTTAAATTCCTTAAGACATAATTATTATTATACACATTGTTTTATTTGGAATAGAGTTTATAATTCAAAATTAATATTTTTTTATAATTATTGTATCATTATTCATAGTATTTAATGTATCATTTTAAATCATATACTTCAAGTGGTTTTGACTCAATGTTTTATATGGTTGTAAGGGTTTTCTTGGTCTCAATTATGATTCTTTAGGACATAAAACATTTTATCTATCATGTTTTCCTTATGGTGTATTTAATTACAATTGACATATTTTTATCATACACTATATTTAATTGGATTTACTATCCAAAATGTGTTCCCTTATTTAGTTGGATGCTGATTTAGTTGTTTCACTCATAGTTAGGATTTTTGGTAACTCAACTTTCACTCATTAATTTATGATCATTTTATTAAACTCATTTCATTTAAGTTGGTTGAAATATACAATTTCATTATATCATGTGGACTTATATCATTGATTTTTAGGGATATAAATTACTACCACATTAACTCTTTGACAAATATTTTTCACTTCCTGAGATATGCCTCCTGTAAGGGATACTGGAAACTTAAACCCCCTTTTGAGTTATAAATATTTATCTTTATCATTATTATTACATGATCATGTTATCCCACCCATAAGTTTTATTATATGGTATTTCAGAATCCAATTTGGAAAATATTATTTTTAATACAAATAATGTTTTACTACTCTTTTTATAATGTGGGTTTTCATTAAAGTAATTTCGAAGTATTAAAAAGTTCCTTTCATAAAAAAATGTTCTATCTTTGAATCCACATTTCCTATAAATGTTTCTGTCATTTTAAATGAATAATTACATTATATTGATTTTAAAAGTAAAATTTTTAAAAAAATTCACTTCATTGTTTCAGAATTTACTTTTAGAAGTCACATGTAAGATTGTATTTTACATCAATGTTAAACCTATTTTCTAGAATTTCTTTAATGTTTTATCCTCCATTTAACTTTTAATATTAAAAAGAATTTAAGGTCATGGGATTTATTTTACAGGACATATTACCTAATAAATATATATATTTATAATTTGTGATATTGAACTCATATTATTAAAAAATTGGAATCTTGATCCTTTCTTACATGATCTTATTCAAAGTATTCCTTGGAACGATTGTTTTTCATCTATGGCAACATCATTATGAGTTTCCTTTATTACAGAAGATATATTTTATTTGGTAACCATCTATATTATTTCCATGGATGGATTATGTAATGTTATTTACTATAAAATATATAACCCATCATGACCTTTTCCTTGGGTAACCATCCACCATGAATAGTTATAAATTTTATTCTAATGACTTTTCCTTATGAACTCCCATTTTTCCATTCCTTTGATTGATGGGTGTTAACCTAGATTCCATATGTCTATTGATTGATAAAATTATTTACTTAACCATAAAATATTACCCCATACATTTTTATCTTGGGGTATGTTAATATACAAAGCTATTCGATTTATGGATTGGGTAACCATTGAATATCTGTATATTTGTTATTACAACATGGATTATTTTTAATAATAAGGAACATAAATGATGTATTGTTTAAAAATTCACCTTATTTCACTATATGGGTAATTATCATGTTATCCCTTTTATTATCTTGGGTAAAAGTATTGGTTTTTCGTATATAATTATTCCAATAGAGATGATTATTGGCTAAGATGATTATGCATTTTCTATTAATTTTCTCACATATTCACTGAATTATAGTTAAAAAAGTGATGGATGGGGACCGACAATATATATCCCATAAATTCATTAACAGTCCTTATGATACAAATATGTTTTGGTGTTTGGTGTATGCCTACCCAATTTTTTACGATGTCTTGACTTTAGTCTTGATTATAACAACCCTGCACTTCTTTTAACACTTAAACATGATTTATTACATAAAATCTTCACTTTATACAATATGTAAGATTGAGAGGTCTAGTGACTTTGGGTCTTAGGAACATTACATAACATCTTAAAACATAAACCACAACATCTTATTGAAAACTTCTTTTACATGACCAAAACATTCCCTCATAATTAGCATTGCATGGGATAAAATGAGGACAAACATAAGAAAGTGGTGAGATATAAAGCCCATTAAGGGATTAAAAAAGGTATAACATGAATATTACAATACATGTTAGGAAATAGGCATATCAATGGAGCTCAAGATAAACATGAACATAAAGGCATGATATATAATGATTATCACAACATGGAAATGTGGCAACAACACTTAACATGGAATTAGAATAATCCAATGCTCATTGAAAATAGAGAATGAGTAAACCCTCATTGCACATGAAGCACGAGTAAACCCTCGTTTCACTTGAATTAACATGATTCAACACTCATTTCAGACGACATATCTTGATACTATACTTTACCAAATGCATTGGAGCTCTATCAAGACACACCCTTCTTAAACATTTCATTTCATGCATAAGTGTGCCACATGGATCATAAAACATGGTTTCATTAAATATCATCATTTATTCCATGATAAAGGAATGTGGAATTCCTAAATGAGACTCTATAACCAATAAGTAAATGTTTATAAAGGTGAATTCCCTTGATAGACAAATGGGCATGGTATTCATTACATAATGACTTTGGCTTGGAAAAACATGGTACAATTTCAGAAGCATAACGACGTGAAATAAGAATTCATAAAAATTGTTGATGAGAGATAAAGGGGTGTCTCATCATATGTTTATGAAATAGATAGTAATGGGGTCATATAGATAAATGTCCCAACAATTGTAATGGAATTTAGATTCATGATACAAAATAATTTCTTGAATGTAAATGAGGAGAGAGAAATTTCTTTTGCAATTTCGGCATAGTAATGGGTGTTCATCGGAGGCATTTAATGAGAGAAATATTGGTCTCCCATAATTCAAATATAAATATGGCAGTATGGGGGAGGTGAAAAATCATCCCCCAAAATTTATAATTGAAAATAAAAGGGAATAACAATATTAAGAAACTTGGATAAAAAGAGAAAGGTAGGAATCTATTACTTGGAAGTGTGATCCCAAAGGCTTGGTAGAGGCTTCTTGGGATCTTGGGAAACCTTGGGAGGATTCTAGAGAGAGTATGGAAGAGGTTGGATGAACTCCAAAGGCTTTGAGTGAAGAGTAAGTGAGACCCTGGATGAGTTTATTTAAGAAAGGAGTGGGAATTCATTATTATTTAGGTTTGGGACACCACACATTAAACTAATAAAAAACACAAACCATTCCATGGTTTTCTCCTATGGTTTTTGAAAAAGGGGAGTGGAAAAAATATTTTATAAGGACAATGGATGAAATTATTAAAATAATAGGGTTGCTTATGTGGATGTGAGTCACACTCTCAAGGAAATAAATTTAAAAAGACAAAATGTTTTATAAGAATTAAATGGTATTTTAATGGTAAAACATATATTGGATAAACATAATATTTATAGTATTTTATTATATCACTATTGAGTCATTATGATGTCATAAAACACATTATATATTTAAATAGTATTTAATTTTTACCCAAAAATTCAACTGTCTCCGAAAATTATGAAAAATTTACCATTGGATAATTTCGACATCCTGATTCCAAAAATAATATTCATTTTATCTAAATAATTATATAAATATGTGAATTTTTTTACTTTTAAAATAAAAATCGACATTTATCGAAAATTCATGGGTTTTGACAAAATCTGCTTTCAAACCTCAATAAAAATTACAATTTTCTTCATAAAAATTATACGATCATTTATATTTAATAAAAATTAATTTATTAATAATAATATTTTATTAAAATATTATTTAATTCAAAAATCCATTAATTCATCAAAATAGATTACTTATTTGGATATTAACCAAAAATATTATTTGTTCTTTAAAAACTATTAACAAAGTAAAAATAATGAAATAAATGTATAATCTTTATACAAAAAAATAATGTACATAGTCATAGTGCTAGGGTCTTGTTACATAACCCCTTAAAACACCCGCATAAGACCTTAAGGTAAGGTGCACGATGGTGGTAAACTCTTGTGGTGGATTAGATAATATTGCTCGAGTGGTAATATCTATCAACTTCCACTTCTCTTGTAGGCATTTACAGTTTAGCTTAATGTATTCAAGATCGGCTTGGGCTTGGTTAAGAGAGAATCCCAATAACTCCACCTCCTTTATGAGCTCCAAAAAATGGGCTTCGTACGGGGCAAGTCTACTGGATGAGGCCATCTCTTCCTTTGTCTAAGTAAATTGGATTTGTTAATACCCTATATTTATATTAATCACGTGATCACCATTCAATGGCTATATTAGCAACGACCACAATTCATAATGGTATTTTAAAATCCCAAACATAGATCCAAATCATTGCATAAATTTTACATAACCATAAGAAGATATTTAAATAGACCAAGATTTATTTTCATTAATGAATTTTTGGGTCGTTACATTGATGATAAAAACGATTTCTTGGATAAGGCCTTGATGAAAAGACTAACATGCTCGACATTATGCATTCCAACACTGTGAATTAAGTTATTATTATCCATTTGATATATTTATTTTCATTATTATCCATTGAAATTTTATTCTCTTAGTTTCAGTTAACTATGAAATTATAATGGGTACTTATTCATGTCATAATATTTATTCCATGAATATGCCATTATTGCTTCAATTTTATGTTTTCCCTTTCACAACCTTTAAGCTCAACCCCTCTTAAGTTTCCATTTCCTCAGGTTATGAAGAAAAATATTACACATTATATGTCTAACCGGATAGCTTGTGTGAAGAATTTGTGGGAGATGTTGAATACTTATTATGGATTAAGTAGTTTCTTACATTGTGGAAAGAAAATGTCCTTTTGTTGAAAAAGACATGAGTTATGTTAGTTTATGTTTTATCCTAATTTTCTATATCTCTAAACATAAAAGGTCTTGTGAATGTACACAATTAAATAATTTATTTAATTCATATAATTATGGGATATTTATATATGGGAATCTACAGTTGGTATTGAAGCCAACATGTAGTGTATGTGGTTACGAAACTAGATCCAAGAGTGATGGTTTGGGGTGTTAGATCGATTAAGATAGATTGAAGGAGAGTATGTTCATACCTATATAAGGACAAATGATGTTATTATCCATCGTGGTGAATGACACATGTTTTGGGCATCCATCTAGTTAGTCTATACCCATAGAATTGAGAATGTATCAGTAGATATATGATATTGACATAATATGTGTCCTATAGTTACATTATGTACTTGAAAAAGAGATCATATGAAAATTCATGATTTTATTATATATAGTTGGTGGAAAAAAGTATTCAGAAACATGTGTTTAATGGAGATCACACCTAATACCTTTATAGATTGATTAACACTAATGATTTTCTAGAGGTCACTCTTTGATAATATTTATGAATTCATGAATTAATATTTGTTTTCATTGTTATAATGACCTATGGGGTATTAATTTCTTGTTGAATCAATTTAGTTTAATCCCTACATACCCATCTTTTAAAATCACCCAACACTACTCCTCAGCCACATTTATGTATAATCCTGATAAGAGGCACATAAATTTCCATTATTCATTGAATCATTATACTAATAGTGATAATAAATTCCCACTCAACACATCAAAAAATTCATCCAGTTTTCTTAGAATATAATCCATCTCAATGTCAAAATACTAATGGTACTAAAATAACCTTCTCTACCTAAGATTTATATCTCAATGAGAAAAGATATACTTCATGATTATTTTTCAATATAAATTATAAATAATTCATAAATCATTTAATGAAGCCAAATTTTTCAAGCATTAAATACAACCACTAACTCCATATCACACATCAAATAATTACTCTCATGTAATAAAAGATATCAAGACCTATAATCCACAAATTGATCTTCCCACATCAACACACATCCCAATCATATGCCCAATTCATCATAATACCTAATATAACACTAACCAGAATTAGGAGAGATAATAATCAATGATGATGTAAGAATATACTTTTAACTTATAAAATGATTATTTACAACATTCATCCCTTAAAAAAATAACTGTATTCTTATTTAGATCTATTAATGACCTTATTATCTATGAGCTATCTGAAATAATGTGTCAGTAATGTCCCACTAGAGTAAGAAAATTATTGATATTGAATAAATTCATTAAAAAACTCTAATAAATAACCACAATAACCTTTTTAAGATCCACTAAAATATGGTGTTATGATACTAAATGAATTATAAATTTCACTTCATGGATCCAAAAGTGACATCATGAGAGTTTTATAGAAAACTGATGTTATTATAGTGATTCCATAATAATAATCAAATGTTTCCTATGTTCATGATTTTATTAGGAGTAAACTATGATTTCATCCTTAGAGATGATAAAAAATGAATCAAGATAATGATAAAAGATATTATTCATTAGGGTTATAGATACATTTTTTATTCAAAATGATACCACTAGAAATCCATTATGACCTTTACAAATCTGGAATGATTTATTTAGAATGTCTCTATTCTAATCCATGATCTGATGATAACTAGATCATATACCAATATTAAAAAACCATGAATCACCCATAAACTAAATAAAAATAATAATTAACAAGAATAATTTTACATATTTTTTAATAATTTCCCAAATAAACATTTTATAATATATAAAAATCATTAAAATCCCATATTCTTTCCTATGAAATAATATTGAAGTACCGAGTATAAATACTCTATCTAATAATGAAATTTAACTCTAGGGTCTCCATCTAAAAAATTATTTGTAAATAATTAGGTTACATATGAGAAAGAAGAATCAACATAAAACTATTACAAGGCAATAAGTTAATTGTATATTAAACATCTCTATTAATAGGTAAAGCTAATAAAGTTTCATGGATCACATGAGGAAAACTATTAAAAATGGAGTTAAAATGACATGATCATCATTACCTAATGATCAAAGAATTATATATATCATATAAGAAGTGATATCTCTATATTTACCCAAATAAAATATTTAATGGTTGGCATGAAAATTCCATTCACTTTTAAAAGAGTAAGATTCAATTATAAGAGAGGAAAAGATCACCCACTACTGATAGATATCAACATTTACTTAGAAGAAAATCAAAAAAATACATACCCATGATTACATTAAAAGTTATTATGTCCAACAATGTAGAATCTTATACATTTAAACAACCACTAAATATTATAACACAAGTTATAAATTTACCAGTCTGATTTAAGTTCTTCATTAGAGGCGTATCAATATTCAAAACTCTGAATAAACACTTCACATATAAACCTAGAGTGCTCACCAGATAAGCATAAATAATTTGATGTGATGTATCATTGAAAAAAATTATTCTTTCCAAAGTATAATAAACTATAATCATTTTTTTCACCACTGAATACCCCTCACCACCATCATCCATTTCATTATCTAAACCATAAAGATCTATCAAATTTGACCCATGATTAAGAACATGCTCTCCCTAGTTAGATTGAATAGAATCTTCATATTATGGAGGTAACTATGTACCTCCTCCACACCATGACATGAAATTCCGGATGATATTTTACTACCAATATATTGATATCCACCCATTGATGCATGAGCGACCTGAATCAATGTAATACCTCTTACACCACCCCTTTAAAGTTCACTCAAATAATAACAATTAATATGCCCCATTTTGCTATAATAATTACACTCATTTTTATTTATTATGAAAATAAACATGGTATAACCTACTCAATCACATTGATAACACTCTAATGAAGTACTTTTGTGAGATATAGTTAAAAGAATAATTCTAATATAGCCTCCAAATCATTTATTTCACCTGAGTAATTTAGTAAACCATATATTTTGATTTCATAAAGACCCACTTTCATAAAATATTTTTCATAAAATAACAGCAACTATCTTAAATTATTTAAAATATTTCACCATGATGAGATATTAATTCATTAAATTCCCATATTTATCAATATATATGATTTTCACTTTGGGTTGAAGACATGGGTGTAAGACAATATGAAACTGAAACTCCTTCATAAATTCATTTCCCACCAATGATTTTGTAAAAAAAAGGAAATTAATAAATTTTTAGTATGTTATATCATCATAACCTCTCCTAGAATCATATCCTCAAACTCTTGTGATTAATTTATTATAAAAGTATCTTGGTACAAATTATCATAAAATTGAGTATAAAATACATCCAATAATAACCCTTCAACATTATTTATATTCACTAAAACATATTGGTAACACCACATTGTTCCTTGAAACATGAATGTTTCTAATTTAACATTAATATATTTTATTATTTCAGTCATATAAAATATCCTACTCTTCTTATTAATTAATTATTGTACCCCATGTGGTTTAAGTTAACTTCTAAAGTTTAGTGTATGGTGCACTTATAAATCACATGTGATATCAATTGTAATGAGTTAACCTTTATAAAGACCCCTTTTTAAAACATGGATAACCTTAGGAAAACTCATTGTGAGTTTCACATCAACCAGAGTGACATGAGTTTCTACTAACAGAGCATTTTTTTATTTTCCCTTCTAATGATCCCAAATATTATTATTTGGTTCAATAATTTTATGATATGAAATATTTTATTAACCACAATCAAATAATAAATCCAAAAAAAAAATCAAACACAATAATCAAGGAAGAAAATAAACTTCATAGGAACACCAATAATAGTTAATTAAGTAATTTGTAAAAAACTATTTTAAAAAACTAAATAAATTATTAGTGACTTTTAATTAGCTAAATTCATTACCCTATCCTTTTTTGGAAAAATTTCAATCACTAAAAGCACGAATATGTCATGATCATAGGAGTTGATGATGATGCAAGAAAACATTCAATATTTCCAGCCTAAACTAAGATTAAATAAATATATCATTAAAAATCATAACAATTAGAAAAAAACTATAAAAATATCCTAGAAAAATAATAAATCATGTATCCAAAGCCGCAATAACTTAAAATTTAACTACAAATGTATTATAAATACACTCATATAACTTTTGTATCACGTTGCAACTACTATTTATCATTTATACAATTCTTAGAAAAATTATAAATCATTTCAAATAAATAAATTCTCTAATTCAATTTTTAATGTCCTACCAAAGCATGGTTGTTTTGTTGTAGTGAAACACTACAAATCCATAAGTGTATCTCTTGATCTTTAGAGCTTATAAACTAGAGTCGAGGGTACATTGTAATCATTTAGGGGTGATTTTACCTATTATATTATACTATATAAAAATAATTATAATGGTAATGAATCAATATAGTGGAAATCAATTGAATAGTCATAGTTATATAAATATCTAAACCTCAAAGTTTGCATGCCATGTTGTGCAGTCATACATCAAAAATCCAAAGTAGTTAAATGAGATACTAAATAAAAAAATATAAATAGGTAAATATAATGAGAAAAAAGTATATTCCAAAACATAACCCAAAATATCTCTATTAATTCAAATCCTTACCTATGTCAACTATAATGATTCCATTATATATCATAGGGGAGGTTTACTTAATTATATCATAAGAAATAAAGTATGCACATACACATGTTTTGAAAGTATATAGTGTGAACATAACTTAATAGTATGACATAAAATGACCCTAAATATATGTATTTAAATAATTATAAACATGTTTAATTGTGAAATACTATATGCATATAATTTTATTAATTTATAATTAAATAAAAAACATTATATGATAATTTGTGCTAAATGGGCCACCATAATGCTCTGTTTAACCCAATTAAACATTTATAAAAACCAAAGGAAATGTAGTGAGTATTAAATATGTATATCATGTTCATGGAATAATATATTCAATGTAATGCCCCATCCAAAGCATAAAAATACTTATAGAATCATATTTTGTCCATGAAGAAACATAGTTAATAGAAATACCCAAATCATTTACTTAACATAACATATTAAAATACTACACGCATCCATGGTATAAAATAGAAAAAAGATAATTAATTATTCTCATAATCATATATTCATCATTAGTAGGAAATAATATTTTAACATAGAAAATAAATAATTAATAAAAAGAAACTCATATCATAATTTGAAAACAACACAAGTAACAACTAAAATCATCAGACCTCTCAAGTAATCATTTCAGTAACAAACTATCCTGATTTAATTTATATTCTCTCTTATTCACCATTTGAATTATATCAGAAATTAATAAAAAATATTCTCTATTTTAAAAAAATATATCATCATGAAACCCAATGATATACCACATAAAAAATCAATTTAACTTATGGATTATCATCACTATAATTATATTGGTTCACATATTTAATTGTAAAAAATATAGATATATTATAAATTAATTTAGATCCTATATATGTATTTTCTATTATAAAAACACAATTTAACATTAAACATAGATTAAATTAGATTATAGGTTCTATGAAAATCATAAAAATCCCAAAAGAAGGATTTCACAAAGAGGTACTCTTGATTTTCAATGAAAAATAAAAAAGTCATAAAATATTAAAAATAATGTGTATTATATCACCATAACTAAATAGTAGTGAAATATAATATATAACATTAAAAGATATAGGTATTACCTTATCCTCAATCTATGGATTCTAATGTCATCGACAGATCAAAATTCGATCAAGAAATGAGAGGTATAGAATTAATTGATTTCAGAAGAGAAAATAGAGAGAGTGGTAAAGATTTGAAAAATTTTCATATGATAAATGAATGAAAATATAATTTTAACAAAAACATGGCCAGAAAATAACAAAAGTTATCTGATTAGAAATAGAATTTAGGTACACAACCAATGTTTCAATTGTTGTTAATTAGGCTTCTTTTGGCCACCAAAGTCTTGGTAGGTACCACTAAATCCAAATGATAGTAAAAATTTAGGTATTATCTTTTCTTATAACAATAGAGTCTTAGGGAACCCAATGAACTTTTAGTAGTCGAAATACTTAAAAAGAAGATTTATATTTCCCACGTGTTTTTTTGATGAGCTCCACTAGTGTTCCAGTGGTCTGTTACTCTAATCAAGAAGGACTGAACAAACTTTTAACCCAATAAATACTCCATAGAACATAAAAAATCCAAATTCTCATAAAGACTAATTTATAAAATATAAATTAATAAATTAAATTCAAAACCCACCAAACAAACTCAAGCAATTACAACTGAGTTAAGTGGCAATAATTTTTTTCAATGGTATGAAACTTACCATTCATTTATCAGGTGTTTTGTTCAGGATATATATATATATATATGACACTATAAAAAATGAAAGAAGTTAAAATCACTATAATACGCCAAATTCTTCTATAGAAGGTAAACACAATCTCCCCAAAACTATCACACAATGCACATTTTATTGCCTATTCATTATAGTATTGTAGAAAGAGTTTTCATTCATAAATATATTTAAATTTCATATTTATAAATTTTAGAATTTAAATTTGAATAAAATATTTATCATTTTTTGGATTCCTAATATTGAAATTATCTTAAGTTGATTTTTTTTTGTTTTTTCTAAAAAGTTTTATTTTCAAAGAAATGTTATTTTAAGTTTTCTGTACTATATATAAATATATTAAATTTATATAATCTAAATTATGACTATAATAGATTATTTATACATATAAAAAAATATATTAAGCCTCATTTAATTATTAATTGATAGGAAATAAGAATATAAGCACTTAATTCATAAAATGACCTTTTTTTATAAAGTTATGTTTTTTCTATTTAATATGTTTTAATTTAAAAGTTAATTTTCTTATATATTTATAAATTTAATTAGACTAAATGGATTCCAAAATTTTAATCATAATGTCGAAATTTTGTAAGAGTGGTCATATTATATTTTCATAAAAAGAATAATTTCTATGGTAAATATTCAATCAAGGTCAACATGGGTAATATGAGTAAATTTTAGTAGCTCAAAATTTTAGTGATTAAAATGACACTTAAACATTCAAGAAGAGTTTTACATAGAAAATTAAATCCCACCAATCTCACCAAAATCTCTTTACCTAACTCACTTAAATCCCATGTCATTCCATATTTACCCTTCACATAACTAACTCTTCCCATAAAATGTCCATTTTTCACCTAAAAAAGAGCTCACTTAAACACAATCTCTCATTAAAATCCCTTATAAATCCATTTATTAGGAGTTAAATATCATTTTACAATTTAAGAGCCTCTATAGGAATTTTCTATTGTTTAAATGAGTTCTTACCATGATTTAAGAAGATACATTTCCTATAAGGGTTTTAATATTTCCCTTTTATTTTCAATTACAATTATTTTGTTATAATATCATTTAATATTTTTCTTATATAATCATGAAAGTAATTCCATGGTATTATCATCCATTAAATATTTAAGAAATGAAATATTACTTATTCACTCACACTATATCCATTTTCAAATCTATTACTATGTCTACATAAGGGTCCCTAATCGATTCTTATCCATTATTTGAGTAATTGTTTCCAATTAATTTTTCTTTTAAAATATTATTATGTTTTATTTTTATAAATTAATTATCATATTATCAATGATATATCACTATAAACTCCCCCTAAATCACATTTATAAGTTATTATAACTCTTAAACACTCCCATAAACATAAAATATCCGCATTTTTTTAAAGATAAAGTAGTTTCTTAGTAATGAAATCCCTATATGGATATAAAAAAGTTGATTTTGGAATTATTTAAGTTTTACCTATGGATAATAACATTTAAATGTTTTGTTTTGTTATTAAAATAAATCTTCACTAAATTCCCCTCTAATGGTCAAAACTACACACATCATTTGACATTCTTGTGGGGTATGATTTGGATGATTCGTGAGATCTTTGTGGACCATAGTAACAGATTATTTCTAATTTATATCCCATTACCATGAAGGAGATCTTAACTAATACCTTGTTATATGTCCTATAATAAGGGTACATTATATTAAATTGTGAATATATTATTTTTTAAGTTTATTGTGGGATATTCCCTAAAATATCAATGTTATTACATTGAATAAAAAAATATTTATATTATGTTTATCCATCTTTCTATATGGAAAACTATCAGTTAATTAGACAAGAATATTTATGATATTCCCTAAGGAATATTATGATATTTATTATTTGATCATTCTCGTTATATGAGGGATGCATTGGAATTATTATGTGATGGGTGGGGCCTGAGATTATATAGCACCTTGATGCATCGATAGGTCTCATGGGAGAAATTATATTGTGTATTTTGTATAATCCTCTAGTGATTATGTATGAAGTATTAGAAGAATGCATTTATGGAATGTTTATGATGTTTTAAATCATTCACTTCATCACTATTAGATTAATTATTGATATCTATTTGTTTATTTATTGCTATGTTATCAATGGATATATTAATCTCATTTATTTAATTACTCAATTTATTTATTCTTACCATATTATTTATTCCATTCTCATTCTGTTATATCTTCCATTTTATGACACCCATTACTAAGAATCTAAGATCAACCCTTTATATTGTTTTCCATTTTCCTGGGAAACCATGAATATTACTATATGTGACATATAAAATATCAAGGAGAAATAATAAAGTTTATTATTTCTAAATAAAGTATTTTAAATTTTCAATGTAATTTAATGTATAATTATGTAATTAATTTCAAACGATTTCTAAGATGTTGGATCTTTTATAACATGGTCTACTTATTCTGTTCTATTGTAATATAATTTCCACCAACATCAGGGTACTAGATTTTTGTGTTACAATTGGTAGAAAAGTAAGGTTAGTAGGATCCTTAGGAACTAGATTTAGAAAAATATAATTAGGGAAAAAACATTAGTATATTTTAGAAATATTTATAGATTACATGTCTTAAATTTATAATAAATTCATAGAAATTATATACAATGATTTATAATTCATAGTTTTATTAATTAGAAAATTAAGCATATTCCTTTATTTTTATATGATTCCTAAATGAAGAAACGAAAACTAGGTCAATAACTATAATAATTATGTAGATCAAATAAATAGAGTTGTTGTTGTAATAAAATATCCACCAACATCGAGGTACTAGAGTTGGGTGTTACAGTTGGTATCAAAGTACAGTTAGTAGGATCTTTAGGAAGTAGATTTAGAAAAACATAGTATGAGAACATAACCCTATAATAAACCCTTATGATATTATAGAAATATTTTTAGATTACATGTCTTTAATTTATAATAAAGGAATAAGAATTATATTTTATGATTTATAATTCATATTTTTATTAATTAACAAATTAAGCATAGGCCATTATTTAGACAAGATGCTTAATAAAAGAAATATAAACAAGTTCAATACATGTATTTATTATATATATTAAATTATTGGATTTGGTGTTAGAGTTAAAAAAATTATCAATATATTAAGGTATTTAACTCAGGTTATGAGAAATAACCTTACCTAAATAGAACAACCTATTGCACCTGATCATGGTGCAACAACATTGGATTACTTCATCCTGCAACAACCTTTGGATTTTAATTGAATAGATAATCCATTAGTGTCCAAGAAATGGATCAAGTCCTTAAATAAGATATTACTTACTTTAGGATATAGTATAAGGGAGAAGGTTATCTTGGCAATATATAAATCGATGGGAGATGTTGATCAATGATGCCCATTAATTCCAAACACTAACAAATGTGAAGAGATAGAAAAAAATTAGTGGAATTATTTTAAAATTACATTTCAAGATAATTATGTTCCTCATGATAAAATATCTATCATTAAAAGTAAATTTATGAATTTAAGAATAAAATAAGAGGAATATATTACGGAATATGTGGATAAATTTACACGTTTAACAAGATACAATACATATTATGTATGAAAACCTGAAAGAAATTTCGATCTTTTATTTGGTAGATTAAAGACAATTATTATAAATTATTTAGTTCTTAAATCATTTTAATCGCATAAGGATATTTTGAAAATTTCCATCAAGACTATGAATGAGTTATCAAATGTTTTTCAATTTAAAGGGGAATCAAGAGAGGAAAAGGTTGGATGAGTTCAATACTGAAAAGAATTAAACAAAGTGGAAGAAAAGAGGGGTGGCATTCCCATCATTAAATAAATTTAGTAAGAAGCACCATGGGGATTTCATGAGGGGAATGATATATTTCTATAAATGTAGAGATAAATGTTATCAAGATCATAAGTTCAAGGGAATGAAAGAATCCATAATTGTTCATTGATTTAATTATTAGGTGATGGGTAACTATTCAAATCAATTCCCTATGTATCAAGTAAATCCACCACATAAGAATCCAAAGGAGAAAGGTCGATCCTATGCTATCATAATAATAGAAGAACATGTATTAAATGATGAAAAAATGTACATATATTATGGAATTAGTGTTATATAATACATTATTTGATTATAGATTTACACATTATTTTATCTCTCTCAAGTTTTCTAAGAACAAGGAATCATACCCTAATTCATTAGGGTAGGAGTTTCCATTTAAAACTCCTTGAGGAAATATTAAAGAAAAATGTATACTGCTCTATACCTATTAAAATACATGAAGGTTGTTATACCCATGGTTGACTATGATACAATCTTTTATATGTATTGGCTCTCAATGTATAATGAAATAATTTATTTTGGAGAGAATGATATTATAATTTTTTAGGATGGAACCTAATCCATTATTTTTAAAGGAGTGCATCATTTTCTTTCATTATGTTTGGAACCACCTCTAGTGGATCATCTCAATAAAATCACATGAGAATAAGAATCAGTGAATGGGAATTATATCCTTAGAATAGAGGATCTAACTATTGTGTGGGATTATATTGATGTATTCCATGGGGAACTTTTTTGATATCTACTATTTAAAAAAATCGAATTATATAAACTAGAGTTGGTGGTTGAATTATTACATTGGTGTAGAATATAAAATTACACACCCTACATGATCCAATAGTTTAATGGTTGTATAGGGATAAATAGATATTTGATTGTCACATTACATTAGAAGACATGAAATAAAACATAAAATTTATATGAGAAATTTATTATTTCATTTATTATATCCATAAAATCATCCAGAGTTCACTCTTAGGAACCTTGGGGTTGTGAAAAAATGGTGATATAAGATTCTTAGTAAGTGGAATTATACGATAGAAGATATCATAGAATAAAAAATCATGAATAATATAAGAGATAAAAATAAAAATCAAATATGATATATAAGAAATATCTTGTAAGTGGAATATATACATGGATGACATAAAAATATAAATAATCACTTGGATATCAATAACAAATTTAATGGTGACAGAATGAATAATACAAAACATCTTAATCTTACTATCAAGGCCTCATACTAAGACATCATACATTAATAGGAAATAAATACACAAAATACCCAGAACGATTTATCTCATGAGACCTATGGATGCATCGAGGGGAAACACAATTTCATGCCACAAAAATCAATAAATATGATCATTTAATTCATATTATGATATAAACAAATAAACAATATGTTACCTAGTCTACATGACTTAGTAATCAATTAATATTTATATTGGAAAACTAGCATACAAAATGTCACGTATTTTCCTTAGTTAATAAATAGAGTAAAATTATCAGAAGACATCATGAGAAATATGGTGGATGGTATCATTATAAAATATCCCCAATGATAAATAAGAAACTTTAAATATTGTGTCCTTATATGAAAAACATATTTATAAAAATATTAGTAAGTTTTTATGAAAACCAGAAGAAATATACACTTATTTTGATAACATTTTAAAATAAAAAATTATTAGAGATATTTTAAGAATCTAGATCTTCATTTCAGGTATGGATCTTTATTTCGGGTTTTTTTGTAGGAAAACAGATGAATTATAAATTTCGTAAGTATACGCCATGTAATTTTGAGTACATGTTCTGTACTCGGTTGCCACATGTAGCCATGTATAGGTTGTGTAACGGTCGAGTACATGGATGCGTAGGTGACCTAGAAGACCACCTAAAGTGGGAACTAGTTGAGGCTATTACAGGGCATGTACATTAAATGAACATACCTTGTACTTTTCATTTTATTTGATAAATCGGTGCGGGGTCGTATCTAACATCCAGAACACCCTTATTCTTCCCATGTTTCATAAAATAGAGAAACATAACATCCAAAAACATCAAGCTCCTCCCGTTTCTCCATCCAATCCCTGATTAAGAAACCACTGGTTTCATTGGATTCCCACCGGTGATTTCTCTCTTCCCTTAAATCCTATCTTCCCGATTTTCCTCCCTCTTGAGTTATATAGGGTTGATCGATTTTTCCCTTTTTGTATATCTACGTCTTTCTGGGCCGATTCAAGGGACGACATTCAATGGACTTCTTCGTATAACATCAAGTTATGTGGATTGTTCCTTTATTGATTTTATTTGGATTATATATGATTAAAGTGATGAATACCCATGTTTGGGGTATTGCATGTTTTGGAATTTGACCTTGTTTAATGCCTTCTATGGATTGATTGTTTAATTAAGGGTTGCTTCCTATGAATGATATTGTATACCCTTGTTATGGGATAACCTATGGGTGCGTTCCCTTGATTAGTTGTTTATGGCCATTTGGCCTAGGTTGCCTATGAGGCATACCTTGTCTTATGTGTTGAATAGTTTAGGATCGAGTTGATTGATTATTATAATTTTATGTGTTGTGCTTATGAATATCATCCATGTAGTAGTTTTAGATTACATGTGATGCTTTGATATGATATGCGTGCTAATCTTCCAATGGACCATGAGAGCCTTGGAACAGGAAAACTGTGGGGGTTTCCATGTTTATTTACACCGAATTGTGAGAGCCTTGGTGTAGAATTTGACCTACGGGGTATTATAACGACCCGCACTTATTACATACATAATCTTGAATTTATTCAAGAAAACAATTACTTTTACATTGAGGACATTTTAAAGTTTAGATCTTTAGAGAATTAAGACACAACATTCATAACATTACACATTGTTACATAGTGGATACCATAAAATTAGTTTCCATTTTCCTCATAATATAAAACATTAAAACTTAAAACAAGACTCCTTGACAATTCTTCAACATTTAACATGTCTTTCTTACTTGTATTACTCATCCATTAACCTGTGAAAAATCATTTAAAAACTTTGGATGAGCACAAAAGCTCAGTAAGGTATGAAAAAGAAGGAAAAATCACATTAGTCCATGAATACTCATAACGTATGAAAACATTTTTAAAAGACATGATTTTCATCCATAAATACTTAATTAATGTAACATGAGATATAAACAAGATCCAAAAAAACATAAATATAATCATAGAGGTATCTTGGGGCATTACTTACATAATCTTGTAACCATCTTGGCAACCTTAAAATTTGTAACCCTCACGGCTACCTTACTTTGTGTAACCATCGCAGTTACACTTGGAGTAACCATACGGCTGACCTCCAACTTACTCATACCCAATTCATTGGAGGGAAATATAGGTCCCAAACTTCATCATAAACAATGCCCAATAATCAAAACATAATCATAAAACATAAATAACAGCATAAAAACATTGCTTTTGAATATTGTAAAACAGAATTTTAAAAGGGGATTTTAGAAGAAAAGTCCCTTATAAACATCATATACTTGAAGTGAAACTTAATAGAGTGGATGGAATATGTATATAATCTATAAGTACACATAATGAAACATAATATAAACAGAACCCATCACACAAACAATTTAAATAGCACATAAATAATAAAGAAGAAGGTTAACCCAAATAATGGAAATCGGGTTAAGAATTCCCTTACCTTAAGATTTTCTTAATTCAAACTTGTTAAAAACTCCTGTATAATGATTAAAAGAGTGTTATTAGTATTTTAAAGAAACATGTTCATATTTATAACATCTTATATGGCAATTTCATAACCTCATTTCACCCCTTAATTGTTAGTATTTTGTTCCTTGCATTATTTTGGGTGAGTTCTTTTGTGATTTCCACGATCGGTTCATGATGAATCGTTCTTGTTGATTGGAAGTGAAACTCCAGAATTGGAATGGAGTAGTATTTACATATTTACAGTACCATAATTTATACCATTTATCACTTTTATGCTTTATATGAGAATGACTTATAAGTTAAAACATTAATGATGTTCGTTTAGATCATTTTAGTGGTTCTTTGATAATAACAATGTCATTTTGTCTTTTAAATTAGAACCATGAGTACAAAAGAATTACAGAACCATATATGGGTCATAAAACATATATTATAACCTGGTTCAACCATATAAATGTTTTCATGACCAGACTTGAAAGAATTAATGGAAATTGGAAATACATCGTCCACGATGTCGGTAATTCGACACTAATGGACAATGTATTCTGATTCTTTAAATAAGTGGAAGAGGAGAAGAATAATGATGAGGAATTTTCCATAATAATGAGAAAATAATTAATATACATGATTCTGGAGATTTTATTCCTCTTCTATAAGATGGAGTGAGTAAAGAAGGAAAACGAATCATGAAATAAAATAAAATCTTGAGAAATTTCTCACGAAAATTTGGCAGCCTAACGACGTCTCTTAAAATTTCATAAAAACAAGATTGATGAGAAGAATGGAATATCTCATCATTAATACAAAATTTGGACAGTAAGGGGGAATATTTAATGAAATATCCCAACAAAATACAAAGGGAATGGAAGAGAATAACAAAAAATGAAAGAAAAGAAAGAAAATAAAAGAGGTTGTTTACCTCTTGATCTCTTCTCCTTGACATCCTTCTTAAGGGCTTTGATTTTGGTCTTTTGGTGAGACCAGTAGCTCTAGGACGTGGGGAATAAGATTGGGGAGGGGATTTGGCAGAAATTAGACAATTCTAAAGGCTTGAGAGGTTTGGGAGGAAGAGGGGAGTGAGGGTGGTATTTATAGTGGAGGAGGGGAGGTATTTTAGATTATTTTAATCATTATTATAATATTTTTATCAATACTATGAATAATCATAAATAAAGTGGCCCTAAATAGTGATAATATCATGTGAGTTAGAATCAAGTGTCCTTTAATCACTTATGATGTCATAAATAGTGCATTTTTACTGATAAATTGATTATACGGTATTTTATCGTATTTCACTATTCACCGAAAATTCAAGAGTTTCAGAAAAATACCAAAAATTTACCCCAACCATTTTTCGACATGTAGAATTCAAAAATGAACTCCATTTTTCAAAAATAATTTTCTAAATGTTATTAATTTAATATTTAAATAAGGTCACAGTTAATTCGAAAAATAACAATATTGAAGTGCAATTAGTTTTATGTGACATTGGAAAATTAATTAAGATCACATTATCCTATTTCCTTTGGAAAATAAAATAATAATATTATTTACTATTCATGAGGTCATATTACTATTCATATTACTATTCATAAGGGTATGTTACTATTCACAAAAAAACAAGTTTGTTTCATCAGACTCTAAATAACATACTGAACACAATTATAGATGGCAGTTTCTTGAAATTCAAAACATAGAAGAAATAAAATTATGTTTCAAGGATACTTATAAATATATACCTTAAACAAAATTTCAATCATTTTCAATTAATTTTTAGAAAACCATGGGATGTTACATTATCCCCACCTTCTTGAAATTGCATCCTCGCAATTTTATTTACTTATTAAACAACTGACGGTATTTTTCCCTCATAGCATTTTCAGACTCGCATGTTACTTCTTCAACCATGTGGTTTCTCCACAAAACCTTTACCTGGTGGATTACCTTATTCTGCAATACCCGTTCTCTTCGATCAAGAATCTGAAATGGTTTTTCTTCATAAGAAAGGTTCTCTGCAAGCTGAACTGCTTTTGGCCTCAAGACATGTGATGAATCTGGAATATACTTTCTCAACATCGAAACATGAAAAACATTATGTACCTGAAACAAGCTTGGAGGAAAAGCTACGTGGTATACAACTATTCCAACATTATCGAAGATTTCAAAAGGACCAATAAACTGTGGACTTAGTTTCCCTTTCTTACCGAAACACATCACACTTTCCCAAGGAGAGATTTTAAGGAAAACATGGTCACTTACCTCGAAAGAGAAGTCTTTCCTTCTATTATCTGCACAACTTTTTTGCCTGATCTGAGTTGTCCTCATGTGTTGCTGGATCATCATCACTTTCTCAGACACTTATTCTACTAATTCTAGCCCCATCAACTTTCTTTCACCGACTTCATCCCAAAACGCAGGAGTCCGACACCGCTTTCCATACAAGGCCTCAAAAGGTGCCATCTGAATACTGGAATGGAAACTGTTATTATAAGAAAACTCAACTAAAGAAAGATGATGATCCAAACTTCCCTGATAGTCCATTGAACAAGCTCAAATCATATCCTCCAAAGTTTGAATCGTTCATTCTGACTACCCATCTGATTGAGGATGAAAAGCTGTACTGAAATTCAACTCTGTGCCCAATGACTTCTGAAGTCCCTTCCAAAATTTAGAAGTGAACCTGGGATCTCAGTCAGACACAATGGAAAGAGGAACTCCATGTAACCTGAAAATATCCTTGAGGTACAATTGAGAAAGATGATCCAATGTCATTGTATCTCAAATAGAAAGAAAATGCACAGACTTTGTTAGCCGATCAATAATAACCCAGATCGCTTTGTTACCTCGATAAGTCTTTGGTAGTCCCACCACAAAATCCATGGATATATTCTCCCATTTCCACTCTGGCACTGATAAAGGCTGAAACATCCCCTTCGATAACTGCCGCTCTGCTTTAACCTGCTGACATGTCAAATATTTCATTGTAAAATCACCAATATCTCCTTTCATCCCATTCCACCAATAATAGTCTCGAAGGTCTCTGTACATCTTAGTACTTTTAGGATGAACAGAAAATGGAGAACTATGAGCTTCACACAACAATTATTTCTTCAACTGGGAATCACAAGACACACACAACATTTTTACAAATCTTAAAACACAATCTTTATCAAGATTAAATTCTGTCAACATACCCATTTTAACCAATTCTACCTTTTTCTGTAGCTCACGGTCTTCCCTCTGCGCTTTCATAATTCTGTCTGACAATGAAGACTGCACTGAAACCTGAAACAAAAGAGAGTTATTCCCTGCACCAACAACTTCCAATCCAAAATTCATCAAATCATTAATCAAGGGATCATGTTCCAAACATAGCATGGTTAATGATGCATGATGTTTCCGACTTAAGGCATCTGCTACTTTGTTTTCTTTTCCAGGATGGTAATTGATCGTGCAGTCATAATCCTTTATCAGTTCTAGCCATCTTCTCTGCCTCATGTTTAATTCCTTCTGAGTGAATATATACTTTAGAATTTTATGTTCAGTATATATTTGGCATTTGGATCCGTATAGATGATTCCTCCAAATTTTCAAAGAAAAAATCACAGATGCCAATTCCAAATCATGTGTGGGATAATTTAGCTCATGAGGTTTAAGTTGTCTCAAAGCATAGGCAATTACCTGATCATTCTACATCAAAACACAACCAAGTCCCTTCAAAGAAGCATCACTGTAGAGGACAAACTCACCATTCCAAGAAGGTAAGGCCAAAACTGGAGCATTTAACAATTTCTTCTTTATTTACTGAAAAAAAATCACATTCCCTTGTCCAAACAAATTTAACCCCTTTCCGTGTTAATTTAGTTATCGGGCTAGATAACCGTGCAAAGTTCTTAACAAACCGTCGGTAATAACTTGCTAAGCCTAGAAAACTGTGAATCTCTGTAACATTTTGGGGTATTGGCCATTCATTAACTACTTTTGTTTTGGTAGGATCAATTGTTATTCCATCCTTATTTACAATGTGCCCAAGAAAATAAATCTGTTGCAACAAAAAATCACACTTGCTGAATTTTCCATATAGTTTCTTTTCTTTTAAAGTTTGTAAAACAACCCTTAGATGTTTTTCATGGTCCTCTTTAACATCCCTGTTACTTCTACGGACAACCATTCTGAACAAAAATTTCTTAGATGAAGCAACATGATAATCTTTAAATTCTATAACAAATTAAACATAGAGTAAAAATCATTTATGGTATTCTATTAGCATCACCCTAACCCCTAAAGTTATCTAAACCATCCTCTGATACCAACTATAACGACCTGCACTTATTACATAAATAATCTTGAATTTATTCAAGAAAACACTTACTTTTACACTGAGGATATTTTCAAGTTTATATCTTTAGAGAATTAAGACAAAACATTCATAACATTACACATCGTTACATAGTGGATACCATAAAATCAGTTTCCATTTTCCTCATAATATAAAACATTAAAACTTAAAACAAGACTCCTTGACAATTCTTCAACATTTAACATGTCTTCCTTCCTTGTATTACTCATCCATTAACCTGTGAAAAATCATTTAAAAACTTGGGATGAGCACAAAAGCTCAGTAAGGTATGAAAAAGAAGGCAAAATCACATTAGTCCATGAATACTCATAACGTATGAAAACATTTTTAAAAGACATGATTTTAATCCATAAATACCTACTTCATGTAACATGAGATATAAACAAGATCCACACAAACATAAATATAATCATAGAGGTATCTTGGGGCATTACTTACATAATCTTGTAACCATCTTGGCTACCTTAAAATTTGTAACCCTCACGGCTACCTTACATTGTGTAACCATCGCAGTTACACTTGGAGTAACCATACGACCGACCTCCAACTTACTCATACACAATTCATTGGAGGGAAATATAGGTCCCACCCTTCATCATAAACAATGCCCAATAATCAAAACATAATCATAAAACATAAATAATAGCATAAAAACATTGCTTTTGAATATTGTAAAACAGAATTTTAAAAGGAGATTTTAGAAGAAAAGTCCCTTATAAACATCATATACTTGAAGTGAGACTTAATAGAGTGGATGGAATATGTATATAATCTGTAAGTACACATAATTAAACATAATATAAACAGAACCCATCACAAAAACAATTTAAATAGCACATAAATAATAAAGAAGAAGGTTAACCCAAATAATGGAAATCGGGTTAAGAATTCCCTTACCTTAAGCTTGTCTTACTTCAAACTTGTTAAAACCTCCTGTATAATGGTTAAAAGAGTATTATTAGTATTTTACAGAAACATTTTCATGTTTATAACATCTTATATGGTCATTTCATAACCTCATTTCACCCCTTAATTGTTAGTATTTTGTTCCTTGCATTATTTTGGGTGAGTTCTTTTGTGATTTCCACGATCGGTTCATGATGAATCGTTCTTGTTGATTGGAAGTGAAACTCCAGAATTGGAATGGAGTAGTATTTAAATATTTCCATTACCATAATTTATACCATTTATCACTTTTATTCTTTATATGAGAATGAATTATAAGTTAAAACATTAATGATGTTCGTTTAGATCATTTTAGTGGTTCTTTGATAATAACAACATCATTTTGTCTTTTAAATTAGAACCATGAGTACAAAAGAATTACAGAACCATATATGGGTCATAAAACATATATTATAACTTGTTTCAACCATATTAATGGTTTCATGACCAGACTTGAAAGATTTAATGGAAATTGAAAATACATCATCCACGATGTTGGTAATTCGACACAAATGGACAATGTTTTTTGATTCTTTAAATAAGTGGAAGAGGAGAAGAATACTGATGAGGAATTTTACATAATCATGAGAACATAATTAATATACATGATTCTGGAGATTTCATGCCTCTTGGATAAGAGGGAGTGAGTAAAGAAGAAAAACGAATCATGAAATAAAAGAAAATCTTGAGAAATTTCTCAAGAAAATTCGGCAGCCTAACGGCGTCTCTTAAAATTTCATATAAACAAGATTGATGAGAGGAATGGAATATCTCATCATTAATACAAAATTTTGACAGTAAGTTGTAAAATTTAATGAAATATCCCAACAAAAGACAAAGGGAATGGAAGATAATAACAAAAAATGAAAGAAAAGAAAGAAAATAAAAGAGGTTCTTTACCTCTTGATCTCTTCTCCTTGAGATCCTTCTTAAGGGCTTTGATTTTGGTCTTTTGGTGAGACCAGTAGCTCTAGAACGTGGGGAATAAGATTGGGGAGGGAATTTTTCAGAAATTAGACAATGATAAAGGCTTGAGAGGTGTGGGAGGAAGAGGGGAGTGAGGGTGGTATTTATAGTGGAGGAGGGGAGGTATTTTAGATTATTTTAATCATTATTATAATATTTTTATCAAGACTATGAATAATCTCAAATAAAGTGTCCCTAAATAGTGATAATATCATGTGAGTTCTAAGCAAGTGTCCTTGCATCACTTATGATGTCATAAATAGTGCATTTTTACTGATAAATTGATTATAAGATATTTTATCATATTTCACTATTCACCAAAAATTCAAGAGTTTCAGAAAAATACCAAAAATTTACCCCAACAATTTTTCGATGTGTAGAATTCAAAAATGAACTCCATTTTTCAAAAATAATTTTCTAAATATTATTAATTTAATTTTTAAATAAGGTCATATTGAATTCGAAAAATAACAATATTGAAGTGCAATTAGTTTTATGTGACATCGGAAAATTAATTAAGATCCCATTATCCTATTTCCTTGGGAAAATAAAATAATAATATTATTTACTATTCATGAGGTCATATTAATATTCATATTACTATTCATAAGGGTATGTTACTATTCACCAAAAAAACAATTTTGTTTCATCAGACTTTAAATAACATACTGAATACAATTATAGATGACAGTTTCTTGAAATTCAAAACATAAAAGAAATAAAATTATGTTTCAAGGATACTTATAAATATATACCTTAAACAAAATTTCAATCATTTTCAATTTATTTTTAGAAAACCTTGGGATGTTACAGGTATTGACCATGAGAGATACCCATAGGTCGTTTATGATTATTTTTTCTATGTAGACCTTGGGGGTATTGATCATGATAGCTACCGGGAGGTCATTTATATTTTATTCAAATCCATGTAGACCCAGGGGTATTGACTGTGAGATCTTCGCCAGTGTTGGTTTGTATTTGATTACTACTATGTTAAACCAATGGGGATAGACCATGAGAGCTTTCCCAGAGGGTTGTTATGAACAATTGAATGATGGTGACGAGTCTGCCAAGAAAATGCAAAAGCTTGGACTCAGACTTACTTATTTGTATAGATGGTCTTCTAAGATGTCCGTTGTTACTATTACTCAGAGGGATAAAAATATTAGGCTAGATCACATGATTCATTATTCAACGGTTTGATAATTTAATAATGAAATGAAAGTAATTGGAAACTGTTGGATTATTTACTTTTGATTACTTCCTTGCTTATTGCATCATTTGGTATTTTTCCTGCTATATATATTCACTGACAGTTAGGAACATATATTTTTGTGGTTCCCTATTTGGATTTCATCTCACACCATGTTTGGGTCATGTTTTTGGACCCAAACATATTATATGGTTTTAGGTATATATAAGGGAAACCACCATTCTTCATCAGGTACTTGATTGCTGTTAGATCTGGAGAGCACAAGACCAAGCAGTGGCTTGCGATGCTGTTGGATTTTACTATTTTTTTTACTTTGGTTTTAGTATTGTATTTCCAGCATTATGAATTGTTTGGATGCTTTCCTAGATACATGTGGAATTCATCATTTTTATATTCTCTAGATGTTATATTATTATTAGCCTTTCATTGTTTGATTTTATTTTATGGTATCACTGCTTCTTCTATTGTGTTATATTTGGATTTTTTTGTGCATACTCTTACTATGAGGTAATAGTTTCCCCAATGTCTTACCTTTTCACTGCTAGTAGATAGCCTGCACTTGAGGTTATATGACTAACCAGGGTTGGGGCACCTTTGGGAGGCACCTGGAAGTGGGACATTACAAAGTGGTATCAAAGAAGTTATTTTATTCTCTGTCTTAATATATGGACCCTATAGATTGGGATAGGAAGAAAAAAGTAGTTGGCAATAAATTTTTATTAGGAGTAGCTAACCCATGTACTGGGAGACAAAATGTTTCATATAATACTACAATTTTTATGATTGTTCAATTATTACAGTTGATTTGATTTCACTATGGGGTGATACACATGTTTTATGCTGTTATGATTTATATCACTGTGGTTCTATTTCTATTTCAACCCGATGAGATGAGGGTATTCCATCTCATGCATCATATTGGAACTTTCTAGAGATCACATGTCAGGCATTCTGGTCATGCCATTTATGGTGCATTACTGATTGAATGTTGTTGTGAAAGATGTTCTGCAAGATACACCTGTTGTTTTGATATATGTCATGATAGAATAACTGCTATATAGATAGGATATTGGAAATTTTAGTTTTTAATTATGATGGATTCCAAAATTTGGTCCCTAAGGTGTTATGGGCTCTCTTGGATTGGAATTTGGTGGATCATGTTGAAATTTAATTGAATTTTTCAAGTTGTGATATGAGTAAGGATTCCAAACATTAATTTTCTGGGAGTATGGGCTCTCACGGGTCAGAATTTTTCATTCCTTGGAAAAAATTCTATTTTTTTGGGTTTTGGATAATTTTTAGAGGCTTACTATCCTGCAACCCAAACAACATGTCATGTGGTGTTATGAACACAAACCCTGTGTTCTTTTGTTCTGGAAGAAATAACTTTTCTTAAGTATACGCCATGTATTTGGGGTACACATCATGTTATGCTTGACTATGTGGATGAATGTGTGTAAAGAGACCTGGGGTTGGGAAACTTTTTGTAGAACATGCCATGTATAGATTGTACATGTTGTGTTGTAAATAACCAAGTATCCATCTGTCTGATCAATGACACAGTTGAAAAAAACAAAAGTTGTATACACTGTGTGTAGGGTGAATGCACAATGTAGTGTTACCCAGTAGAGAACCATGTGGTTTGATCCATGTAGATGTACTTGGGTAGGAGGGAAAATTCAAGTAAACATCGTTCCATAAGGGGAACACGCCGTGTGTAGTGATGTTACACAATCAGGTTTAGCAGAGGTACACACCCATGTTACGGATTAGGGGAACATGCTGTGTGGCAGTCACACATGTCGTGTAACACTGTCTTATAAAACTTTAATGTTTTCATTCTCCAGTTCCATTATAGAGCTTATATGTTTCAGTCCTTGATAATCTTTAACTGAGGTTTCTGCTTGAACTTGCAGAGTCATGCCACCAAGACTTCCTATGGTTGTATTCTAGATACAAAGCAATAATCAGACACTAGAAATGGTAGATCAGGGACTACCCACATATCCTCTCGTCAAGCATTTCCTGGCACCAATTTTTATAGTGGATGTAGGTGCTGATGCACAATTCAGTGAAGGATTTATGAGGATCATGTAGACTTTCTAGTGAGAAACGCATCCTACCCTGACTATTGAAGAGTTGATGTGGGTGTTCCAACAGTAACATCCTCCCACTTTTTTAGGGGATGGAGGACCACATGCTATAGAGTCATGGTTGTAGTCCATGCTTACCATATTAGATCATTTGAAGAATCATCTGGAAAGGAAGGTGAATCTCATGACGTATATGCTACGTTATTCTTCCAAAATATAGTGGGATGTTGTCTCACAGGCGGGACATCAATGGGATATGTCTTGGGAAAAGTTTCAGAGGACCTTCTATGAATACTTCTACCTCAAGATGTTGAGGGCAAAATGATCCCAAGAGTTCATGCATTTGGAGTAGGCTTCTCTTTCAGTGATAGAGTACTCTTTCTATTTTATAGAGCATTAGTGATTCACACCTGTTCTGGGAGGTGACGAGTTATCTTTGGCTAGGAGGTTTGAAGATAGTCTTAGGTATGACATCTGATCATAGGTGAATGTTTTCAGGCTGACTTAGGTGGTGGATATAGTAAACTAGGTGCTGATTATCGTGCACAATCTGATGGATTTTGGAGCTACGAGCTAGGTCGGTTTAGCATCCAGGGATGGTAATCCAAATAATGGTAGGAAGCACCATAGGTAGCCTTAATGTGGTGATTCCAGTAGAAGGGGAGTATCTACAGGTAGCCAGGTGAGGTGTTACTAGTGTGGGAAGAGTGGGAACATGAGACCTCAGTGCCTGAGAGACCTAGTTGAGTACCGATTTTACAACAATATGGGTTATCTTTAGCATTTTTTCCATTTTTTATCACCAGTAGCTAGTGAGAGGGATTCAATTATGAATCCACATTTATCAGCAGCAACAACAGTTTCTCCTCAGTCAGGGAACTGGAGTTCATCAGGCCATTCAGGCTGATGTGGTGGTCATGGCCGTAGTATTTTGGATACTTGTTCTTAGTGACAACTGGGTGGATCAGCTCAGGGTAGTCAGGTAGGGTTGTAGGGCTGCAGTACAAGTCAGACTTTTGTAGTGGAGCAGACCCAGTAAGAGTAGGATCTCTAACACTCTACGGTTAGAGGTATGATTCTAGTTATCTTAGTTTTAGCTTCTGCCCTTTTTGATATAGGTGATTCCCATAGTTTTATATTTGTTTCTTTTTTGGAGTGACTTGGGATATATATCTTTACTTTTGAGGATGTTATGATGCTGGACACTCCATTGGGGATTAGGAAGGCTAGTGTATATTAGTGCAAGGAGTGGCCTCTTGAGATTGGTGGGTGTCACTTCTTATGGGACCTCTATATCTTAGAGATGATAGTCTTCAATTTCATTCCAAAAATGGACTAGTTAGTCTCCTTTCAGGCCTTTGTTGGCTGCTTTCACCGCAGGGTGAGTTTCACGTCACTAGAAGGTAGATCCTTTCTACACATGGGCGATTGGGAAGTCTAAGAGAGAAAAACGAGACCCAAGTATCATGGGTTGGGTGGAATTACAACCCAAATTGCTAGTTTATATCTAGATGGCCTAGAGAATTCATTGCGGGACTTTCCTCTAGTGGTAGATCATTTCAGATATGTCTCTCCAGAAGATTTGATAGGTTCTCCTCAGGAATGAGAGGTTTATTTATTTATTGAGCTTTTTCTATAAGCAGACCTCATGTCCATTCCTCCTTATAGGATGTCTACACCAGAGTTTCAAGATCTCATGAAGCAATTGGAGGAGTTACGGGAAAAGGGTTTTATCCGAACTAGTACTACTCCTTTGGGTTCACCTGTACTTTTTGAAAAGATGGTATATTGTACCCTCAATCTTTGTGCGGACTATTAGAAGATAAACCAATTGATGATAAAGAACCGATAACCCTTGCTGAGAATTGATGATAACTCTAATCAGCTTAGAGGTGCCCAAGTGTTCTCGAAGATTTACTTGAGATCCAGTTATCATAATTTTCACGTTAGACCATCGAATATACCTCTTTTAGCCTTCCTGATCAGGTATGGTCTATATGAGTATTTGGTTATGCCATTTGATCTTAAGAACATGATGAAAGTTTTTATGGCACTAATGAACCAATTCTTCCATCCTTACTTGGATTCTTTTGTGGTAGTCTTCATGGAAGATATATTGGTGTACTCTCACAATCAACATGACCATGCCACCCATATTGATATCATTTTGAGTACACTAAGAGAGCATCAGTTATATGCTAAGCTCTCAAAGTGCCACTTTTTGATGGTGTAGATTCTCTTCATGGGTATTGTAATCTCATAGATAGGAGTATTAGTAGACCTAGAGAAGTGAGAGTAGTAGTTTCCTAGGAGCATCTGAAGAGTGTAATTTAGGTATAGTTTTTTCTGGGGCTAGATGGCTACTAGAGGCACTTTATTCATGACTTTTCACGCTTAGTAGTTCCACTGACGGTCTGGACTAAGAAAGGTGAAAAAGTACTTGTGGAAAAATTCATGTGATTCATCCTTTCAGAAGATGAAAGGGAGATTGAATTTAGCATTGATACTAATTTTTCTAGAGCCGAGAAAGTGTTACACTGTATACTGTGATGCATCAGGTATTGGGCTAATACCAGTACCTATGCAGGGGGAAGTAATTGTTGCATACAAGTCTCAGTAGTTGAGGCCACATGAGAGGAATTACCCAACACACAATCTTGAGTTATCTATAGTTGTGCATGCCTTATGCTATTAGATACATTTTATTTTCGAAGAGCATTTTGTGGTATACACTGACCTCAAAAGCCTCAAATATATCTTTACTCTGCATGATATAAATTTGAGACATTGAAGGTGGGTTGAGTACTTTTAGACCTTTGACTTTGAGCTTGCCTAGACACTTGGGAAAGGCAACGTAGTGGCTGGTGCATTGAGCAGGAGGAATCAAATACAAGAAGTTTTGGAGTCCAATAGTGAGTGGAAGCTTATGAATGTATTATCTAATATAAATTTAGTGGTGCACGAAAAATAAGGGAATACATTTATTTCTTCTACAACTGTTACTTATACTCTTCTATGTTGATTGTGAATGAGGTAGCTATCAGTTTCTAAAGGCCTTGTCCTATGAGAGAGTGTGTTAGGAGAGAAACCTACTCTTGGGTGGATCATAGATAATGATGAGGTCTTTCATTTCCTTGGTCATGTATGGGTGTTAGAAGACATACATGATGAGCATTTGTGAGATTTTCATTCCTTAGTTTTGGCAGTTCATCCTAGTGTCACCAAGATGTATGGAGATCTGCACCATCAGTATTGGTGGCCAGGTATGAAGAGGGATGCTACTAATTTTGTTATTAGTTGTTCCACATTTCTGTAAGTTAAGGTAGTGCATTAGTGACCTACATGGATTTAATAGCAGTTATACATTCCTGAGTGTTAGTGGAATGATGTTGTGAAAAATTTTATGATGGGTTTATCGAAGTCTCCTTGAGGGAATAATGCATTTTGGGTTTTTATAGATAGACTCACAAAGGGTTCACATTTCATGAAAATTAAAGAAAACTTCAGTGTTGATGAGCTTGGATGGTTGTACATTCGAGAGATTGTACGGTTTCATGGGGTTTCACACACTATCATTTCAAATAAGGATTCTCAATCAACTTCTTAGGTATGGTAGGGACTACATAGGGATTTGGGTACACATGTAATTTTGAGTAAAACTTACCATCCCGAGACAGATGGCCAGTCCGAGTGCATGATTTAGTTTTTGAGGACATGCTTCAAGCATGCGTCCTGGATTTTGGGGACTCTTAGGAGAGACACGTACCCCTAGTGGAGTTTTCCAAAAATAACAGTTTCCAGGTGACGATTCAGATGAAAAATTTTGAGGCTTGTATGATAGGACATGTTGATCACCCCTATATTGGCTGGAGGTAGGAGAGCCAGCTATTTTAGGACCTCATCTTGTCTAGGAGACAACTGATTGGTTGAGATGATTCAGAAGAGGATGAATACTACACAGTCTTAGCAGAAATCTTATGCTGATCGACGAAGACGACTTCTGGAGTTTGAGGTCAATGATTGGGTTGTCTTACATGTCACACCGATTTTGGGGCACATGAGGACCAGGAGACAGGGTAAGCTTTCACTGAGATACGTCATGCTGTTTGACGTTGTGGAGAGAGTTGGATGGGTTGCCTATCGATTGCAGTTGCCTCAGAGGTATCAGGCTATGCACAACGTCTTTCTTGTTTCTTGGCTAAAATGTTACTTTTCAAACCCATATCATGTTTTTCAACCTGGGGAGGTTGAGTTAGAGGTGTATGCATCATTTGAGGAGCACCCTATTTGGATTGTGGATCGTAGCATGAAGGTTCACCATGGCAGGTATGTTACTCTGGTATGGGTGCCATGGTAGCATGGGCGATTATAGGATAGGACTTGGGAGAGGGAGGTCAATGCACGATCACAGTGGACAAAGTTGTTTGAAGTTTCTTCTTCACCACCATGGGAAGAGAAATTCAGGTTCAAATTACTTTAGGGGGGAAGTTTGTAAGAACCTAGATCTTAATTTCAAATATGGATGTTTATTTCAGGTTATTTTTAAGGAAAAAAGAGGAATTGGAAATTTCCTATGTACACACTGTGTACTCAGTTGCCATATGTTGTCATATACTGCCCGTGTAACGGCTGAGTACTTGTCTATGTAGGTGACCTGAAAGATTTCATAATGTGGGAGCTAGTTGAGGCTAGTACATGGCATGTACATTAAGTGAACATGCCCTGTACTTTTGTTTTTATATGATAAATTGGTGTGGGGTCACGTCTCATATCAATAACACCCTTATTCTTCCCATGTTTCGTAAAAGAGAGTGACGAAACATCGAGAAACTTTGAGTTCCTCCCATTCCTCTGTCTGAGCCTCGATTGAGACACCACTAGGTGAATTGGATTCCCACCGGGGAGTTCTCTCTTCCCCTAGATCCTCACTTCCTAATTTCTCCTCCCACTTGAGTTATCGAGGGTTGATAAATTTTACCTTTTTTTAGATCTATGTAATTCTAGGATGATTCAATGGCCGACATTCAAGAGTTTTCTTTGTATAACGTCAAGGTAGATGGTTTGTGCCTTTCTTTGATTGTATTTGTATTATATATGCTTAATATTCTGAATACCCATGTTTGGAGTATTGTGTGTTTTGGAATTTGACCCTAGTTAATTCCTGATATGGTTTTATTGTTTAACTAAGGGTTGGTGCCTGTGCATGAGATTGTATACCCTTGTTATGGGACAACCCATGGATGCGTTCCCATGATTATTTGTTTATAGATGTTTGTCCCAGGTTGCCTATGAGGAATACCTTGTCCCATGCCTTGAATTTCTTAGGATGGAGTTGATTGATTATTAGAATTTCATGTGTTGTGCTTGTGAATATTAGCCATGTAGTTGTTTTAGATTACACATGTTTCTTTGATATAATATGTGTGATGATCTTCCAATGGACCATGAGATCCATGGACCAAGAAAACTATGGGGGTTTCCATGCTTAATTACACAGGACCGTGAGAGCCTTGGTGTATACTTTAACCTAGGGGTATTGACCATAAGAGATACCCGTAGGTCATTTATGATTATTTTTTCGATGTAGACCTAGGGGTATTGACCATGAGAGCTACTCGGAGGTCAATTATATTTCATTTTATGACATGTAGACCCAGGGGTATTGATTGTGAGAGCTTCCCAAGTGGTAATTTTTATTTGATTAATGCTATGTAAAACCAATGGGGATAGATGATGAGATCTTTCCAAGAGGGTTGTTGTGAACAATTGAATGATGGTGAAGAGTCTACCAAGACAAATAACAATCTTGTACTCCAACTTACTTGTTTGTTTAGATGGTCTTATGAGATGTTTGTTATTACTATTACTCAGAGGGATATCAAGCTTAGGCTAGATCCCAGGATTCATTATCCAATGGTTTGAATAATTTAATAATGAAAATGAATGTAATTGGTAACTATAGGATAGTTTATTTTTGAGTATTTCCTAGTTTATTGCTTCAATTTTTATATTGTATGCTATATATATATTTACTTACTATTAGGCATGGATCTTTTGGTGGTTTCCTACTTGGATTTTTTCTCACACCCTTTTTGGGTCATGCTTTTGGTCCCAAACATATTATATGGTTGCTGGTATAGATAAGGCCAAGCGACCTTCTTCATTAGGTAGTTGATTGCTGTTGGAGCTAGAGAGCATAGAACCAAGCTGAGGCTTGTGATGCTGTTGGAGTATAATATTTTTCTATACTTTGGTATTAGTATTATATTTACACCATTGTTACTTGTTTGGATTATTTCCTAGATACTTCTTACATGCATCATTTATATATGCTCCAGTTGTTATATTATTATCAGTCTTCCTCTGTTTGAATTTGTTGTACCGTATTACTTCTTTTTCTATTGTGTTATATTTATATTTTTCTGTTCATACTTTTCCAATGGGGGTATAGTTTCCCCAATGTCTTACCTTATCCCTCGTTTCAAGTCGGTAGCCTCTGTCTTTTGGGGAAATGTGCTTGAGGTTATGTGACCAACAAGGTTCAAGGCACCATTGGAAAACACCCAGAACCAGGACGTTACAGAAATGGGAGTATAATTTTATTTAAAAAACATGTAAACTTTAAACTTATAAAAAATAATGAAGAATATTCATGAAAGTAGGAAAATGTGGTTATACAGTAATCGTTAAAAAAACTATTCCTTTCAACAATTTATAACGAAAGTGAAAATTGAATCCTATGGAAAATGTTAAAAAGATTACATTTTTAATATTTTCTAAAGAAAGTAATGTATATTTTAAAAGTGAAATAACTAATAATATAATTATAAGTAATAAAATTCATAAAACAAAATAATGATATGGACATAGAATAAAATCATTCATGACCGAGAAGAAAAGATAAGGTCAGTTCCTCCCATGAGTGTCCTTTCAGTTGAATTTCAAAAAAAAGTCAGTTGAAATGGTAATACAATATATAAAACACTAAAATAACTATAGTATAATAAAATATATGTGTATTTGGAGCTGCATAATAGATGATTATCTCAATTAAAAAAATAAGGCAAATTTAATAATGAATTCAAAGTGAGATTGGAGAAGTAACTATTACCTTGAACTTATATTTTTCCATCACATTATAACTTCCCTATATAATAAATCAACATTTATGATTAATTTAAATAAAATAGCTATTAATTTTTATTTTAATTCATACCATCTATTTATAATTCCATATTTCTAATATATTAATTGTTTACCTTTAAAAATGTCAATTTTAGTGTTAACTGCTCTGTTTCCGTTGTATCCATCATATTCAAAGTTTTGGTCCTTGATTATTTTTCATGGATTCATCATCACCATAATTATCATTTTATTTTAATTAATGTGTTTGATATATTTCTAGATTTCCATTGTAATTTCATGAAACTTATGGTGATGGTTCACATGGAACACTTAAAAATACTTTTTTTTCTATTGATTATTGAATTAATGAATGGATTGAATTTATTGAAAAATATACAACTGAAACGTACCACTACATAGATTTAATATTGTTATAAATATTTTTTTATAAATCAAATCAATTTTTAGAACCATCCATATAAGGCGGTGAGGATAAATGAAACACATCGTTCATGGAGGCGGTAGTCCACACGTAACACGTGTGACATTTTAATTTTCTAATGGATTATAGGATGGTAGATTGTAGTTTTTAAATAAATATAATAAAATATCAGTATAATAATGATATTTATATAATTATATTTTTACGGTTATAATATACTTTAAGGAGGTTAAGAAAGAATATAACATATACGAATTTGGTTAAGATAATTACCTCTTCCATTAATATCATCCTTTAAACCACTCCTTAAACCATATTAGTTAAGTAATTCAAGAATGAAAAACCTATAAGATGTGGGAATGAGGGTTATAGAGTGTTTTTAGCATATTTATTATGATCTAAAAAATTTTAGGCTTGAGAAGAAGTGGGGCGGTGAAGCACTGTTTTTATAAGTGAGAGAGGTCACACTTTTATAAACACTTTAAACATAAAATAAAATAAATATAATTCTCTTATAAAGTGAAAAATAGGAAAACTTACAAATATATGAATGAGGAGGTTTATAATCCACAAATCCAATAAAATTGAGACATGTTATTTTGATATTTTTGGTCATATCCCTTAGTTTATCCACATTACCTCATTTTAGCTTTTATTGTGGTGAGAAATATTTACCTACTTAACTTATTTTTATGACTAAAAATGAAATTGAGCTTATTGTATTATTTTAAAAATTTTATTCCAAATATTAAAACTATTTTACAATATTCATGATCAAGATTTTGTAAACATTTATTTTAACATAATTATGGTTAACGCAACAAAAATATTTTTTAGAAAAAAAATCTTTTTTAAGAATAAGAATTAATTTAGGCAAAAATTATGATTATTATAAATTTCAATGAAATTAATTAGTTTATTATAAATAAAAATAGAGTTATGTGACTTTCAAAGAAAAAAACTTAATTCTAACTTATAAATACTTAATTAAATAAACAAAATAAAATATATATCTTAGTTTCTAAAATATCAAACATAGATTTCAAAATTCAACATAATATTTTTAAATAAATTATATTACTTTGTTAAAAGAAATTTGTTTAAAAAAAAGATTCATAAATTTTTAATTTAATATTATATATTTATGAGTTTATAAAAGTAATGGAAATTTTAGAAACTATATTTTTACTCTTTACCCAAAAATCATTCTTTTTAGAAAATTCCAAAAAATAAACCCTAAAATATTTTTTATATTCTGAATAAAAAAATGATATGAATATAATTACATTCAAACTATTAAATTTTGGAATATCCCTTTTAAAAATATTCTTGAATTTTGTTTTGTTATTTTACAATAATGATGTGATAATAGAATATATTTTGTGATATAGTTTAGTTATATTGGGATTACTTATTATTATAAAACCATGGGTATTAAATTCTCCCGCTTAAAATAATTTCATACAAAAAAAATATACGTTGATTTATATGCAAATGTGGGGAATTTTTCATCATTTCTTCCCTAAGATCCCATGTTTCTTCATCTATCTTGTGATTACTCCAATGTAATTCACTATCCATGTTGTTTGATTCCATGAAACATATTTTATAGTTTCAGTAATCTAGATAAGATCTTAATTATAAGACAAGTTTGGTTCAAAATATACAATCTCATTGGGGAGTACATGTATTGGTTCTAGATTTTAAATCCTCAATAGAGAAACATAGAAGATGTTATATAATTTAGATGGATTGAGTGGAATAAATAATGAGTAAGACACAACCCTAATTTTTCAAAAAAATTAAAAGACTGATGTTCCTAGGAATTATTTTAACCCTACAAAAAAACCTTATCACTCCTTTCCATTGAGATAATTTAAGTAAAAAATGATTCCCCACCAGAAATTATATATCCTTCCTCCAATTATCCATATAGCTATTGTTTTTTACTTTGAGAAATATTAATATATTTTTGAATATCTCAAACCTCAATAGTAGTTTCCTCAACACATTATAATCTTATGAACTTTTTTTATCTAAACCGATTACAAAACTTTAGAGTACAATATCTCTTCCCATACAATTATTCATACAGTGCCATTTGAATACTTGAATAGATGATATTTTTATATTCAAATTCCATAAAAGGTATACATTAGAGACATTTTCATTGAATGTAAAGCGAGTATGATACCAAAAAGTCTTCTATTGTATAACTATTCCTTTTATACCACCCATTAAATTGAGGGTAATTGGTGTTTCTCAAATACATCTCATTATTGAGAGCATTATGAAGACTCCTCTAAAATGTTTATGTGAAACGAGTATCATAGTCAGATATAATTGATGGAGGTACACTGTGAAGTCTCACCACTTCATTAATATAGAGTTGCGAAGGATTCTAAAGGGGACCACTTTTATATAAAATGGGTGTAATTTGTAATGCAATCCTCAATTACCCATATAAAATCACCCCTAAAAGTATATGGAAATGCAATGAAAAAGTCCATTGTAACATTATACCACTTTTATAGTGTGATAGAGATATTTTTCATGACATATTTAGGATATTTTATTTTATCCTTTACCCAATAGAAAATCAAGAATCTGGACACATAGACTACTAATTATTTCTTCATGATGTCCAAACAAAAATGTTTTCTTAAATACCTATAGGTGCATAGAGCAATTTGAATAACATGATTCATCTAATAGTTCCCTTTTTCATCATAGGTATAGATGGATCATATTTTCCCATTCCAAACTTCATAATACCATATTCATAGATAAGCTCAAAAAATTTCCCAATAATCATGCCTTTAATATTATCCTTTAAACCTTTATCATATTTCTGGGACATCTTTATCTTCCACAATAAATATAATTTTGTATTTTCATAGAAAAGGAATTATGTTTCCCCATTCCTAATAATTATCATATCTAACATTACTAAATCCATGGATATATCATCCTTGTTTATCCTCCTCAATGTTATAATTCCATGGTACTTCCTACTCAATACCTTATACACCTTGTTTTCCTTCATAGAGTGGTATTTTATAGAGATTTCATTGTACTTAAGTAGTTACAACCATCTCATTTTTCCCATGTTGATATCTTTATGATAGAATATATACTTAAAAATTTTGTGATCTATATATTTGTAAAATTATCCACCATAGATATTTTTAATCCATATCTTTATGGAAAATATTATATATTCCAACTAATGATCTTGATTTAGATAGTTATATTCATGGATATTTAATTTATATGATGCATAAGCAACCACTCTATCGTTTTTAATAAGAACACAACCCAACCCTTTCTATGATGTATCACTATATATTAAAAATCAATCCTTTCCTGATGATAAATTCAAGAATGGTGCACTCAAAATTCTCCACTTTATCTCCAAAACAATTTCGTCAGATTATACTGACTATGTGAATTTTGCACCTTTAAATGATAACTTAGTTAATGGGTTATCCAATCAAGAATTGTTTTGAAAAAATCTTCAATAGTAACCTGCCCATCAAAGGAAACAATGTATCTTAGTTACATTCATTAGTATGGGAACTTCCATGACTAACATTATCTTTGAAGGATCTAGAGTTATTCTATCATTAGAAGAAATATTGATCAGAAAAGAAACTTCCTAAAAACAAAAGTCAAACTTACTAAATTTTATATATAATTAGTTTTCTTTAAAATTATATAGAATGACTCACATATTATTTTTCAGGATCCCAATAGTTTTAGAGTATATTAGGATATCATTAAAGAATACCACCATGAATTTATCATTATAATATTTGAATACTCAATTCATCAAATCTTTAAATAAAAAGGGTGCGATATTGGATCTAATGGGCATCACCATAAACTCATAATGTCTCCACCTCATTCAAAATGAATTCCTTGGTTTGTAATACTTCTTCACCCAAAATTAATGAAAAACAAAGCTGATATCAATATTTTAAAAATATTGATCTCCCCAATGTTGAGAGCTAATCCATACTAAGGATTATGTGAAAGTCAATATTAGGTATAACAATCTGGTTCTCAACTAGGGAATATCTATGAATCTTAATAGATATTATTCGATATATATGTAATGTAATAATATGTACACAAGGTATCTTGATTGAAAAATACTTTACTAGAGTGATAGAGGATGATTCAATGTTTTCAACAAACATTAATGTTATAAAAGATTATGTGGTACTATAATCAAATAAAGAATTATCTAACTTTGAGTTATTGTTCAAAGAACTTATTATCACATCATTCAGAACTTCAACCTCATTTATAGTAATTGCATAAGATTGTACTTTCTCTCTCTTGGACTCTTCTATGATAAATTCTCTTGATACTTGGGGAATTGGTTTGAATAGTGACCCATATCCTTATAGTAAAAACATTAACCATTGTAGATTTCTCCCTTCCTCAAAATCTTTTTTTTTTAAAAAACCACTCTTGAGGTTGTCTAAGAACCAAAAGAGCCATTTACAATCCAAACTATCTCCATATAAATAAAAATTAAAAAGAAATCCCACATTGGAATTTTCAAACATTAAAATTCAAGATGACAACTAGGTTGTCAAGAGAAGTAGATGAGGTATAATGACATTGGGTATTGTGTCAAGGTTAATATAAGGACCCGGCCTTAAAACATTACATAATCATGAATTAAATGAATAATTCAAATTGAGGATCTTTTCAGGTTTAGAGTTTCAGAGAATTATGACATAACTATTACATCTCAATGATTACAAAATAGACACTTCTACTCAGTTTCAATTTTTTTTTCATAAAATAAAAACTCTTAAAAAGAAACATGTCTAGTTCTATGTTTTAGAAAATATGACATTTCCTTGATCGCATTCTTGACCCTATTCCAATTTATGTCCAGTGAAAAACATTTCAAAAACTTGGGATGATCATAAAAATCTCAGTAAGAGATACACCAAGAAGGAAAACTGTTAGTTTTTTAAAACAATAAGTAAATCATGAATACTTTATCATAAGTAATACTTTTCACCTTTATGAAGTAGTAAATAATCTTCACTAAATAAAAGATCATTTCTTACCCTTTTGTAACCAAAAGATCACCATAAAACCCATATAAAGAACACATAACATATAAAGGTAACTTGGGACATAAACATACTTAAATGGAATAACCATACAGTAAACTTCCACACAAGTCACTAAATGGAATAGCCATACGGCCAACTTCCATACCCAATGCATTGGAGGTTATAATGTAACCACCCGTCTTGGTTTTCATGGCACCACCTGTCATTTGGTTTATCACGTAACCACCCGTCAAATGTCCAAGTACCATAATTAAATCATAACACATAAAACCAATATAAAGGAATTATAACATTTCAACATTTCAATCACTATATATCATTTAAATATATTGACATAAAAGAATAATTTATCAGATACATTTTCAATACCAAAATATGTAATAGAGTATATGGTATTTATTTTCTTTGAAAACATTAAAACTTTTTGAGGAATCCAAAGATCAAATAATACTCGCGGCGACAGAATGGTCGTTGTCACCACGTACGTTAAAAAAACACAATTTTTTGTCATTTAGTAAAATGCTCCGTATAAGAATGATTCCTTTTGAATAAAAGTAAAAGTCAAAGGGGTTTATACACCATATAAAATAATGTTGTGTATAAATGATAATATGCCTCAATGAAAAAGATTGAGATGAAGTCCCTTACAAAGACGGTATCCTTAGATTAAGGATAAATCAATTACGTAATTATGTGTGACAAATATAAATAAACCCAATATAAGTGGATATTAAGTGTAAAATAATCATAGGTCATCCACACATATTCGTAGCACTATATAATCAAGAATTAGAGGTTTAACCCAAATAATTGAAATTAGATTAAGAGGTTCCCTTGAAAAAAAATTGATAGCCTAACAGCGTCACTTTAAACATCATAAAATGGGATGATGAGAGATAAAAAGGGTATCTCCTCACTTGGAAATAACATTTAAAGAAATAAGGATATATAAGAACATATCACAACATAAGATGATGTAAATTAAAAGACCTAACAAAAATAAGTCTTTTAAAAAGAGGAGGGTGAAATGTTCCATTACCGATTTGGGTAACTTTCGAAACATACACCCCATGAAAGAAGGGTCATACAATGAAGATGTAAATACCCATAAATTAAATTATATTACAGAAAGAATACAATAATGGGAAGTACATACACTACATGAAATGAAATAGTGTCAAATGTAGTATGAATCTCACGGGAATAAAAAGAAAGATAAAAACCCCTTACCTTGTTGTAATCAATCAATTCGTATGACCAAAAGATAATAAACACCAAATGAATCACATAATACCAGGAATATAAATAGATTCATGATAATATATATGAAATTTCAGTACACAATACACCACATGCAACAAATAAGTGGCGAACAATGGAAATCTCATGGAATTAGAGCTGAGATAAGAAATCCCCTTACGAAAATTTGGCAGCCTTACAACACCACTCAAAACTTAAAAAAATGGATTGATGAGATAAAATAGGGTCTCTCATCATATGAACATAAAAAATAAAGTAAGAGGAATATAAAATAACATATCCCAACATAAGAAAGTGGAGATTAAAAGGAATGACATAAAAGAGAGTACTTAAAAAGAAAGAGAGAGGTAGGATCCCTTACCTCAAGTCCAACTTGTCTTGTTCGTTTCTTTATATTCACGAATAATAAACTTTGGTAAATTTATAATTGATTAAGTAATTTATTTATTTTTTATTATTCAATTAATATCACATATTATTATGTTATAATAATTAGTTAATTATGTGAGTTCATATCAGACGTTTTTGTCGATGTTCGGTACATGAGTCAAAAAATGGACTTCTAATAATTACATGATGTTCATGTGGTACCAAGTTCATTAAATCCACAATTATATTCATCATTTATATGTAATATATATCATATATATCCATTATATATATGTACTTATAATATTAAATAACATTTGGATATAAGAAATGAAATGCACCATTCATGGAGACGGTAAACCATACGTACGCATGGACGCTACTTTCATTTCTATTTTATAATTTAATGGAATGAAAACATAATAATACATAGGTATATTATAATTAAAATTTAATATATATGTTATATATGTTACATAATTTCATAAATTCTATCCTTTATATGTTCCACGTATGGCATGAACGAGTCATATCACTTTGAGGGGGCGGTAATCCGCACTTCCTAAAATGAAATTATCGCGTTTACCTATCATGGAAACCATAAAGGTATGCCATAAAATAAAAATACAGAGGCATAAGGAAAACTTAAAGATAATATATATCATATATAAATACAGTGACATATTAATTGCCACCATGATAGGTGGTAGGAGATAATTGAACAATCATCATTTGGTGAGGCAGTAGTTCGCCGTCCACAAAAACAATATGTTCTTCACCCATTAGATGGAGGTGTGTGTAATTTTAGATCGAATAATTATCATAAAAAAATTATAGTATATTTAATATACTGGTTTTGTTACCAAAGAAAGTAATAAAAAGAGTTTAGGGGGTTGGAGAAGCACAATAAAACAAAAGAACATAAGAGAAGACATTACCTTTAAACCAGGTAACTCTTTTTGATTTGAGCCAAAGGATTCCTTGGAAAGACTTCTGCTTAAAGTGAGGCTTCTAGGAGTAATAGAGGGATGTGGAGAGATAATATGAGCATATGTTGGATGATCCAATGTCTTGAGAGGTGTGGGTAAGGGGTAGAGGTCGGGGCCTTTTATAAGAGGGAGGAGGGTCACTTTTGGAAGGTCTTGAAATGTTACTTTTATTATAAAATATTTTTCAGATTTTAAAGGTCCCAAAATGATATATTTCAAGGATAAGGTAATAAGAGTTCGAAATACACCCATCCAATAGGTTTTAGGAAAGTGTAAGTCTTATATTTTACCTTATATTTTCATTTTATTTAAATCATTCATTAATGAGGTAATCACTGCATCATCATAGTGTATTAAATAAATTTATTTATTTAATGTCTAAAAATTATAAAAAAATACAATTATTTAGGAAATATTTTTATATTTACAATTAATATTTATATTCAAATAGATCATTTATATAAACAAAACTAAAATTGTTTTACTTAGGTGATACATACTTTGGTTATATTTTCCCTTCTTTAATAAATAATATGATAAAAGGTTACTATCACACTAAAGTGATTCCATGGGGTCCCAAAGTTGGAACAAGGAATCCCATGGTCGTCCATGACTAAAAAAATAGCATTAAGACACATGTATGGGTAATTTTATTTATTATGATATTATTATATTACCCTTAACTACCCGATTACTAATTAATCACGATAATTAAAAATAATTATCTTCGTTACTATTCATAATGTGCAAAAAACAAAAGAGTATTAATTATGTAATTTGGACCTTCTGATTCCAAATATGGAATCCATTTTACCAAATTACAAACACTGAAATTGCAGTAATTAATTTAAAAATAATTCCCGTTGTTAAAACCAAAGATGAGTTTTTAAGAAGTTAAATTTATCAAAAGATTGACTTATTTTTACATCCAATTGAAAAGTGAAATTACTTCCAATGAATAAAATTGTATTAAGTGATAAAAAAATAATTCAATTACACTTTAAAACCAATTAAAAGTACAATATAACTATATAATTAAATTATATGAAAAAGTAGTTTTGAAGTAAAATGCAGTATTTTTCACTATTCATTGAAAATGAACATTTGTTAGAAAAATACCAAAAATTTATGCAAAGTAAATTTGATATTCCAAATTAAAAAATGATTTCCATTTTAAAAAATTCAAAACATAGAAGTTTCATTAATTAATTTTATAATTAATTACCGCTGTTAAAACAAATAGCTTGTTTTTAAGAAAAAATATCTATCAAAAGATTGACACTTGTTTATGGCCAATTTCAAAGTGAAATTAATTCCAATGACCACCATTGGGCTAAATGGTAAAAATATATTTTAACCCCACTTTAAACCCAATTTAAAATATAATCTAACCATATAAATAAATTATATTAAAAGGAGGTTTTGAATTAAAATACAACATTTTCACTATTCATTAAAAAATGAACTTTATCAGAAAAATAACAAAAATTTACACAAAGTAAATTTTGATGTCCCAATTATGAAGAAGGATTTTATTTTGTCAAATATTACGTATAAAATTGTCAAAAGTGGATTTAAAAAGGGTTCACCATCAAAAGGAGGTTAATCAACCTTTTAAAGAATATTAGAATATTTATGCTTAAAATTGGATTCATTCGCATTTTAAGCCTCTATCATTTATTGGGTAATTTTTAAAATATTTAACAAAAATATATAATCATTTTTAGTTAGTTCTGTTCATTCCTTCCATTACAACGGCTAGGCGTTAACTACCATTTAAAATAATTTTATTATATTATTAGTGTGCAATATAAGATTTCAAAGAAACTCATTGTTGCGTATTGGGTACGCCATTGAACATAGCAGTCCCTTTAAAGTAATATTAACATTTTATTCACAAATATTGATAAATATGAAAATTTCATATTCTTTATTTACCTGGGATGTTACATCCTTCCCCCCTTTTGACAATTGCGTCCTCGCAATTTTAAAATTGGGCTTAGAAACTTAATTAAAAGCCTCACATCGGAAAAAGTGTCAATTAAACTATCACTTTAAAAGAAAGAAATAGAAGTACTAAGGTCACCCGAGTTAACCCATACTAGGATTACATGTAGGGAAACATGGATATGGAAGAGAAAAAAAAGGGTCAAGTTCTGATGGAGAGTGATAGAAAACATGTTTAGGAGAAAGTTAACCACTAGAAAATCACAAACTTGTGATGGGTTAAATGGTATTTAATTCCCCAGTAGGAAAAGTTAACAGACAACGTTTTGGTTTTAAGTTACTTTTCATTGAGGAATTTATTTATGAGCTTAACTAAATCATACATGATGCATTAGAGAACTCACCAAGGTTCAAGTGGCTAATCATGAATCCTTATAGTTGATCGAGAATAACCACAAGAGTTCTCATTGCAACTCCCATATCATTCAGTTGTTCTTTCAGAAAACCATCACAATTTTCTTCACATCCACTATAACTTTGGTTCCTGCTAGATAAAACCATTTATTAAAACCAAAAAGGTCAGTGTGAGTATATCATTAGAATCATCATATAATATCTTATGAGGAGGGTAAATACTAAGATATAATTATTCATGTTATCTTAAACTCATTAACTTTATCTAAAACTATGACTCTTTCTAAAATCCTAACCATTAGGGTAATGTCACTACTGCCTAAAGAATACCCTAACCTCTAAAGTTATCTAAACCGACCTTTGATACCAACTATAAGGACCCGACCTTAAAACATTACATAATCATGAATTAAAAGAATAATTCACATTGAGGATCTTTTCAGGTTTAGAGTTTTATAGAATTAGGACATAACTATTACATCTCAAAGATTACAAAGTAGACACTTCTACTCAGTTTTCATCTTTTTCATAAAATAAAAACTCTTAAAAAGAAACATGTCTAATTCCATGATTTAGACAACATGAAATTTCCTTGATCGCATCCTTGACCCTATTCTACTTTATATCCTGTGAAAAACATTTCAAAAACGTGGGATGAGCATAAAAAGCTCAGTAAGAGTTACACCAAGAAGGGAAACTGTTAGTTTTTCAAAACAATAAGTAAATCGTGAATAATTTATCATAAGTAAAATTTTTTTCCTTTATGAAGTAGTAAATACTCTCCACTAAATAAAAGATCATTGCTTACCCTTTTGTAACCAAAAGATCACCATAAAACCCATATAAATAACACATAACATATAAAGTAATCTTGGGACATAAACATACTTAAATGGAATAACCATACGATCAACTTCCACACAAGTCACTAAATGGAATAGCCCTACAGCTGACTTCCATACCCAAGGAATTGGGGGTCATAACATAACCACCCATTCTGGTTTTCACAGCACCACCCATCATTTGGTTTATCACATAAACACCCGTCAAATGTCCAAGTACCATAATAAAATCATAACACATAAAACCAATATTAAAGAATGATAACATTTCAACATTTCAATGACAATATATCATTTAAATATATTGACATAAAATAATACTTTATCAAAACCATTTTCAATACCAAAATACATAATAGAGTATATGGTACTTATTTTATTTTAAAACATTACAGCTTATTGAGGAAGCCAAAGATCAAATAATACTTACAGCGGCAGAAAGGTCTTTGTCACAACGTATATTAAAAAAACATATTTTTTGTCATTTAGTAAAATGCTTCGTATAGGAAATATTCCTTATGAATATAAGTAAAAGTAAAAGGGGTTTATACACCGTATAAAATATTGTTTTGTATAAATAAAAATATGACTCAACGAAAAAGATTAAGATGAAGTCCCTTACAAAGACGATATCCTTAGATTACGAATAAATCAATTAAGTAATTATGTGTGACAAATATAAATACACCCAATATAAGTGGATATTAAGTGTAAAAAAATCAGAGGTCATACACACATATTCATAGAACGACATAATCAAGAAGTAGAGGTTTAACCCAAAGAATTGAAATTGGATTAAGAGGTTCCCTTGCAAAAAATCGATAGCCTAACAGTGTCACTTTAAACTTTATAAAATGAGATGATGAGAGATAAAAAGGTTATATCGTCACTTGGACATAACATTTACAACAAGAAGGATATATAAGAACATATCCCAAAATAATAAGACGTAAATTAAAAGACCTAACAAAAATAAGTCTTTTAAAAAGAGGAGGGTGAAAGGTTCCCTTACCGATTTGGGTAACTTTCGAAGCGTACACCCCATGAAAGAAGGGTCATACAATGAAGATGTAACTACCGATAAATTAAATTATATTACACAAATAATAAAATAATGGGCATAACATAAACCACTCAAAAGGAAATAGTGGCTAATGTAGCATGAATCTCACAGGAATAAAAAGTTAAGTAAAGACCCCTTACCTCGTTGTAATCAATCGATTTGTATGACCAAAAGATAATAAACACCAAATGAATCACATAATGCCATGAATATAAATAGAATCATGATAATATATATGAAATGGAATTATAAAATACACCACATGAAACAAATAAGTGGAGAACAATGGAAATCTCATGGAATTAAATGTGAGATAAGAAACCCCCTTATGAAAATTCAGCAGCCTAACGGTGCCACTCAAAACTTTCAAAAATGGATTGATGGGATCAAATAGGGTCTCTCATAATATGAACATAAAAATTACAGTAAGAGGAATATAAAATAATATCCCCCAACATAATAAAGAGGATAGTAAAAGGAATGACATAAAAGAGAGTACTTAAAAAGAAAGAGAGAGGTTGGATCCCTGACCTCAAGTCCGACTTGTCTTGTTCGTTTCTTTATATTCCTGAATAATAAACTTTGTTCAATTTATAATTTATTAAGGACTTAATTTAAATTTTATTATTCAATTAATATCATATATTATCATGTTATAAAAATTAGTTAATTATGTTAGTTCATATCGGATGTTTTTGTCGATGTTCGGTACATGAGTCAAAAAATGGACTTCTTATAATTAAATGATGTTCATGTGGTCCCAAGTTCATTAAATCCATAATGATATTCATTATTTATATGTAATATATATCATATATATCCATTATATATATATGTGTACTTATAATAGTACATAACATTTGGTGATAAGAAATGAAATGCACCATTCATGGAGACGGTAAGACGTACGTACGCATGAACGCTACTTTCATTTCTATTTCATACTTTAATGGAATGAAAACATAATGATACATAGGTATATTATAATTAAATTATGACAACCCTGCTTTTTAATACAACTTAAGCATGCTTTATTACATAAAACTTCACTTGATACAACAAAGAAGATCGAGAGGTTTAGTGTCTTTGGGGCTTAGGATCATTACATAAAAACTTTAAACTTGAAATACATCATCTTTATTTAAAACTTTCTTTACATGACCACTACATTCCTTCGTACTTAGCATTGCATGGGATAACCTGAGGACATGCATAAGAAAAGGGTGAGCTATAAAGCCCAGTAAGGGAGTACACAATGAATAACATGAGGAGTACAATACATGTTAGGCAATAGGAATATCAATAGAGCATTAGAGTAACATGAACATAAAGGAATGATAAAGCATGATAACCATAACATGGAAATGTGGCAACAACACTTAACATTGAATTAGCATGAGCCAAGGCTCATTGCACATGGAGCATGAGTAAAACCTCATTGCACTTGAAGCACGAGTAAACCCTCGTTGCACTTGAATTAGCATGAGTCAACACTCATTGCACATGACGTATCATGATACTATACTTTACCCAATGCATTGGAGCGCTATAAGGGCGCACCCTTCTTAAACATTTCATTTCATGCATAAGTGTGCCACATGGATCATAAAACATGGATTCATAAAACATAAAAATTTATTCCACGATAAAGGAATGTGGAATTCATACATGAAACTTTGTAATCAATAATTAATGGTGCATAAAGGTGAATACCCTTGATGGAGAAATGGGCATGGTATTCACTACACAATGACATTGGCTTAGAAAATTGGTGCGATTTCGGCAGCGTAACGGCGTGACATAAGAATTCATAAAAAAAGGTTGATGAGAGAGAAAGGGGTTCCTCATCATATTTACATGTAATGGACAGTAAGGAGGTCATATAGGTACATGTCCCAACAATTGAAATGGAATTTGGATTCATGATACAAAATTATTGCTTGAATGTAAAAGAAGAGAGAGAAGTTCCTTTCAGAATTTCGGCATAGTAACAGGTGTACATGGGAGACATTAAATGAGAGAGAAAGGGGTCTCCCATCATTCAAACAATAATAGGGAAGTATGGGGGAGGTTAGAAACCATACCCCAACATTCTTAATTGAAATTAAAAGGGCAATACAACTTAAAGAAAATTGAAAAAAATTGAGAAAGGAAGAAAAAACCCTTTCTTGGAAGTGTGCTTCCAAAGGCTTGAGGGAGGCTTGTGAGAGGCTTCTTGGGAGCTTGGGGCACCTTGGGAGGATTCTAGAGAGAGTAGGGAAGAGGTTGGTCGAACTACAAGGGATTTTAGTGAGGAGGAAGTGGGAGCTTGGGTGGGTTTATATAGGAAAGGTGAGATAATTCATTATTATTTAGGTTTGGGACCCCTTATATTAAAATAATCCAAACCACAAACCATACCATGGTATTTTCCCATGGTTTCTAGAAAAGGAAAGAGGAAAACAATATTTTACAAGGCCAAGGTCCGAAATTATTAAAAAATTAGGGTTTCTTATGTGGAGGTGAGTCACACTCCCATGGGAATTAATTTAAAAAGACAAAGTGTTGAATAAGTCTTGAGGGCTCCATTAATGCTTTGAAAAGTAAATCAAACAAACCCAAAACCTCATTATTTTAATGATAAAACACATATTGACCAAACATAAGGATTATTTTATTTTATTACATCACCATTGGGTCATTATGATGTCATAAAACACATTATATATTTAAATGGTATTTAATTTTTACCCAAAAAATTTCACTGTCTCAGAAAATTATGAAAAATTCACCGTTGGATAATTTCGACGTCCTGATTCCAAAAATAATATTTATTTTATCTAAATAATTTTCTAAATATGTGAATTTTCACTTTTAAAATAAAAACCGACATTTATAAAAAAATTCACGGGTTTTGACAGAAATGGCTTTCAAACCTTAATAAAAATTTTAATTGCATTCATAAAATTATAAGATCATTTATACTTAATAAATAATTAATTTAATATTAATAATAATTTTTTATTAAAATATTATTTAATTCAAAAATCCTTTAATTTAATGAAATATAACTCTTAATTAAATAATAACTAAAACACCATTTTTTACTTTAAAAACTAATTACAATGTATCAAAAAATGACTAGAAATTATATTCATTATTATATACAAAAATAATGTACATGAACATGGTGCTACTTATTTGTTACATAACCCCTTAAAATAGCCGCATAAGACCTAAGGGTAAGGTGCGCGATGGTGAAAGACTCTTGGGGCGGCTCGGATAACATCGCTCGAGTGGTAATTTCAATCAACTTACACTTTTCCCATAGACGATCACGTTCGAGCTTGACTTGATGAAGCTCAGCTTGGGCTTGGTCAAGGGCAAAGCCCAAAGACGCCACCTCTTTTCCGAGCTCTAACAAATGGGCTTTGTAAGGGGCAATTATACTGGATGAGGCCATCGCTTCCTTTGTCTGAGTAGAAATGGGTTCGTTAAAGCCTTATAATTATACTACTCAGATGATCACTTCTCAATGACTAAAAAGTAACGGTCACAAATCTTAACGTAAAACTAAAGAAGTTGACATCTTATAAAAACATTTTTCATAAAGAAACATTTAACTGGATCAAGAGGGATTTTCCATTAATGAAACTTTGGGTCGGTACATAAATTATAATATATATGTTATATATGTTACATTATTTCATAAATTATATCCTTTATATGTTCCACACATTGCATGAACGAGTCATATCACTTTGAGGGTGCGGTAGTCCGCACTTCCTAAAATGAAATTATTGTGTTTACCTATCATGGAAACCATAAAGGTATGCCATAAAAGAAAAATACATAGGAATAAGGAAAACATAAACATAATATATATCATATATACGTACAGTGACATAATAATGGCCACCATGAGGGGTGGTAGGAGATAATTGAACAATCATCGTTTGATGATGCATTAGTTCTCCGTCCACAAAAACAATATGTTCTTCACCCATTTGATGGAGGTGTGTGTAAGTGTAGCTCGAATAATTCTCATAAAAACATCCTAGTATATTGTAGATACTGGTGTTGCAGCCAAAGTAAGGAATAAAAAGAGTTTAGGGGGCTGGAGAAGCAAAATAAAACAAAATAACATAAGAGAAGACATTACCTTTAAATCGGGTAACTCATTTTTATTTGAGACAAAGGATTCATTGGAAAGACTACTACCCAAAGTGAGGCTTCTAGGAGTAATATAGGGATTTGGATAGATAATATGAGTAGAGTTTTGATGAGCCAATGGATTTAGAGGTGTGGTTAAGGGGGTAGAGGTGGGGGCCTTTTATAAGTGGGGGGATGGTCACTTTTGGAAGGTCTTGAAATGTTACCTTATTATAAAATAGTTTTCGGATTTTAAAGTTCCCACAATGATATATTTCTAGGATAAGGTGATAAGGGTTATAAATACACACATACAATATGTTTTCTACAAGTTTATGTCTTATATTTTACCTTATCTTTTCATTTAATTTAAATCGTTCATTAATGAGGTAATCACTGCATCATCATGGTGTCTTAAATAAATTTATTTATTTAATGTCTAAAAATTATAAAAAAATACCATGATGTAGGAAATATTTTTTTCTTTCAAATTAATGTTTATAGTCAAATATATCATTTATATAAAAAAACTAAATTTTTTTTACTTAGGTGATACATACTTTGGTTATATTTTCCTTTCTTTAAAAACTAATATGATAAATGGTAACTATCACACTAAAGTGATTCCATGGGGTCCCAAAGTTGGCACAAGGGATCCCATGGTCGGCCATGAATCCAAAAATAGCATTAAGACACATGTATGGGTAAATATTTATTATTATGTTATTATTTTATTACCCTTAACTACTTGATTACTAATTAATCACGATAATTAAAGATAATTGTCGTCGTTACTATTCATAATGTCAAAAAAAAGAGAGTCTTAATTACATAATTTGTACCTTATGATTCAAAATATGGAAGCCATTTTACCAAATTACAAACAAGGAAATTACAGTAATTAATTTAAAAATAATTCTCGTTGTCAAAACCAAAGACGGGTTTTTAAGAAGTAAAATTTATCCAAAGATTGACTTGTTTTTACATCCAATTGAAAAGTGAAATTAATTACAATGAATAAAATTGTATTAAGTGATAAAAAAATAATTTTTTTACACTTTAAAACCAATTAAAAGGAAAAATTAATTATATAATTAAATTAGATGAAAAAGCAGTTTTGAAGTAAAATGCAGTATTTTTCACTATTCATTAAAAACGAACATTAGTCTGAAAAATACCAAAGATTTAACCAAAGTAAATTTGATATTACAAATTCAAAAATGATGTACATTTTAACAAATTCAAAACATATAAGTTTCATTAATTAATTTCATAATTAATTTCCGCTGTTAAAACAAAGAGCGTGTTTTTAAGAAAAAATATCTATCAAAAGATTGACACTTGTTTATGTCCAATTTAAAAGTGAAATTAATTCCAATGACCACCATTGAATTAAATGGTAAAAATATATTTTAACCCCACTTTAGACCCAATTAAAAATATAATTTAACCATATAAATAAATTATATTAAAAGGAGGTTTTTAATTAAAATACAACATTTTCACTATTCATTAAAAAATGAACATTATCGAAAAAATGACAAAAAATTACACAAAGTAAATTTTGATGTCCCAACTCTAAATAAGGATTTTATTTTGTCAAATATTACATATAAAATTTTCAAAAAGTTAATTTAAAAAGGGTTCTCCATTAAAAGGTGGTTAATCGACCTTTTAAAGAATATTAGAATATTTATGCTTAAAATTAGATTAATTCGCATTTTAAGCCTCTATAATTTATTGGGTAATTGTTAAAATATTTAACAAACATATATAATCATTTGATATTTATTTCTATTCATTCCTTCCATTACAACGGCTAGGCGTTACTACCATTTAAAATAATATTATTATATTATTAATGCGCAACGTAAGATTTCAAAGAAACTCGTTGTTGCGTATTGGGTACGCCATCGAACATATAATTCCATTTAAATTAATATTGAAATTTTATTCACAAATATTGATAAATATGAAAATGTCATATTCTTTATTTACCTGGGATGTTATAGTTAATAGATGTCCTGGTGTTGTATCGACCACCATCATCATCATCACTCCAAACTTTAGTCACTACCACTTTTGAACCCATGAACGCCCTATTTAGCATACCATTATCAATGTAACCTCCAAAATATCCCATAAAAACAAAAGAATTCCAAACATTCAAAAAAAAATAAAACTATAATACACCAATAAGAATGAAGCAAACTTGAATTAGCACTACATAATGAAGATGAAATCACTAAAACATGAGGATGACCACCATGATGATCCACCACTGAATGAACCAAAACACATGGAACACAATATTTACCAAAAAAAAACGCCTCTAATATTGTCCAAATACTATTGAATAATTCAAGTCCTCATATGGTTGTTAAGACATTAAAAAGAAACTTCTCTAAAGAAATCACCCACAATTTATCCTAACACATAGCAACCCTAAAATCATATCAAAATGTTATAACTATAGAAATTTACATGGAAGATGAATATGGTCATAATAAAACTATCCAAATAATAATACAATAAAGGAGATTGTGGAAGAAATAAAAAGGAATAATGCATGGAATTCCCATAACCGGTGCCTCCCTTCACCAAAGTTACCATTAAATGAATTTATATCCAAAAACACACAGAAGTAAAAACCTACTAAATTATCGAGATGAAATTGGTTCTATAAGGGAAAACTATAAGCACTTTGGTTTGGAATGTTTATTTAATAGACCTTGAATCATAACAAAAAGTTGTTCTTGGGATATCAAAATGGTGTAAGTGACCCTTTGGGTATAGATCTACATTGAAATGAACACCAGGTCCCCCAAAATAAGTGTAATGATACCCATACGGATTCCAAAAAAATTGTATATTGGGAAAATAAAGGGGATTAATACAAACAGAGAAGCATGATCAATGATCGGGGGGGGGGGGGTGAAATTTCTAAATGAAACTGACCATAGATATTTTCCCCTCAAAAAAATCTCCCTTAACATTACATTCATGATCATGGATAGCATTATCTCTAAACATGATGTAAACTCACATTCCTTTTAAGAATGTACTAGGGTGTTTCTTTCAACAACTATTACATGTTTTAAATTCTACCATTCTATTATTACCATTTTCCTCATTTCTCTTTATAGAGAACTCATCTTCCCTCATATTTTATTGATTTCCCTTAAAAACATATGACATGCATAATTATTTCTTTGAATTTATTGAAATTTAATATATATACTTATATGATGAAAATTATTGAGATACCAATGGCCTTAAATTTTTTAGATTTATCCCATCAAATAAGTGATAAATGTTACTTCTTGGATTACATATATAATTAGTGACATGAGTTTCTAACCTTATAAAATTAAATTCACATCCAATAACTTTTTCCTTTTTATTTTTCCTTAATTTGATGAAATTATCCTCTATTTCACTTAATTTCTTATGAGGAATGTATTTTTCAAAGAATATTACCTTAAAATATTTCCATTACACAGTCTCTACCCCCTCTACCTCCTTAGTGATTTGAACCAATGACCACCATTTATTAGCATCTCCCTTTACATGATAAACCTCTATGATAACTGTATCCATTTAAATACTTCACAAACTAAAAATTTTATCATAATGGGACTTGATCCATTTATCAACTACCAATGGATTAGTATCTCTATTAAAGGATTGGGGTTTCAATCACACGATGTGTTCCAACACTATTCATAATGTTTTAAATTAGTAGGTTTTTTCATATGGGTAATTTCATTGATCAAAACCTGATTCAATTTCTATAATATATTTATAATATTCCCATATCTATCATTAAATTTATTAACTTTTTTATCTTTCTGATGACAGAAATCCCTTTATAGTTTATGGGTGTTGATACATTTCTTGATTCGTATGTTAGAATCAATTTCAAATAATTTTCATACACTAGATTAACTCATAACACTTTGAATATTAAATAAAATAATATGATTATGATATAAGTAAAATTTTCTAGTAGAGTTTCATGAATATCATAAGGGATTATTATAATTATTATTCTATCTAAATATGTTCTTCTAGATCTAGTTACTAATGTTTCTATTAAACTTTATATGTTACAAACTATAACAACACCAACTGTAGTTCTGTGGAGGTAGTGGTTACATTATTACATTAATAGAGAACAAAAAAATCATATCCTATATGATCCAACATTTTTGTAGTATTATGAGACACCAAACATACATGATTATCACTATATTTTTAAAAACATGAAATAAAACATAAATTTCTAGTGATAAAATTATTATTTATTTTAGTATACCATTTAAATCAATCAGAGTTCACATCTAGGAATACAGGAGATAGAAAAAAAATAAATGGGTGAGATCAGATACATAGTAAGGGGAAGCATAAAATGGAAGTTATTATAGAATAAAAAAGGTATGAATAATATGAGAGAGATAAATATTAATGAAATATATAATATAACTAATCTTAGGAAAGAGGAATATATCCTTGCATGAAATAACAATATAAATAATCACATGGAAATCAATAACTAGTTTTATAGTCATAAATGCATAATGTTGGGCATATGATTCTTTCCGTCAAGGACTTGTTCCAACATTTCAACCTAAATCGGTAGAATATATTTCAAATATTGAGGCTAGTGTATCTCAGGAGACCTACTAAGGAATATATGGGTTATATAAATTTTGGAATCACCCATCAATAAATAGTTTTTATACATTCATTATATAAACATTATGAATAAACATTACAATACATAATCAACATGCCTTAGTAATCAAAAAACATCGATATTGGAAAACTAGTATATATAATTTCAATATTTTTTCCAATTAATAAATAGAATAATAGCATCATAATCCCTACTAAGAAAGAAAGTATATGGTATCATAAAATAATTTCCCTAATGAAATACAAGAAACATTAAATGATTTTGGCATAGATAAAAAACACCTTTATAAAGTCATTTGGAAGTTTATTTGAAAATTAAAATTAAAATACTTTTCTTTTGGAAAAATTGAATAAAAAAGAATTCATCAAATAATGAGAATGATTTTTTCTTTGAAAACAATAGTAACTTGTAAGGTAAGATTAATAATGAATAATGGCCATGATAGAGGGAAAATATGATCATTTGGTAATCATTAAGAAAATATTCATTTGACACCTTTGAAAAGAAAATATAAATTTATTAATAATGAAAATGATTAAAAATAACTTTCTAATTTTTTTTAAATAAATTAAATTATAATATTAAAGGACCTAAACCAATCATATAAGTATATAATAGGACATTTATAAAGTAAAATAATGAATATATACATGGAAGATAAATATTGCTAACTAAGTAGAAAAGAAAAGGTTAGATGATTTGAATTTATAACAAAAGGGATGTGAAATGGTAATAATACATATAAAACCCAAAAATAATTATTTTTATAAGAAAACATATAAATTTTTAGATGTAAAGAATATATGATCCCTTTAATTAAAAACTTAGATACAAGAAATTCTTTTAGTCAGATGCACTCTAACACCCCTATTTAATAATTTTTTGTTTATTATTATTTTTAAATAAAAACCTTATTCATAGATATTTTAATTTATAACATCTATTTAAAATTCCTTATTACCCATATATAAATTTTTATCATAAAAAATTATTATTTGGTTGTTAACTATTCTATTTCGGTTACTTGCTTCAGTTTGGGGGGTTTGATCCTTGTATATTTTCCAGGGGTCCACCATCAGAAAAATTTTCATTCTAACGGAATTCATGTTTCAAATATAGTTTTGGAGTCCCATTATCATATTATTTATATGATTTTGATAGTTCTATTAGAATTCTTAAAAATCCACTATTCTAGTGATTATTGAATTAATGAATTTATTGAATTTATTTTTAAATATAATATTTAAAATTACCACTAAAGTACCTTAATCATGTTAAAAATATTTTATTTATTCATCAAATTCATTTTAAAAACTATCCATTTATGTAAGTGATGAAAAATGAAATAAATTATTCTTGGAGTTTGTAGTCCCATTGTATAAAAAGTGTCATTTTCATTTTCCAATGGATGAGAAGAAAATAGATAATAGTTATTCCATCAATATAATAAAATTGTAATATAATAATAATACTTATTTCATTATATTTATATTGTTATAATATATTTAGAGGAGGTGAAGTAAGAAATAAATTTTAAGGAACATGGTTATGGAAATTATACATTCCTTTGATATCCTCAATTAATCCACCCAATAATCCTTCATAGGCTGGTCTCTTGAAGAGACCAGAACCTCAAAGATATGGAAAAGAGTGATAGAGAGAGGTTTAGGAATATTTTATTAAATCTATTATGCTTTATATATGAGGAGAAGTGGGTTTGTAAAATTATTCTTCTTTAAGTGAGAGGGGTAGTAATTTTTTAAATATGTAAAATATGAACTAAAATAGATGTCACTCTCAAAGAAAGTGGAACCAAATTAGACCATGTTTGAAGATAGGATATGGGAGACTATGAATACAATCATCTAATATGAAGTACCCTTATAATGAAGTTATATTTGTTGTTAATAAGATTTTTTTCAATGTAATTTGACAAAGGTAGTGTGATGGGTTATTGATTGAGTATCATCCTAGAGAAGGTGAAGGAGGTATCCATAAGTGTTTCGTAATGAACTTATTACTCTAGAATACCTAGATATATAGATTCATAGGTTATTAAACACATATTTCAATAATATAGATGATCCTAATGTTAATGAAAAGTACCATAGTTGTGTGGTACTATCTATAATAACTGTAATGTTTTTTAGGAAGCTAGCTAGTGGTAATATTGATGTATACTACTTATTGGAATAAATAATGTTTATGTTTAAGATAAACACACTAGATTTACCTAGAATGTTAGATACCGAATATAGTATTTAATCACTCTTGGATGAATTTTTTAGAAGGTTAGAGATTAAGTGGAGAAATCATAGAATCATTTGAAAAAAATTTAGGGTAATTGGGATGGTTGAAAAAATTGATAACTCTGTGTTGTGTATGTTATATCTCATAGGAATCTTGGGTTATGTATGTTTCATTTTAAACTTTCATATTTTCCATTCATCTATAATGTATGTGACATCTAGTGTATTGTGTATGTGTTATTTCATGCTATGTATGTGTTATGGGATGCATCATATATTTCATCCATAGTATCATATGAGTAAACTAACCTATTCACATGTCATTTATAGAATCCATATGTTCCATCCAAAACTATATATTTGTCATTATAGAAATTCATATTTTCAAATCAATGATTAGAAAATTTGTGAGATTCTACTAGAAGAATGATGAGTATCCTAGATTTAATATCCAAAAAAATAATTGAATTATGATGATTTATGAATAATATTAACAAGTTTTAAATATCAGCAATGCCTGAAATGGTGTGTTATTCAAGCTAATGATACACTTGAATATGATCTTCAATATAGGAATAAAAAGATTAAATCTAGGAGAAGTGGCATTTCCAGAATCATACATTCAGATGAAAAATTATTCTACTAAAGTTGAAGCAATGCATTCAAGTTCATGAAACCATTAATCTTAGTTAATCCATGATCCAAGCCTATATTGTGAAAGGTCCAAAGATATTATTATTATAACATCAATTGAATGAGTCACATATAAATAATATGAAACTTCATGGGTTTTCAAGAATAATTAGATGATGTTACATCAATTCTCATGCAACACACTTAAGTAAAAATTAATAAGATATGTGATGTTTGAGTGTGAATGGTACGATGAATTTTAGAGAAATTAGTTTTACCCTGAAATAAGAATTTATATATCTCTACAAATATATAAATGTAAGAATAATTCAGTAGTTTATTGTGGTAGAACTATAGTGGATAAAATATCAAAGAGTTAACATGTGATGAAAGCTGATAATAAGATGATAATAAGGAAAATTTATGATGTGACTAGTGTTTATAGATTAAATTGGTATATATACTAGTTTTCTTGGGATACAATCTATCTGAAAAGAATAATATATATAGGTGTTTTGTTTCAACCAAATTTTATAAATCCTTGAATAAATATATAAAGTGGAGTTTTTTAGTTGAGTTTTGAAGAATAATAAGTCATGGATACTATATATAAAATTGGCATGACTTATTCCATTATGATTAAGTACATAAAAAATAAAAATGGTAATTTTTATCAACTAAGTTTTTCAATCATGAAAAATAGTTTCATTTGGGAATTTTTATTAAGAATTGAAAATGAAATCATGGGACCTGAAAGAGGTTAATAATTTTGAATTTGGTAGATAGTAATAAATTATTCATTGTATTCAATTTTTGGATATTTAAAAGTAAACAAGGCATTTAATGCAGCCATATGTGATATTTGAAAAATTAAGAATGAAATAAAAGTGAAATAAAAAAATAGCCATTGCTACTGATGTAAGTGTGTATTGAGAATCTTGAAAGTCAATAAGATCTTCTCAAAGAATAATACCATGAGAATCCATGAGATAACAAGATATCTTACAAAAAAATCTAGAGTAGATGAACCTATGCCTAATAGAGAACAAGTTAGATTTAAAATAATAAAATGAAAAATAAAAAGGGGATTTATATTTACTTCTAAAAAATATAATTGAGGCAGATGGAAGAATAAGTATAAGTATCTAAAATTCATATTGAGTGATCTATGATAAATTTAAATTTATTGAGCTAATAGTGCTAAGTTTAAGGGAAGATGTTTTGATTTTAGTGTAGCTTTTGAGAAACATATACAAGATCTAGAAGCAGTGTAGTATATAGAGGCAGAGTTGGATGAAATATTATTTAAAAGTTTAAGTTAGTATAAGTCAATTGTTAAATGAGTAATTCGATCATTTTTGACATTATAGAGAAAATCTTGGACATACTTTCTTATATTATTCAATATGGGGAATAAATCTAGAGTAGCTACTTTGATTCCATATTATAAGAATGTTGTGCGATAATGTATAGTTCACATGTGTAACATTATGAACTACATCACATGTGTAGTATAGTGACGGAGTGGTTGAGGATAATGACCAACCAATTCCACTTGTATCGAAAATTATATTCATATTGGAAAATCTATAGACCAAGATAATAACTAGCTACAATAAGGAGTAGGTCGAATTGAGATTGATCCTTAGAAACACACTGGTTCCATATTTACTAATTTATCTAAATTTCATAGAGGTGTACATGAAGTTAAATAATAAGTGGGTTAATATTCTACAACTATAATGAACGGTTAAAATACAAAGGGATTTATTAGATTAAAACATTAATTTGTTTTTTGAAAAAAACGGTTACACGTGATTCATCGCCTATTATGTGTGCCTACACAATCCTTTTGGTACCCTCAATTAATATTAGAGCCTATGTTTCATCTAAATGGATCTATTTTATATTATCTCAATTTTTTATTAGGTAAAAGTTTCTATATCTATTTGGATATAATTTTTTTCCCAGTTGTGTTTTCATGATATACATGAAGTGTTTTTTTGTAGAGTTCTGAAAAGTTCCTTGGATATAATAAGAAGTTTCAATCCCTATTGAGAAAAATAAATATTTTTTACAAAATTAATTCAATGGTATAAAGAATAAATAGAAAAAAACTTATAACAAGTATAATCACTACTAAAAAATAGGCCTTTAACAGTTATTGAAATGAACATTATCAGTACTAGAGAAATTCTGAATACCTGAGCGAGATTAAAATCTCTAGTCTTTTATCAATGCTAGAAAGACACTCATAAATGGGATATATATATCAGTGCTAAAAATAATTGATAAATGGGTCCGTTATTAGTGAATTTAGGACTTATAAAGGAACTCATTTATTTTTACTTTTATTTAGCGTCGATAAGGGCCCCATTTATCAACACTTATATAAGCACTGATAAAGGACCACATTTTTCATTGCTTTTATTTTGAATAGATAAAGGACCACATTTATCAGTAATTTTATTTAGGGTTGTTAATGGACCCATTTATCAGCGCTTATAGAAGCACCGATAAAGGTAACTCTTATCATACCTTATAGAAGTGTTGATAAAGGGTACCTTTATCAACACTTTTAAAAGCATTGATAATGGCCCATACTACTGTGTGTTGTAATCACTCAGTGTAACACCATAACAATGTGCTGTAATAGCACACCGCAACACAAAAAACACACCGGATATCAACAAAAAAGTACCAATACATAATTTAAATGAAATTAAATTTACAACACAAATAAAAGAAAAAAACCTTATATTATAGACATTTCAAACATTGGTTTTTACAATTACAGAAATATAAATTATTATATACATTATAAAATATCAATGTTCTTTTGTATTTTAATACTAACCTTGAGCCATCCTATTGAAAAACAAACCACCCCTACTTGAGGAAAATAATACACTTTTATAAGAAAATAATTCTTATATTAGTAATAATATAAAAAATAAATTATTAAAAAGTGTTAATTATAATAAAATTGTTGTCAATTTTAAATAAAAATACACACTTTGAGTAATACTGATAACAACATGCATTGGATTGAGGTGAAAGTGAAGGTTACACATCTCAAATTAATTGTGGATTATTTTCCAAAAGCATCAAAACAATCTTAATGTGTTTTCTTGGTTTTGGGTTTTTTAGTGGCCTTTTTTAGTAAAATGTAATTTTAAATTGGAAATATAAAAATTAACCCATTACAATCACTTCATTTTTTGATTTTATCTGAAGCTGATTCCTATACCCCAAAAATGACTTTTGAATCGTGTTACTAAATTATCAAGAAAATCTGATCACATTTGATATATTTTCAATGAGTGAGACTTTTTGAACTAAAATGTCGATTTTAAATTGATAACAAACACTTTGAGTCATACCATGATTATCATGTATCACATTATAGTGAGGATGATTCCTACACATTAAAAATGACTTTTGGTTCATTTTTGTAAAGTATCAAAACAATATGAATGCGTTTGCTCATTTTTGATTAGGTAAGTTGTCCATTTTACTGAAATTGATGTCATTTTTAAATAAAAATACTCATGTAGAGTCATAACGGTCACACTGTGTGTGATATTAAGTTGAGGATGATTTATACACACCTAAAATGACTTATGTATCATTTTTATAAAGTATGAAAATAATTTGTATTTGTTTTCTTGATTTTGAGTACATTCGTTTTATTTTTCACAAAAATGACATTTTGAACAAGATACACACAATTTGACTCATCACGGTCACATCATGTATCAGTTTGAAGTGAGAAAAATTCCTAAATGTTAAAAAAACTTATAAATCTTTTCTAAAAAATTATCAAGAAAACCCAAGTTTGTTTGATCAATTTTCATCAAGTGACACTTTTTGAACTAAAATGTATATTTTAAATAATAAAGGATACTTTGAGTCATACCGAGCACATCATGTATCATATTGTGGTGCTAGTGAAACCTACACATAAAAAATAACTTATGGATCGTTTCTATAAAGTATTAAGACAATCTGAATGCGTTTACATGGTTTTGAGAAGGGTTGTTATCCATTTTACAAAAATTGATGTTAATTTTAATTAAAAAGATGCACTTGGAGTCATACCAGTCACACAGTGTTGCGTATTATGGTGCAGATGATTATTACACATCCCAAATGAACTATGGATCATTTTAATAAAGTATCAAAACAATATGAATGTGTTTTATCTGTTTTGAGTATGTCACTTTTCTTTTTTCTAAAATGACATTTCAAATTGAAACACCCACTTTAACCCATACCGATCACATCATGTATTGGTTTGATGTGAGACTGATTCATAAATGTATCAAATTAATTATGAATACCTTTCATAAATTATGAAGAAAATATGCGCATGTTTTCTCAGTTTCTAGTGAGCAACACTTTTCGAACTAAAATGTCAATTTTAAACTAATTACAGGCACATTGAGTCATAACGAGAATATCATGTATCAGATTGAGGTGCATATGATTATTGAAAATCAAAAATGACTTATAGATAATTTTATTAATGTATATAAATAATATAAAAGTGTTTTCTCAATTTTGAGTAGGTCAGTTTTACTTTTTACAAAAATCAATGTCAATTTTAAATAAAAAGATGCACTTGGAGTCATACCGATCAAACCGTGTGTCAAATTGAGATGAGGATGATTCCTACACATCTCAAATGACTTATGGATCATTTTAATAATGTATTGATTTAATTTTAACATTTTTTTGTTAGTTCGGTTTTCCGTTTTACTAAAATTTCTATCAATTATAAACAAAGATGCACTTAGAGTCATACTGGTCACACCCTACACTGGATTGAGTCGTGGTTGATTCCTACACATACTAAATGACTTATGGATCCGTTTCCGAATGAATCAAAAAAATATTAATGTGTTTGATTGGTTTTTAGAATTTATGCTATCTTTTTTTCTTCTAAAATTTCATTTTATAACTAAAACACGTACTTTTAATTATACTGATGACATTGTGTATCAGTTTAATGTAAGACCATTTCCTAAACATAATTTTTCTTATTAATTGATACCGTAAATTTTTAAGAAAATCAGAATTTGTTTTATTAGTTTTCAGCGAGAAACACTTTTTAAAGTAAAATGATGATTTTAAACTGATAACAGACACATTGGGTCATACTGAGTACATCGTGTATCAGATTGAGGTGAGGCTAATTCCTACACATCAGAAATGAATTATGGATCATTATTTTAATGTTTCAAACCAATATGAATATATTTTATTGATTTTTATCATGTTAGTTTTCATTTTTACTAAAATTAATGTCAATTATAATAATAAATAATTACATAGAGTCATACCTGTCACATAGTGTGTTGGATTGAGTAGAAGATGGTTCCTACACATTCCAAAGTCTCAAAAAATCATAACTATCAATGTTTATATGATTTGTATTTACTTTATTTGTCAAACTAAAAACACTAAATATTAAATATATGTTCTTATCTGAAAAACCTTTATTTTTATTGAAAACCATATGAGTAGAGTAAGCTAAAGTTCCCAATATATCATGAGAAGTCACCGTAATGGACCCATGAGCTTCCAGTATTCTTATGTCTTTCAATGAGAATGGTTTTTTTTGCTAAGAACATGGACTCAATATGAAGTGTCATCATGTAAACAAAGAAAGTTAATGGAAAGCATGACAACATTGGAAGAATAGAATATTTTACCACTTTTTTGTCTTGTTGTGGATAATTGAATGAAAATTATGTCTTCTCAAATGATATGTGAAAAAACTAAATACTTATTAGATAAAAATGATAGGGAAATTAAATTACAAATAGTAGATAAAATTATGAAAAAGTTAATTAAATATATAGTAGGAATTAACCTTTTAATTATGGTTATATGCATTCCTAACACATTTCCTTATTTCCATTATCTTTGATATAGGCTTGGAGTCTAATCTCTCATGAGCATAAGAAACTTTGAACAAAGCCCCTCAACTTGAATAATAGAATCCACCTGTATATGAAAGAAATTATTATATGGGTAATAATAAAAAATTAATTAAACATAAATATGAAATAATACTTTATTTATAGGGAAAATGATTTTACTATGGAAACATCAAGATTACCTCTGTGATTGAGTAGTGGGGGGAATTTTATGGAATGTGATAAATGTAAATACTGTAGGGGTGAAAGATTTTGAGGGAGAAGAAGTTTGTAGATGTTTTGGTACAGAAAGACATGAATGTTGGACAGACCATCCAAACTCAAACTAAATAATCCACCTATATAAGAAAAAAATATATTATATGAGTAATACTAAAAAGAAATAAATTAAACTTAAATATGAAACAATACATTAATTCTATGGAAAATATTTTTACTGTGAAAACATCAAGATTACCTCTAAGATTGAGCATAGACATCATCATTTACCTTCCTGTAATGTCATGATAGATGGACAAAAATATTCTAAAATAAAAAAACTCTGTAAGGAATAATGAATCCTAAATAAAAGTTCCATGATATAATTTTTCAGTAAAAGAGAGAAAGTATATCGTTACATTACCTATACATATTTCCGTATGGTTTACTTCATTATAGTTTTTTCTTCAGAGGGATTGTTAACACCATCATGTGCAGAAGACATTTTCTATATGTGTAGTCAAAAATTTAATTTAGATTATGTGGATTCAGTAGAGAACATATAATATTATGAACAAAAAATAGTTTATTGAAAAACACTTTTACCATATCATTTAACAGTCTTTATTTTTTTAAAGGTTTCAGGGATTTGGTTTTTCTATCAAGAATACAAATCCTCTCTTTGTGGTTACCTCTAACATAGAATACATTTTCTACATTGGGATTGACATGAAGTAATTGTGGTCTCCTAATCAAAGTTTCATCCTCAATTGAATCTAAACGTGACCCAACATTTGTTTTAGTGTCTAGCAGGTAAATAAAACAATTATTGTTTGCTGAATCTGAGACATAAAATACTTTCACTACTTGTGATTCCATTATGAATGACTCAAATTTTCCCCTTCCACATCAAAATTCACCTTCACAAAGCCCATTTCGTCAGCTTTCGCTTCACTGATATTGTTAACCCATTTTCAATAGAAAATTAAAAATTGAATCTTTGTATAATACAACTTGTATATCTGTTCGATAATGTAAAAATTATGACATATTTTCATAAATTGTATTTATATCCTTGGAACCAGTTATGTTCCTTACTTCATCTATAAGCATAACACCATTATTTTTCATCATACTACAGTCATCTTGTTCTTTTGTATAGAATGTATAACCATTGTTTTCAAAACCAGTGTAAGATAAAATATTTTCATTCAGTCCCCTGGCTAGACATTGAAGTCATTCTGAAATTGAATTCTAATTTTTAGATGAATCCTAATAAATTTGATCCCAAAACCATCATAAAAATTGAGGATTATTTGTATTTGATATCCCTCCTTTAGCCCTCAGTGGATTCAGATATATATGAATATTTTATGGGATTAAATCTATGGATCAACATATTCACTATTATGTAAAATCTAAAGGTGATCTAGCTCCTTCTCTTTCTAGGTAATTGAAACAACACCTCTTCAAGAAATCCCTTCACCCATAAAGCGTTCTCTATGATGAAAATTTGGGAGATTGATGCTGTCAACATCTTACAGGTAATCGGTATAGAATTTTATAGCTTCTTCAACAATATATTGTTCTATAATACATCCTTTTGTATGAATATTATTTTTGAAATATGCTTTCAAAATCATCATATATCATTCAATGTAGTACATCCATCTATAATTGATATGACCACACAGTTGAACCTCTCAAACCAAGTGAACAATTACGTGGCCCATAATATCAAAGAATAATGTTGAAAAACATATCTAATTCATATAATATAAATGAATCATCCTTATTCATTATGAAAAACTTCATTGGGTCAATAATGTTACTGCATATTGCTTTGAAAAACAAGTAGAGACTGATTAATTTATTTCATACATTTTTAGGTAGAGTGAAATGAAATGAAATAGGCATTAAATCTTGCATCAAAACATGAAAATTGTGTGGTTTTAGTCCATGTAACTTCAAATTAGTCATCGAAACAACATTATTGATATTTTATGAATACACATGTAAAAGTTATACACTATTAAGTAAAAAGAAGAAAACTACAATTTTTTCTATTGGGATAGAGTGTAATATAATGGAGTAAGAAAAGTCCAACTTTTACCCCTCATCGATGCCAACTATTCCCTTATCCCCATTTCAATCATGTCCAACCTGTCCTTGATCCCATGTTTCATTCTTCTAAGAACATTTAAAAATGGGCCAATAACACTATCAAATAATTTTTTTCTATATACATGACTTAAAGAAAATATCTAACATTCAAACAATTCCAATATGGTGTTATTAAAAAATATTTATATCTTCTTCCTCCCTAAATTTGTATGGTTTTTTGAAAATGGTTTTCTAAAAACAATGTCAATATATATTACTTTATTATATAGTTTATTTCCCATTACAGGAGACAATTTTGTACATTGATTGATATTCCAATTGAATGTTGTCATCCAGGATCAGTATTTATGTCATCAAGGAGATAATTTATAATTTCCTAAAAACTCTATCTTTTAGGAATGTTTCAACCAAACTGAGTATATGTATTTATCACAAATGGGACACCCCAACATTCCTTTAATTCTATATCTAGATAAATTTACATAAGTGGGGAAGTCATTTATCAACTTGTAAAATATGGCCCTTAACGTGAAGTCGTCAATTCTATGAGCATCATATATTATAACACATGTATCCCTCATCAATATCAGATCATCTATCAATGGATCCAAATAGACATCAATATCATTACCAGGTCTATTTTATCTAGATATAATAAGAGACAACAAAATGTGTTTTCACTTCATTCATAACCATGGTGTCAAGGTATAATTAACAAACATGGCTGGACATGTATTGTGAGTACTACTATATACACAAAAAAATATTTATTCTATCTATAGATAATGAAAGATAAATGTTTATTAGATCATTTCAAAATTCAGGATACCCATAATCAATTTTTTCCAATGAATAAAATATATTGGTTGATGAAGTTTACCACCTTTAATTATTTTAGCTTCATGACATGAAAATTATATCACATTTTCTTGACATCTATATAGTCTTTTAAACTATATAATTATAGGAAAGTATAATACAAATTTTGAAGGAGTTGATTCATTTTTCTTGTATTGATCTACACCACACTTAGGGTATTTTTCGACTGATTCATGGTCATTGTGAAACAATATGCAATCATTTTTAAAATAATGTATTTTTTAGAGATCATTTACATTGAATATAAAATTATTTTAGTGTCATATCTTCGAAATATTAGTTTATTTTTTTCTAGCATCATATAATTCTGGAGACTAAATAGTTCTATAAAGCTAGTGTCACTCCATCCGCTACTAGCTTTAAAATTATATAACTTCAATACAGCTGAAAATGTTTTTTATTTTATACAAACATAATATAATGGTTTCTTCAAAAATCTATTTAACTCATAAAAAAATTTAAAATTACAAAGGTCATCTTAAATTTTCAATTTCATTTCTTCCATGAGATCTCTATAATTGTTTATATTTATATTCCTATCAAATCACCCATAAACAACACTATCATCCCAATTGGTGTAAAAATTAATTTTTTCCTTGTGTTTAGAAATTTTTTTATAACTATGATCTATTATGTGAAAAATAATATGTTCTTCTAACTCATCTAGACTAATTTTTCTTGAATAAAAACAATATAAGCACAGACAGAGGAATGAAGAAGGGTCATATGCATGCTCTCTTTAAAACTTGAAGAGTTATTTAACTCCATCTTCATACTATTTTGTCAAATGATTAACATATTACATTTTAAAATCATATACATTCTATTGTGTTTATAAAATATTAAAATTTTAAAATAAATATCTACACATAGGTTTTTAATTATAAAAGGGTAAAGTTATAGAAAATTAAAATAAGGGAAACTAAACATTTTATCATTTCAAATAATTTAAGTTTTCAAAAAAATGGTAATTGAATTTAAAAATTAATTATTCTACTATGGAATGTGTTATCATATGAATTCATCAAAAGGTGCATGTTATTGAAAATTGTCATCCTCATCAACTCATCTACCGGAAATTTAGTATTTCATTTTGTTGGTTGACACACATCCTCTATATCTTGTGGGCATGGAAATATGTTTCTTGAAATACTCTTAGATGTAGTCATCCAGGGGATGACTAATGGTCAGAGTAGTTCAAGAAACATAAAATAGAATAAGGATGAGTTTCAAGAAACAAATTTCAAAAATAACTATTCGGGATATGAAGCTGATGAGTATGAATGTTATATATAAAAGAGAAGGGGGTACGAGTCTTAAGAAACAAATTGTAATAATAACAGTTGTTTGACACACATCAAGTGTTTCTCAAATCCCTTAAATAAATGAAAATATAATATAGGAAATTAATGAGTAATAAGATACCAAAATATGATAAATAAGAATAATAAACTCTCTTTCAATCAACTATGAAATATTAAAATTTATTGAAAAATCATTTTGATAAATAAAGAGTTATATCATATACATGGATAGTAATAAAAGATACATAGGTGTGGAACCAATACATGTAGACCTACAAATATGAATACCTAAAAATAATTTTAAATATATAGAATTTTATAACTTCAATTATATTTTTTGGAATAGCTGATGTAACAACCTAAGGAATTATTACATTTAAAATTAATGGTATATCAAAATTTTGAAAACATTTCAAGACACTTGGGATGGCATATCACTACACTAAACTGTCCCTAGGATTCTAGGGATGCCATAACATTAGATATACCCATATGAAGGATTATAGGGAAGACGTCTAATATATATTTACCCATACTTGGGATTCTTGGGAGGTCCATAAAGAAATTGGAATGAATGAAATAATATACATCAACATGATATATCACAAACAATGGACAAAAACACACAAACCCTTACAACATCTATCACAAATACACTAGCCTCTACTGAGATGAAATGACTCCCGTGAGGTTACATTTTTAAAGTGGAATAAATTTACTTAACTCATAAATATAAGTGGAATCATAAAATTTAACATATCTATAAAACATCATTCCACATATAAAGTCTCCAATATAAAAATATGAAAATAACGAATAAGTTTAATATGACAGGAACTAGTCTTATAGAAGATACAACCACCATCATGGAAATTTATACATAAAAAATTATATAGATAATATAAAATGGGATGGTACTTCTACGACATGGTTAATTCCTCTATTTATCTAATGAAAATAAAGCATGAATAATCCTCAATTTCCCAAAAATAAAAGAGTAGCTCAAAAATACCCTACATTAATTAATATTAGTAATTGAGAAGGAATGTGATTCTCATATGGTTTGGAAGTGAATATGGGAAGGCACATAGTATAGGTGTATCATGGTCTAAAAATACCAAGCATTAAAATGGACAATCTTCTGAACCAAATATAAACAATAGATAACTCATGACACTCATAGTTGCAAAACAACCACCACTATGACCAAAACAATTGATGTTTTACACCCTAACTTCACTAATTGAAAGTAGATAAAGAATTAAATTTGAGAGAAAGTAGAGAAATAATTACATTCAAGCCTTGGATTCCTTCAGTCCTTGAATCATTCAAGCCTTGAATTTTAGCCTTGTATTTTTTTTCGAGAATTGATTTAATCCTTAATTTAAGCTTTGATTCACTGAGGAGGAGTAATGGAAGTGGGTGGATTCTATAGAAATATTTTGATATCACGATGACTTCAAAAAAAGTTAGGAGTTTTTAAATAGATAAGACACTTTTATCAGCTCTTTCAAAAAGGCACTGATAAATATAGAGATTTATCTACGCTAATATTTTAGTACAGATAAATAATTATTTTATCAACATTTATTACTTAAGCAATGATAATGGAATTATAAATATAAATATAAATATTTTTTTAAAATATATAATTAATAAATATATATAAATATAAATATAGTAAATATTTTCTTTATTTAAATATATTCATGATAACATAATAATTATTAAAATATATTATTATTTATTTATAATTTTATAATTTTTTAAGAAATAATATTTATATCATTATAAAAAAATGAGTGAAATTTAATAATATAATAAATATATTAATTATTAAATTAAATTTATTATAAATTTTGAAATTATTTGAATATATATAATTATTTATTATAATTAAATAAATACATAGAAAAATATTTATTTATTTATAATTAAAAATATATAATTTTATAAATATATTTAATATATATTTATAAATAAATTTATATTTAAATACTTTTTAACAAATATTTTTTAACAAATATTTTTGTAACATTATAAACAAATATCTAATTTTAAGTGCATGCATGTTAAAAATGAGTGAAATGGAATAAATTAAAAATAAGTTCACATTAACAAGCATGCAATTAAATTAATAGAAGCCAATGCAATTGAATAAGCATTATCAAAGTTATATTTCGGACATATATATTTATTTACATTAAGGAATTTCATAATGAGAAGTCACAACTGGTAGTAGAAGCCGATGCAATGCCAGAAGCATTTGCAAAGAAAACGAGTTGGTGAACACTCTCACAAATCCTATAAATTTCAAACAAGAAACCATTGCACTATTCAAGGATATTTTGATTTATAATGAATACTTGAGAAGATATTTATGCGAAAATAAGAGTTTTAAAATGTCTTTAAGGAAGTGGTCTACGCATTTTAATGTCATGATCAAGTCTATAAATGTAAAATATTCTTAGTTTGAAGTAAAGGACAAACGAATTAAGGATCTAGATTTTCATTGATAATGAAAAATCAAATGAATGAGTACTATTTTAATGAATATTATTAAGAGATGGTAAATTCACATGAATACCATGAATACATTCTCAACATGAAATATATTGATTTAGATTTCAAGATAAAATATATGGAAGGTCCCCATGCAGAATATTCACAATCCCTTGAAATAAGAGTTGATTCCAAAAAAATATTTTGGAAATATTCATGAATCAAATTAGAATCAAAATTACAGTAAAATTATCTTGAGATCATATAGCTAATCACTCAACTCCATCTCAAATAATATGTTATCAAACAATCTAAGTCATTCAGCTAATACAAAATATTTTTTTGGGAGTACAGGACAAAAGTTATGTTCTATAAAAATAATTAATAATAAAAATAAAAATAAATTTACTCCATCATCAATGGTGAATTTATTCAGGTTTAAGAAAATTATCTTGCCTAAATAATCCCAAAATAGTGAATAAACAATCCAAAAACAGAAATCATTTCTTGGTGGATAGACTCACCTAATCTGAAAAGAATATTATTAATAGGAAGATTTTAATTATACTAGAGATTTGAGATTTGGGATATTGATTTCTTGCCCAACATGTGAACCTATAGATATTATTGAATTCCCAAACAATGGGTAGATAAAGTAAAAACTAGAAGGAACCCTACTGGAAGGAAGAAAAATTCACAAAATGAAAGAAATATGTCATTAAAATATAATTAAATACTTGTATAATTTTTTTTGAATATTTTAATAATTTTTTTTATTTATATAAAGAGTGTAACCCCATTATATTTTATGAATTTTTTAGATAAATTTAATTTCTTCATTATCTTACGTTATAAACAAAACAGATTTTTAACTAACTGAGATATACTATTAATATTATTATTTAAAAATGGTCATAAAAAATCTAGTTGTTAAACTTGGTAGTATGAATTTGAATATTTTTTTAAAATAAATTATAATTTATTATATAAATAAAACATATTTATAAAAATTACTTAATTTCTCATAAATCCTTTATGTACATTTAAAATACCTATTTCTAAAAAAGATACATTTTTATTACTTTATGTGAAAAAATAGTAGATGTAAATTTTTTCCACATTAAAAAATTATTATAAAATAATAAAATTCATTTCTAAAATCTACATTTCAAAATTATCTTTTAGTTAATCTATGAGAGTTTTCTATATAGAAATATTGTTTAATGAATAGTTCAAAAATAAGGGTTTTTATTTAAAACTATCTCTCTATTTAAAGAATTTACAAGCTCTATTTTATTTCAATATCATTATAAAAGTAAAATTAGTTCAATTATATATTTATTAATCCAAAATTTTTAATTTTAATAATTTCTATATTGAATATAGATATAAAATTTATTTATACTTATAAAAATTCTTTTCATGGTAAATTTCTTTTCTGTCACATATGTATGTTTAATATTAAATTAAACTAGAACACCTATTTTATTTTAATTTTGTAAAATGGATTATATATTTTAAATCATAAAATATAATATTATAAAATAATTTCATGTAACGACCCGAACTTTTGAATAATATTTTTTTCCCTGAAAACGTGTGTTATATAATTATTATACAACAAAATTATATCCTTTTATTAATTATGTGGGTATAATTGGAGTGAGACCATCTTGTTTTGACTGTTATATGACTGTTGGTCAATATGACCATTGGAAACTATACTCTTAATGTTATGATTATTGTTTATAAAAAAATGATCATGGTTAATTAATATAGAAAGAAGTGTCGATGACCTTATCCATTAGACTAAGGTCATATGAAGCCCATCTGTTGGAGATTGTGAATGAGGTAGCATCACTGGGATTTGATCTGGACCCATCCCAAGTTGAGATTCAACATGTTAAGCTTGAATTTAATTGCCTTCAGGGGAAGTTCAAGCTAATAGAAATCACCACTCAAGAAATGTTGTCCAAGCCGCCGCACGATTCTATCACCATTGCACATGTAACACCCCACCCCCAGTTACCCAGAGTCTGTGTATTATTACATAACATTGGAATGATACAAAGAGTCATTTCCCAAAAGACCGATCTGTTTAGTAGCCTTGGAATTACTAGATACATACATAAGTTTTCCATTACATTATGAATTGAAAAAAACAACAACATTGTGTCTCTTTAGGACACACTAATATCCCTTAGCCTATCCTTTAAAGTCAGTCATATTATACTTCTTCACATCCTAGGAAAAAAATAAAACATAAGAAAGGTGTGAGCTCAGATTCTTAGTAAGGATAACAATACAACAAAAACTTTCATAAATAAGCATAAACATTTAAGCCAGTGTGTAAGACTAAAACATAGGCCTTTTAAACAAAAAAATTAACATAATATGTAAAATATAAATCAATTAATTCCATTTACTTATTTACATGGATATTCTACTAGTCGAATAATCACATGTAATATCGATAGCTAATTTCATAATGATGGAATGCATAATTTTGTATATCATAACCACATAGTCAAGGCCTCATACCAAGATTACAAATACGATTTTTTTAAGGCCTTGTGCGAAGACACTAGTTTGTTTCATGAGACCTACCGATGCATCAAGGAGCTATAACGGGCTCCACCCAACACTTACTAAGTCCAATGCATTCCGTATATGAAAATGTTGAAACATAATATAAACATTAGTTTTAAAACTATCATATGAAATATCAATACTTTAACCATAAACCATGAATGGTATAAAAATAACACATCCACATCAAAACATATAAAAAAACCTTCAATATAATATGGAAGATTGTATCATAATAAATAAACTTCATATAAGTGTAAAATCCATCAAAGGATGTTGACATTGATGAAATCAAAACTATTTGAGAGAAATATCTCTTTGTATTTTGAAATAATTTAGAAGTCACATAATTATAAAAGAAATTTTTTATTTTGAAAATAGATTTATAATCTTGTAATGAAAGATTTGAAGGTGTTATAAAGGCCGAAAATAGCCACACCCACCGTATAAGATAAAAAACATTCTTTCCTTAATTTGTCGAAAAGGTCATAAAGTACGTTGTTTGGAAAGTGACTGAAATATTTCTTTCAATTTTTTTTATAAAAAGTAAAAAAAGGGTAAAAATGAATTTAACCCATAGACTAGTAAAAGATAAAATATTTTTGAAATAAATTTTTAAGAAACACCGATGTGGATGATAAAGATTTCCTAGTAGATACTCACGTATAAATAACTTCAGATAATAAAGAGATTTTAAAATTAACCCTTACCTTGTATTCTTCCTTAGTATAGGGTAAGTTAACCTCCTGTATAATGGTTAAATAATTTTTATTAAATTATATAATAATCCACATACATAAATATGATATCATATATGATATTCTAATTTTTCTTTGTTATTAATATTTCTGCAGTATCATTGTTTTGGGTGTTAACTGATTCATTTTCATTTATATTTTTTGTTATATAAGTCATTTTTTTAGGGATAGGATGAATTTGATTAATATACATAATGTTATTAAGTTATTTAAACATTATTTTTAATCATCAAATGAAAATTATTCTTGAATGGTTATGATCGGGAATGAAATTTCATCGCGTTGTGGAGACGGTCAGCCGTACGTACACACGAGCGAAAATATCATTCTATTGATGGTGAAATAGTATTTAGATGGATGGTATATTATATATAAAAAATTATTAACAAGTTATATTTTTTATTTACATCGATTATACTCATTATTATACCCATACAAATAATGGAGTGTGGAATAAAAAACTACACTATGACGTGGAGGCGGTAAGCTGTACGTACGAACGTATGGTGAATTTTTCATTTATAGGGTGGATAGAATAATTAATATGGTTGTAAAATATTTATAATAACATCTCAGTATGTCTAAGGTACTTTATTTATTATTTTATAATGGAAATAACAAATAAAGAGGAAGTGGAAGAATAACAAAACTTTGAAAGAGGTGATGAAATAATTACCTATTATTCTGTTTTCCCCTTTTGATTTGAACTAAAGGGATCTATAGGTTGTATTTATGATGAAAGTATGTTCTCTAGGTTTAATTGATGGTATTTAGGAGGATATTTGACCAGGGTTTGGTATAAAAAATGTATTTGGAGGTGTGAAATTAAGAAAAGGGGAAGTACCTTTTTATAAGAGATGTGAGGGTCACTTTAGGAAAAGCTAGAAATAATATTTTACTATAAAATAATTTTCCGTTTATAATGCCTCCAAATGGATTTATTTAGAGGATAATGTGGGTATGGATCTAAAACCTCTCAACTAATAGGTTTTAGAAAAGTTTAGGTCACCATATTAACCTTATCATTAAGTTTTAACTCTTAGTAAAATTGTTTAACTTTTCCCATGTATTCTTGTATTATTATAATAAATGGTTAATAAAATTACTATAAAATGCCAACAGAACCCAAAGTGGTTCATTATTGTCATATATATCCTTATATAGGTACTTTGGCCAATCCTTATTTTTTTAGGAATATTATATCATTTAATAATATAGTATTAGTTTTAAAAACTCATTTATGTCAATTTTGACACTATCTAGTATTTGGTTTTTGTGAAAGTCATAACAACATTATTACTTAAAAAAATATTATCTAATCAAACCAAAAATTTAATATTAACCTATAAAATTAGTGGAATGTATCAAAAGTCTCAATATAAATTTATTTTAATATTTATAATATCAATTATTTTAACCTTTCATTAATAAGGTTATTGCTGCCTCATGATTGTGTCATAAGTAAATTTAATTATTTAATTTTTTAAAATTATAAATAATATACCATGATGTATTAAATATTTTTATCTTTTTAATGAATATATATAGTCGAATTTATATTATGTATAACCCTATATTAAAAATTGTTTAGTTATTAACATTTGAATTTAACACTTTTAACTTTTCTTTAAATAAAATAATAATAAATGTCACAATCTAATCCAAGTGGATAAAAAAGGATCATATTTTATTCCTAAGGCTTATTTAGGGTTCAATACACTTATCCAATATAATTAGGACATGTGTTAGGCTAATTAAAACATCATTTTTACCTTTAATTACCATATTTACTTTTAACCGTGGTAAATAAAATTCAATAGTTATTATTTACCAAAAATTATTTTCATCTTATTGAACCACATTTTACATACTGATGTCAACCATTTCTCTCAGATTTTTCAAATTCAATTCACCTAAGAGGTAAAATTACGTTTTATTTAAATTTTCAAATGTGCCTAGAAGGTGGGTAAAATACATTAAATAGTTCAATTTTTTATATATATGTAATCTTTTTTTAAATGGACTCCATAGAATTAAATTGGACTAATAGAGGTATTATGTATCCATTTTTAATTTAAAATAAATTTAAATAAAGATGATAATTATTTATATAAAATTCGGTTTTAAACAATAACACAATGTTTCTCACTATTCATCAAAAAATGAAAGTTTTCCAAAAAATACAAAAAATTCACCCTAAGATGACCTAAAAATTAATTTTTTCTTTCAAAATACTTTTAAGGAAAAAGTGGGAACCCGAAAAAATTACACATACAAGGGGTTATCTGCAAAATGAGCCCACAAAGTTATCAAAAATATGACTAAGGATGTTTGAGTCTACCACCCGATAAAGCTTCCAATTAAGAGTTTTTACCTGAGTATTTGGATCATTCCTGAGAAGATCTTCTAAATAATATTCCATATTATCCCAGGTTTGGATAAATTTTTCCGTGTCGATCTTCCTATCATTGAAGCCCCACACCAGGATGTGGTTTTGTTTGGTGATCCACTCACCTTGTTATTCATTTGTCTCAACACTCAGCATCCGCTCATACATTTTGTGGGAAACCTCCGGTGAGGCATTGATCTTGAGAGGTTCTTCAAGATTATCCCCATCAGAATGTAAGACTACTTCCAGAATTCCCCCATTCCCTACTTCCACATCATCTTCCAATCTTCTTTCGATACCATCCGGTGTTGGCTCCACGTATGGAACCATGGTCCCTCCATCGAAGGTCATGACTTCCTTGAATGGGATTGGCTTGCCCAACTCATCAGATAGCTGCTGACCCTTTTAAATAGATATTGGGTCACCCGGTCCTTTCTCAATCCCATTTCCCTAGACTTCCCTAAGGATCTAGTAACTATAGTCTTCGGGGTGTTTGAGTTGTCTTTACGGGGTCTTTCCCTTTTCCACCCGTTATTTGATGGGAAATCCCCAAAGGTAAGGCTCCCTTGCTTCCCATTTTTTGAGCCAGACCCAACCATCATTTGGGATTCCTCCTCATAGTCTATTGACATGGAAGATTCTACTTTGATGTCACTTGGTTCGATGTCCTCCAGAGACCTTTTCTTGACTTTCTTGCGTTTCCACTTTGACGTGTGTGTTTGCCATCCTTCCGGGTTGACATTTTCCATCCCATTAGCACTCAAGCATGTGAATCGATTGTAAATATGAATTTTACCTATAGGTTCTTGAGGATGGGGAACTGTGTTCACACCTAGGGCACTAGGAAACTCAGACAGAGCAACATTTTGACCAGAGGACACATGCACCTCAGACAACCCCCTTGCCTCTACAAAGGCATCATTAGCACTGAGAACAACAAAGGGGATAATCTCATGTCCATTACCAAAACCACCAGACTTCACCTTATCAACAAAGGAAGTACCAGCCTCACGCATGACCGGCTCTGCCCTCTTACCACTAGCCAGATCACTACTTAGCTTAGTAAAAACATCCTCCACGTGTGGGTCAGGAATCCTAATACAGGGTTTAACTGGGAGGTTAGCAGGATTACGGTTGATCTCATGCCCCAGAGCATCAACAGAGAGAACCGCTAAGCTAATTTTGATATTCCGAATCCGAAAATGAAGTACATTTTGAAAAATATAATTTATATAATTTTAAAAATTGGGTATTACTATTCATAACTTCTTTTAAAACAACTAGTTTGATTTGTAGTTGTGTGCTAGAACTCAATGTTGCGTACAACACAAGCTATTGTATTATTCAAAGTGAAATGTACCATGGAAGCTTGGGGTGTTACATTCTACACTCCTTCAAATAATTTCTTCCTTGAAATTTATAGAATATTATAGCATAAAATGATTCGGGTGGTTCTTCATAATATGTTCCTCATGGTCCCATATTGCCTCTTCTATTTTATGGTATATCCAAAGAACTTTTACTAGATGAGTTGTCCAGTTTCTCAACACTTATCCTTAATGACTGAAAATAAAATTATCCATAAAAAAACATTTGGGCCTAATAATTAAAAAATTTCAATATATTTTAATATATTAATTTTATAAATGTGATAGAATTTAATTTTAAAATATGAAATATATAATTTATTAAAAAAAGTTTTTTTTGAAAAAATATAACTTTATTTCCAAAACGTCAAAAATGTGTTTGTAATTTTCTTGATATTATAAATTAAATTTCAAAATACATATTTGGTATGAGAAACATGGTTCATGAATTTTAAATTCATACTTATATCCTAATATTGTCATAAAGTTCATGTTATTTGTAAAAAACAATATTTTCAGTATTCAACAAAAAAATCAATTTTTTCAAAAAAATATAATAAATTCATGTTAATTTAATATTTCAATGATATATCAAAAAAAGTAGGTTATTTGTTTTTTGAGATTTATATCCTAAAATTTATAAATTTTAATTTTAAATTATTATATAAAAACAAAGAAAACAACTTATATATAATTTTTTTTAAAATTTTTATGCTCTTAATATCATTTCACATTTATTAATAATTAATTTTTTTCTAATATATTTCAATAATAAACCCTCTCATCATTTCACCAAAATATTTTTAGTCTCCTAAAAAAATACATAACACATGAAAAACTAATTTTTAGAACATTATATTTTTTTATATAAAATGATTTCAACCTAAATATAATTATAATTATTTCTTTATATCCAAATCATTTAATTTTATCAATATTGTGATGTTATAATATTTCTGTATTTTTTAACATATCGTTATTTTAATAATAATATTTTATCACCTAAAAATAGAATATTTTAATAAAATATTAAATTTTTGTTTCATTATTATTATTAGTAAAATTTATTATTTAAATTGGTTACTCAGAATTTATAACTCTAGAAAAACTATTTTACACATATATATACAACGACTATTTCTTCAATGCCCATATTTTCGATGACTATATTTGCAACGACCATATTAGTAATGGCCAGATTCGATTTCTATATATAGGTTTAGTAAAATAATTCATTTTATACTCACTTCATAAGTCACAATTCCCACTTACATAGTTTTCATATATATCTCACTACATAATTTTTCTTTTTTTTATGCCAATCATTCACATTGTGGGTTTTGTTATGCTAATGGTGATTCTTAAAGGTGATAGTTTTCTAGGGGAGTTTATAATTCTAAAGTTATTTTTGTTTTAAATTTATTATCCCCATTTAATTTTTACAGTTTTAATGGGTGTAATCATTAATTACCTGTAATAATTCATTATATGTGATATATGGTTTCATGAATCTTTGTGGTAATGTTGCATTATAATTGATTAAACTATCATTGGCTTGGTCCATACCTTATATGGACCAATATATATTCAAGTATAAATTCGTTTAAAATAATATATAAAAACTCCTTATAATTATTTGAAAAAATTAATGGCTCATAAAACATACAGAATTGTATTTAAAAAAATAGAGAAGACTCGTCAATGCTGGTGAAGTAGCTTGATATCCACAAGAATATAGGGAGAATCCATTGAGAAATTTGTTTGATATACCCAAAAAAATCATGATCTGAATTTGATGGGAAATAATTTCCCAATCTTCTAAAAGGGTATGATTATTTTTCATTGATAGTTGAGTACTTTCTCAAAAAGAACCTTCTTTCGATTTTTTTTGTAAAATGTGTTATATGAGAAATTTCTTTCTTCAAATGATTACTAAAGATAATGGTTTCTTAGAAAGTGTCTTCATCTGAATATTTCCAAAGAATATTTTTGAGAAAACTCCCACCGTTCTTCAGATTTATTTTTTTAAATTAAATGGTTTCATAAAATTTTATAATATTGGTTAATATCATCATATAATTCATTATAAAAAATGAAAATATATACTAGTATATTTTTTTAAATAAAAATAATATATATAAAGATATTTTTAGCATTATAATACATATATTATCATAATAAAATATAATATATATTATTGTAATGCACCCAAATATATATTATTATAAAAAATTTAGGTTTTGAATAAAAAAATGTTATAACACAATTTTATAATATGTTAATATTATCATTTTAATAGATGTTAATATATGTGTTATAATATATATATATATATATAATATTAATATTGTTTTAATAAATATATATATTATTATATTTATTATTATAATATATTTAAATATATTTTATTAAAAACATGTTAATATATTATAGTAATATTATTATTATATATATTATTAATATATGTTAATATATATATATTCATTTTAAAACACTAATACATGAATTTAATGGCTCAAACCCTTGAAAATATATTTGATTGATATGAACCTATATGAATACTATCTTAGAATTATTTTTGACATGTATGAGAAAATAACACGTCAATCCAACATGCAGTGTCCTTGGACTGAGTGAATAAAAATATCTAAAAGGATGGTAGTCTAAAAACCCATGCGCAAAAAATCTAAAACCAATAAAATGAGTTCTGATTACTATAAAATCACAAGATAAAAACCGTAGATTGATTTTTGAAATATAGGAATTGATGGCGTGTCAATCAGAGTTGTTGTTTTTCAAAGATAACTGAAAAACACATTTTTAGTATTTTAGAAAATTTTAAAATGTGTTTAATGGTAAAAGCATACAAAAATATATCCAATTGACATGAAATAACAAGAAAAATGTTGGGGGACTATTTTTGATGCATAAAAGAAGGTTCCATGTCAATTTAACATATAGTGTGCTTTATTGACTGAATAATATATTTTTAAAGACTAAATGTATTAAGAAACATGTCTGTAGAGTCTAAACCTTAAAAAATATCAATGATTCCCATGGAATCATAGGAAAAAAATTAGATTGTTTTTTTTAAAACATAGGAACTAACAACATGTCAATTTGAGGTTTTTTTCAATAAGACTAAAAATTAATTTATGATATTTTAAAACACTAAAATTTGTATTTAATAGTCAAAAATAGAAAATGTTCTCTAATTTATGTGAAATCATATGAAAATTGATTGGGAATTATTTGTGACATGTAAATGTAGACAACACATCAATCTGAAAAATAGTGTGATCAGACTAACTGGATAAGTAGTTTTTAAAGAATGTCAGTCCTACAAACACATGCATTGTAGAGTCATTACTGAGAAAAAAATAATCAATTGTTGTGTAATCATATAAAAAACCATATATAGATTTTTTAAATATATGTTCTAAAAGAAAATCGATAATAATTGTTTTGTTTCTTATGATGACTAAAAACAAATATTTAGTATTTTAAAATACAAAAAATTCCTTTATTACTGAAAAACATAGATACAAATATCTAATTGACATGAAATAATTTAAAAAATATCATAGAATTAATTTTTTGTGTATGAGTAGACAATGCATTAACCCAACATGCAGTGTGTTCAAAATAACTAAATATGTAGTTCTTAACGAATGATAGTCTAAAAAAAGTGCACCATAGAGTCAGAACTAATGAAATTTTTTTAACTTTATTTGAAATCAAAGTACTATAATATAGAATGATATTTCAAAATATAGAAACTAATGACACATAAACCATCATTTTTTTCTTGAGATGACTAACAGTTTTTTAGTAATAAAAAATACTTAAATGATTTTTTAATTGTATAACCCAGTTAAAATATTAATTTATTAATAATAAATCATATTAAAATAGTTTTTTATGTGTATAAGAATATGGTGTATCAATTTGACATGAGGTGTACTTATACATTCTGAATAAGCAGTTCTTATAGAATGAAAGTCTTAAAGAATGTGTGAAAAAGAGTCAGAAATGAGAAAATGAGATATAATTAGTATGAATTTATTAGAAAAAATCTGTATATTTAATTTAGAAATATATAAATTGATGACATGTAAATCTAAGTTTTTTCCCCTGAGATTGAAAAAAACATACTTTTAGTATTTGGAAACACTAAAACATGAATTTAATCATCAAAACCATATAAAATTATATATGATTGACATGAAATAATATACAAAATTTCCTGGAATTATTTTTAACATGTATGAGTACATGACATGTCAATCTGAAATTTAGTGTGCTCAGGATTATTAAATTAACAGTTCTTAAAGAATGATAGTCTTAGAAAATGTGCATTATGGAGTCATAACCATGAAAAAAAGCTCTTATTGTTTTGAAATAATATAAAAACAACCACAATGTTAAATATAAATTATAGGAATGGACAAAATGTGAATCTTAGTTATTTTTTTCCAGTATGATCAAAAATGGAATTTTAGTATTTTAAAACTCTAAAACATGCATTTAACTATCCAAACCATATAAAAAAATATTTGATTGAGGTTAAATCATAAAAAAATAGTATTGGAATTATTTATGATATGTAAGTGTCGATGATGCCTTAATCCAACATTTGATGTGTTCGTACTGACTGAATGGGAAATTATTGAAGAACTATAGTCTTAAAGAAAATGCTCTATGAATTTTTAACTAAGAAAATCAGTGTTGACTGCTATAAAATCATAGGATTCTAAACATAGGTCAATTTTTAAAATATAGGAACTGATGGTGCATCAGATTGAGTTATCATTTTCCCAATATGACTCTAATCACATTTTTAGTATTTTGAAACACTAAAATGTGCGTTTAATAGTAAAAAATAAAGTTTTTTCCAATTGATGAAAAATCATATGAAAGTTATATTGGAATTATTTTTGACATGTTCAAGTAGACAATTCAGGAATCCTACATGTAGTGTTCTTGGAATGACTGGGTACAAAATTATTAAAGAATGAAAATATTAAAAGTCATTCTCTACAGAGTCGGATCAAAGAAAAAGATCTTTTATTTCTATAAAATTAACATAAAAAAAATTGTAGATTGATTTTTGAAATATATGAAATCATAGAAGATCAATTAGAGTAATAATTTTCTTGATATTATGATTTTTTTGAGTATTTTAAAACACTAAAAAGTTTGTTTAATTGTCAAAAAAGAAGAAACCTATCACTAAATGAATTCAAATCATATGAAAACCATCTTGGATTTATTTTTGAAATGTATTAGTGGATGATAGATCAATATAACATATGATATGGGAAAATTGTCCGAATAAGAATTTATTAAAGAATGATTATTTTAAAAAATTTTAGAGAAAAATTCATAAAAAAGGAAAAATCCACTGATTATTATGAAATAATTGGGCCAAATCCTTAAATTTATTTATGTAATATTTGAATTAAATGTATGTAAATCCGATTTTTTTCTAAATATTATTGAAAATTGGTTTTTATTATTTTAAGACACTAAAATATGCATTTAGTTGAAAAAACATTATAAAAGGATCTCTGATTTAAATTTAATCATATGAAAACTACATTGGATTTACATTTGATGTGAATGAGAATACATCATTTCAATTCAACCTGCAGTGTTTTTGGACTGTCTGGATAAGATGTTCTTAAATAATAAATGTCTTAAGAACTTGTGCCAAAAAGTTGTAACTAATCAAATGAGGTCCAATTACTATGAAACCATAGGGAAAAAATCATATATTTTTTTAGAAAACATAGGAACTAAAATCACATCAATTTGAGTTATTATTTTATTGAAATGAATTGAAACATGTTTTTGGTAATTTAAATCACCAAAAACTTGTGTTTAACAATCAAAACCTTGGAAAATTATCTCTTATTGATGTTAAATCACATGAAAAAAATTCTTCGAATAATAAGTCACACTAATGAATATTGAATAATGTATATTATTATACATAATTAATATTTTAAAGTCACTGAAATATAAAAGCAATACATCATCTATGTCTGTGGATAAGTAAGCGTCAAATAATACCAATTACTAGATCTATGATAATATGCCTATATTTACTAGTCTATTTGGTATGGTATGAAGTGTTCATAGGAATAGATCAATGTAAGAGTTCCTCAGAAGTGGGTATAATAATGGAACTAGAACTGACCTCCCATCCAATCAAGTATTTTATAAGAAATTTGAAGCTATCTGGATTGGGATATGGAAAATCATAGAGTGGACCACCTATGTTGGTGCCCCGATATGAGGAATATGGAACTATATGTGCTACAAATGTCATAGGGGTTGTAATATCAAACTTAGTACCCCAATTAGTGACCCAATCAATGCTGTAACAAGTGCACCACTCTAAATAAGGTGGTATGGAGAATATCTCAGATGGAGTCACGTATGAAGTGGATGGTGTAGTTGGTAGATATATAGTATTATTTATAGCCGTTTGAGTAGTGTAATTATTAAGATGACATTGACTTGAATGCCTATACATATCTATTTCTGATGGATTGATCTTGGATTACAATGGAATGGGTTGATGGCATGGATCCTTCTCTAACTATAGAGATATGATCTCATCACCATGTAGTTAAACTATCATCAACTGATGATCTAAACCCAACGTTTCAATATTTAATGTATCTAATGTCTCAAGTGTGATTATATCAAGAACTAAATTGATCCTATCCCTCTGGGAAAAATGGTTTCAAAATAATAAACATTAAATAATAGAACACAATTTTACTAAGTAAGAATATATAAGTCTGATAAAATTAATTTACCATGCTATATAATGACAATCCAAAAAGAGTGATAAATCATCTAGTCACTAGAATACACTAAAGAATATACTCGGTGAAGGGTTATGATGAGAACATCCTCAACATATCCTGTGACACAATAATGATCATGTGAATTCCACAAGGATATTTATGGATCATTGATAATTATCCAATCATAATTATAGTTTCTGATAAGAAAAATATTGTACACCTCTGAAACCTACCTTGGTGGAACCAAAATAGGCTATTGATATACGAGCTACCTCATTACCTTATCTAGTTGGTGCCACTAAACAATATGAAAATTTATTAGTGGAACTATAATTTTTTAATGATACAAACACATCATATAGTAATATGATTGATACACCATATGTTCGCCTATATATGGAATCCAATATATCTATGCAGAGAGAAACAAATTTAATCATTCAAAAAACAATGAACACATAATTATATCAACAATGATTCATGCAAACCTCATCAATGGAAATACGATCAAATCAAAAGTGGTAATATAAAATATAATGCACGAGGATATAAATATATATATATATATATATATATATATATATATATATGTGTGTGTGTGTGTGTATGTGTGTGTGTGGGTGTGTGTCTTGGAGTATCTCCACTAGGGAATTACAAGTAACAAAATTTCAGAACATTATATAATTAGAATATGCGATTGAAATAAAAGTATATATAAAACTTTTAAAGTGACTATGTGAAGAAGGGATCATAATTAATGTGTTTAATGGTAAATCTGAGACACACTTTTGTGATACTATAGGGAATCATGTCCATTCCCAGACCTATAATAATAAATAACAACTGGATATATCCATTTCCACCATGCGTGATTACCTATATAGTTCTCTAAAACAATGTGCAGGACATGACGAACCCCAACTATACCACTAAACACACTCATAATTCCCAAGGAACGTTAGTTTCATCTATTAAACATATTATAAGAATGATTTATAAATAATGCACATCCATTTAATCTCAAAATGTAAACTTATGTATATCTATGAAATGCCTCCTCATCTACATCTCGATCAATGGTTCCAAAATGGACATCTAACAAGGGAATCAATCATCTATCTCCTCTAAAGGTCCCTAGAGAATATGGAAATTATTTTTATAACAGTGGCGTAAAATATACTCCCATATGTATATCATCAATCATTGAACAATTTATCTATCTACAAAATTAAAAACCAATACAGAGAAAACCATTAATGTAGTCATCATCCCCTAAGGAATATGAAATATACGTGTCTTTGGTATCTATCATTAAACCAAATTAAAAATTACTAAACTATAAATGGGAATATTCCCACACATTATCAACACATGAAACCTAAATTGATAAAATTAAGAGACGATAGGATTTAGTGGGAACATGTGGGGAATTTGATGTGACCTAAATACTTTCAGTATCTGTTATTCACCACTATCCCATACATACTATGATATGTGCTCACTTAGTGTAGTAATGATAAATGGATCAGTAAGGTTTGGATGTTGTTATGTTGATTCCATATATATAAATGGTTAAAAATATGAAAAAAATATAAATCATTTATATAATATATATGTTGAGTGGAATAAAAATTATTATGATTAAATTCTTCATCCTATAAACCTTTATACATGGAAAATAAAACAATTGCAATAGTCAACCCATTGTAATGAAATATTAGCGGGTGTGATGTTTAACTCTAAATTTTACCAGTATAAGAAAACTATCTATGATTATGCCCCTCTTTACTACACATACCATATTGTAATTACAACCCTTTTTTACTTGGGATAACCCATTTCATTTCTCATGAATTTAGATTTTAAATGGCCTTTTCCAAGAAAACAATATGGATTTAGAACATAAATTTGAAGATGAAAAGAGAAATATAATATTTATACATCTCCAACTAGGATTAACATTGTGTTTTTGAAATCCCTCAATGTTCCATGCCTATAAAGTAGATCTAAATTACTCTCCAATGATAGGTGAAAATAAACACATGTTATAAGTTGATGATAGAAAGGTATAATGTATTCTTGGAAGTAACCACATTGAAAATTTTTATTATCTTACAAAAAAGGTCATCACCAAATCACTAACACTAGTTATTAGATCTTGAACCACTTAAACTTCAATTTTTTTCCCATCCTACAGAAATGACATAGTGGTTATGAAATAACAATTGATTGAGTAACTTTATGCTCCATTATTATGTTTTTGGAGTATCTATGACTCTAAAATAGTTCTTCTCCACATCTTATGATATGTATAAAATGTTTTTAGAATATCTAATAATGTTAATGAAATAATTCCCATGACTTGTTATTTCAAAACCCCTTGAGGGCTCCATTGATTAATTCAATAATGTTTGTAGTCATGTGACCATATGTCTTCCTTTCATCAAATCATACAAACATTTATTCTATGGGATGTGCATACTTTAGGAACCCAAATTTATTCTCCTTATTTTATCTAATCATTGAATTAAAAAAATATTGTCTGGTTTTATAAAATATAATGTCATGTAATGGTGATTTAAACAAATTCCCCATGATATAAAAAAAGTATAAGTATTTAATGTGAAGAAAATGTAATCCAATACGTAATTTGATGATTTCTTTTATCAAAATTTCGTCATGAAATTTTGTTAATACATTTTTGGAAATACATCTTATACAGAAACAATGTTTGATATTGGGGGGGGGGGGGGTAGCCAACCAACATCCTCGAAATACACTACTTGTTTAATAACAGAATGGTGATATAAAATAGGTCTTATATCATGCCTATAAGTGACATGAACACATAAAAAATATAGAAACCAAGACCATTGTTCCATATTTTCCTTCTATATTATTGAAAATTATAATAAAAATAGATATCTATTTCCATAATAAGTGGTATAAATTAGGATAACTAAATTTTAATATCTATATAGAAATGCAACATCCACATGTGTGAGGTTTTTAGTGAGAGAATGTTTTGATGTGTGGAAGGAATGTGAATAATTATAGAAAAAATTAACTATTTTCTATAATAACTATATTTTTCACCACATTCACAACTGATTCAAATTGATAAACCATATGACAATTTTCAACCAATCTCTTGACCCAATAAGGAAAAACCTAAAATAAAATTTCTCAATATCCCTAAACTTTCTCAATATATTTCTATATTTCATTCCATTCCTTATTCAATGTGATTTTCTATCCATATTCACTCTACTTGCGATAATATATTTAATCTATAAGAAAACATTGATTAACTATAATCATACTATTAATAATGGAGCATACAAATATTGATTCGTGAAATATATTACATTGTGTCATTCTTAGATTGAAACATGTGTGTGGAATTGAATTTTTGTTTTGTTTTAAAACAAGTTAAATTTATGAAAAAGGAACCTCATGATAACATCTTGAATGTGTGACGAAACTATTGAAATTTTAAAAAAATGATATTGTAGAGTCATATAGGATATAATTGTATTGTATCTTCACATAGTAAAGCTTTATAATTATCTATCATGACACTTTTTTTTATAAAACTATCTTTTAGTTTAAAATTAATCATCAATACCTACATCATCTCGTTGTTGTATAATTCCTAGAAACTTGGTTATTGGTGTCATTACATCCTAATCAAACTTAAGAACCACTAGTGTAATATCATGTAATGTTTTCATAGACCATGTATGTTGTATATATGGAAAATTTTCCATCACCATCTCATGTTCTATGTCAGAAACTTCCTCATCCTAAAAATTATCATCATATGTATCGCTGACCGCAGCCATAGGTGGATCAACTATAATAATAGATTTTATAGGGACATCTACATGTACTGTGATTTAAAATCCTTACTATACACTATATGTACTTTCCTCACTTGATGAACCTTGAAAAACCATATGAGATGTAAACATATACTATAACATTCTACCATGGATCACTATATATCCAATAGCTGGAATGGTTTTCCACAGGACCTTAGGTCCACCTCCCCATATGTCAGATGATGCTAAATATTATAAGAGGTCTAACCTTGTATTGTAGGGAGACTGTTACCCATATATCAGAGTGTGTAACAAAATATATAATAACCAAATACCACCCACAATATCAAATAATTATATTATTCATAAATTAATATACATCCAATAATAATACAAGAAATAAATTAAAGGACCAAATAACTGTGATAAACAAACAACAATCCAACCACAAGTCTGGTCATAGATGGACACCATAAATGAAGAAAATAAAAAAGGGATTTACTACATCTCTAAGCTAAATCTCATCTAGTATATTGATACCATATGAGATCTCCTACTCTACTATGCTAAATTAATCCTCAACCTAAACTAGTTCCTATAATAAACACATAAGAGATACTTGGGTACCCATGTTCAAATGAGGCCTGAGTAGGGTGTGTGTAAATCCCAGTAGACCACCCCTAATGTTGTATAAAAAACATCTAGTATGAGTATATAGTGAATTAAATAGTATTATAAATATAGTTTTTAATTTATAATTACTATATAAAAAATAAACCAGCCGACCCTCAAACTCTATGTTGACACCCAGGGTTAGTCAAACCAGCTTCGGCATGATGCTGAATATCTCTATCAAGTGAGGGGACCCTTCTGCTCAAAATAAATCAACCATTTCATTGTAAAATTATCTTTTTAGGATGAATCACCCTTTCTATGTATTAGTTAACTATGTGTCTCCCCCATGCACAAATTGGTGGATAATCCTTCCCCCAGTAGATCACCAGTGTAGTTGATAGAGTCTCCGACTAGGATGATTCACCTAAATTAAGTCCCAAGTAATTGGAAAAAATACTAGGATCCATATGGATTTTCCATATTGGAGTCTATTATGTGTTATAATGGGTCAAAATCATACCATTCATATTGTTTCCAATCACAATGGGATCTATGTGAATTATCCATGTTGGGGTTGCTTACGTCTTCTTGGGGTGAAATATTATGAAAAGTGAAAAAGTAACCATCTCACTGGACTCTAGAGTTTCTAGAAAAACTTATGTCTTCACATGGAGGGGACCAACATGAAGGAGGTAACCATATCTATATACCCTAGAATTTTTATTTCCACATACATCTTCTCAAGGGGAACTCCATCAAGGGGGATGTAACAGTCTGATATCAGTTTGTGGATTCTACTGCCTTGGATAAATCCCCAGTATCATGTTTCCTGATATAGTGAAGCTTGCCCTTGGGAATCATGTCACCATACATAATGATCATCTATTGGATTATACTACATAAGGAAAAACCATTGATAGTATGAATTGATTAATTGAATATCATAGGAAATTTTTGGATTCTCCTCTATCAGGATGAATCACTGATGGTATATATCAAGTAACTAAATATCATAGGCAACTAGTGAATTATCCTATATTTGGATCATTCATCGATGGTATGTATCAAGTACTCAAATAAAGTTCAATAAATTCAAAATAATAACAATAATAAATGTATTATACAAGGAATATACATATAAAGGTTAGTCCATCCACTTTCTTAATTAATAATCAATTTATTCATTTTTTCCAAATTAACAATTATCAGGTTGATTTATCCATAATTCCACATTTTTTTTTATTCTTATACGATGTTTAACTAATTGACATACTAAATAATTCGAATTCATTACATGTTCAATGGTTTGGACACACCTCATGTGGCTGAAAGTCCATTCTTTATTCTAAGGGGGCCATCCTGGAGGGTGCATGGGAGGTCTAATAATTTGAATTATCATAAAAGAAGTGGACTAATAATTTATTTGGTTGTGTGCATGTTGTTCTAGTGTAATCAGACTTGTTTCACAAATTATAAAATCAAAATAAAAAATAGGTAGTTATTCTAAACCACCTACCCAAAATGGAGTTAACTCAAATCCAATAAAACCCAAAAAACAATATTTTCTTCACCCAAGTTTATTTAGGCTTCTTCAAAATCCACGAGTTTCAGATGTCACTGCCTATTTGGATACTCAACCATACATCCATGTAAATTTTGATATGATCATTCGACACAAATATGGGAAAAATACATTCATTAGATCATTATTCAACAGTATGTGTCATCAAAATAGGATACCATCTCACCATGTAGATCAATGATCTTATCATCATTGAAAAAATACTTTAATATCTAGTGGATTTTCATATCATATTTCTCAATCATAATAAATCCATGAACAATTGATGAGGGATATTTCAAGGATGATTGGAAACATATTTGGGTCACAAAAGATAAAACTCACAGAGAGTAATCAACCATAATGAAAAGTATTTCAAATAATAAATTGATGAGATCAAAAGCCCCCCCAAATAAAAGACCTCCCATTCCCTTCATTTTACTCATAAGGGGTTTTAATGGAACTAAAATAGGAGTGTTTCATGTCAATCTAACCCTTTTAAAACTTTTCTATACCTTCCAAGTTTTAGTTCAAAATGTGAAAAGATATTTTATGTCATGAATTATTGGGAAAAAATCAACCAGTTGTCCTGGAAAACATATTTCACATTATAAAATAATGTTTCACGCTATGATTTCACAATATTAGCATCTAGGCATTGTTTTTACAAAATGAAACCACCTAATGTACCCCATGAAACTTATTAATGTTGAGTTAATATGGTTTCTTTATGAATTTTCTATTCGTTCATTTTTTAAAATCACAAACACTCTTCCATAATGAAAATTTCATTTTCATATGTTTTATCTTCATAAGGAAAACATTCCGTCCCCAAGGAAAGTTATCCTTACCATGTTTTCATTGTTCGTATTCTATGTAAAAAATTTGGTTTTATAACCAAAACCTCAGAATTATTTATATACTTAGATATAAAGAATTCTATTTTTAGAATCTGAATACAGGTTCTGAGTTCTCTAAATTCAGACTCCGAACTTTCTGAGTTCTGACTCCGATTTCTCTGAATTCAGACTTCGAACTCTTATGAGTTCTGACTCAGAGTTCTCTGAATCCAGACTCCGAACTCTTATGAGTTCTGACTCCAAGTTATCTAAATTTAGACTTCATATTATACTAAATTCAAACTCCAAAGTTTCATGAAATTCAGACTCCGAATTCTATAGAATTCATGTTCTGAATTCCTTTGAATACAGAATCCGAATATCTATATGTCATAGACATCGAATGGTTTTTGGTTAGACTCCAAACATTCATTTTTCCTTACATTCTTAAAAATGATTTTGGTTAAGCAACCATGCTTTTTCTTACTCATGTTTTTGTTATAAAATGATGTCATGCATTCAGTTACTAACTAACTGTTGTTTGAGTGACACATGTACAGGTCCCTCTGAAATTCAATGAAAAATAAGAACATTGGAGGAGGGAGATGACCGTTGAGAATTTTCCTATAAATAGGATCTCATTTTAACGAGCTCACGACTTTTGGAACGCAGTTCTATGACTCTAGAGATTACATGATTTTGAAGTGATTTCTAGAGAGATACTTTCATGCTTTGTGTGTAACTGAACATCTTGTTTAGAATTTCTCCGTGAAACTTCAAATGTTTCTCAATACATTCAAGGGATTCTGGGGATAGGAAGATAGAGGTGCCAACTACCTTCAAGTTGAGGGATTGCGGGGATATAATGACAAACTATAATCTTCATATTGAGGGTTTACCCTGGTGTGGGTAAGACAAACTTTCTTGAAATTATAAATCAAGGGACCTTTATCCAAGGTTGTTGGATACCCTTCTCTTTGGGTTAAAAGATTTACTACTTGTTATTTGTATTGTTTCAAGTTTTCCACTGCATTTTGATTGTTGAGGAAAGTATAACATTCTTATACTTTCTTATACTTGTATACTCTGTTTTTGTAAGATTCTATACACTTTAAGGTAGAATCTTTATCTTTGAAAAATTTTGTTAGGTTTCATTTCCAGAATTACGTTTCTAGAATTACACTATTGGAATCACATTTTTAGAATCAAGAAAGTTTGTAGAACATAGAGGTTTTGTGAATTTACCTTGTTTAACCTTGTTAAACAATAGAAATATTTCTAACCAACTTTAAAATTTACCAAATAATTTTTAAAGTATACAGTTCACCCCCTCTTGTATATTGAGCATCTACATTATCATTTTGATACTATAATCAGTGTCATATTGATCCTACAATTGGTATCAGAGGAGGTCTCTGAAATACTTATATTCATATATATGTTTTCCTGCTCAAGTTTTCATTGTTTTAAATTTTCATAGCTTAGGATATTCTTATCCATGTTTACAAACCTTATTACAAACAAGTTTGTGTGGAGAGTTTTTCTCTTAAGTTGGCAGGAGTCAATTTTGGTTGCATAGACAACTTAAATACTACTAGACCACCTATTTTTAAAAGGAATGATTAAAAATATTGGGGAGATCATATGAAGATATTCATTATCAATACTGGAGTAGATAATTTTGTTATGATTACTAAAGGATATAAAATCCCTGACAAGGAATTTAGTACCTTCACCAACCAAGAAAAGAATGAATATCAACTAAATTATAAGGTACACAATACATTTATTTGTTCTATGAATAGAAATATATATGGACAAATTTCATATTGTGAAGCATAAAATTGTATTTGGAAGAAGCTTGAAGTTACACAAATTGGAACTTCCAAATTTATTGAAACTAGAAGAGCCATGCTCAAAGATGAATATCATGGTTTTTTCTTTCCTTATAGAGAACCCATATGTAAGGTGAAACAAAGATTCATAACTATTGTTAATAGTTTACAATATATGGGTGAGAAAGGATTAGATAATGAATCTAGTGTGGACAAAATCATAGATATTATGCCCAATGAGTGGGAATCCAAGAGAACTTCTACTGATGAGAATAAAAAGGATACTCAGATTTATCTTGATGAAAATTTTGGAACTCTTCTTTAACATGAGACTAGAATGAAGATATATGCTTATAATATTATGAAAAATAATGGGAATGGAAATGTTTCTTTTATAACAACTTCAAATCATATGAAATACAAGACTTCCGAGAGAGTTACAAGATCTAAATCTAAGAAGGGTGTTACTCAATCTAAATCTAGTGGAAGTGAATCTTTAGAAAATGAGTTATCCAATCTTTCACGAAGGATGAAAAATATTATTGGACATAAGAACTTTCAGTCTAGATACAAGAATAAATAAATGAAAGATAATAATGATTTAGAGGTCACATGTTATGAATGCAATAGAGCTGGAAATAAAAGACCACATTTTACTATGATTAAGAGAAATGAAATAAAGGAAAAACATCTTGAGAGAAATAGAAAGAAGCACTACAAAGCTGAAGCTAAGAAAGTCTTGAAAGAAAATGACACCTGGATTGCCAGTGGTGGTGACTCTTTAGATGCATCATCAGATTAAAAATCTTCTAGACATAAGAATCTTGGTTTAATAGCCAGACTACCTATTGAAAATCATTGTCTAATGGACAAGGTACCCAATGATGAATCCATGAAAAATGTATATTTGAATGCTAATTATAGTAATGATAAATATTATAACTCTTCTGATGAAGAATCTTCTTCTCATGAAGATAATACTTTACCTACCTATGAAGAAGTTTCTAGGTTTTCTATGCTTCTAGATAATGAGAATTCAAAAATCAAGAAAAATAATGATAAGGAAAATTCTAGGAATACAATTCTTACGAAGGAAATATTGGATATTTCTAAAGATATTGATTAAAAAACCCTTTATTTTGAAATTATTTCAAAAAATCTTGAGGAAGTAAATTCTGAGAAGGATAAACTTTATAAGGATCTAGAAAAAGTAATTTCTAAGAAAAATGTTTTTGAGCCTAACTCTAGTTCTAAAACTAATTTTTTGGAAGACAAGAACATAGTTATTAGACTGAAGTCAGAAATATTTTCCTTGAGGAAGTTTTTATCAAACTTTACCTTAGGTAAGGAAAATTTTGATAAGATGTATTCTCAAATCCAACCTCTTAGAAATAATTCTGGTTTTGGTTATATAAGTTCAAAATATATTTTTAGTAACAATTATTTTGTTCCTCAAAGTGCTCCATTCTGCACTATGTGTCAGTGTGGTGGACACTGAGTAAAAATTTGTTCCTTAAACAAAACTCAGTTATTAGGATTACATAAAGCTTATTTCTCAAAGAAAATTTGGGTGCCTAATATTTTTCCTTCTGAAATTTTCGGATCCAAGAAAGTTTTGGTTCTGAAAGTATAACATTCTTATTTTCTAGAAAATAATGAAAGTACCAACAATAATACCTGGTACATGGATAGTGGATGTTCCCGACATATGACTTGTAACAAAAAATACTTTGAAAATATTATCAAGACGAAAGTAGGAAAAGTAACTTTAGGATATAATGCTAAGGGAGAAATTATTGGTATAGGTAACATTGTTCTTCTTGAAAAAAGATAATTTCAAATGTTTTATTTGTTAAGTGTCTTAAGAACAACCTCATTAGAATTAGTTAATTATGTGATGAAGGTTACCTTGTGAATTTTAAGAATGACAATTGCTTATTACACAATTTCAAGGAAGAGTTTATTCATTCTACCAATAGGAAAGGGAATGTTTACAAAATAAACATATAAGACCTTAGGAGCCAAGACCAACCTTGCCTTAGTGCAATATAAGATCATTCTTGGTTATGGCATAGAAGGTTCGGACATTATAACCTTAAGAATTTATAGAAACTCTCTAAGAAAAGACTAGTTAAGGATCTACCAGAGCATAGATTTGATTCTTAAAAAGTTTGTGATCCTTGTCAATATGGAAAGCAACAAAAATAATGTTTTAAATCAGTCTATGAAGTCTCAACCACTGATTCATTACAATTAGTGCATATGGGTCTTTTGGGTCCAACACAAACTGGAAGCATTAGAGGATAATATTATGTATTTGTCTTAGTGGATGATTACACTAGATTTACGTGGGTCTATTTTCTAGAAAATAAATTTGAAGCCTATTCTTATTTCAAAAGTTTTAGAGCCCAAGTTAAAAATGAGAAAGTCCTTCCTTTGATAACTATTTATAGTGATCATGGAAGAGAATTTCAAAATTATGATTTTGAAAATTTTTATAGTAGAAAAGGAATTACTTCTAACTTCTCATCACCCAGAACACCTCAATATAATGGTGTTTTTGAAAGAAGAAATAGAATTATTCAAGAGATAACAAGAACCATGTTGAGTGAATATTCTATAGCCAAACATTTTTAGGCTGAATTAGTAAGTAATGCTTGTTATACTATAAATCGAGTTTTGATTAGACCTTTTCTAAATAAAACCTATTATGATTTATGGTATGGTAGAAAACCTAGACCTTCCTACTTCAAGGTTTTTGGTTTCAAGGTATTTATTCTGAATACTAAAGACAATCTACACGAATTCACACCAAAATCTGATGATGAAATTTTCTTAGGATACTCCACAACTTCTAAGGATTATAGAGTTTTCAAAAAAAAAAATACTTGCACCTTTAAAGAAACAGTACATGTAAAATTTGATGAAACTGGTCCTTTTGTTTTTAAACAACCTCATCCTACATCTTTGGATGTGTTTTCAAAAAATGATTATCAACCTTTGGTAAAAGATTCTTCTGATAAGGAAAATGTCCAAGAAGATATTTCTGAAACATTTACCCCAGAAGACTTCCTACCTTATGTTGATGAACAAGTTTTACAAAACCCAAATTAGTTGTTTTTAAAGAATCATCCCAGTGATAGTATCATTGGTGATGTGAATCAACCTGTAAGGACTAGAAGTTCCTTAAGGAATAAAATAGAACATCAAGTATTCCTTTCCCAATTAGAACCAAAAATCACTAATGAATCTTTAGGTGATGATGATTGGATAGAAGCTATACAAGATAAACTAAATTAATTCTAAAGGAATAAATTATGGACCTTGGTTGAAAGTCCTAAGGAAACTTCACTTATTGGAGTAGATTGAGTTTTCAAGAATAAGTGTGATCAAATTGGAATAATTGTAATAAATAAAGCCAGATTGGTTTCTAAAGGATATAATCAACAAGAAGGAATAGACTATGATGAAACCTATGCTCAAGTAGCTATACTTTAATCTATTCATATTTTACTTTCCTTTGCAGCATTCTTCAATTTCAAACATTTTCAAATGGATGTTAAATGTGCTTTCCTTCATGGTTATGTTCAAGAGGAAGTTTTTTTGAACAAATTTCTGGTTTTGAAGAAACAAAACATTCTGAACATGTTTTTAAACTTACTAAATCTTTGTATGGACTTAAGTAATCCCATCGATCTTGGTATGATAGAATTACAGGATTTTTTATTCAAAATATCTATGTTAAGGGAAATGTTGATCCAAACCTTTTTATAAAGAAAGATAATAAAAATGTTTGGATTGTTCAAATTTATGTTGATGACATTATATTTGGTTTAACTCAGTAATATTTAACTAATTCCTTTATAGATATAATGAAATTTGAGTTTGAAATGAGTATGATGGGTGAGTTAACATTTTTACTTGGTTTTCAAATTTCTCAAAAACCAAAAGGAATCTATATATCCCAACATAAGTATATTAAAGATATTCTTAAAAAGTATTTATATGACAACACTAAGAGTATAATTACTCCCATTGGTACCTCAAATTCACTTGATCTTAATGAAGCTCTGAAACCAGTAGATCAAACATCTTTTAGAGTTATGATAGGAAGTCTAATTTACTCGACAGCTAGTCATCCAGACATAATGTTTTCAGTATGCTTATGTGCAAGATATCAATGCAATCCTAATGAATCTCATTAAAATGCAGTGAAAAGAATTCTTCGCTACATAAAGGTAACCATGGATCTAAGACTCTTTTACACTTCTGAAAATGATTTTGTGTTAAAAAGTATTTCAGATACTGATTTTGGTGGATGTAGAATTGATTGTAAAAGTACATATGGAACTTGTCATTTCTTAGGAGATTGATTAGTTTCTTGGTCATGCAAAAAACCACACTCAGTAGCACTTATCACTACTGAAGCTGAATATGTAGCAGCTGGAAGTTGTTGTGCTCATGTGTTGTGGATGCAACACACACTCACATACTATGGTATGAGTTTTTCCAAAACACAAATTTTGTGTGATAATACTAGTGCCATTTCCTTACGTAAAAACCTTGCTCATCACTCTTATGCAAAGGACATAGATATTAGGCATCACTTTCTTAGGGATCACACAAAAAAGGGGATATCATTCTTCAATTTATCAGAACACAAGATCAAATTACTGATATTTTCACAAAATCTTTACCCTCTGATAGATTTGAATACATTAAAAGGAAGTTAGGAATGATAAACATAAGGTAATCTTCCTTGTTAACTACCTGTTGAAATCCATCTCATTACAGTAAAAAACTCCTTTTCAAATGGGAGTACATTTGTTTGTTAGAGTCTAATTTTTTCCGTATTCTAGAATTTTTCATATTCTAAATCCTTTTTGTAGTTCCAAATTTTCATAATGAAGATTTTTGTAGTTAAAAAGTTTTCATAATGAAGATTGTTTTAGTTCAAAATTTTTCATATTGAAGATTTTTGTAGTTCAAAAGTTTCTTTAATGAAGTTTTTCAATATTTTTTGTAATAAAGATTTTTGTAGTTCAAAATTTTTTCATAATGAATATTTTCTAAAATTTTTGTAGTCAGTTTTTCAAAATTTTTCATAATCGAATTTTTTGAATCAAAAGTTCTTCACAATGAATTTTTCCTCACTACGAATTATCTTCCTAGTTATCTAAAATGTATGATTCTTTCTTGAGTTTTCGTAATTATCTTTTACTTGTCATTTTTTTTCATTTTTTTAATTTTTTTTTTCAGATTCTATTTTTCTTAAATCTGAATTTTTTCATTTAAAACCTCAAAAGATCAGATTCTACCAAAATTTCCTTCTGGATATCTTCCCAACCATTTAATTGATCTTGGAAGATAAAACGTTGCCCAAAACGCCTATATAAAGGACCCCCAAATGGTTGTCCCACATCAATTTCAAAGCTTTCACGTGCTAAAGGCCTACCCTTCTACTTAAGCCCATTCCGAACATCTCAGATCTTTCCTAAATCCAAATGTATGTTAAAGAATCTTCTCAAAAAGACATGTCAACTATCAAGAAAATATCAGAGTGGCAGGTTTATAGAGAAAGGTTAGTGCATCCAATCTTCTTCGCCAAGTATGATTTTATCATTTCAAAGAACATCAAGCTTAGTGGATGGGACAATGTTTGCGTATCAAAACTAGGAGCCCAAGATTTTGTATATCCAAATATGGTAGTTGAATTTTTATGAAATAGTAAGTTTTCTCAAGGAAGAAGGCAGAGATAAGTTCTCTTTCAAGAGCTATAGGAAGACTTATGATCCTTAATACACCAAGGCTGCTAGCTTGGTTGGTATTCCGTATGAAGGAGAAGCTGAGTTTTGTTCTCATAATCTTCCTGATAATCAAGGAAGTTTCAATAAGGTTAAGGCTATGGCTTGTCTTGGACTTTCTGAAGTAAATACTCTGAATATTTCTCATCTATCTACAAATTTTAGGATTATTGAATTATGGGTTCAAGGATTCATCATACCAAGAAAATGTGAAAAGGATACATTGAAAAATAGTGACATATATATTTTGGATTTTTTGGTGAACCTGAGAATGATCAACTTGGTTAAGCATATTCTGATTACGATCGAGAATATAATGAATTGAAATCTCAAGGCTCAGATCATTATGTATCCAGCCATTCATTCAAAGCTGATTGTTCTATGCTTAGAGTCTTTCAAATTTCCATGTAGTTTAAATACATGGAATTGAAAATTCACGGTGGTTAGTGGTGATATATAGAAAAGGATGAAAGTTGGGTTTTCTAAGGAATTCGGATAATTCTATGACTTTCTAGAAGAAGAAGATTAATCCATACTGAAGAAACAAGTGGTGGATGAACTATCTAAAAAGGAAAGAAGGAAGAGGATGTTGAAGGAAGTATAAGAGGAATGAAAAACCCCAGAGCCAAAAGAAATCTAATCCACACCTCCAAAACCTAATAAGCAAAAAGCTTTTTCGGATGAGGTAGTAGATAAATGGAGGGAAGACAAGAAGAACAAGAAAGTAGGAGAGCCTAGCTTTGGTTTGGATCCTGATGAAGAAAAAGATTTAAAAGAAAAGACTACTGATGATCTTGAAAAGCAAGCAAAATAAAAGAAACTAAAGAAGAATATGACTAAAGCAGAGATAATGCAATCACTTATAAAGGATACAAAGAGAGCTTCTGAAAACATTCCGGCCCCAGAATCATTCAAAGTAGAAGATTTACTAGAGACACAGGGAAATAAATTGGTCACTCTGGAAAAATTCCAAGAAGAAGTGGTGGAGGAAGAAGAAGAATAAAAAGAAGGCAGTGATGACATTGAAGATCTAACAAGGTGAGTTGAGGAATTTCATGAAAAGGAGAGCCCTTTAAAAAAATTATCAATCCGAAACTCTCAAGTTGAATCATCAAAGCTTGCTACTACTAGAAAGGATGAAGGGAAGGATGAAGAAGAAGTAAATAAGTTGTCTGAAGAAGAAAACATCAATATAGATTTCATTCATCCAGAAGAGATGAGGCAGGAGTAGAGGACGAGGAGGTATAGGAAGATAAAATCATTTAGTTTTCTGATAGTGAGCATGAAACACCTGACCAAGAAGAAGCCATTACAAAAGCTGATAAGGGAAAACATGTGGTTGTTGAAACACCTACCAAAGCTGGGGTAAATAAAAAGGATGCTAGTGGTTCTAAAAAAAGAAAGCTGTTGAGTTAGAAAAAGAAACCTCACCAAGAAAATTTTCAGATTCGGAATCATCTTCTATGGGACATGATTTCGTATTACTATCCTTGAAGAATCTTGTTGGAACCATTCCTCTATTTCCAAGCATTTACTCAAGATTCCAAATTCTTAAACACTCCCTATATCAAAAATAAGATTCAGTATCCATGGTGATGGATAAGTGTGTCAAGATTGAAGTTGATTTCAAACCATTTTTTAGAAACTTTGAAGCCCACAAGAGATCCTGCAAGAAGATGACCAATTGGTCAAGAAAAAATATAGAAGACTTGATAATTCTTGATGAGTTTCAAGAAAGTTTCAATGATTCATTTGACATCGAATATGTAAAGATCAAGGATCTCTCAAATAGTTTTGAGGAAAATCTATCTCTAGAACAGAATTATCAGATTCAAGAATAAAATATCTGAATGGGATGTTGTGTTCAGTTTCACAGAGTTGGAAGAGAGAAAGGGACCTCCAGATTGAGATATAAGAAAATCTTATCAAGTAGGAAGAAGCATTGAAGGCTCAGGCATAGGTTCTTAATGCTCAGGAAGAAAGAATAAAATCCTTTGAATGGAAATTAGAGAATTAGGATCAGATTTTCAAGCGATCAGAGGAAGATCTCAAAGAGCTCAAGAATCTCAAAACTATTGTGAAGGAGTTTATGCCAAAGGAAAAGTAAGAATAAAGTTATTCAATTATGATCTTTTGTTGTGTTCCTGCCTTGTAATTTTTTTCCAATCATAATGAATTTTTTGGTTACTTGTCTTTTGGATGTTTAGTACTAATTTTTTAGGTACTATAATTTCTTTTCCATTCCCTTTAGTAATTTTTGAAAATCACAAAGGGGGATAAAGGAATGTCAAAAATAATACTAAGCCCAAGTTAGGGGGAGTTTTCATTATAGAGATTTCCGTATTCAAGATAATGAAAAATCCCATTCTGAAAATCAGAATACCATCCTTAGTGGTTCCAAATACTAAGGGGGAGTTAGTCGTATTCATCATTGCCTATGTGTTAAGGGAGATAAGTTTTATTTTCAAAGTCTAGAATAATATTTTCCATGTCCTTATATTCTTTTTTGTAAGGATGTTTGTGCTTCCCAAAAAGGGGGAGATTGTTGAGTCAATAAGGTTTCCTTATAACTTTTCCATTCCTTTATGTTTTGAAAATCACAAACACTCTTCCTTAAGGAATATTTCATTTTCCTATGTTTTATCTTCATAAGGAAAACTTTCCTTCCCCAAGGAAATTTATCCTTACCATGTTTTAATTCTTCATATTCTAAGTATAAAATTCAGTTTCATAACCATAGCCTTGGAATCATTTATATACTTAGATATAAAGAATTATGTTTTCAGGATCCGAATTCAGGTTCAGAGTTCTTTGAATTTAGACTCTGAACATTCTGAGTTCTGACTCAAGTTCCCAGAATTCAGACTCTGAACTCTTATTAGTTCTGACTCCGAGTTCGATAAATTTAGACTCTGAATTTTCTTGAAATTAAGACTTCTAATTCTACAGAATTCAGGTTCCGAATTCCATTTAATATAGAATCCAAATATCTATGTGTCATAGACACCAAATGGTATTTGTTCAGACTCTGAACATTCATTTTTCCTTACATTATGAAAAATGATTTTGGTTAAGAAACCATGTTTTTTCTTACTCATGTTTTTGTTATAAAACGATGTCATGCATTCAGTAACTAAATAACCATTGTTTGAGTGACACATATACAGGTCTCTTTGAAATTTAAGGAAAAATATGACCGTTGAAGGAGGGAGCCGACCGTTGAGAATGTTCCTATAAATAAGATCTCATTTGAAAGAGATCAGGACTTTTAAAACATAGTTCTATGACTCTAAAGATTACATGCTGCTGATGTGATTTCTAGAGAGAGACTTTCATGCTTTGTGCATAACTAAACATCTTGTTCATAATTACTTCGTGTGACTCTGAATGTTGCTGAGTACATTCAAGGGATTCTGGGGATAGGAAGACAGAGGTGTCGACTTCCTTAAAGTTGAGGGCTTGCGGGGATAGCAAGACAAACTCCGATCTTCGTATCGAGGGCTTACCCTGGTGTGGGTAAGATAGATTTTATTGAAAGTATAAATCAAGGGACCTTTATCCAAGGTTGTTGGAGACCCTTCTCTTTGGGTTAAAAGGTTTACTACTTTTTACTTGTATTGTTTCAAGTTTTCTGCTGCATTTTGATTGTTGAGGAAAGTATAACTTTATTATACTTTCTTATACTTGTATACTCTGTTTTTTAATGATTATATATGCTTTAAGGTATAATATTTATCTTCTTAATCTTTTGTTAAGTTTCATTTCCAGAATTACTTTTCAGGAATTACATTCTTGGAATCACATTTCTAGAATAAAGCAAGTTTGTGGAACTTAGAGGTTTTGTGAATTTACCTTGTTTAACCTTGTTAAACAATATAAATATTTCTAACCATCTTTAAAAGTTTCCAAAGAATTTTTAAAGTATAAAATTCACCCCTCTTGTATATTGAGCATCTAAATTATCATTTCAATACTACAATCAGTATCATATCGATCCTAAAATTCACATCATGAATACCCAATTCATAATGTGAATGGTGTTCTGCAGCAAATTTCGATAATCCTAAAGCCTCAAACACTCCCACTTTGGCCTCCGGGACCCCATGGTCATCACTTGATACTTGAAATTCATCGAAAAAATAAATTTAGAATTATTAAATACTCAAAATATTATTCAAATTTCTATATTTTAAACTTTTCTTTCCATAAGTGGAGAAAAAAAATCCCGATTAAATTATCAACCATACAGATTCAAGTTATTATAATATCCCACCATAAAACTTCCTGTCCCTAAGAATCCTAAATGATAATTCACCAAATAATCCCAACATACAAAAGTTGTAAAACCTTTATAAACTCACCATGTTCTATTGCATAGCACCAAAAAGGGCTTCTTCTATGAAACTCCAGACATGAGGCACATTATTCACCAAAACCTATGACAATGCTCATAACCATTACCAAACCACTATATGGTGTTTTTAAAAACCCATATTTTTAAAAAACACAACTGTTTCACTATCCATGTAACTAATTGGTTCATGGTGCTCCCCACCATAGAACCCAACATTTCATAACTGCTTCTAACCAATGAAGTTTCCATACAATTGGGATCACTTGTGAAAACACATCCTTAAGTGGTTCAAGGACTATTTTGACAGGGTTCTTATTTCACCATGCATGAACATGGTCCAAAGACCCCCTAGGACTAATAAAACATATTTTTTGTGATTATGAACTGAAAAAAGGATCATCTACTACCCGTGTATAGGTTCTAAAAACATTAAAAGTTCCTCAGAAGGTTATGATTAATCCAAAAAAATACTCCCATCATACCCCAATGGACATACCTAAACCATGGTACCAACATTTATAGATTTACCAATCAGTTTCACCAAAAATTCAGGTTCAACACACATCATGGCATGTTTAACCACTTGAAAATTTTCATGAAAATATTTTTTCACATGATTCATCCATATAAACAATGTGATAAAACAGTGATTCACCCATTAAAGAAAGAGATTAAACAGAGATTCACCCCTTCAAGCAAGGGATGAAACATGGTTTCTCCCCATTAAACATGTCCTAAAATGGGGATCACCCCATGAATCATGTCACAAATTGGGGGTCACCCAATGAATCCCCTTTCCAAAAAACTAGACATTATGAGATCAAATATAATACACTGAATCCATCCAAAATCACATTCGAATTTCCCATCTAGTGTTTACATAGAACAAGATAAATAAAACTTTACTACTTACCAATGTTTAAAAGAGACCTCAACCATAAAAAAACTGTTCCAACCTAAAAAATGAACCATCTCACATTAGGTTAATCTTCAAATGACCTATTGTGATCTCTCCACCATATAAATTTCATTACACCACTACACAAGTGAAACACCTAGGGAGGCCTTTCATCTAACCATACAAGACATTTATATAGCTTAGGAATTATCCTCTCTATATTGAGAGTACACAAATATTTCATTAATGATTACAAAAACAAACTATTTATTTATGGTGTCACCAATTACTACTAGGAATTTTCCAACCTAATATAAAGTCCTAGGCTTACCTTCCCACAAGTATCTAATTAACTTCTGGGCACCATGATTCACAACATAATTTTTATCCAAAATTCACTAACTCCTCAAAAATATATGTTAAGAAGGTTTGAATTAAATCTTACTATGTCACTACCTCTACTACACAAATCGAGTTCCTCTAAAATAATTTAAAAGATTATCTTTGGAAGCACAACTAATACATTGTACTATCCCAAAACCAAAAAGTCCCACCATATATATCATGCTTAACTGTGATTTAATTGAAAAAATGGGCGATTAATCTTTATCCACCCAATCAGATATCCCAAATTGATTCACACATCTCCATTACATTCCTACTATATTGACCACACTAAAAATATCCAAGATCCCACACTTTCTTATTACCATAAACTAAACATGACTTTAAACCAATGATTCATTCACCATCAGAGCTGGGGTAAAAGATCATTTAAGAAGACAACCATGTCCTCTGGCCCATTATCCACATTGGGATTAAGGCATCCTTGATATTCCAATCCAACAACTTTACATTTATCATGAGTTAAGCCCAACCACTTGGACAATTGTCACTCCAAGAATAATTCATTAACCAAAAGCTTCTATTCATGTTCTAAGAACTATTTAATAGCCTATCCAAGGTCAAAATAAGTTTCCATGCCAAAAAATTGGAATAAAATAGTTAGGAATATGAAAAATCCTACCCCTTGAAATGAACTATAAATCCAACAATGAGAACTCGATGTTATCTCATTAGAAATATAAAAAGGAATAACTATTCTTTTATAGAAACATTCCATCACCTATTGTGCATTTATTTCACAACAAAAAAACTCCAAGATATTTTTGGTTACCCCTCTAATGGGTCAAGAACAAACAAAAAAATAGAACCCATATGGTCTATGTCAAAACCGTGGGCCTCTAGGTCTCCCACCTCTTCATACTAGTAAAGTATCATATTGATTTCACAACCCATGGGGAATCACCCACACTCTTATCTCAGATCACAACACTATCATCGAAAAAAACTACCCATAAAATGGGCACCCATCCTCTTTGATAATCTACATAGTGAAATTATCCCTAGAGGATCACATATCACTGGTGAATGATACACACACACACTCAAAAAATCATCCAAGATAATCCATACTAATGGAAACACACACCCACAATTTGGTTAGGTAGAATTTCATTCTAAACTCTTCTGTAAAAAACCAATATAATTGGTTAATTGTAACTTTAAATAGCTAATCACAAAAAATAAAAATATACAATGGGTCCAATGATTAGGTTATATGTGATATACTAACCCACTGGTGGCACTACACCACCTCTTTATAAGGACCATATCATCATTACCCTCCATAAAGAATATCTCTTTAAATATTAACATGACCTGACACCTGAAAGAATCCATATTCAAGTTAGATAATATGAGTATAGTTACACCAATCTCACTTATGTGAAAAATTTATATGATAATTGTTTGAAACAATAAATAATTATTCCTTTTTCATTAGTGAAATCACACACTATCATTCCCATTTGTTATGTCAATCCGACATGCCTGATAAGATGCATGCAATTCCTCTTTCCTCTACATGATAAGAGTTAGAAAAAAATTACTTGATTAATTACAATGTTATATGATCTAGATATACATACTAAAAAAACATATAAAATAAAATTGTGTTTCACAATGAGAATATCAAATATAGTGGAAAAAAGGCAAATCATGACAACAACCCCATTCCATGGTAACCCAAACTTCCTATTGAAACACGTGTGGTCATTTTACCAACCCATAATCCATCATAGGGTCTGAAAAATTCCAAAATTTACAATATAATAGATCCAAAATATTAAATAAATAAAAAAATTCTATCCCTAATACCACTTTATAACATCCCACCCAGCTCACTCTATTTTCAGTAGCTGGACCAACTCACCTGGTGACATAGGGTACACCTCCCCATACACCATAGGTAGCTAACTAGAAGTTTGGGTATAAAGAGAAACTATGGGGAGACTAAATACATTATATTAGAGTGAATATTAAAATATAAAATAACTAAATTACATCCAAAATAGTAAATAATTAGTGTACACAAATATAATTAGATTTCAAAAAACAATACATGAAATATAGTAAAGGACCAAATATATCAATTAAACAAACTAAAATTCACTCACTAAGACAATCATAGATACCTGATAAAAATAAAGTTAATAAAACAAAAGGGATCTTTTGTATCTATAAGATGAATGTCATCCAGTCTTCAGATACCATCCAAGTTATTCTACTCTACCATGGTAACCCATGAATCATCCTGGACATGTTTTTGCAAAAAACATGTAAGAGCCACTTGGATGCCCATGTTAAATGGTGGTCCAAGCAGGGTGTGAGTAAACCTCAATGATTCCACCACCAATGGTGTCTAAATTTTTTTATTCTGAGTATATTTTCCATGCTTTAATATGATAAATAGTGGTATCAATTTTTCAATTAATGTGGAAAAAATCACCGATCATTGAGCTATTGGTGGACACTTGGGGTCATCCAAACCCGATTCGTCATGATGCTAGATATCTCTATTAAGTCATGGGATCCTTCTACCTAGGGTGGATCACATAAAGAGTGGGAATATTCTCCAACTAGGATGAATCAATCATATCAAGTCATACATAACTATCTTTATTGAACACTAACATTAGGTAATGGATCCTCCAACTCAGGATCGATCAACCATGTGGTTGGAGGATTATACAAATAGGAAGAATAAACCATATTATGTCTCAAGTAACAAAAAAATACAGATCTCCATGTGAATTAACCATGATTAAGACACATATTTTTTCCAATTTTACAACATCACTAGTACTAGACCATGCGAACTTCGTACGAAGATATGATCCCATGATATAAAAAAGGACCCACTGCTCAATAAAAATTCACGATCCACTTATCAAATAAAAAACATGTTCTGATGCTCTAAGAAAATATCCACCAATAAAATTAAATACATCATACACTACTCAAAGATAGTACATGATATAATGCTATAAAAAATGAATCACAATTCATATTTAATACAAGTAAAAGAAACTATTGAGTAAAACATAATAAAATGACCCACTTATTGTAAATATGCCCTTGCTCCAGTTTTCCATTGTGTATTTCTCAAAAATCTATTGTTACTACACCCTGTCACTATGTATGCTGGATTAAAACCCTACATTAATATTAATTATATTTAATATATTGAAATCATAAATTAGTGGTACAAAATTTTGTAATGAGTGGATTAAATATGGAGATAAAATAGTAGAAAACATAAAGGATAATCGCATTATACCTTCATAATGAATATTCAACTTCATGATCTTTGACACATAAATAATATCTATACATAACAAATGAAATAATTTTAAATATAATGTATAAAAGTTAGAATAAATACCAAAAAATTATACAGGACATATAAGATTTTTCCCAGCATTATAAGAGTACATACCTCCAAAAAGTAAGCAAGAAAATATGATTCAATGCTCTAAAAAATGATCCGTTGCTCAATTAAAATTCATTAACCATGGATCAAATAAAATTAATGTTTTGATGCTTCTAATCACTCATAATAAATATAGAATCCATTTGAAAATACAAACACAACGTTAATTTTAAATGTAATGTAACAGCATGATCCCTTAAGCTAGACCTCTCCATACCCAATACACTTTTAGGGGCATGGGGATACTAAGTAGATGCATTATACGGACCAGCAATTCGGGCATGGAAAATAAGAAGTATAATTAATAAAATATATTTCTCTCCAGCAATTATAATGTCCATATTGTTTATAAGGAAGATCAGGCCATTGGGAATGAACCTAACCTAATGCTTGTAGGGAAAGGGCTCATAGAAATCATCCATGTAGATCTACTAGAAGATATTTCTTACAACCGATGCTTCTCTGAATTAAAAACGAAAATGGGTGTTTGGGGGAGAATGATGCAAATTGTAAAAAAATAGAAGTGGAGAGCATATCTATTGAATATAGTTCAATAGAACTTATCTCATCAAGTTACTGTGGAACAACATTTTGAACAACACCATTGAGGTATCGTGAATCCTTTTAAGAAAACATCAACATAATCTCACCTACTCTCTGTTTCATGGGAAGAGTAGTAATGATTTTTGAAGGATCAAGAAAAAAATACTCATAATATTGGAAGCCAAAAAAAATTGGAAGAGTACTAAGATTTGGTGGTATTGTTAGCATCTGGTTTTGTAGATTTCATTTCGAAACCAGTTAACACTATAATATCAGACACACTGACTCTTCCCTATACATACACAGAAGGGGTATTAGATAAATTATTTTTAATTCATATGAAAAAAATTTAAGATGAATCAATCAAGAAATTTTGAAATAAAAAACGTGATGGATTTTGTGAATGGTGCACCTTAGAAGCTCCCCTATGAAGAACTTCAGTATCTTCTTGAGTTATCTTTAGATTATCTCCCAGTTACTTTATCTATTTTATTGATCAATTCTCGGCAACACAATTGTCGGTATCCCGAAAATCCAGAGCCCCTCCAAATTCAGTGTACCTGTCAACAGATCTAAGAGAGATGGTGTAATGGAATGAGATATGATATAAAACAACTAAGGAAAACCAAATTTATGAAAAATTCCTCAACTCATTAACCAGAAATATTATTAATGTACCACCCACTCTAGGATTATTTCCAGAATCGAATAGACTTTAATGATTAAGTAAAAAAGTGGTAGGGACAACTGAAATCATTTAATCACAAATATGATGTTTAATAGTTGTAATGATAAAAATAGAACAACAACCAGATATGTTTGAAATAGGAAACAACATCCAGAATTCTTGCAATTCCAGGGTTTTAATATACCTGCACAAAATGAAACATGAGTGTGGATTTGAAACATGCTATCATTGAGATTGAATTGAAATGAAAGTAGATTATTAACCAATAAAAACATATTAAGTCAACAAATTTATACATCTTTGATGATTAGAGTATGAAAATTTAGTTGGATCCATAGTGATGAACTCTTCTTATTCATTGTTTTTGGGAAGAAAAACCCATTATACAAAGTACATACCAGAAATGAGTGGTTTGTAATTATGACCAAGTGACTGTGGAGCAACATTTCGAACAAAAAAATTGAGGTATCCTGAAGCCTTTAAGAAAAAATCAATATAAGTTCAGTATTTCTCTATTTCATGGGAAGAGTAGTGATGATTTTTGAAGGATAAACAAACAAAATACTCATAATATTGAAAGCATTGCACTGTGTGTGTATCATGTGTGTGTGTGTGTCATGTGTGTGTGCATGTGTAGATTATGTATATCATGATGAATTAGTTCATGTTGGGTAACATAGAGCTACACAGACAAAAGAACCAAATGGAAAAATGAAATCATGGCTATATAAAAAACGTTACCTCCCATATTTTTTCTCCTCTAAAGCTCAGTTTTAGATCATGAACATAATGTTTTTGGGAAATGACAAGATGAAATGAACTATCACAATATTTCAAATGAACTGAAAAATCAATGAATTTTTTTCTCAAATAACAATCAAAAGAAATTTCATTAAAGGAAATAAGTATGCATTAGTCATGTTATCAAGATTTGGTGGTGTTGTTACCATATGGTTTTGAAGATATCATTTCGGAACCAGTTAACACTATAATATAATCCAAACTAAAACTTCCCTATACATACACATAAGATATATTAGATAGATTGTTTTGAATCCATATGGGAATAATTTATGATGAATCTAAAAATAAATTATGAAATAAAAAACCTCAAGGATTAAGTGAATAGACAACCTTAGAAGCTCCCCCATGTAGAACTTGAGTATCTGCTTGAGTTTTCATTAGATTATCTCCCAGCTCCCTAATATATTTATTTGAGCAATTCTGGATAGCACAGTGTCATTAGGCCGGAAAGGTAGAGTCCCTCCAAATTCAGTGTACCTTTCAATAGATGGAAGAGAAATGGGTTAATGGGATGAGATACTGAATTAAAATAACTAATGAAATACAAATTTAGGAAAATTTCCTCACCTCATGAACCTGAAGGATTATTAATGTACAACCCACTCTAGGAATATTTATAAAAAAGAATTGACATTAATGATTAAGTAGAAATACCACGTCATGTTGAAATTTTGATCGACACAAATAGAAAATGACATAACAATGTTACAATTCATTTTAAGAACTACTAGAGTAAAATGAATCTTGGATGTGGTATGTGTTTAGAAATATAACATGCCATCACGATTAATATTTCCAACTATTTAAAGAACATTGGAGTTTTATAAATATATTTTTCTAGGGTAAACAATATATATAGTAGAAGCTGAAAAATAAAATGAATAAGGGAATGGAAATGGATAGATAACAGTTGAAGTGTCAATCTTACTCACAATCACATCACTTAGTATGCTATCGAGATACTTCTCTAGCTACTTCAACTGGAAACGTTCAAGTCCAAAAGATCCTTCTCATTACTTTTCTTCTGTATCTTCTTTCTAGGCATCATCATGGGAAAATATAGTCATACTGTAGTTAGATTTAGAGATATAATATTGGTTGATAGATATTATTTCCACTAAACCTATTGAATTAATGTTTAGTTTGGCAGAGTGGTATGACTGTAAAAGAAATGGATGAGTACACCAACCTGCTTACATGATACTCAAGAGTGGGATGTTCAAGTTATTTTAGTTTCCTTGATCATAAATCATTACTTTCAAGTATCTCTGTCATGCATCATGGAATCCAAAATATAAATAATAGGACAAGGATACAAGGAATTAAGAATCACATATCACCATTTGTTATTTTTCAAATCATAGAACACAATCAATTAGAATATTTGAAAACATAGATAAAACTATTGAACTTCTTCTGAAAACATCAATAATGGAAAATATCATGTAAATAATTACATTATATATGGATAAATTTCACCATACAGTGGTGGATGAAAAGAGATTAAGTTCACAATACATTTCAAAAATGATTCAAAACATGCTCACAACCCTATCTAAACTGGTTTCAAAAACAAAATGACATCTTGAAAACATTAACATATATATCATACTAAAAGCAATTAGTCAAGGAAAAGAAAAACATAACAAATTCTCGACAATCAAACATTCTATAAGGATTCAACCACACCTTCAAGAATACATTGAATCATTTAGCCACAATATTTACTCATTGTCTATGTTGCACCTCCTTAAAAACACAATGATTTCATGTCACATACATGAGTATGTAGAATAAGTGAAAAATTTTTAAATGCAGGTTAACCGAACTGAAATCTCAAAAGAATTCATAGACATGGTATATATAACCATTTATAAATGTTAATGGGGACAAAGTAAAATCCAATACAAATGGTTCCCCAAAAACAAATTACCCAAAAAATGTTTTTCTAGTAGAATAATCCGAATTCCTAGGAGAATTTAGATGGCATCCCCAAAATAGCCAAAATATCCAACATTAGTAAAATAGAAATGATCCCCCCAAAAAAACGATAACTCACAAATATATAAAGACATGATTCACTTCAACAACACAAAAACAATAACATAATCAAACATAATTCAAGTGAAACCTTTTTCCTTTTCATGTTTTTGTATTCACATGTACAGAGAAAACAATTGTAAAATAATCAAATAAAAAATGGAAATACTATATCATGAAAAGAACCTGATGTTCTAGAATTTTAACTAGAAATATTTTCACCATCAAAAGCATTGAATGAACTTCTCTTCATAGAAAAAAAACTTAAAAAATTAGAATACCATACTGAATTTGTAGAATTAAAATTATGACTGTTAAAATATTAGAAATAGTTAGAAACCAAAATCAAGAAAAAATAACATTTAGCAGGGGGTCTCAAACCTTTAACACCAGTATTTCATGAAACTTCTCCATTCATAACTCTTTTCATACGAAAGAATTTTTTTTCAGACCCTAAATATAGAAAAAAATATTAGTAATTGAACATGTTTTCCTTTGGAGAAAAACCAAAACAATGCATACTATAAACCAAGGATGTATTTCTGTTGAGTAGAGTGATACATTACAGTAATCCTGCTTGAGCTTTAGCTCAAACTCAATTCACAACTCAAACTCAGTAAAATATTGGTTTTCAAAATTTTAATTTGACTTGTTTTTTAAAATGAACAAATCAAACCCACCAGTTTAAGCACTACGACAATATATGAAATTAAAAACAGAAAACATATAAAATTTACTATATACATATGAGAAGAATATTTGGCTATTGCAAATGACAGTGTAGAGGTTGACCATGAATAAATACCTGAACATTTTGCGGGAGTTCGTCGCCAGGGTTATTCTGCGGGAAGAGTAAGAGGAATCAATAAATATGTGAGGGGGATGCAATATCATTGTATTGTTTGTTAGAAAAATCATTTGAAAGAATTACCTTGAGTAATACAATAGCTATGATATTCAGGAGCTGTAGGAGTCAGTGGTTGATGATGAAACAACAACCGGAGGTGATGATGAGGATATTAAGTTTATCCAGTAACCTGAGATCTGTAGTAGATAGAGGATAATAAACTGATCAAGTATGAGGATGACTCCAGAGTTGGGAGGAGGAAGACACTGATGTTGAGGTATTTTGGGAACCCTAGGTTGCGAAGATCTGATTCCCAACCGCGAGCGGGAGAAGGAAAACCACAGAGAGTGGAGTTGAAACCAGGGGGAAGGAGGATGGCGCAGACAGAGGTCGACGAAGTGAGGGTTGACCGACAGAGGGAGGACGATAGAGGTGAGGGTTTAAGGGGAGTCGAGGGCACAAGGTCATGAGGTCGCGTGGTCATGATGTGTGATACCTAAGCGGGAGTGGAAGAGGGAATCAGTGAGTTATAGTGTAATCGTGTGGAGGGGCAATGTGGAGTATTTGTGGAAAGACACCTATGGAAAAAATGATATGGAGTCATGGGAGATGGACACATGGAAGTGGAGAATACCTAGGATTAGTATACATATATATACCAAGGAAAAGGTGTCCATTCACACTGGTGTCTATGCACATTACCCATACTGATGCCACTTACGTCTTACTGGGGGGAAATACCATGCCAATGGGAAAAGAAACAATCTCACTCAACTATACACTTTATAGGACCACTTATGGCTTCCCATAATGCACATCTCCTAGGGAAATGTAACCATCTCACTGGACACTAGTCCTTCTAGAGAAACATATATATTCCGATGATACACCTCACCAAGGTGAAAGAACAATCTCATGTTAGTTGGTTGATTATACTATATATTATGTATATTAGGTATCAAGTCTCGTGATACAGTGAATCAATCCCTCACGAATCATTTTAGTAGGCATCAAGGTCATCTATTGGATTCCCATACATTAGGATAAATCAATGGGGGTAAGTATTGAGTAATCCAGTATCACAACCATCTAGTGGATTTTCCTATGTAATGTCCCATGTTTTAGACTTGTTTTACTCTCAATAGAATTTGAAATTTTCATTTAGTGGATGAGAAAAACCTTAAATTTAACCTTGGAACATAATTCTGAGAGTTTTAACACTTCTTAGTGTTGTTTTTGGATAATGATTAATTTTTTAGTTGTAGCTTTAAACATCAAATTAGTTTTAGTATACTTTTCCCATTAAACTCTCACTTTATAGGATTAATAGATAGGGGGTTTTTTCTTTTCAAATCCATCAGGACATCTTGCAGAAACCTTGCATCCCTTTAGGGGGTTTTACAATGTTTCTAAAACTAGGAATAATTTATGTAAACAACTATAAAGGAGAGTGCATGGGCTATACATAGTTTCCCAAACCATGCACCTAGATGACATGGTATGTTCCACTTAAATGGTATCACTACATTGTTGGTGCATGGTTGACCCAAAACAGGAGGAAAAACCATACAGAGTATAGATCCAAAAGAGTGGAAACAACATAGTTGTTTCATAGATTATAAAACTATGAACCTAATTAAAGGGGAGAAAATGATTGTTTTCCTTTATAGTCATATTTATTTTCATCATCCCCTTATTCTCCCATTTCTACATGTCTTGTCTTCTCATTCTCTCCTCTTCTCCTTGGATAGAAATTCAAGTAACTCCCTCATTTGAGCTTTTAATGTAAACCCAACAAGTTTTCTGGAAGTTTATTATCATGTAAAATACTCCTCTATATTTCTTTCTTCATTTATTTCTCCATCTACATCACAATATCCATGAGAGATAATTTTCCATATTTTCAGGGTGTTTCTCAAATAATCTGATTTCTCTTGTGCTAGATCAAATCAAATCTTGATATTGGATGAGTGGTCCCTCCTAAGCATGAGGTAGGTGTTGTACTATCTTTTAATTTATGTATATCATGTTTATAATTTACACAGTGGTTCCACATTCCAAAATATCAATGCATTTCCCATTAAATGTGAAACTAATCATGTGAAACCTAATACCTTGATTTTAATAGCTGTTGAGTATCAATTTACACAATTGTATGATTTCATCTGAACCCATTCCACCTATTTGTGTGCATTGTTTATATTTCTACAACCTATACCTTGGAAAAATAATTAACTCACCCTTTATGGTTTTTGGTTTAAATATTTCATTTATAATGGTCATGTTAATTTTTAATCACCTTTTATGTGTGGTTCATTTACTATAATACAAGAGATGTTTAATTTTATTTAAATGAGTTGGTATGATAATCATGTCCTATTTTATAATGAAACCAATTATGAGGTGTGCTATCTTCCTAAATGAAAAGGGGTAGTTAGATGGAAATTTTTAAAATTAAAAAAGGCATTGACCTTTCTATGGACTTCTATCTTTATTTGTAAATGAAATGACTCAAGTGAAATGATTGAATTGTGTTATGGAATTATTATGGGCATGGAATTATATTTTACTTAATTTTAAATATTTTAATGTGTAATGTAAACATTATAAGATACTTGGGTTTTCTTTTATAGATTACCTGAGATGGGCTCATAGGCTATTAGAGATTATTGGTACCATAAATGATACTAGTTTCTTCATTAAAAATACCATGGATGGAATCATAGGATACTTGAATTATATTCCACATTGATTGATACTTAGTTTTCCTTTTTATATAATGGATTAGATGGGATAAGAGTCTTGATGTTTCCCTCATGCTATGAGCGATACTTGGGATTCCGCATTACGGAATGCTTAGGATGTGCTTGTGGAATAAGCAAAATTATTTTCCTCCTTGGGTGATACCTAGTACCCTCATTAAATAATTCCTTGAATGGGATCATGGGACCAAATTATTATACCATTCTAGTATTATTTTTAAATGTAGCATATAATACCTCCTTATAGTGATTTTTATTCTAGGAATCTATTGATATGTACCTTAGGTCCTTGAAGAACTAATGGTATTATGTTTATATACATGTGAATCTGCAAAATATATTTATGGATTTAGAGAAACTCATTCATGGATGACTAAGCTTGTAGAAATGGGTATAAGGACTATATTATTACTATTTTTGTGTATTCCTTGGATTATAACCAATTCATGTATATATCTATATTAATCGGTTATATATATACCTATATATAAATGTGGTCATGTTCAGAGATATTCTGGCATGGACCGAAGAAGATAGGGATGATCAGGTGTCACTTGAGGAAATAAGCCTGGCTTATTTACATTTATTCATCCACTACACTTATTTACCTTTGATATACATACACACTACTATATTTTATACTCAAAGACTATATTTTATTAGACACCATTGGTGGTGTCATACTAACATTATCACACACCGTTTTCAGGCCACTATTGTACTAGGGTACACGAACTGACCTCATGATTGTAGGTTTAGGTTTATGGATTATTTAATGTTATATTATGCTTGTAAATGAAATATTATAAGCACTAGTTTGATTTTGAGCTTAGGATGCTCATATATATGGCCCTTGGGGATTTTTTCATTTCTTTATATATTGTTTATTTGTATCTGTTGTATATCTATTACTATATATTGTGGAATTTTCATGCATTATTACTCATTAATTTATTATTGATGACCATTATTTATTATATTGTTATTTTTTTATTTATTATTTCTTCCAATCTCTTTATTTCTAATATTGAGTTTATAGTCTCCCCACTACACCACCTTTATACCACTGCTGCTACTTGGAAGCCTCTGGCATATGTGGAGGCACTCCTGAGGTCATGTGATCAACCAACTCAGGGAACTATTTTAGTGGATCCAGAGTCCAAATGTTACAAATTGGTATTAGTGGTACCCTTTTTTCCTTTGGTATTACATTTTGGGAATTGTAGATAAGATACTAGAAATGTGTTGGAACATAGCAAATAGCCAGTGTTTACATCAATCAAGCCTACACATGAGGGAAATATCATGTTTCCAAGTATGAGACAATTGTTTATATTGTTAGATATTGTAATTGATTATTATTTCACCTTCTTTTATTTTTGTACTTCTGTAAGTTACTAATTCATGGTTTTTACACTTCTCTCGGTATGGTAAGGAAGGGTTGTTACATGCATCATCATAGGCATGTATAGATTCACATGTCATGTATATTTCATGCCATATAGATTTCATTGTAGGTTTCTTAATCCATGATTATTTTTATGACTTTCTTGTGTGATTACCAGCGTGGTTATTCATATTCCTTCATAGAAAATTACATAGATATTTCTCCTATATACACATTTTGGATGTTTTTTCCATGGATTCCCTTATTGAATTTCTATGTTGTATCTTTCCAAAATTATTTTCATATTCACCATCTTTATTTCCATGATTGCTTAATTTTTTATACTATGATAAAAAAAATGGTTCTTAAAGTGTCTGCATCAACCTAGACGATGTTTTCCCATATAACTCGATGGTGGCACATTAATAGACCCATTATTACATGTCTAATACAAGGACCATTGGTTTCATGGGATGAATCTTGTATGGTGGTTATTAAATGGGTTCCCACAACAATTTATAAAGAGTATGGGCCTTTATAAATTGGGAAGGTTAACCTATAAAATCAAACAATCATATATGGATTATTTATAATTTTGACTTAAAATGAAAAACTATTTTCTATGAAATGAATAACAATTGTAAATTATATATTCAGGAACCATTATATGTTGGTAATGGTAGTGCATCTAACTAAAACAGAATTATTATATATATATAAATATATATTGAATTAATTATCTTATAGAAAATGATTCCCTTTAAATAAGGGTGTAAATTTAAACTTGTAAAGGCTTTTGCCTCTATAACTCGGGCATGATGACCCATATGACTAAATCTCTAAAGTTAAAAAATGGACCAAAGTAGGACAATTGGGGCATGTTTACTATGTGATAATCCCATTAAAGGTTTTTTAAAAATTTTATTGAGATAGAGGAACCATTATAGGTTGGATTATTCATTTTAGGACTTGGTACTTATCCCCATGGGGGTATATTTATACAATTGGTATGGTTAGTAAAATTGTCTTCATCTATATATATGGTGTTAGATATAAATTTATGGTGGCATATTACTTGACTAGCCAACTAACTTGATAAATATTTTTTATTCTGCCCTAATGATTTATTTCTATGAAGATTCCATTAATTAAAATTATAATTAAAACCTATAGGTTGTTTTCCTCTATCACATAGAAATTGAAATTTTCTCCAACCAATCTAATTGGGATAATTTCATGGTTAAAAATATTAATTAAATGTTTTAAAAGTAAATTATAATATAATTGCCTATAATTTTTTATGGTTTCATCTATTTTTAGTAAATATTATAGTTACCTTAAAAGATATTAATTGATATCCCCTTCTTGAAATCTATTTAAAATGTTTTAATAAATAAGAATAAAATAAATTCCTTAAATAAAAACACTTTATAGGTTCTTATTGAATGTACAGTCATGTAAGGGTTAGTCTTAGTCTCACCTTGAGAGATTCTTGAAATGGGAAGGTGAACATGTCAATTTGGTCATGGTTGGATTGTCCTTGTAGTTATGTTGAAATTAAGGGTTGGGCAGTAGAGCACAATGATTGTTATCCATTACCCTATTTTTAAATGTTGACTCCATATGTTAAAAGGAAGGGTTATCATGTGTTGCAGTACCATTGGAAATTAGAAACCAAAAGATTTTTGGGATAAGCCTTAGTCATTACATGTTTTGTCCATTAAAAATTGAGTTTGGTATGAATGTTTAATGGTTAGTCAATACCCCAGATAGATGTGTGGTTTTCAATTAATTTGAACCTAAATAGGGTATTACCATGTGAAGATAGCCGATGATTGTTATACTTGTATCTATCTACATTAGTGTTCTAACCTCTTAGTGTGAACTACCCTATCTGGATGCATAGTGATGACTAGGGCCCTATAGGAAAATACACAGCAGGTAATTTTGTATGCCTAGTTGATAAATTATGATCATTTTAGGTCAATTATTCCTTAACTATTTCAATTTTACCTCTTCTAAAATAGTGTTTGTCGGCATGATAGATGTCATGTATCCGATACTCGTGAATTGACTATGGTTCTCATGCTAGAGGGCTTATGGATAGGTGAACAAAACTACATTCCATCACATTGACTTAGACACTAGTAGGTCAATAATTTTTTTTAAGGATGTCCTAGGGAAGTGGTTTTTCCAGGACTATGTTTTCCTTTTTTGTGTAAGATCCATTTTATGATCATTTCTAGATCTATGCATGGTAGGTTCTTAAGTATTTTTATTCAAGAATTATGAATAATATACTTTTTTAAGGTACCCTGAGTTAATTTTCATTAAAGTTGGTTTCAAGGGGCTAGACTATTCAGGTGCAAGGCACAGTTGATTGGTAGTGGTTGTACAATTGACACTCTCTTATAAAAAATGACATATTAAGGAAGACAATAATTTTAAAAATCATGGAACATGTGGGATACATAATTTTGAAGAGTATTTCCTTTGTATCTAATGTAGTATTGAAATTCTAACATTTTATAAAACTTTTAATGTTTTACCCTGTTAGTGGATGACTCACGGGTGAATGATTTGGGTCTCAAACTGGGTGTTACGAGGTGAGCATCATTTTTTGTGTGATATGTTGGTTATGCTGGTTATGTGTGGTAACTATTTGAAAGCAAATTTCTATGATTGGAATGGTTTAATACAAGGAATTATGGTTTTGAGTATGTGATTTCTATGGTCAAGGTGACCTAGAGATGAGGGGTAAATTAATTGAATCACCCTATATAAAGAGCTAATTCAGAAAGTCAACCAGGTGACATCAGATAGTTGGTCCATGTTTGGACCTAGACAATCATGGGTGGGAGACATGGTGTTCAGTGTTGGAAAAAAGGTAGAGATAGACTGTTTTAAATGTGATCATGTCTTGGTAGTAGCAATACATTCCGATTAGTAACATCTTGGCATACTTGCAGTTAGTCACAAGCATGACATATATCTTAGAATTGTCTATATTACACTGATAAAGAATCAAATATATGATGATCTATTAATTTATCCTCTATTTTTTGGATGAAATAAATCCCTTTTAGTGTACTCAAGGTGTTTTTATAATCATTCCACTCAGTTCATTATAGACCAATGACCACTCAAATGTTGTGACCCTAATTATTATTTGAAAATATTCTGTTCTCCATGGGTACTATTATCAAGAATCCAGAATGAGTATGGGGTGAAATTTATGTTAGTTCTCAGGATGAGTAGGTTATTATCTTATAAATTACAACCATTTTATCTGGGAATGGATAGTGAAAATAAGTTTCTCATATTGTTGTAATGATTACAAGGAAACTCTTAATGTGGAGATCAAGACATCAATCGTTGGTATATGATCCTCATGTGAGAAATGTCACAGGATCCTAAGACTGGTGATTGGGAAATCATTTTGGAACTCATATAAAATTAAATAAATGTCATAAGGTATGGAAATATTTATTGTTAAATGGAAGGTAAAATTTAAATTATAGACTTTGTGGAGTTCGAGTGCGGGCATAATGCCCAAAGATGATTAAGAAAATCCATAGAGACTCGATTAGGATTGTGTCGGTGCTTGTGATATAACATGATGATGGATTGGTTTTTAATATTTTTTTATAGGAGACATAATCAGATGTTTTTTATGGGCTTTGATGAGCATGCTCAGAAATAAATTGGTATGCCATGGGACATGGATTTATAATTGGTTTTAGTGGTGTGTCAGTTGTTAAAGCTGAGCATTTTCGAAATAAGTCAACCAGAGGAAGATCGACTTCAATTTCATCAATAATAGGGATGTTATCGATTAGGTACCATGTTTATCATTCCCTTAGCATGATATAAGAGTATATTTAATGGTTGGTTGATGATTTTCAAGATAAAAAGTCAATGCAACAAGTCCATGTTGGGTCAATTCAATTTCGACCGCCCTTTATTTTAGACAAACATACCGAGATATTCAATAAGACACTATTTTGGATGAAAATATTATTCAAAATTAATTATATTAGGAGTTTTAATGTTTTATAATAAATGATTCCAGGTTCACCATTTTTTGGGTAGCCTCCAACTGGTTTTGTTCGAAGAGGAAGAAATACCCAACAGTTCCCTTATTTGATATATTTACCAAACCTACATTCCAATGGTATGTAGTCATTAGGAAATTTCAATAATTATTATTAGGGAATCACATTGGTTGATAGGATGGGAGGTTAGTATCAATACTCACTTTTGTGGGGAATTATTTCCTATTACATGACTCTATTATACATTTAAAAAATATTTGTGAATCGCTTGTTAAATACCTAATATTACCCGAGTATCCCTTTAGATAAAAATCAATAATTAACATGTTATTATTTTTGAATCATCTTTAGGTATCTTAATTTCTTCATCAACAAAGAAATATGTATGTATCTAGGGTTCTCAATCGATGGCACCCTTTTTATGCGAATTATATTTTCTTAGGTCGTTTGTTGTTATGATGCTTGTTTTAAGCAATGTAGTGGTGATATTTGAAATTTATCATCATCTAGGGATGCATGATTTATCTTGATATCATGATTAGAAAAATAGAAAAGGGATACCTAGGTATCCTCATGAAATTAATTAGAACCCACATAGTTCAGTGTAACTTAATGAGACCCATCTTACCTTTTAAGGTCATGTGAAAAGAACCACACCATGCAATTTAACAACATGAGGCAAGGAAATCTTTGTGAAAGGTACCTAGTCAAGGTTGGTGTATGAATTAAATTGAATCATACTAATGTACATGGAAGGGATATATCCTCCCATTCAATATATGATGTTTTTGGTAATTTGGAATAAAGAAGATTAGGGTTGAATTTGGGTTGTTAGGTTTCAAACTCAAGGAGGCTTCTAATGTATCCTGTTTGAACCGGAATCAAATCCCATATATTTTAGAATTTGGTTCTTACAACTATAGAGGACTTATAAAGTTATTTCTCATAGGGGATAATTCCTTTAAGATGGATTTGAGGACCCAAACCTATAAAGGTCCTCTGAGAGTTTTTCTCAAAGGGGATATGGCCCTTTGAGATAGTTATATTACATTGAGGACCCACACCTATAGAGTTACTATGAAGTCTCATAGAGAATATGGACCATTTTGAGGGATACATATCATAGAGAACCCACACCTATGAGGCCCCTCAGGAAATGAGGGAGGAAAATATGGAAAATGATTCTCTTTTAAGACAGGTATTTTACTATTCAAATTTCATGATCATCACTAACCCATAATTCCAAGTGAGTCATTCTTAGTGTGAGAAGCAAGATAAAGTAAAACATATGAAAAACCAGATAATATCTTTCATATATTCATAGGGGAGTCCATGGCTATGGGAGATATAAATGGATTTTATGTGCTAGTCTCCTCTACAGTATTCATAACCTAGTGTTGGGATGTACACACCACATAGGTAAAACCTAAAAGAAATAAAAGGGGATTACTCAAGGTGGGATTCATTATTCCCAGTCTTAGAGAAGATGGGGGAAGGATAAAACACCATCCCCTATCAAATTTAAAGGCAAGTGAATTTCCTCGCTTTTAATTATGGGGAGGTCCCTAGAACTACTAAATTGGTTGGGGTCTTCATTACCACAGGGACGCACAACTATAAACACCCCGAGGATCCTTACCATTTTTTTTGGAAAAGTGTGTTACTACTCTTACAGATAAAAATCACAATTGAAAGTTAGACATGATGGTGTGTATTTATCCATGATTTTGAAAATCTGGAGGCCTCAAAGGAGGTCTTTATTTTGAATATCTCAGATGAGAGACTTATGGAAAGAGTTTACATATCATAAATAGGGAAGGATAGGGATTAGAGGGTAGATCACGTATTTGAGGGTCTATAATGAGGAATGAGGTTCATGGAATGTAGACCTAGGTGAACTGAATAGGTCTTACACATTGTAGACCTTGGAGTTATGGAAGTTTCTCATGTGGGGGTAGAATTCATGAGATAAAAGAAACTTTTGGATGATGTAAAACCATGGAAACAACACTTGGGGGGGGGGGGGGGAATTCATCTAGGCTCCAAGGGTTTCTTCAGTTATCCCTAGAAGGTTCTCATGAAGGTCCCTTGTTTGGTAGGTGAACTTTGAACTAATACTTCCTGACTAGGGGGAGTGTCTCCATGTAGAGATATATTTTATTCACAAACTAGAGGAACATTAATCCCACTATTCTCATTAATTCCCTCCACTCTCTGGTATTGTAGTTCTAGATGAATGGTTTCATGAGAATGTGTGAAGGAATATGGGAGAAATGATTGAGGTATTCTTATGATCTTCTAGTCATTTCAATTAAGAAGACCATGTGTCCTATTTATAGGAATTTTTAGGACCCTGGGAGAAATAATTAACTCCCACATGTGTTTCAAAATGGTCATCATGTAGGTGTAAGATGAGTGAATTTCCTATGAATGCTTTTCAAGGTCTTGAACGATTTCTCTCACACACATGTTGGACCTATGTGGTGATTCTAACATACATGTTGGACATATACCGAGACACTCATTCGACCTTGTGCAGTATTTCATGGCCGATTCCTACAATCCTTTATATCTTTCAATTGAAATTTTCTTGAAGTATTATCCATTTAAAAATTTCATTCCTTCATAAAAAGAGTATTTCAATAAAATCCCCCTCATGATTGGATCTAATTAGAATTAGAGGGTCTGATATTGAGGTGGATAAGAAAATATGTTCAATGAATCATTCATTTTTGGGTATTCATGTTTTTGTGTTCCACTTTGCATAGGATTCAGGATCACCATGACCTGAGTGATATACAAGGGAGATGTGAATGGGTGACCAGTATAGGTTTTTAATATATTGTTGTCATGCAGGTGTATCGTATAGTTCGGTCGCATAGGTGTCACTATGTTAATATATACAACATCAACTTTTCAGATGGTTCTCACTAGTACATTACCCTTCTTATCATTCATGTGATCTCACAACACAAATCTATATACAAAATCTCTATTCACATAGTCCTAGTATTCCATCATCATCATGATGAATACACTTGGCTGAGTGACCAGTATTAGGGAAGCTGAGTGAGTGACCGACATGAGGTCACTTGGGCAAGTGACCAACGAGAGGTCACTTGAGCAAGTGACCTGTGCGAGGCCACATGGTGAGGGACCTATGTGATTCCAATTACTTTTACAATTTTTGAATTCCTAAATGTTTTTGAAACCAATTATTCATATATAATGAAAATATCAACACTTACTTATAGATATCCAATGGTCACCTAGAATGAAATAGTTTCAGATTACCAGGGTGGTAATTGTTTTGTGGAGATGCTTGATATTGTCGGGCTAGATTATTATGATGCATGATTCACCAATCTCATAGAATATTTAAATTATATGAAGAAGTATCATCATGAATATATTTAGAGTAACTATGAACCACTTTATGTCCACGAGATTCTGGGTGACATCTTCATCCAAAAGATAAAGAATTGTCTCTTGCTCTCCTAGTTCATAGAAAACATGAAATTTACCACTACCAACATCTTGGACAAGGGAATATACATTAATTAAGGAACACCTCTCACAACCTATGTCATATATCATAGTAGTTACCCCGTAGAATTAAATATTCATACCCCCAATTTGAAGTCGCACTGCTACTCATCCATGTTTTCAACATCCAAGATAGACTAATCAAAAGTATAGAGGGAATACTCAGACCTATTCCCTAAAGGGGGGGGGGGAATCTGAGTAGATGTGGGTGTACTGGTTGTTTCAGACTTGTATTTATTTGGTAACCCAACGTTAGGATATTAGTATTTTTGAGGTTTTCTTGGTGGAAAAGAAAAATATATAAAAGAACCCAGATATTATCTGAAATCCCACAGGGTGTCGTTAATTTCCTATAGGGATACTAAAATTTAATAATTTAAAATACTCAGAAAAACTACTAGAAATATAGTACATGTAAAGCCTGAGTGTTGAACCCACATGGATGATCCATATATTCAAAATTAATTAAATAAATTGAAACAGAAAATTGATAGATTTGTTTGAAGAAAAAAACAATGTTAAAAAAATATTCGGTTTGATATCAGAATAGAGTCATTCCAGGTTTACTGATTTTTAGGTTCATGTGTTAGGGATTCAACTAATAATGGATTAAATATGTTTGGTGTTGGAATTAGGTCAACATGGATCCTTTGTCTGGGTACCCTACCCCAATCATGTGATTACATCATTGGAATGGTTATCTAATAAATAAATCACAAAACTAAGAAACCCTAAAACCATCTTTCAACATTACTAACATATATTTCATAAATTTCATACAAAGAATAGGCCAACTAGTTTATTAAATGAAATAAACATCCTCACTTCCTATGAAATGGTCATGAAATTGAAAAAATATGAATATTGGAATTTATAATTGATGTTTCAACAATACAAAATAGTAATAAAAAAGTGAAATAATTCCTAAGTGTCACATCACCCGACAATAACATCATACAAAAAAAAAACTACTCGATCATGCTTGGAATGATGATAGCGAGTAGCATGGATACTGTAGGAATAATGGTGTCAAAGAACGATGGTGTAGCATTGCTCCATATCATCACTCCATGTTTGAATCTCATCCATGTAGCTCTATTTCATCATGAATGTACCTTACTATGTGGTATAGGTGTGTTTTTTAAGAGTTTCCATCAATCCCTCAACTAATAGTGTCATTATTGTCTAGTCTATTGAAACTTACATGACATTTAAATTTACACAATGTGTAATCATTTTTAGTAGTGGATTTTTCAAATCATTCCTTCCCTAAAAATTCACAATGTGTATTTCTATATATGATATGAAACTTCTTTTCATAGCATGTAATGGTGTAATGACTTGTCTTGAGGGGAAGAAAATTCTTTTGAATCTCATGTTATGTAATGAAATACACGATGTGTAATTATTCAGCTCTAGTTCCACAACTTTTTCTCATCCTCAAAAATCTAGTTGCACACCACAAGGGAAGCTTGTGGTGAAAAGTGTTCTTAATCTTCTATTTTCATCCATTATCATTCCTTTTTCATAAGTTTTTTTCTACTATATGTCAAAAAAATAGTTAGAAAATTGGAAGGATTCATCAATTAAATATATAATTGAATAATTTAAAATACCATAAAACACATGCATGAAATATAGATAGCATTCTCATTGAGTTGTTTAGAAATTGAAACCCATAGACTAAAATCTTCCACCTGACACATGGTGAAGTAGGACTCAGTTTATGGGATGCCAAAAATGCCTATGGGTGGACCATTCTTAGAGAGTTGTTTGATGGTTTTATCCTTCAAAAATACAACTAGGATAATGCTGAAAGGATACCTATTTTGGATCATTATCTATTGAAGATAGACTGGGATATCAAGTAATAAGTCCTTCTATAAAGGGGGTTGTCAATTCTAAGGTATGGATGAATTCATTTTTGGATCTCAAGAGGGAGGGCCCCACCTAAAAAATCCTACGAGATGTAACACAATTGAGAAGCAAGGAATTCTTAGTAAATTATATCCCACATTGGAACAAAGAAAAATAAAACAAATGGGGATATATCGTCCAGTCAAAAATACCCACCAAGACACATCTTTCAGGATTATTAGTGACGTGGTTAAGAATTTATATACTACAAGTTCATGAGTCCAATGGTGGAATAAGGTCAGGAACATTCATCATAGTATCCAAGATAGTAGTGGGGAACTAAATAGGATTGGTGGACCCTATATTAGCAAGGAATCACCTATTTTTATTTCATGTACCCATATAAAAGGCCCATTTTATAATTGATTGGCCATTTCATGAACTCTGGGGATGGACTATGATACATTTTCTTCTTATTCCATGATGATTGGAATCAATGTTCTTAAGGGATGGTTTGGAACTATCATCAAGGTTGTTTTTGGAATCCATCCCTTCTCCCTAAAATATATTGAAACATTAAAGATATAGAATATATTGATGGAATTAAGGTTGTTTATATATGAGGATCCACCTAATGAGACATTCCCTGATGACAGAAAAGAAATAGATGAACCGAGATCATATATGATATCCATCATGGATTGTGTGTCGGTGGCCTGAATGAATGGAAATGTTATTTTTGAATACTACACCCCTTAGAGATTCTCACATCAATTTAAGTACCTAATATTTTTTAAATGTTGGGGACAGAGCCTTATTTCTATTATTAAATCAAAGTAAAGACATCTTTTAACTAGGTAGAGGGAGACCGATTACATATCCCGAAGGCTGAGTGGGCATTTATCCCATTACATGGCCCATATGCCCAATTTTTTGGCCCAAGGCCCATTTAGTGAATAGTACTGCTACAGTACCCCCACCTGCTACAGTATTGCACAATACTTGCCACTGCTACAGTGCCCTGCCACTGCTATAGTGCCCACTGTTGATACAGTTCTCCCACTACAACAGTACTACTATAGTACCCTATGCCCAATGGGTTTTGAACCCCCATTTTTCATGTAGGATTAAGGGGTGCTTACCAATAAGACAAACCCCAACTACATTCAAGTACCTATATCAACCAACTGTATCCCCTCTAATGTATGTTCTATCATAGAGGAACCCAATGGTGGCTCAAAAACATTGGGTTGTCTTGGTTGTAGAGGTGAATCAAATGGTAATTAAACTTCCTTCAACATTTGCATACATATGGAAGACCTCCTAGTATGATTAAGCTTGGATTTTTTCATAACCCCAAGTTTCATTGGAAATTAACAAGCCCCATGTCATGGACATAATGACTATTATATGGGGGATGCATGGTAACCCCCACTCTTTAGATGGTGATAGTGGTGTGTCCTTGAGCTCTCCAGAATGAACTCATGCCTAGTTCAATCTACCAGTTAGGATAAAAATGGATGTTCTAGTTGATATTGAGCCTTGAAGACCCATCCATCATTATTGAGAGGAAACATGAGCTCCGATATCCCATCCTTTAATCATGACAAATAGAACAAGGAATCTAGTGAAACCATGGTGTGTTAGCTCTTTTTTACATCAGGATGGAAGAAATCAAATTTCATATTCCTAGATGAAATCCAATTTTGGTAGGACATGCCTTGTGATTCCAAGGATCTACGGTCCCTCAGTCATGTTAGCCTATAGATTCCATAGACTGGGGATGTTCAATCCCCACATGACCCACACATTGATGAAAATACTATTAAGGTGGGAAAACATATCCAAGAAATGGTGATTCTCATTTAAGCTACCAATAATCAGAACCCTATTGCAAGGAGAGTATAGGATATGATGGACCATGGTGCATGTAAAGGGGTCGATGAACCGTTGACTAATGAAAGGGATGAATTCATTGACCCTCAAGATGTAAGTATATCCTTATCTTGTTTTCCCCGATCACCTCATTCTTTTTTTAATAATGAAATTACTAGGGAAAGGTTGACCATAACATGCAGTGAGTAGAGGGAGAATTGTTTAGGATCCCTTAAATAGATTATGCCTCGATAAGTTCCCTTATTGGGGCTGGGGGATCGGATCCTGAATCGAGGGAGACATCTTCAAGACATATGATGATGAAAGAGGAGATGGTGGGAAGGTCATCTCGATTCCCACCACCAAAGCTTTTTTTGAGAAAGACTGTTCTAGTCCTTCTATGTAGAAGGTGAATGAATGGCAGAGAGTGAAGTGATTTTCCAAGTGAAACAATATCCATGGTGTGTTTTCCTGACATCATTTATCCTTGATTTTTCTAGATTAAATGCTTAATCATGCGTATGGGTTGTAGAATCCACTCCCCAATCCTCTATCATGGTGATTGGGGACGGTCCTTCCAGAACCACATAAGAAATTATATAATAGATGCAGATTCCTTCTAGTATGTCTGTCCCTTTGATATGGGGATTATCGAGGGCTAAGGAAACATATATTCGAGTCACTATAGATAGGGAGGAGGATCCCAGTGAGGTCAAATCCACACAATATAGTGTCATTCACCAATCACTGAATTCCCTTCCTTGTGATTCTCAAATACATCCCATACACTAGAGGATCATGTGAACACCAAACAAAGTCATATGACCACTCTATACGGGGATGAAATGGACCTCATACCATCCAATGTTGGTGTTGGTGCTGATATTTATTTAGCAGGGACAAAAAAGGCCATTCTCACTAAGAGAACAATTGATGATTCTGATGGGGAAACATATGTTTTTCCTAATCCAAACACCTTGGAAACCATTAATGTTGAGAATTATATGATATTTAATTCAATATATAATGAAATAATTGAAGCACCTTGTCTAGATATTGATATTCTTTACTACCTAGTGAATTTTAGGGAAATTAAAAAGTACTTGCATGGATGTGAGTTTCCATTTTTTTTGTTGTTTCTCTGATGAACAGAATTATTATGTCCAATAAATTAAATTAATGATCTTGATCATTTTATATTTTTCTTTAGAAAATGGTTCTAAGGAAATCCATGACTAGGGTATTGAGGTCTATCCTACCCATGATGCCAAAGGAATGATAGTTGAGGGCCTTAATTTGGGATATTCTCAAGATCCTTCCATCCTGGGCCAGGAGAAAACTCAGGGTAATATTGCTTAAGTGGAAATATAACTATTTAGTGTTGAGACTGGAGATGGTAGGGGGAAATTTACTAAGTAATTGATCCATCAATGGGTGAGTTCCATTAACTGATTCGATTCTTTTTTTTTCTCTATTTTAATTATCTTTCATGGTTGATGACTAATATCAATCATCCTTCAATGTTGGAAGATGTAGTGGATAAACACAAAGGAGAGGCCTCCTCCCCAACTTAATAAACTATTAAATGAGAGGGTTATGTCACTACAAGAAGTAAAATACAAGACACTTACCTATGTGAGCTAATTCCAGAGTACACCTCTCCTCCTGAGAGCAGTTCTACAGAAATCTAGGAATCTAAGAATACATTTCGGGCATTCTATCAGCTTATATGGTAGAAAAAATAGTATTTATTATTAAGGAATCTCGTAGTGGATCTATCTTTAAAACTCTACCCTCTTCAGAGAGTGTTTTTTCATTTTGTGGTATAGTATATTTAAATACCGCATATTCCACATTAACATGAGGGAGATCATTCTCTAATGAGATCAAGATAACAAGTCACAATAGTACCTTATCAAGGAAAGTATTTTTATCATAACCAATGACCTCTGAGCTACATTATCTAGGGTGGATCTCATCCATGATAAGAAATGGGTGGAGTTCAAGTAACGGAATGATGATAAACACATTCATATATCATGCCTCTAATAATAGATATATACCACTAGGGGGGGGGGATCATATAACATCATCATTTACTCAAAGAGTATCAAGTAGAAGGGGAGACATCCATTATGACTGTGGTGGGGGAACTCTGTCTGTATAGGGATTCTAAGGTTATTCAGCTTGTCAATATTAAATTGGCCATTAATGGGGCTTGAGAGAAACTCTAATAACATAAGAGTTATGTTTATTTTCTTTTATGAATTTTTATAGAGTGAATCAAATTTGGGGATTCTACCATAATTATTTCTCCATAAATGAAAATAATCTTAATTCCAATCATCTATGTCTTCATCCCTAGCATACTTTGTAGTTATAAAATAATACTATAGTGGGATTTTTTAGCTAAACTTCCTCATGTAAATTTATTTTGATCACAATGATATTAATGAGAGGGTTCTCTAATTTTTTCCCTTGTTGTTTGATAATAACGAGTATAATTCAACTATTCCTCGGATCATATGACATACATTACAAAAATTGTGTTTATTTGTTCAACACCATAATTTATTTCATAATTCAAATATGAATAACAATTAGTTAGAGAGACGTGGATTTTCCACTGGCCCCCATTTCATGTTTTCAACCTAATAATATTTGTGTCTCTTTTCATTGCTAATTTTTTTCTAGAACATTAAAAGGTGCATTTACCAGGATATTAGAATCAAATTTTCCCCAAGTTTCCCATTTGTGGGTTTTCATCCTAAAGAGTACTGTATCTATTTTAATTTATATTTTTTTCCTAAACCATGTGGCGTGCATGTATGGTGATTTGAGACTCAAATTTTTCTTAGGGTTACCTTTATTGGGTTTTAAACCTGTCAAGTACTATGCCTCTTTTTGTGGTCCGTTTAGAGTCATTCAATCTGGGCTAAATGTACTGGTGTTTTTGGTCAAAAAACATTGAACATGAATAATGGAATGATGAACCAAGGGGGGTTTTCAAGCTAATAATGTTCCATAATTATTCAGATATATAAAGAGAAATTTGGAGTTCTGATTTTGTGATTTTCATATCTAAAACATGGTGTGATAAAATTCTACAAGGGATGACCATGAACAATTTTCAAAAATTGGTTTCCAACATGATAGTTTTAGTGATTATGGAGATAGAAGAGGTCTCACATAAGGATAGAAGTTCCTATGGTTGAAAAGACCTTTTTTGAAAAAATTATACAAATCCAAACTTGGGCATATCAATATATAGTCAAACAAGGGTGTTCTAAAAAATTTTATATTCTATCTCGAATGGAATGAGAAATATTATATATATTTGTATTTCCAATGAATCATGGGGTGTTTAGTGAATGGAATGTTTATAATAATGAAGGGATAATCTAGGTTGGAACTGGATATGAATTGTGAATGGATCCTATAAAAATTTGGTTTTGTATGAAATGTAGGAGGGATTCTGTTTTGATCTAATACTTGAAAAAGATGATTACTAGGAGAAATCCCTCACTACCTACCTAGATCAAGGTTATGACCAATAATATAGAAAAAAATGATTTGGTTTTTGTGGATACTAGTCCTAGGATGGAGGATCTAGGCATCAATTTCTGTCTTGATGGAAAGAGAATCTAGCTGTACACAGTTATTTAGGGTGATGCCATGGATTACAAACATTATGAAGAAAGGATCATCTGGATGAGGGTTAAACATCATGAAGTATAATTTTTAGAGACCAGGACATGTACATTTTAGTTTAAATTATTACTGTAAGGATTTTGAGGGAAACATTTTAAGGTTGTTTAGTTTTTATTGAATGATTAATTATTTTCACTTTCAAGAGAATATGTCCCAACATGTTCCATCATTTTCATGAATGAGGGGGGGGGGGGTTAAGATGTAATATGGGGATTCTAAATATAATAAGTGATATTGGAAAAGTATGTTTTGTAATTTCCATAGAATATTTTTGAAATGAGGTTTCCAGTATAATGTTTCTAGAGATTATGGCGATAGAAGATGTCTCTCCTGAGGACAATTGTCACTCTAGTTGATAGGCCATTTTTGTTGATGACTTCTGAAAATCCAAATAGGGGAATATCAATGCATATTTAAATAAAGGTGTTCTAAATAATGTGATATTCTATGGATGATGGCTGAATAATGATTAAGGAGAATAAAATTTCCTTGAACAAAGAGTTTGTTTTGTGTAAAGAAGGTGCTGGAGTATAAAAGGATAATTTCATGTCCAAATTACTCAATAATGTGTGGGAATTCTTATTATGAAGTTATGAAGTATAAATATAGATGTTTTTGTTTATGTTATATTGTATCTATGCCAGATAAATTGGATATGGGTTTCTCTACGTATCCTCTCAAATGGAGAATCAAGCCACACATAGTTCTTTGAAAGATTCCACTCAATAATTGATTTTTTCTAAGGGGAGGTTGAATTTTTCATTGAATATGAGCTCATGAGTGGGGTGATAACTTTTATAGGTCATTTAAATGAATATATGATTCATAAATAGGGTAGTTGGTCATTTTTATATTATTTCTCGATGAGGATGTTGGGTCCAAGTGTCACTATATATCTCATCAAAGTGTGAATCAAGCCACATGTAGTTCTTGGAGCAGATGATCTGTGGGAGGCCAACACCTAGGATAGTGTCACACTCAAAAAATATAATGCAATGTGACATAGTTTTATGTCATGAAAAAAAATAAACCCTGAATTTTAATTCCATGAGGTAAAAAAATTTGGTGTGCCTTTTAAAATTATTCATCTTGGACCAAGTTAACCGTAATGTGAACTAATATGGAATGATAAAGTGTGGATGATTTTATTAATACTCCTATGATCATGATATATATGTTCAGTGTGAGAAATATGGAGTGGTAAATGTTTATTTCACCATATATAGGTGATTAAAAGGAAGTATATGGGTACTTTGATCTTGTGGTGGCTGATCCCAGATGTAATATCTAGGTGTATCTATATATCTCAATGAAATGAGAGTAAATATATATGTAGTTCTAAGAAATCCATTTAGTTTAATGTCATTCTGAGAGGTTGAATATATCTTGTAGTTTTATGTCATATGTTTAGGACCATACTTCATAGAAACAATGATTTATGTAAGGACTACCACACCATGGATGTTCCAACATGATTTTGATGTGAAGAAGGAAATTGTAAACCATGATCTTGGGAGTTCTCACATCAGGATTAGTGATAACGAAAAATTATATAGGTACTAACCATAGAGTGTGTTCAAAAAAGGGGGTTTTGACAAAATTTTATTGGGGCTTATAGATACATAAGATGTCACTCCTAAGGATTAATGTGTCTTTAGTTGACATGAAATTTTTGTGGGAGTCTTATGGAAATAAAAATTTGGGTATATCAATTCATAGTCAAAACAATTGAATCCTTAGGACTCTGACATTGTTTTACCAGTGGATATAGATTTATTATAGAGACCTGAAATTTCCCAAGATATGGATTATGATGTGTGGTAGGAATATTTCCACAAAAAAAGGAAGCATTTTGACTTACATTGTCCATGGGATGTGAAGTCCCCTGTATAGATATTATTTTTTATGTAGGGGGATTTGTTTACCTTGTGGATGAGCCTTGTTAAATAAGTCTGGGGTTCACTAAATATCTCTTTAAAGATGAATAAATCCATACATTTTTGTTATATGTAGGTGTGGAAGGTGGCCAATTCCAAGTGTAGTGATCCACTCAAGTAGGGAGAAAAATGTAATTTAGTTTTACATGGTGCAACAAGGATGTGAACTATGTAGTTTTATATCTTGCGGAAAGGATATTTTTGTATAGTTTAAAGAATTTTGTCTAGGATGTTAGCCCAGATAGTTTATAGTTGTATAGCTCTGACTACAATGTCTTATATGCCCGGGACATATAACTAAGACCCTATTTTATTCCTTTTAGGGTCTTACATCTTGGACAAAATGTTGTGTAGTTTATCATCATGAAACAAGGATATGGGAAACCATTTAGTTTAACATCATATGGAGGGGGTGATATATGTTCCTTTTAAGGTCATTTATACTGGACAAATGATGTTATGTACATTAACTTCAGGAGGTCGAGATGAATGTCCCTTTATTACATGATGTATTTCATGAGAAATATTTTATCAGTAAAGACTGTAATATGATCCCCATCCATTAAGTTCGAGGAATGAGATATATTAGAGTGGACCTTGTGTATAGTATAAGGTCCCTCCCACATCAACTCATGATTTGGAGGTTTATTCCTTGATATCATTGGAGTCCTAGGGAATAGTACCAATTATACTTGATGGAATGAATGGAGCTGAAATGTATTATATATGGCTCACTCTATTAGAATTTGGTGGTACTCTAAGATATGCAATGTATGTAGTGTCTTCTCATTGAGTCTCTCAAATTCATCAAACCATTTTTGGGATTTATCAACTATAGATAGTCAATCACAGATAAGAAAAAAACTAAGTGAATTTGGACGTCAATGGGTAGGACTACTTCTATCATGTATGCTAACAAATATGGGGTTTCCCATGTGGTAGTTCAGGTTATGGTCTAGTGGGCCCAAAATGCATAAAAGTGATTTTTAGGAATCCAATTTTTATCTTTATCCAATGTGTTTTAGATTATGTTATATAAGGTCTAGTTGAACAAGACTATCTATTCATTAGTCACTTCATGATAGAAAGAGAAATTATTGGTTATTAAATTATACCCCTGATATAGCTTCTCTAAATTAGGAAAATACAAATTTTTGCTATTGTCTATTAGTATCTTATGTGGGACACCAAATTTTGTAATAAATTTCAAATTCATGAATATGATGACGATTTTCCCGCTTACTTATTTGAGAGGTATTTCTTCAATAAATTTTGAGAAGAAGTTGGTATTAGTGAGGTTTTAATTGAATTACTTGGCTGTAGCTAGTGGATATGACCATAAAAAACACATTTACCATATTTAAAATGTCCAAGAGTATTTGGTTTTGTGTAAAAAATCTGGGGTATGATCGATGAAGTTGGAGCACATTTTGTAGGAATGACACTTCTTGATTATTTTTTGATCCTACATCATTGAAGGAAAGTAATATCCAAGAATTCATATCTAATTGAAGAGCCTAAACCTTGACTTGTAGGAACCACATTCTCTTGTATGTAGTTAATTAATGATGAAAGTAATCTCTTCCCCATCAAATCACCCAAGAATGATTTCATTAAATCCTCATTTATATATGACTTTATGGTGATTTGGGCTATCATAATATGTAATGTTGGCCACTCATTTCTAGGTTTTATCTTTCATGGATTTTTCAAATGAATACACTCCATTTTTAATGTAATCCATAATTGGTATCATTCATCCAGTTGTTGGACCGTCTGGTTTTGGGTTATATTAAAATATTTTATTTATTCCATTTCAATATGAAAAAGGGGATACCATTCTGTGGTGGGAAATAATGATGACTATTTAATCACGATCTCAATTCACCAAATATGTAGCTGCATTTTCTAATTCATCATCCTATGAATTCCGTGATCATAAAACATGAGTCAATATTGGATTTGTGGGAAATTCTGATATAATCCCCCATACACATTCATGTATGGGTATCTCCTCCTTTATGATAGTATAATCCCAATGGATATTCTTGATCACTATCGTTGAATCACCTCATAACGTCACATGGTATAATGGAATTTAATGCGCCAATTCTAGGCCTATGATGTGGGCCTGATATTGCGTCTCCTTTTTTACAACCTTATGAAAATATTAAGGATTAAGGTAAGACTGCCTTTACTGGAGAGATGCGTACGTATCCCAACCGAACTGTGTTAAGCTTGGTGTCCACTATTCTCTTCCCCATTGGGATTTAAGATTCTATGTAAAAATAAAGTTCCCATTTCTAGTGACTATCTTGAAAAAATAAATATCTATTCCTTAGGAAATTCAGTATTCAACGATGCCATTTCTATAGAGTATTTTTCTATAAGTATGTCTAGAAAAGCCTAGAATTTTACCCATTTATGAGGTATAGGCAGAATGTAGAACTACTTCAGGATAAACACCCACCATGAAAAATAGCTATTCAATATAGGAAGAATGAGGATGTATTTGAGAAGGTTATTGTGAGATAAAAAATAGAACTCATGGTGTTATAGGTAGTCACATAGCATCAAAACCATGAAGATCAATTATAGACAACTCTTTTTGATACCTGAATAATGATTCTCGGTATCGAGCATGATTCCACTAAGATAATAAAAGATATTTTAATTTTTGGTGTCATTATTTTGTGTGTGTAATGAACCTAGGTATTATTCTAGGGTTGTCACATAAAAATGTGTAGTTTTCTTTCAACATGAGGTATTAAATTTGGTGGTCTCAAAAGATATTTCTTGAATCATTCAAGTGAATCCTAAAAGTCATTAGATTTATTTTTTTGAGTTCGTCATTAGAGGCAGAGACACCTGCCTCAAATATTGGAGGGGAATACCTGAGATCTTTTTATACTTCCACTTACTCTTCCTATTCTCTCTTGGGACAAGTAGGTAATGATGGAAATTATTGAGAGTTAGTAAAGGAGTTAACTTTTTGAAATCTGAAAGATGAATTATAATTCATTGACCTAACTGATGATGTGGAGTTTCTATTATGTTTTGAAGGGAAGGAAGGGGTTGGATAAGAAGTATCCCCACTCAATAAAGTTGATATAACATCCAATCCAATCTTAGATGATGAGATAGGGATCTGTTGAAGCTCAGGGGATAAGATGAGGGGATTTTCAAATGAGCATTTACCATTTTATAGAGAACCAATGACGTTTTTAGTGTTTTCGGGCTCATTCGTCATGACTGATATCATGAATATTATTGAATATGTGCCAAAATTTGGGCCCATGTCTCCAATATAATCAATGGGAAACTATTATTATTCACTAATCTATTTTAAGGGACCGAATGGGGTCATTTATAGACTATTCAAGGTTGTGACCCAACTAACACCATCAGTCATGGGTTATTTCACATCCCTCGGGTAGAATAAAAAATTAATATATTGTGATTCATAGGATTCAAATGGGGATTTATCAACATGAAACGTCCCAATTTGACTAGTAATGCAATATTTGATGCACTGGTGGTATGAAGTGGGGACCTCCACATACATATGTAACTAGGAATTAATAGAAGAACATTTAAAGATGTATATTTATAAATAACCATAATTTTTTATTTAGATGCTAGGTCTCTAATATGAGCCTTGAGCTTGATTCTTACAAGGGTCTTTTGCCCACTTTTTTTGTAACCATGTAGTGTTAGTTGTGAAGGGGATAAGGTGGACTCACTATAACCCAATCGATGAATTGTTTGGGCTATAATGAGGTTGACTCCTAAACCATTTTCAATGACATCCCATTGAATATAAATGTCTTTTATTCTACTAGACACATACAGGGGCCTGCTGTTTCCATGTATAAAAACATATTTGACTTATTCAATGAAATATATGATCATGTAGAATTATTTAGGATTAATCTAATTAAAACATATCTTAGCAGTGATGTCCTCCACTTCAAATTATTTAGGGCTTAGTAAAGCCTCTAGGAGCATTTCAAAGATTTCTTTTGATAGACTTAGAGCATCCAGGATCGACAACATGGCTGGTACGAGGGCCAATTACATTAGAATATCATACTTTTGTGCAAAAAGTCTATGATTTCCAAAATGAGGATGTTCTATCATAGGGAAATTAAATAATTATGTACTAGATATGGTAAGATCATCCATTGGAATAAAATTTAAAGGCACTCATATCCTTGGTGTGTTGGGTCGAACAAATTTACCTACTATCCAAGGTCAGTTGGACAATTGAATCCCCTATAATCAATCCACCAAGATGATCAGGTTAGAGAAAATCATAGTGTATTTGAGAACTTTATTTCTCTTACTAGCTCATTTGAGGGATCCCCCATGAGTTTCAGAAGCATAAACAACCTGAGTAGGGATGCAAATAGATTATTGATTTCTACCATGAACACAAATTCAGATATATTCTTGGATCATGTTGTATCTTTCCCTGATTCCATAATCATATGTGGGGAAATAGTGTTGACAAAAATATTCAAATTTTGACAATGGATCCATTAGTTGAATGAAATTAATGTAACCTATGATTAATTCCTTGTATGATGATGATCCCATTTGGTGAGTTAAATATTATGATACCATTTAGTGGGATAGTTACCATGCATTTGGTATTAAAATAAGGATGAATGAGAGATTCAAAGATAACATTGACCTTGGTACAAGTTCATCTTACTTTCCAACCATGTATTTTTTAGAAGACCAACTATTAGATGATTGTAGTGCAAAAAAAGTCTTCTATGACACCTTGAATGTGGTTTGGGGCATAGTTGGTTGTTTTATCTATTCTTGGAGGATATAACGAGTTTGATTGATTTTATTTCTAGTCATACAATCACTAAACTTCAACACATTCCTATTGGTAAATTCTTTCCATTTTCCCTCTTCCTCTAGATTGGTGGAAAAAACACATACTACCTATATAGGTGTCTTTACTTACTTCACTGGACCAGACTGCACAATATTTTGAATGATATTTTCGATAAAACAATATTTACAGTATATTTTACCCTAATATCTTGTGAATGTGTAAACATTTAGGAGATCATCATGACCAACCTAAACAGGACCCTTGGGATTTAGAAACATGAGAATGTTGTTTTCCAAATATGAGAGGAAGTGTCCTAGGACTTGATCATATCAGAACAAATAAACATTGTTCTTTAATTATTCAAACTGGTTTTATCTCTTATTCTTTCACTGCTCTTGACAAGGAAATAATTGTTACTGATGATCTGGATATAGATTCACATGATATAATGCAGAATTTATAGCTATATCTAGTGTAGGGGATAACATAATAATGATAGTGGAAGCCTCTACTTTCCCTATTATATTCCCTTGAGATGATATAATTACTTAGGACATGGCCATGGTTCACTAGATGGATTCTTCCAATCTTTTAGAAACTATAAGAAGATTTTAAAACCCACCTATATAGTTCTCAGGGATGAGTGGGAATGAAACAATTATATTGAAGATTCTAAATAAATATGGACAATAAATAATCTAAGGGAAGCTTTAGGTTTAGTGATTTCTTTAACCCTTTCCATTGCGAAATGAAATTAAATACCCTCTCATTCAACCAATGTTTTCTATTTTTGAGGTCAGGGACTATTGTATTCTATAGAACTAAGAAGTATTGAAAGAGAAACAACAGAAAGAGTTCTTCCTACATGTGATTTATCGAGATGTAATACCGTTTTACCATTCGAAGGCTATACCTTCTAGTGTTTTTATAATGAATATGATTTAAATTAATTCTTATTATGTAGGAGCCCCCAATATGGGATCACAGTGGGACATGAAATTTTTCAATTACTACTCTAGGTCCCCTGAGCCATAGAAAATTGGAAATATAGGGTTCCCAATGTTTGGTGGGGGGGGGGGGGTTGGATCCACCCATTCTGGGTAAAGCTTCATTTCTATCTATAATGGTTCATTTCATTCTACCATGGATCCCAATCAAGAATTCAATGACTCAATAGTATTGATAATTCTTTGAGGGATGTATGTTTGTCAAAATCTTGAAAAGGGGTAGAAATAAGTAGGGCCATCTATGGCATCTCTGTTTTTACTCTTAGTGGGTAGACTATAGGGATTAGTATTTGAGAATGTGTTTGAACCATCCCTTATTGTGTACTAAAATAAGGGAACTCCTATTATCATTTTTTCATGGGGTATAAGTATTTATTTCTATACCCCATGTTTATTGGATGTTATAGATCTATTTTAGCTATTGGGAAGAACCATCCTTATTGAGGTGCATTAGTTGGGGATGTGATTTGGGGATTCCCTTTTAAAACATATCTAATAGGGATGCTTCCTTGGAGTAGTTTTGTATTATGTTTTTCCAACTCATTCATATCCTCCTAAAACATATCCAATATTTTATCAAGTGTTAGGCGTTCAACCTCTTGATAAGTTTGGTGATGTAAACACATAAATTTACATTTTCTTTTAAAGATTCCCACTAAGTAGGTAGTAATGGAGTAGTTGAGGGAATCACCAAGTTCAAATAAAGGCTGTATTTGTTGGTACACAAACCTCCCTCAGTCATTTCATTGAATACCATATTACAAATGAAAAATTTATCCTTTTATTCCTCTATATTAGCCTTATGTTCTGTAGCATCTATAGGGGTGGTGATAATGATGTTCACTTATTTGTAACACATTGTAGGCATTTGGTAAACCTCCTTGAGAGATTGTTTTTGTTATCACCCTCTAAGAGGATTTATGATCAACTTCACTAGTCCTCTTAGGAGTGTATAATGAAGGGTGATATGAATGGAATTTTCGAAGAAATTTGTTGTGCATGTCAAGGCAAAGACACTGGGTTGTGAGATATAAATAACTAGGAAGATTCATTCTATTACATTCCCCCTAAAAGTGAAAATATGAACTTCTATTAAGGATACGTTTTTTGAGGTAAAAAAATCCCCTAGTCATGTGGATTAGGGATTTTCTCATTTCATTGTCACAACCTTTTGAGTTTGGTTAATCGATATTCAAATTTTTTCTAAAAAATTCCCCATCCCACAGGGCTTGGGATGAGTCTATATTTTCCTTATTTCGACTATTGTGGATTATTTCATTATTTATGAAGTTTCTTATAGACATAGGTTGGGATCATTATAGGTTTTACAGTTGAGAAAAATGATTCCATATATGTTATAGATTCATTATGATTGGCCTACCATATGCGGGACGATTGGTTAATATTTTTAGATCCTTGATGCAGGTTTTGTTCAATGGATTGCTCTCTTATGGACCTTTGTCTTCGATAGTCATTCAAGTGTAGTTTTTGTTGATAATATAACCATTTATGAATAGAGACTATTTTTTTGAATCCATCATGATGATATAACATTAAATGAAAATAGCTTTGAAAGGTTTCACTTGTTAGAGATAGAGGTGAAGTAAAACTACCCATGTTTCTCCCATTATTTATTTTGAAAACTAGTGGGGGAATATTTGATCTGCTGGATAAAATCATTAAATGGATATAGACATTCATGGAGAAGGGATCATTTTTATTTTCCCAATTTCATATGTTGTGTAGCTTGGAGATCCTCTATGTTCGCTTTAGGGTTTATTTCTTCGATTATTGTGATGTATCTTAGATACTATTCCAAAGGAAATAATTTTATTTGTGAACAAGAGTTTTCCACATATTCATGAGGATTCATGCACCAAATCTTATGATATTTCCTCTAGAATGATATATTGGGGAGTGTCTAAGGGACATAACATGAATTGTCTTTTTCTTTTAGAAAACTGTCACCTAAAGGGAATATATATATTTTTCTCCTTTAAAATGAGGCTCCTCAACTTAATTGGACCAAAGTGGATGTCTTGACATAGATTTATTAAAAACAATGGGATTGGTAGGGATTTACTCTATCACATTGGAAGGAAGGAGATCCAAGGGTGGTTAGGAGAACAAAATTTTCCTAGAGATATTTATAGATAAGAAATAATTTCACTTTACAATGATGATGCATCATGTTTGAAAAGAATAATTTCCCTAAGTGATATATGATAGGAGTGATCACTGATAGTTAATTCGGTAAGGGGAGTACCTCCTTGATGAAGTGAAGTGTTACTATGAGGAGGACCGTCGTCTTGAAATTTCTCATGTGGAGGACTAACACAACATATTGACATTTGATTGAAAGGGAAATTACTACAATGTATACCCTAGGGAGGAACATTAGGTAGGATGATATCAAGGGGATGAACTCCTTTCTATTTGATCTTATAGGCTCATAGATAGTACCCATGGTTCTTATAAAGAGACATGATATCTTGATCTATATGATTCTAAGAATAAATCAATCCTTCATGGGAATGAATCTAGGGAGGACCTCCAAAATTAATGGTGGAAATATTTTTGGGAGGTCCTTCACAATTGTAACTAATACTTCAATTATTTGGTAATAGAGGATTACTTTCCTGATGCACCATAGATAAATGTTTGAGTGATTCAATGACACTATAATTATGTAGAGAGAGATCAAAGACTAGATATTCATTTTCCAATGACCATTGCTGAGAATTCTTTTTAGATTCTATTTTATGGGAAAATGGGGACGCTTTCGGTTGGTAGAGGCTTTCATATATGGAATCATATTTAATTAGATTATTTTTTCACAATTAAAATTTTCCAAAAGGTTATGGGAATTTTTGTAGGGATATATGTATGTCTTGGAGTGGACATTGGGGTAGATAGATGGACTCTAATTGAAATGGGGGTATGGGCTTGATTAGGTTGTCCAAAAATTAGGGAATTTGTCTCATGTTCCTCCAGGACTAGAGAAGTTATGTGTGTCTACTCTGGAGTGAACTTTAAATTGTCTTGAGGAGTTATTCCAATTGTGGGAAACAATTTGGGTGTTCACCCCTCAACCACTGCCTCAATAGTTATTATATCTTTAAAAGTATGTAGGATGTTAGAAGAAATTTATGTATGCCCTTTCAAAATTATAAGGATATGATAGGTCACAACAGTAGTTGGAACAAGAATATATTAATATTCATTGGTTGGATCAAGGGTGTGTGCCTACTTTTATTCTCTATTTATTTCTGGGATATAGTGAAAATAATCGGGTGTAGGGGAAGAGATGTGGGTCGAACCAATATTTTTTTACCAGGATCTTCTGTTGGGTTTCATAAAAGGCTACTCAAATTAGTCAAGAAGGATTAATAGATGAGGTTATGTGTATACACCTGCTCATGGGTTTTCATGGTGATTGGTTTGAAGAATTCTTTAGATTCTACCAAACTGTACTAGAAGTATTTGTTGGTGTAATAAGGTGTGTGTTCCTACTCATGGTTAGATACCATATTTTATTAAATTGATTTTATGGTGGGAAAATATGTAGAGACCTGATCTCTATTTGATGGACAGTACCCTTAAAAGGAAGTCATCAGTGTTGGGGTCTAGGTTACCAGGGCTAGATCTCTGAGGGAATCATCCTCATCATGTTCAAGGTTCAATTCCTAGTGACATTAGTGGAAACATATACTAGTTGGAGCCCTTAGGTAGGACCCCTGTGATGTCTGGATGAGGATGATATTGAAATATTGATCTACCTATCTAAGGATAGAGAGGAAATTATTACTACATTCTGAGGATAGGCTCTCGAAATGGTTTGATATGGAGATTGATGATGTCTATTTTTGGGTCACTACCCTTTGTAGACGGGATGGTTGGTGGGGCCTAAGGATCTAGAGGGCTTGTCGAGTGACCTCTAAGATTGGGATGGTACAATTTAGGTGGTACTCCCAAACTAGTGCATTCAAAACCTAGGGTTGGAGATTTTTAGTTAGAGATAGTGTAATTGGGTTGGACAAGGACCCTACTTGTGTAGTATTTGAAACATAAGTATTCTTGAACTGGTAAGACTCCATTTATATCAAAGGGAGTTATTATTGAATGTTCTTGGACACATATGAAAAAAAATGAAAACTCTATCAAAACAATATCCTGATTAACATCCACATGCATACTAAATTATTTGCAATCCATGTTTTGACTACATTCATTTGGTGATAATGCGAATGGGGTCTGACATGTGGGATATAATGTCATTTTGGATAAGGATTCATATTGGGTTCATAATTTTTCTGATGAAAATCTAGTTCCCAAAGGTCGGTTGTGGGGGGTTGAATGTTGTAAAATCATTCAGTTTGGGTTCACCATTTTTAAGGAAACCTCCAACAGGTTTTTTCTTGGATCTGATAAACCAAAAGGTTCCCTTATTCTGGATGTTTCATGATCCTTCTTTTTAAAGAAATGGGTCATAGGGAAATGGCTCTAATGATGTATATGGAAACACATTGGTAGAGAGGATGAAAGTTTGATATCATCACACACTTTTGGGGGGAATTGTTCCCCACAATGGGACTCTCTTATAGATTTAAGACATGTTAACTAATGCTTTATTGAAATTAAAAATATAACATGGGTATACTTTGTGTTAACTATAAATTATTATCACTTATTTATTTTGAAATCATCTATATATATCCAAGTTTCTTCATAAATAGATACATTTGTATGAATCTTTGGTTCTCTATCAATGGTACACTTTTATATATATATTAGTGATTCCTAGGTCATTAATTATTAGGTTTCTAGTTTTAAACCTCATTATGGGGAACACTAGATTTTATCATTATCTAAGGAGATGTGAGTGGTTTTAATTTTGGTATCAAGCCCATAGAGAATGGAATCCTACATATCCTCATGAGAGGAATGAGAACCCACATTGTTCAATGAAACATAAATGAATACATCATACCTTTTATGGTCATGTGATGAGAACTAAACTGTGTAGTTTACTATAATACATGAATTATGTCTAGGAAAAAGATACATAGTCAAATATTGTGTTTGACTTATGCCGAAGTGGGCCAATGGAACTAGAAGGGATTTAGCCTCCCAAGTTGGATATGAACCTACTGGGAATGTGGCCTAGAGAAGATTGGGGTTGATTTTTGGAAATTGGGTATGTAACTCAGGGATGCTTCATATATATCATTTTTAATATAAATCAAATCCCACATAGTTCTTTTGTTGCGTCCTACACATATGGAGGACCTTTGAAGGTTTGTTTTAAAGGGTATAAAACCCTTGGAGATGGATTATAGGAACCACTGCTATGGAGGGCATTAGATGGTTTGTATCACAAAAGAAATGTCCCTTCGATATGGATATATGCCTTTGAGGACCCACACTTTTGGAGGTCCTCTAGAGTATCATAGGTAATATGGATATTTGGATGGATACATGGATTTGAGAAAAAACACTTATGGTGGACCTCAGGGAAGGTGAGAGGAAAATTGGGAAGATTATCCTCTTCAAAGACAAGTGTTTTACCATTTGGATTTCATGATTGTTTCTAACCCCAATGCCCATGTGAGTTATTACTGATGTGAGAAACAAGGGGAAGTGGAATATATAACAAATAAAACAATATCCTTCATCTACTAGTAGATTTGGACAAGGAAATGAGAAAGGAAATTGGATTTGATGTACTGGTCTCCTATATTATTTTTATATCCCAAGGCTGAGACTTACACACCCCCGTATGTATAACCTAGAAGAATGACTAGGGGGTTACTGAATGAGAGATTCACTTTTCTAGGTTTTAGAGAATATGCGAGAAGGATAAGGATATATCTCTCATAAAAGGGAAAGGCAAATGGATTCCCTCAATTTCTAAAAACAAGAGGTTCCTAGAACTACCAAAAAGGGAAGGGTCCTCATTACAGTGAAGATGGAAAAATTCAAAACACCATAAGCACCCTACCCATCAGGTATGAAATGTGTAGGATAAATATTATCAAGGTAATGAATAATAAAAAGGGAGATATGAAAGATTTTATTTATCCATGATCATGAAACTATGAGCGCCTTAGTGGATGTATTGATTTGGTCTCCCTAAGATTGGAGTAGTGAGGAAAGTGGTTTCCTATCATTAGAAGTGAATGAGAGGGCTTATAGAATGAATCATACATGTGAGGGATATGTGACCAGAAGGTGTACCACGTAGGATAGAACAAGTAAGATTGAAGAGGTATTGCATAGGGTAGACCTGGTCGGACCAAAAATTATTTCCATAGGCTGGACCTACATGAGATAGACGTGACATTTAGACCATGGAAAACATTGGAAACAACATTTGGGTGAGGCCTTTATCAAGGCTCTAAGGGTTTCCTCAGGTTTCCTTGTAAGTGTCTTGTACACGTCCCTTGTTTAGGTGGATACCTTCGCGCAATTACTTATAGACCATGGAGAAGTTGCTCTTAAAATTGGTGTATTGTGTTTCCCAAACTAGAAGAACTTTAATCTTACTACTCTGATTAATTACATCTTCTCTCAGGTTTAAGAGTGATACATGGATGATTTCAGGGGTTTGGGTGAAGGAATAGGGTAAGAAGAGCATCATGGAATCTTTTGATCTTCTAGTTGTTTCAAATTAGGATCCAAAGCGTCATATTTATTGGATTTTTAGATACCATGGGGAAAGGAATTAACTCACGTAGGTGTTTCACACTGGCCATTGTGAATATGTAAACTAAGTGAATTTTCTAGTTGTACCTATCTGGGGCCTGCACAATAGGTCTGGCACGCATGATGGAACTTTATGGGGGAAGCTGGCACCCAAGCCAGACCTGCACCATGACACAGTTGGACCTTAAGTGGTATTACCTAGGTGAAGCATAAAATCATTTATATCATTGATTTATCTTTTTCTTGATGTATTCCCTTTCAAAAATTCTTTTTCTTTCATGAAAAAAGAGGGTGTCAATAGAAACTAAGGGAATGTTAGTGTAAGAATTTCCAATGGTGGGACTATCCTAGAAAGGAGTAGGATTTTATAAATATAGACCTAATAGTGGAGAGATTCATTGGCCCAAGGATGAATGTGATGATGATGTGATCGTTTCTTGAGATAAATATTACTAGGTAAGCTTTATCTCAATGTTTCAACTTTGGTTTCTTGAATTGGCTCAATTATTAGTGGATTAACTACCATATGTTGGAGATGATGCTAGTATGTATGTTGGGAGTAGGAAAAAAATGTTGGTGCATGAGTATTAATTCCAAAGACAAGTATATTGGGTGATGTTTCTATTCTTCCCTAAGTATTATTAGGGATGAGATGTTCCATGGTGGGGATATTTTAATGTTTTGTGTTTCAGACTATTTGAATTCTCAGACGAATTTGATATTTTTTTAGGGTATGGTCCAAATAATAAATTTAGTCTTGGATGATAGTTTTGAGAGATGGAACATGTAATATTAATTGTTTGGATAAGGATTATGACCCTAGAGTTTTCTCATATCTATGGATGCTTTTCGAGAGCATCGATCCCTAAAAATCTCACTTTCTAGGAAAAATTGATAGGGGTGAATCGTTTTTTAAACCATGCGGCCCTCTAAGAGAAACTATGTATCCCTAAAGGGGGTGTCAGATGATTTGACAATATATATATAATTTCTATAGAAAACTACATAGGTGGTCACATGGGATACACTTCGTTTTCCCAACAATGAAATCATCCCACTTAGTTAGTTCCAATTAACTAGTTTCATGTAATGGTTGGTGCATGGTTACCTCAAACTATGTGGCCAAACCATATGAGGTGTGGCTCCTAGAAATTGAAATATGCATGGTTGGTGAAAGGTTTGGTAAACCATGTGGCTCATTAAAGGCGTGTAAATGACTATTTTCCCTTATAGACTTATTTCTTTTCATCCTCATTTTCTTTCCTCATTTCCCCATGTCAGGCAGCTCAAGGTCCCCTCTCCTTATTGTATCAATTTACATGTAACTATATCATTTTAGATTTTAATCAAATGTATTAAGGTTCATTAAAAGTGTGTAATTATTTCTATGACTTGTCCTTATCCATTTCTTATCCAATCTCTCCAACTTTGATTCTATATTCGTACGAACTAATTCACCCTTTATTCAAGGAATTTGTAGAATCTTCTAATTTATATCATTTTTTCTTGAATCAATGTGCAATATTATATTAGTGGACAATCCCATGAATGATTAAGATAGTTTATTTTATTTTCCTTAAGTTCTATCATGTTTATAAATTACTGCATGGTTATGTATTCTGATCATTCCATGTGATTCCCTTTAAAAGTGAAATAAATCATGTAGAAACTGATGCCTTTAATTTAATATCCATTATGTATTAATTAATACTGTTTTGGGATTATCACCTCTACCCAAACCTCCCATTTGTGTGCGTTGAATATATTCCAATGACTTATTTCTTAACTAGGAAAATAAATAATACTTTTAGGTTGTAGTTTCAAATTCTGGATTTATAATGATCATCCTACATTTTAATCCCCATTTAGGTGTAGTTGATTAACTATAATACAAGTGATGTTTAATTTAAATTATATTAGTTAGTGTGATAACATTTTCTTGTTTTGTAATAAGACAACCTATAAGGTGAGAAATATTCTTAAATGAAGAGGGGAAATTAGATGTAAATTTTTGAAATGAATAAAAGGCATGGAACCTCCCATGGCATTTTAAGTTTATTTATAAATTAAATGGCTCAAATTTTATAATTTAATTATGATATGTTATGATTTTTAGAATGTACATATCTTTTATGAACTTATAAATGGTTAAATGTGTTATGTATTCATTGGGTGATACATTATTTCCTTTTTAAGTAATTCCTTGGAAGAGATCATAGGATGTTAAAAAATATTTGCACTAGGAGTGATACCGATTTCCTCAACAAGGAAAACCATGGATGGGGTCATAATTTACTTGAATTACATTCCACCTTGATTGATACTTGGGTTTCATTTTTATGGACTACCATGGATGGGATTATATATAATATGTTTTCCTCACACTCTGAGTGATGCTTTGGTTTCCTCATTTTGAAACACCAAGGACAATATCATGGAATAAACAGAATTACATTACTTCATGGGTGATAGAAAGGATCCTCATTAAAGAACACATGGGACAAGATTATAATACAAATGAGTTATATCATGAATGTATTATTATTATTACATGTAGCTCATAATACCTCTTTATAGAGAATAATATGCTTGGTTTCCATTTCTATTTACTTTGGGTCCTTGACCAGCTAATGTTATTATGTTTAGATACATGTGACTACCCGAAATGTCTTTATGGTTTTAGGGACACTCATTCATGGAAGCCCGTGCTTGTTTCAATGAGTACTAGGACTATATTATTACTATTATATGGTTTCATTTCATTGTTGATAGTACATGTATATCTCTTCATATATCTATTACATATATTATTTTCTATACATGTGGTCATACTTAGGAATATTTTGGGTTATTCCAAAGGAAGTAGGGTTTGATAGGTTTCCCTTGATGAACCGATACTATCTTATTTACATTTATTCATTCATTACCCTTATTTACTTTTGATATACCTACACACTATTGTGTTTAATACTCATATACATGAAGGAATTAAACTCCATTGGTGGTGTCCTACTAGGTTTATATCACATGATTTTTAGGACTTAATTGAATTATGGTGCCTGAACAGACCTAATAGTTATAGGCAGAGGTTTATGGATTGTGCTATGTGATGCTATGCTTGTACATATGGTATTAAGAGTTCATGACTAATCAAGATGTCATGATGATCTTAGGGATGACCCTTGTATATTTTTTCTTTTCTTTGTATATTTTTTATTTTTACCACCTATATGCCTGTTATTGTAAATTATTACATATTCACTAATGATTAATTGTTCATTTATTACTGATGGTCATTTTTCATTATATTCTATTGTCTTCATATATTATTTCTTATACAGTATTTATTTTTGACCCAATGGGTATAGTCTCCCCACTCTAGCACCATTAAACCATCATTGCATGTTGGAAACATCTGTCTTATGGGGATTCACTCATGAGGCCATGTGCAAAACTGGATCAAGGCACTGTTTAGTTGCTCCCAAGTTGTGACATTACATCCCTCTTTAGGATGAATCACTAGTAGTATGTACCTAGTGAATGAGTATCACAACCAATTGGTGGATTCTATTGCATTAGGACCTATCAACAATTCAATGTATCATGTCACCATATAAATTAAAATAAAGTAAATATAAGGATAGTCATCATTATATCACACATTATATATAATACATAAAGGTCAATTCATCAATTTATCAAATTGGAAAGACATTTATTCATTTTTTACAACTTACTAATTATCTTTATAATTTATCCATAATCCCACATTTACAATGTTATACCAATTTTATGATAATAAAATTCACATTATCAAGATTTCAAATTCATTAAATTTCAATAGTAGGAACACCCCTTTGGTGGCCACATCTTATGTCTCCATGCCAATAGACCCAAAAAGGTCCTTGAGTGGTCTAGGTATATGAATTCTCTTAAAAGAAGTGGATTTATAATTTAGTTAAATCACATGAATGATGTTTTTTTACGATAAGAGTTATTTTAAAAACTAGAAAATAAAAATAGACAATAGGGATTTATTTTAGACATTTTACCTCTAGTAGAGTAAAAACCAAGCTATGAAATCTCCAATTAAATCTTTTAAATCACCCAATTCAATTATAACTTCCCCAAATGACATGAGTTCTAGATGTCACCACATATCTAGATACTCTACCAACTATCCAAGGAATGTATGATATGATTGTAGGACAAAAATATAAGAAAAATACCTTTATCAGATCACCCTTAAATGGAACATTTTCATCAAAATGATTTTCCCTCTCACCAAGTTTTTCTGAGATATCATGATCCCTTCAAAAATACTTCCACATCCACGGAATTTCACCTTATGATTTCTCAATTAGAATCAAGTTATAACCAATTAATGAGGAGTATTTCGATGATAATTGGAAACATATTACGATAATAAAGGATAGAACTCCTTGAGAGTAATCCATCATAAAAAATGGATGCTTCAGATAGTGAATGGATTTGATCGAAGGTATCCTTTAAGACAAAACCTACCATTCCCATCACATTCCTTGTAAATCTGGTTTGAGGGAATCAAAATATGGGGGTTCCAAGTTGATCTCACCCTTTTAAAAATTTAATATATTTTCTAGGGGTAGTTTGCAATGATAAAAATGATTTCATGACCTAAATATTTGGGAAAAAATCCATCACAATGAATGTCAATAAATGTAATGAGTTGGCATAATGTATCACACCATTATTTCTCAGTCCTAGTCTCTAAGACATGTTTTCACATCCTAAAACCACATGGAAAACCCCATTACCATATTATCTTCACGAATACCCCCTTTCACTATGGGAATGAGGATATACAATCCATTTTGGAAGTTCCAGATCCTTTGACACCCCCTTTGTCCTATCAAACCCTCATGTCATCACTTGAGACCTATAACACATCCAAAAACATGATTTTGAAATTATTAATCACTTAAAACCTCAATTTGATTTTGGAATTTCAAAACAACCCATCCTCCAATGAAGAAAATTCAAAAACCTACTAAAATTATTAAACATACGAACACATGTTCTTTTATATACCCCTCCCCAAATCCAATATTATCAAATATGCATAGGTCAATTTTAGAGGCAAGTTCAATTGTACTAATGTCATAAATAATTCCATGACACTATAAATTACATGATATTTATATATATCATAAGTAATAATCAAATATTTTTCATCAATGAAATGATGAGGGATGAAATATTGATTTTCTTGAGCTTGAGGGAATATATAAATGACAAATGATATATATGAATTCCCATTAAGATTCAATCAATCATGAATTTTAAATTTAATTTCATTCATCATATCACATCCATTAAGATTTAGTAAACTTTTAGGCCCAAAAAATTATATTTATCACATTCATCATCTACTATTTCTACTCCATGTTATGAAAACACATGCAAGTGTTTGGAAATATTTGAGAAATAATTAATTTAAATTAAAATAAAGGATAATTATATTCACCAAAATTTATTCAAATAAACGAAGTCAACCTTGAATTATATATATATATTAACAACATAAACCAATTTTTCTATTAGAATTGTAACAAAATATTATTATTTTGATTTTATTTTCACTTCTTAATAGAGAACACACATAACTTGAAATGGAGATGGGAAGTCATGATACACCACTATATGATATATTTAATTATAATTCACTCCCCATTCCCAAATAAAATATCTACCATTGGTCCTTTTCCTTTATCCTAACCCACAACCATGAATTCTACTTGAGTATCCAATAGCATCCCGAGCAGGGTGAGTAAAACTCAGTAGGCCACCACCAATGATATCTAAAAAAATATCCATTCTAAAAAAATAGTTCATGCAATAACAAAATAAATAATTAACCAAGAATGAAATCCCAAGTTCCATTATATAACAATGTTTACTTTATCCATTTACTACACCATTTCCATGTTTCTCATTTAGTTTTTCTTAATCAGTTAATTCATTTCCATTGCATGTTCTGTGGGTTAGGAATTTAAATTATTTACGGAATAAAAAATCAAATCAATTTTATGAATAAGGGTATAAATCAAGTTCCCTAAATCTCTATGGATAATCATTTAATGAAATTCACATCATACATAACTTCGGGTGTTGGTCTAGGTAGCTTCATGAAATGTATCCATTAGAGGTAGTGTATAGGTCCCCTTCTAAAACATGTGCAATATAGGATGGGGTTTAGAGCCTTAGTCTAACCCGACCCATGGGTGTAGTTCATCAAGTACAATACCCCACAATAACAAAGCCTCGTGTACATGTTTATTTATTTATTTACCACATAAAGTATATCAAAAACATTACACAATCAATACACATAACATAAACATTTCACATTCCATTTGACACATAAATCATCCTTATTATTTAACCTATTAACACATTTACAACTTATATAGCATAACCAATTTAACCCATTTCCCTTGTAATGCCTTAACCTATATGTTATATTAAACACTTTTCATATGTCAAATAATTTCACATATTCAAAAATTTCCATACCTTAGGCCATTTGGCATGTTTAACAATTTCCAAACATTAGCTCATTGGTAATGTTAAAACATTCCTTTACATTATCCCCTTAACAAATTCATCAATTATCTTCTGTTATTCAATTCAACACATTTATCAACTCACAAGTATTTTACCATTTAATACATTCACCATTTCTTATGCATTAACACACTTATGCTTTTCACTTACATTTTATAAGTCATTGAGCTCAATTAATTTATTATTTCCCACTCAATTCATGTTAAACCAAAACAATCCCTTATTCCAGTATCAACAATTAGACACTACCACAATTGGTTCCAATCATAATTCAAACAAATATTTCAACATTTATAACATGAATATATCTCCAAATAAGTTAATTTTGTGCTTAACACTACTATTCTCAATGTTTGGGAATGTTGGCACACCCAATGGGTGGCCCTAAATAGGTCAAGTCGTCCTCAATGCATCCCATAGGGTCAATAAGGGTTCAATTTATTCATTTATCATAGAATTTTACCAATTCCTATTAATAAAACCAAAAAAAAAATAAGAGTAAAACCAAGAACACAACTACACATGCACAAATCAATAACAAATCCATGGAATATAACTTGTAGACCACCTACCTCAAATACAATTATGATCGTACTCTTACACTTTTCCATAGATCCTGATTTAATCACTCCTTGAATCCCTAATCTTAGATCCCCTGGAAAAAGAGGGGTTAGGGATGCAAAAGAAGATGAGAAATTCTATAATCCCTAATGTTGAAAAGAAAGGAATGAGGAAGATTAGAATTACCCAGAACTTTGATCTGTAACCAAAGGTGCTCTAAACCAAAAAAGAACTGATGGAGAACCACCAATGAGAAGACTTGGGTCATGATTCCATCACCAGGGTTAAGGAGAGAAGAATTGGGGAAAAATCGGGTGAGATTCTTAAAATCTTGAGGGGGAATTTTTACATTTTTTAACTTTTTAATTAGATGCACGGTATGGCCACACAGTTTGCTGAACAATGCGCAAACCATGTGCTAGCCATTATCCAAGATTGGTTAAGTTGCATGATTACTGAAAGTGGATCACATGGTTTGAAAAAACAGGTTCCAACCAATTGATATTCCCTTTTCAACCGTTGCAAAATTTGGCTTCCCCTCTCGCATAGTTTGCACTAACAGTGCAGTAGGAACAAAATGGTCCAATTTCACTTTTTTCCTTGTCTTGAGCCCCAAGAACACCCCCCCGAGCCCCACACACCCAGTAAATATTTTTTGAACAAAATTGAAGGATTAAAACTACTATTTAAACATGTACATACCTCTATAATGTAATGGATCTTACAGGCTTACTACTGGGTGGATGTGCAATAAGCATGATTTCTTGGTACAACTGTGAGACAATAATGAAGAATGTCCTTTGGGATTAAAAAATGGACTTATGAGATAGGTATTATGGGATTTATGGAATATATATGATTGGGTCTATAGACCTATATATAATAATAATAATCTAAATAAAAATTTTGATGAGTGAGTTATCCATTGATATGGGCTATGATATTCTTTTCCTGCCTGTGTGTGTTTTGGGTGTGTGTGCTCGGTTGTAATTGTATCCCAAATATTTATATATACATATAAACACACACACACACAGATATATATATATTACACAATGAAATAATTAAAAAATTAATGTTACTTATAAATAAAAAATATCTATTATTATTTAAATTAACTTTCAATTCATTATTGTATTAATTTTTTTATTTATTATCAACTGTCAAATTTAATTATTTGATATAATATTTTTAAATAATTAATGTAATTAAAAAATATTTTATGTTATATAACTTAAAATATTTTCTTACATTTAACATACCAATTAATATTTATTAATTGTGCAACAATATATATATATATATATATATATAAATTATAATTAAATGATATATTAATAAGATATTAATTTCAATAAAATAATAATATATATATATATATATTAAATTAAACTGAAATAATCTATTAATATATTAAATAAATTGAAATATTATTTTATTTACAATGTAATATTTTTTTAATATATAAATATTACTCAAAAAAATAATATATACATATTTATATACAATACAATGTAATTATTAACAAATTGTTGTTGTTTATATATACGAAAGTTTGTAATTAATATTTAAATTAAATTTAAATTTCAATTGTCATTTTAAGAATATGTAATTTATTATCAACTATAAAATTAAATTATTTGAACTAAAGTTTTAATTAAATTAAATTAAATGAATAATAGCTAATATAGCTAACTTAAAATATCAATTGACAAGTGACATGAAAATTAATATATTTTTTCAATGAAACAATATATTAATTAAAAAATTACTATTAAATTGAAAAATAATATATATCGTACAATGAAATGGAATATATTAATTATAATACATTGATATATCAAAAATATATTATTTTATTATTTTTTGCATTAAATTACAATGTAAAAATATATTAAAATAAAAGTGATATAATATACTAATATATATTACTATAGTAATTTCAATTCAACAATATATATATAATACAATGTAATATTCATTGGTTTTTTTTCATCAAGGTATGAATCCTCGTAATTTCTGTGTAAACCATTCTCTTCACCTAAATTAAGTTTCCTAAGAGTGAATGAATTGGGTTATAGGGGTTTAGGCTTATTCAGAGCTGATGTTATTAATTTTGGAAGGATAGGGTGAGGCACATAGTTAGTGCTACCAACGTGACCCAATTGTGCGACCGATTGAATTGGGGGTTATATTTTTTTTAGAAGATGAAAAAATTCCTAGAAAACCATGGGACCCAAATAGAAAAGAGAATAGGTTTTTAAACTATGTTGTGGTGGTCGCGTGGTCATACATATCTCTGTGATTAATTATAGAGGAGAAATGCATGGCTTGCATACTATTTGTCTAACCATGCTCATATCCATTTAGGGGGGGGGGTATCTCCTTGGAAACTGAGTGCACATGAGCCACATATTGTTTGTTTAACTATTTTATAGGCTATCCAAAAGAAGTATCTACTTGGATAGTATTAGACAATGGATGGCGCATGTTTAGAATAATATTTCAGCCAATCCATGAACCCCTATAAAAGTGTAGAAATTATATTTTTACTAAAATATTTTAATCCTTTAACCCCACTTTCTCCCTCATTATCATGCATAGAGTCTCCCATATTTAGAGAGATCTCACTTCTCCCTCATGCTCAGATTTAATCCTCCATATTCATAAGATGTCTGAATAAAATGGTATCATACCCATTGAATCTACCTCAGTAATTTATTCAATAATATTTATCCCTTTATTCATTTATCTCATTGTACAGAATGATTAATCCATGGTAGATAATATTCCAAAATTTTAGATATTTTTTTTCTATTTATCCAAATTTTCATGTTTTAGACCAAATTAGAGTTTAATATTGGATAGAGAGTCTATAACCTATCTAAAGAAGGTGTTCTCATGCTTCCACTAAAATCCTATCCATTTATATTATGCTCTATTATTCCATGTACCTGACCTTACCATGCATCACCTCTTAAAATGCGCTCTACCAAAATTAAATGCGTAAAACTATAATTATATACCTTGTTTGAAATTTTAATATCAATAGAGGTTATGATCCTCAATTTGAACCACCCACTTAGGGTGTGGTATTAAATTGTCTTAAATGACCAAGATGTCATTATCCAATTAAACACCTTAGGTGAGTGTTATTTTTACCCTATTTAATTGGGATATTAAAATGAACTAAAAGATTTTTTAATGAATAAAATGGAATGAGAATAGTGATACTATTACCCTACACCCTTGATTCTTTATAAATATATGTTTATGTTATCCATAATAAATGAAATGAAATATTGGGTGAAATGAATTTTTAAATGGTAAGGATAGTCAAGTAGTCCTTCATGATTCATTATTTCACATAGAGGGAAATACATGGGTTCAAATTCAAAACACCTTGGATGGGATCATCAAGTTTATTGAATTAAATGTTTTATAAATGAATTTATATTACACCATGGGTGATACTTGGATTCCCATACAGAATACATGTGTCAGGATCACAAAAAATATGGATTTTATTATTCCACAAGTGACACTCAGGTGCCCTACGTGGAATTCCTTGAATGGGATCAGAGAAAAATTACATTATACCATGCCTTGAGCACTATTTGGGTTCATACGTGGAATTCCATGGATGGGCTACTAGGGTTATGGGTTTATAGTACACCTAGAGAGATACCCAGGTTCCCTATGTGTAATTACATGTATGGGATCAAGGTGCCAATTTATTAAAAAACACATATGTCAAGTCAAATAAAAATCATGGATTCAATCAATACTCTACATACATGATGACCTTCTCTACTTCCCTTTGTATGTTCTAAATTCCATGGGACTTATTCATCCCTCATGCAAGTATGATCATCTAGGGATTCCATGGCTATGATCCTTGCTCCTAAGCCTCAAATATAATTAAATCATAAATAATATACATTTAGAGACATTCTGTAATTGGCTATGGTCGGTTGTATCTGATGAGTGCCCCTTTGGGATCTCATACCGACTTTCTTATTATACATTACATTTACTATATTTATCAGTATACCTTCACACTGATTAATTATGTATTCATAGGCTAGATAATATTAGACATCATTGGTGGAAGCCTACTGAGTTTTAATCACAACTTATTTGGGTTGTCTTTAGGTACCTAGGCAGACATCATGGATGAAGGCAGGGACAAAGGGATATTCCCCTCTATGTGAACTTGGATTTCTGTACTAGTATAAAGTATATGAGAAGGGGACTAATCCTGTTCTCATTATTATATTGGAGATATCTGAATTACTTTTTTTATTTTATATAAAATTTACTTTATATTATTTCTACCCAGTTTCTCTTAAATCCTCTATTTTTATATAACATCTAGATGTGCACATTTTGTATATGATACTAGGTATTATTTAGGTCATCATACTTATCTTAATGTTTCCTTCCACTATTCCATTATAAAATTGATTTCAATGATATATATTTTTCTTTTACATCTATTATCCACTCTGATTATAAGGGTATAGTATTCCCATTATACCATCATAGACCTTCAATCATAGTCGAAAACTAATGGTGTACAAGGAGGTATTCTTGAGGCCATGTGACCAACCAGGTTAGATAAATTTTGAGTGAACTAGGTTTAAGACATCACATTATAATATCCTAATTACCCAATCACTAATTAATTTACTAATATATTATATTCAATTAATATTAATATTTATAAATAAAAAATATAATAAAATAATCACTACAAAAGTATTCATGCAATAATAATACCACAATTGTTTTTACCAAATAATAAAACAATATAAATCATCAGACCCTAATGATTATAAAAACACAAAAATTCAAAAATATAAACTGTAAAAATAATTATGAAACACAATTTAGGAAAAAATTACTCAATTTTAATATAGTGAACATACCTTGTTTTTTTAGAAAATCTTAATAAATACCAAAAAATCAATATAAAAAATATAAATCATCAAATAAAATTTATATAAATCTATAAGAAAATTTAAAAAAAAATTAATTAATAAGAATAAGTAAAATAATAAATTATATTGAATAATTACCTATTGTGGGGATGTGGTAGAAGGGATTCATGAATGAGGGATTCTTGGATTGAGTGTTTCATGATAGTGGGATTCAGGACATGGGAGGCTTTTTGAATGGGTATTCATCCCATCATGGGGTGTCATGAAATACTATAATCATGAAATAATCATTGAATACCATTCATGGAAGACTGAATTCAAAAAATACCCATGGAAGGAATAGATATTTGTGACCATTTCAGTACTCAAAGAACATTGCAGAAAATGGTTTCACGAGATCAAATGTATGACTCAAGGAGAACTAACGGAAACATTCCACATACCCACAGTTAGTAACATTTTTATAGCACACAAAACCAAATGTATAGATAAAACATGCAATTCATTGAACCCTGGTTTCTTAACCCATTAGTATAGGGATATACCTATGTTAATAGTATAATTTCCAAGACATCAAACAGAATCACTATGGATTTACATTTTCTTAACTACCACTAAATTTTTGTTTTTTAAAAATAATTAATCTCCAATATAATTTCACCAAGTAACATTATTTTTTAAAATAACCAAAAATATTTATTACAAATTTATAAAAATCATAAAATATATATCCTTATTTTAATGGGGTATTTCCAGCCTTATATTAAAGGGATTAATGAGAATTAAAATTAAATTTCATCCAAAAATTATAACGAAATGGGGAATTTCCAACCTTCTGAATTATATTTCAGTATAAAATTATGACTAATTATGTTTTCACACATCTTTAAAAGAAAAATAAAATGAAATAAACACTTTATTAAGAATATAAATATATATATTATTTATATTCAGATTTATATACATAGGGCCTCTCATGCCTGGGCATTGTAGTTACCCCAATGTTTGTAAATACATCATAACATCATTGTTATTTTTTTTCCAAAACATCCTAAAAATAAGAATTCAATAATGTTAATATGAATTAAATTTTCAATGAAAACAATTAATGATTAAGAATAATCTTATAGTCATTAATATTCTAATATGTGATCATTTATTTGTATTGTGTTGTTGGATATTTAGGGAATATTGGTAAAACCTCTAAATTAGAACTCAATCAACTCTTCCAACCAATATATACCTCTTTCTTATATGATCAATGTAACTCCTAAAGACCAGTCAACCAAGCTAACATAACAGCTTCACCATTGGGAAATTTAAACCGACACTATAATAAACATGATAATTCATATAATTAGAATTATAATATATATATATATATATCAATTTTAAAATTTTTTATACCCATATCTATAAAATTTTGTTATCACTAGTTTCACTACAATCATGCCTCCATGAGACTGGTTTTAATGGAATGATATCATCTTACATGGATAAAGGTTCCATAAAAATTATGTACTACCTAGAATATCTACTAATCAAATGATTGTCTTTATTTTAATCCACCATTATTTATGTTTGATGATTCCATTTTTTACACATAAGAGTGCACCAGCATTTCCTATTAGAAGTTACCATTAAATTATATAAAATTAAAAGAAAATGAATTAATTCATAGTAAATTAGGAAAAATGATATGATAAAATTTTATATACCTATAATAAAATGACACCTGATACAGGCTACTCATTAAGCTCATATGGACCTATGAAATTTCCTGGATTTCTATACTCTAAAAAAGGTGGCAGTAGATATGGTTTTATTATGGACTAGCGTCATTTTAAACGCCACCTATTATTATCATGGTGGTTTTAAAAACAACCGAGTATTAAATGATCTCTAGTCATTCAACTATAGATTCATTAATTTCACAGTGTTTTTTCTTTGTTCAATTTTAAGTGTATTTATCAACAATTTTTATATAAAAATATCCTTGAGAAATGTCTAAAAATAAAAACACCCATTGCTGATATGTTTAGTGGTGGGTTTTTAAGCGATGGTTAATCCTAACTGCCACTAAACACATTTTATTTAATGTATTTAGTGGATGTTTTTATAAAATACCGCTAAGTCATAATTTTTTAGGTATTTAATAAAAACATAAATATAAAAAAGTAAAATGTAATAAAATAAAACATTAGTATTTGATAAACCATCATACATACTTCATACATCCAAAACATATATAAAAACATATAGAGTCATCATAACCTCAATCTCCATCAACCCATGAATCTGTCCACCAATACCTTAATCATAAAAACATACATTTAATAGATGTACAACAAAAACCAGTGCCTAATATACATCAACATCCTGACCTCCAATGCATCTGTCTTCCACCACTGCATCTCATCAACTAAAACAGATGACATAATCACATCAACTACAAGAAGAAAAAATTAAACTAAACATAATGAATCATAATTATGTAAAATAATCGATAAACTTCTAACATAACACATAAAATAAGAACCTTTATGACTGCCTTTCAAAGAATTTAATGGATCAGAATGGTCATCCTCATGGATACTGTCATCATCTACTACCTATAGTGAAAACCATAATATCTAAGAAAAGAAATGTGAAAAATAAAAGACATATAATATATTCATAATGCTTCACATAATATTTGTTATTTTTTTAATAAAATAGAAAAACTTTTAACATAAAAAAAATAATATATAATAAAAAAAACTTTTAAAACACAAAATACCTATTTAATATAAGATTCAACACTTGAAAATGAAAAGGGATAAGTAAATATTCTAATTAATTTTTAAAGCGACGTGTAATGTTCTTGAAAATTACAAAATAATTTTTCTAGATAAATTGATATAAAAACATGAATTATAGGTAAAAAATAACATTTTAGTGGTTTTACAATGATTTGAAATCAATTTTTGTTCATTTTCTATAGCTTTGACCATTCGACACACGTTTTATTGTTTTAAAACACAAAAAAATGCATTTACGGCTATAATGGTAACACCATCATTTAGAAAGTAGTTTTTTTAGTTCCTATATTTCATAATTATATATATAGTCATTGTACTATTATTTTGGGAATATCTGACATAGTTTTCCAAGTGTTGACCCCATAACACTTGTTTTTAATGGTTTTTACCTTTAAGAGAAGGTTAATAAGTCATTGTGACCACACCACATATCAGATTAATGTGTTTTATATGCATACAAGGATAAAATAACTAAGTGGTGATTTTAAAAGGATTTTCACATCAATATAAGGACATTTTCTATGGTTTTGATCATTCCATGCATGTTTTAGTGCTTTAAAATACTAAAAAGGAATTTACGCACATAACAGGAAAATATTCATTCGGATTGACATGCTAGTAGTTCAAAAAATTTAAAATTAAATATTTTCATTTTACCCTAATATCATGGCAATGCAATGGAATTTTTCTAGTTTTTACCCTTGACAGTTGTTTTTAAATATTTTTCCACATTTAAGAAGTGGTTACTAAGTCATTCGAACCACACCACATGTTGGATGGATGTGTTTTCTATGCATACATGTCCAAAATAACTAATAGGCGATTTTAAAAATATTTATTTCCAATATAAGGATGTTTCCTATGTTTTTGACAATCTTTTCATGTATTAGTGTTTTAAAACACTAAAAATACATTAACGAACATAATGAGAAAAACATCATTAAGAATGGAATTCTGTCAATTCCTGTATTTCAAAATTAAATATTATTTTTTTGACCTTATTTTTGGGAAATCTGATGTCGTTATAATAGTTTTGACCCCCTGACACTTGTTTGAAAAAGTTTTTTGTCCTTCAAGAAGTGGTTACTGGGTCATTACGATGAAACCAAACATCTGATTGATGTGTTTTCTTTTAAAAGCACAAAAAACTGATCAGTGGGTTTTCAATGATTTCACGTCAAAATTAGTCATTTTTCTATGGTTTTGACCATTCTATGCACGTTTTAGTGTATTGAAACTCTAAAAATTCATTTACATCCATAACCAAAAAACTGCCATTCGTAATGATGTTCCTTCAGTTCGTATATTTCAAAATTAAATATGCAATCATATTTGCAATGATTTTAGAGAAATCAGACATTATTTTACATGTTTTGACCCCACTAATACTTATTTTTAATGGGATTCTACCTTCAAGAAGTGGTTACTAAGTCATTCCAACAACACCACACAATGGATTGATGTGTTTTCTATACATATATGTAAAAAATAATAGTGTGGTCGTTTTCCATTGATTTCATGTCAATATGAAGATTTTTTATGGTTTTTACCATTCCACCATGTTTTAATGTTTTAAAATAGTAAAAACACATTTATGTAAATAAGGGGAAAACCCTCATTTGGAATGACATGATGTCAATTCTAATATTCACAAATAAAAATTGGGTCAATGTACACTGATTTCAAGGAAATATGATGTCATTTGCTTGTTTTGACCCTATAAATTTGTTTTTAAATGATTTTATATTTCTAATAAGTGGTTACTGAGTCATTTTGAACACACCACAAGTCAGATTGAAGTGTTTTCTATGCGTGCACATAAAAAAAACTGAGCATCATCTTTTTAATGAGTTTATGTCAATTTGAGTCCATTTTTTATGGTTTTGAACATTCTATACACCTTTTAGTGTTTCAAAACATGAAAAATTATATTACATCCAAAATTGGAAAACCATCATTTAGAATGACATGTCATTAGTTTTGACATTCCAAAATTAAAAACATAGTCATTATCCCCTAATTTCAAGGAAATCTAATTTTTTTATCTTGATTTTGACCTCCACACCAGTTTTTAAAGGTTTTTATACCTTTTTAAAGTGGTTGCTAAGTCATTCCGACCACACCACATATCAAATTCATATTTTGTATGTGTGTACACATCAAAAATATAGTAACCGTGGTTGTACAATGATTTCACATCAATATGATAGATTTTTATATGTTTTTGACTACGCCATGAAAGTTTTACTATTTTAAAACACTAATGTTTTACAACTATAATGGGAAAACATCATTTTAAATTTTTTGTTGTTAGTTCCTACATTTAAAAATTTACTATGCAGTCATTATCCATTTATTTCAAGGCAATACGACATTTTTTTATAGTTTTTACCCCTCAAAACTTCTTTTAATGGTTTAGTTTCTTTAAAAAGTGGTAACATAGTCATTCTGTGCACACCGCATATCAAAATTTTGTTTTTTTTTCTGTACATACACATAGAAAATAATTCATTAGTGGGTTTTCAATGATTTCACATCAATGTGAGGTCATTTTTTATGGTTTTGACTTTTTGATGCAAGTTTTATTGTTTTAAAACACTAAAAACTTGTTTACAACCATAACAGGCTAATCATAATTTGGAATGACCTTCCGTCAATTCTTAAATTTTAAAATTATATCTACGGTTATTTTCTCATGATTTCAAGGAAACCGAAAATAATTTTCATGGTTTTGATCCCCCAATGCATTTTTCTAAAACATTAATATGTTTTAAAATCTCTTATTATGTCATTCCGGGCACACCACATTTTTAATGTACATGTTTTTGGCTTCTACATGTCAAAAATAATTCAATGGTGGTTGCCACAAGATTTCACATCAATATGAGAATGTTTATTATTGTTTTGACCATTAAAAATGCATTCTAGTATTTTAAAACACTAAAAACATATTTTTGTGCATCACATGAGAAATTTAACTCTGATTAATGTGGTATCAATTCCTATATTTCACAAGTCAATATGTGGTTATTCTCTTATGATAACTTTTATAATCATTAAATATTTTTTTAAACTATAATTGTAAAATTAATATATTATTAATAAAATTATTGATTTATCACACCCTATCTAGTGGCCTACTGTTTCACACCCTATCTAGAAACACCAATAATCAAGGCTTATCCAGTCACACCACACCTCATGCTTGGTTTTCCTCGCATCTTCACCGTGTTCTCTACTCAATGGAACTTGGTGTTCAGAGCTATTACAAGAGGATCACTTCAAACAAATCTAGTCTATGCACCCGTTGTTTTACTAATAGATGTGGTTTAATCTTAAAATACATTATTCAGTGGTAGATAAGTATATCACCATATATTTAATGGTGAAAAATCATTTAGAAGCAATTTTTATAGTTGTGTTATAGTTTTTATATGTTTTTTGGGTATTTAGTGGTGGGTTTTTATTTAGTTGGCAATAGGTTTATAAAAAAACAAATAATAAAATGGGGGAGTTAATGGGAAAGATCACCATCTCACAAACAAGATTCCCAAGAACCTACCCATATATTTTGATAGCATATCCCGTCGGTATACTGAAATCATCAAATGGAATGATAATATTGAATTCATTCTGGTCCCATAAATCTAATATGTTCATACTTGTACCCTTTCTATGGTTTTCCTTATCTGTTTGAAAAATACATTAAAAAATAAATAAAATATAATTTTTTTTGAAAGATGATATAAATACCAATAATGATAACTAAAAAATATCCCCTAGATAGAGGGGTGATGACCTACTCCATCTACATAACCGAATCAAGTGACGGGATACAAACAAAATCTACGGAAACAGGTGCCTCGCTAGCAGTCTCACGTAAAATAGAATCACTAAGATCCGTAAATGATTATGGTAATGGTGGTGTGCTATGAGATGCTGTTCGGCTAGGATCCAGATTTTTTTTCTTGGCATTCCTAAATTTCAAGTGGCTAAGTTATATTATATTTTAAAAAAATGAAAAAAAAAGTTTTTTATAAAACAAAAAATAAAAACTAGAATGATGTATATATGTAAAAAACACTTATCAATGAGAACATTTAATATATTTTCATTATCAACTTATACATCCAATTGTCTCCATCTTCATTATCTACATTGTTATCAACCTCCGTTGTGACGAGCCATTCATTTCCACTCCCTCTTGTAAGTCATATTGTTTGATATTTTCAGGGAAAAACTATTCAATATTTTTAGTTGATGAGGTATAGTATTATAAATAAGAAATTAATCTCCCTCTCCCATATCATATAAGTATATCTTCTTTAAGTGTATAACAACACTCCAACCATCATGTATTTCATTATCCACATATTAATCCATCTTCACTTGCGAAGCCAAGATAAATGGATCATGTTTTGTATGCTCACTAGTATCCATCAAATGAGAGAATATGACAGAAGTAAAATGTAATGAATATTTCATGATACCCCTATCAATGTTGACCCACATGAATTTTAATAAGAAAACTAATAAATTACCATGATAGTTTAATTCAATTATATCATTCAGATTCATATAGTATCACACCACTAAAAATGTAAATACACCACCATTATGAGATTTCAATTCTTATTTACAATAAATTATATGAAACCTTAACCTATAAATATTGTATATATTGAACTTTTTATCATACCTTAGAGGTCCTCAAGCCAAAACATCAAATCATTTGATATTTTAGCTCGATTATCAACATTCATTATGTAGACAACAAGATATTAGCTATTAATTTTAACTCATTAAAAATTACTACACATAAATAATATGAATATGAGTATATATTTACAAGATGGTCAAAACACTCAATAAATCCTTATTAATAGCTTTTTGGTAATTCTAGCTCTTTTTGAGTTCTACCCCTTAGTTGCCACTTTTTTACGGTTGTAATTCTTCAATAAATGGATCTACAATGACACCATGGAGTAGAAAATTTCTATGTGCTTGTCGAAAATCCAATTTAGTTAGTGAAAAAATAAACCCCATTCGTACTAGTCGTCCAATAGTTAGAAATACCAATGAGTTATTTTCATAATGAGAATTAGTGGAGATGCCTTCAACACATCCAATATGACTAAATCTAGTCTCAATCACATTCAAATACAAATAAAAGAAGGTCCATCACTCTTTAGCTATGTAACATTCAATAATAGAGCCTTACGGTTGAGCTTTATTTTCCACAATTGATTTCAAATGACCAAAGTTGACGATGGCAAAGAAATAAGAAACAAATTATATAATTATACACAATGATTTTATAAATATCAATTCACCAATAAAAATAAAAAATATCAATATACCTATCAATTAGATACATACATCAATAGTATACCAGTCCTCCATGTTTAGATTTTTCAATAAAATGAATAGTCAAATGAATCATGACTATGAAGAATAAAAGGGGAAACAAAATCTTCAAATGAAATAGTGTCAAAAAATTCTTTCTAGATGTTTATGTATGTTGGTTGGATTTAGAGTTTTTCCAAAAATCTCACTAAAAAATGTACAAAACTCAACGAGAACCATAGTTAATGTTTTATGTAATGTATGACACAAAGCCAATATAAATAACTAATCACAAAAAATATGTTAGTCATGACTTTTAAATCCAAGTAACTTTTAATATTTTTAGTCAACACATCATGATATATTACTTGAATAACAGTTTAGAACATTTACATTCTTTAAATTTTAAGGAATACAAATTTATCATGATTTAAATTGTCAAAATAGCCAAAGGTTACTTTTCAATATAATTGTCCCACAAACCATGATTCATATTCATTGACTCCAAATACTTACGAGCATTAAGGTGATACTTTAATTTTCCCTGCTCATTAAGAACTGTAAAAATTACATTTTCATAGACTATATTCTCAATATGAATTACATCAAGATTATGACACATAATATTAAACTCCCAATAAGGAAGTTTAAAAAATATATATGTTTTATTCCATTTTTTATAACTTATTAAGATAAAATGCCTCCCACCCTTTTATCCCTTCATTAAACTGATGACATTTTCCAAACTCTTCAGTCAAATTCATTTATATTCCCATGATTTCTGAACAAGATAACACCATCGGTGACTTTATTACTCCTATATCCCTATAGAATCATGCCATATTAAACCAGAATTTATGAGAACCACTTTGAAATTTGGGATTACACATAAAAAACCATTTTCTTCTATGAGGTACTCTTCAATGTTCAAAATCAGAATTACAAATTGGAAAAGAAAACTAGTATGAGTGTTCTAATGGGATAAATTTTCTATTTCATGAAATTCAATAATTTTCCTCATAGAAGAAACATGAATTTGGAATAGTTCTCTCATTGAAGAATTATATGTTTCCATGCCATCGTCCCACAATTCTAGCAATTCTTTGATTAGAGGGTGAAGTTATAAATCGATGTCATTTCCAAGCATTTTCATTCTAGGAATAATCATAGAAATAATTAATTATGTCTTCTTCATAGGCATCCATGGTGGAATATTATAGGGGATCGAAACAAATAGACGAAATTAGTACTTGATATTCCAAAGGATTTAAAATCATCAAAATCCAATCCCAAACATATATTTCTAGGATCCAAAAGAAAAATATGGATATATACAATCAAACATCTTCCATGATGTTGAATCTTTTGTATGTCTCATCAAGCCATTATTACTATCCCGAGACTTCCATTTCATTATGTATGTAGTATTATAAGACATGAATAATCTTTTCAAGTTTGTTTTCAGAGGAAAGAAACATAATAACTTTTTAGGAGTTTTCTTCGTCTGTTTGTTCTTGGGGCTACATTGATTTTAACTCCCATTTTTGTTCATTGACATCAATCTTCTTTTATGAAATATTGTGCATTCTTGTTTATTAGACTATTCTTCATAATAAATCATGCAATCAATAGGGAATGCATGTATCATTCTATAATAAATTCCAAGTGTTATGATGAATTTATTCAACTCACAGAATGATTTTGGGATCCAAGCATCACTAAATGAATGATAAAGAAACTCTAAAATGATGAAAATTTAATTTTCATAAATTCTAAAAAGACACTTGATATGTTAAAACTTTTATATAAAAGTAAACTTTTAATACATGGCACACCCTTCAAAAAGTTCTTTATGTTCATCTTCAACTAATTCATAATGATCATTTTTCATGTATTAGATGTTATGAGAAAGATTAACCTTCCCAATATAAGCATAAAATTAAATTAATCAATTAAAATCATAGACATTGTATTCTAGAAAACCAAATGAGCCATTTAACAAATTTCAATCTGAATTTTCCTCAAATGGGTTACTTTGTATTTCATTGACAGTATTTTCATTTTCTTGAATCTCCATCACATTTGATTGACAATGATGAATCCAACATAAATATCCCTCAGGAAATTGTTTCAATTTCAAATTATCATATAATTTGTTTCTATTCAACCATCACAAAAATTTTCAATCAGGACACAAACATTTTATTCTACCATCCAATGATCGGTTTGGAATTTCATAATCTTGAAATTATTCCAATCCCATGTAATACTGAGGTTTGTTTTAAGGAAAATTAATCCAACATTTATCAATAGTTATTGGATTGTATTAACCATGTAGATTAAAATATAAATATATTAAGGTTTAATCTAATATGTATAATCCAAAATAAAGAAGGATCTATATGGGTTTGAATAAGACTCAAGACCATGGTATTTAAAGTCAGATACATGCTCGAAAATATTAATATTTAATAATTGATGTGTGGAAAACAACCTCTATACTATATATGATGAATAAGTATTAATTTTCATATTTTATATATGGATGATATTATTTTATGGGAGAAAAATATAATGGATTATTCTACACTAGTTGTGTAAAAAAGGAGGGTTCATTCAATTGAAAAATTAGTTTCATTGATTAATGTCTAAACCATTTCCCATGGTCTAACTGAGACCAAGATAACCCCTTTTAAAATATGAATACAAAGTATATTTTATTTGGGTAAGACACACTATTGGATGTCTAAAACAGATAAACATAGAAGATTTATGTTTTTATATGCTCTTATTCTTTATTCTATAATTTATGATCATTTTATATGTGCACCTAAATTTCAAAAAAAAAACTATCCATCACATTTTATGTTATAAAATAAAGGCCAGAAATAAATTATTACAAAATAATATAGTTAAAAGTTAAACATATAAGCTCACCCCCACATCTGTAAACCCTTTCAAAAACATTCCCTTCACATTCATTATGAATAATAATTCATATGAAAACCCCTATAGGAAATCAATATGCCATAGCATTTTAATTTCCAAAATATATCAAGGGGAATTGTTTAATGTTAAATTTTAATATTATTTTTGAAATATTCCAACCATTAAGTCGAATACACATTATAAAACCACTTTATAAAATTTCGTTTGAAAACTAAAATCCTCAATCATCATAATGTCCCTATATTCAATGTATCCAAATTTGATTTTTAAAATACCTGCAAACCCTTGGAATTCATGAGTATCCATTAAAAATTATTTTATGTACCAAAATAACATTTGATGTCTTGAAATCACACAATAAAAAACATTTTAGTATTTTATCAAATAATAGGAATGAAAAGTAGTTGAAAAATAAATTTAAAATACATTTTTTCATATAAAAATCCTTTACATTCAATGAAAAACAACTGTAACATGGCATCCCTTCAAAATTTATTTATATACCCATGTAATAATTTCATTATGAATCTAAAACCCTACTTAAAGGCGAAATAAATCAATTTTTATTTACTTATGAATTATAAAATAGAAAAAACCGACCTATGATATGCCACTTCCATCAATTTCTATAGTAAATCGCCATAATAAGGACAAAGAATCCTTAATAGGCTAAGAAGAAACCAAGAATCACAAAAAATCATGTTAAAGTCAATCTATAAAACCACATGGTCATCCAAACCATTTATCTATTTGAAAGAGAGGGAGAAAATATAGAGAAGGGAAAAAAGAGGATTATGGGGGGGGGATTTACCTAGAATAATCACTTAGGATACAAATATAAAGATAAGTAAGATCCATAATAAGTTGTATATTATTGAGGGGATGTGTTCTTATTGTGTATGGGTTGAGTGAGAGGGGATTTAATCCACCTCATAGGAAAACTGAGCATGGGATCGAGAGGTCGGGGGGGGGGGGGGGGTGGTTAGTGTCGCCATAGAAGAGGGAAACCTATGGGGAGAGGGAGGTTGGAGGGGGGGGGGAATCATGGGGGTTAGGGTCATGATCAAGGATAGAGGTGTGAGGTCAGAGGGGGGGGGGGCGTGTTGCGCTGGGGAGGTGAGAGGATGAGGTTAGGGGTGGGGGAGGATAGGGGGTAGGGTAGAGAAGAGGGATCATGTGATGGGAAGAAATAGTATTTTTTTAATAAAATTAGTGTATGTTCAATAGAAATCCACACTAGTTATTAAAATAAAAAATATAGATGTGGTTTGACAAAACCACCATGATATTATTATTTTTTAAACCCAATTTATTTAGAAGTTATTACTAGAATATCCAACAATAAACCATTACTAACAATTGTTTTTTTTGTATTGGTAGCATCTGAAGTATGTGCTTATTCAAATGCAATCACTAGGTCACATACATGTACTGGAGTGGAATATGAAGAACCAAAATCATTAGAACCAGTATGGATAGTAGGAAATGAAGGTGGTGTAGACATGGTGGAATAAATAAATAAGAGTTGGGGATTAAAAATAGGATATAAATATTATATGAGTGGAAAAATCCTATGAGGTAGAGTATACATGGTATGAGAAGAAGTGGAAAAATATTATGATGATAGTGGAATGGGTGGGAACATCCCTAGAGGATCAAGTTGAGGATGAAAAGGTGTGGTAGATTGGTTGTTCACTGGTGGGTCAGGTGTGAATGTGTATAACGGGTGATACATGTATCTCTAAGTGAACCTCCTCTAAGACCCATACAAGTATGTTGAGGAGAAGTCAACTGTGTTTTTGATGAATTTCCTGAAAAAATAATCAAAATAAGAACATGACATTAAATGTATCAAAAATGAATAATAAGAAAATTTTCATACTCACAAAGGGAACCAGGGGAGGTAACCCAAGGTCACACATCCACCAATCATTATCAAATAATACCCACCTTTTAAATTCTTCAATATCATTTAGAATCCATATAATAATGAAATGTACATATTTTAGGAAATGTTTTTAAAAATTATTCATATAATATAGAAGTCAAAGAAGTCATAAATAATGTCATAACATGTCTAATAACTATAATTTAATAAAAGTTTATACATTTTTTGAAAAATTTATTTAAAACCAATTATATGAATTGAAAAAAATTAAATTAAATTCAATAAGAAGAGTCTAATCATCAAGAAAAATACCAACCATTAACACGAGGATGTCAATGGAACCCCTCTCAACTTAAAAATTATAGTTAAATAAAATCAATTGAGTGATTTGGGATGACGAGGTAGATACAATACATGGTGGTTATTCACCATGTGTACATTAAAATAAGTATTTAAAATAAAAAGGTTAAGAATGAAATGAAATTTCTAAATATTTTTGAAAATGCAAAAATCACGAATTAATTGTAGAAATTTTTTAATTTGACCATACATGTGGAATATATTTAAATCTACTGAAATAATTAAATATAAAATAGATTTCTAGGCTATTTTGGATTCATTCAACTTTTAAATCTATGTTTTAGTTTTACTAATTAATTTAGGCTATTTGGAAATCTTTCAACTGAATTATTATAAACTAAAATGTTGGTATCATCTAAGGGTTTTTCAAGAATCCTTGAAGCTACATGAAAATATAATTGTACCAAAAAATCTATTTGAACAATTTTATTTTAATGATATAAAAATCTATGGGAGATAAAAAGTTTCTCATAAAATATACATAGCTTCATTTGAAATAATAATTCATTATAGATGAATACAAAGAAATTTATTTCTAGTGGCGAGAAATTTCTCATCAATTCGTATGTTCCACACCCATGTGCATTAATTTTTATGTATTCATAATTTTTATGAGAAATTAATTAATGTCATATGATTATATAACTACTCATGTTGAAATATTGTTTATTTATTTATAGTGAAATATATAAAACATTGACACTGTTAACTTTGATCCGTATTCCTTACACTGAGCTACAACTCAGTAGTCTTAGTGGTTTTGTGGAAATTTTATTTCTAAGTGGTTAATTCACTCTTTGGAATATAAAAAGATGAATTCAGAGGATATGATAGGTGTTCTAGTTGTTGAAGTTTCAATATATTTTGAATTAGATTATTTCAAAATGTTATTTTTCAGGTAAAGTCTAATGGAATACACGGATAAGAAATAAGGGGTGATTTAAATAAAAAAATTTGTTAATCTTATAAGAATGATGAGGTTATGATTTGAATTGTCTATAGGTGTATTTAATTGATTGGAGGATACTTGATTAAGGTTACAAAGACTTTGTAAGAGTCATTGGACACCTATGTAAAGTCACTTAAAGAATGGAATAGAGGTTGCGTAAGGACTGGAGTAGTCTATTGAATAATATATATAAGGATGATATACCTATGTTACCCATATGTGTACATGTAGAGACCCGTAGTCTGACGTACATTGACATTACATTACATTTGCGGAATACTTAGTACATAACAAAAACACACACACAAGGACCGTAATAGTTTAGTGTCTTTGGAAACTCGGAATATAATATTCTAATTGTGGTGAAAGATCTTCAAAATCTCCCATAAAGATCTTCCTTTTTTTTACCTAAATCCATTCTTTATATCCTGGGGAAAATAAAACATAAAAGGGTGAGCTCAAATTCTCAGTAAGGGTAAACAAAAGAAATATCAATCACATCATATACATAAGCACATAACTTTTGGAAATCTTAACCTGCAAAAGAGATCATAATTTCATAACATGGGGTAAATCATGGAAGTGAAATGTAATCACAATAATCATAACTTAAAACATGAAAATTTGTGGCATTCACACATAATCATAGAGAATCATTTCTTGTTAGTCAAGACTCATTTCCAAGACTATCTTAGTGGACAAAGTCCCTTTTCTGAATCGAGTAACCCTCGTTTCAGTCCTGTTTCACTGAACCGGTATAACCTACCATTCCAGCCATGTCTATCTCATGAGATATAAAATCTTTACCCAATGCATTGGAGGGAGATATAGGTCCCACCCATCTCATAATGATACCATTCTTATGTGTGCCACAAAATCATAAATCATACATCATAGCATAACCCATGAAATAAAATGGGATTCTTAAACATCATGCCATCATAACATAATCCATAAACAATTGATATCATTTCATCATAAGAAAATTGAATCCATTTAAATCATAGAGAAATTTTACTTGAAACATACACATATGAAATAATGTCATCTTAGATGTAAAATAGTTTTGACAAAACACTTGAAATGAATTCTTGAGGAAAATATCCTTTCTTCTTTAAAATCATGTTCTTTTCACAAAATTCCATGCAATTTTAAAAGATAAGGGTTTTATTAAAAATAATCATGCAATCTTGTAGAGGAAGCTTCTTGAAAATGAGGCGTTAGGAAACCGTAAAAATCCGTTCACGCCGTATAAGTTAAAAATAACATTCTCCTCATACTTTTGTCGGAAAAGTCAAAAAGTACCTTGTACGAAAAACGACAAAAGATTCCTTTCATATTATTTACTAAAAACTCACCAAAAGGTAAAATTGGATTTAAAAAAAATTGTAGGTGGATGGAAATAATATTACATATTCAGGAAACATGTATGTGGATGATAAAATACACCCCAGTAAATACTAAAGTATAAACAATCTCAGATAAAAATGAGATTGTGATATTTCCCTTACCTTAGGTCCGACTTTCTTTGTAAGTGTCCGAACCTCCTGTATAATGATTTAAATCATATTATTGACTTATTCCAGAATCATATTCATTGTTATTATATCATATATGGTCCACTTATGACTTTATATTACCCGTTCTTTTGTAAATTCATGTTAAAGTAGCGTTTTGGGGTAAAATCGTCTCATTTGTCGTTCGTGTTTTTAACTTGTAATTATTCATATGATTACTTAGATCATGATTACTTAATTCCAGAATATAGAACATGATTATATATATATATATATATATATTCAGAATATACATATATAATAAATCAGTAAATGGAAAGAAATACACCGTTCATGGAGACGGTAGTCCGTACGTACGCATGAACGCTGTTTTCGTTTCCTTATTGAATTGAATGGAATTAAATAGATGACATACATATAAATATAAATAATTCCAGTATCATTATTAGGTCATATATTTCATTAGTACTTATTATATATACTTTATAATCATTCATGAATGGTTAATCATTGAGAATGAATCTCATCGCGTCGTGGAGACGGTAGTCCGTACGTACGCACGAGCAATGATATCGTTCCCATGGTCGTGGAATTGTGTTGAAGTGTATGTATACTATTTTAGTATCAATATCAATTTATAATAATCATATATAGTTACTCATTACACCTTTATACCCATCCAATTAAGGTGGTGGCGGAAAATAGATTACACCACGGCGTGGAGACGGTATTCCGTACGTACGCACGTGCGGTGATTTCCTTTTTCCGTAGGATGGATAGAAGGTTAATTAGAGTTGTTTCATATTTATAATAACATATAAGTATATAAGAAATACTTATGTTATTACTTTATCATGAAAAAACTAAAGAAGAATAAGTTGAAGAAGAAAGAAATTGAAAAAGATCGGTAATGGATATTACCTCTTTTTGACGCGCCTTTTCTTAGCCTCCACTTAAAGAACTAAGGATGGTCTTTGAAGAAGACCAGGACCTCTAGGATGATACTAGGGAAGTGGAGAAGGGATTTTTTCAGGGGTTGGCCGAGCTTGAAGGCTCAATTTTGTGTGAGGAAGAGAGGGAGGAGGTGCCCTTTTATAAGGGAGGAGAGGGGCACCTTAGGAATATCTCAAAATATTATTTTATATTAAAGTCAAAATCGGTTTATAATGGTTACAAAGGGTCTTATTTCGAAGCTAAAGTGGGTATGGGTCTAAATACTATCATCCAATAGGATTTAGACAAGTTTAGGTTATTATTTTAACCTTATCAATTAGATTTAACTCTAAGTTAAATAATTTAACTTTTACCTTGTCTTTTTGTTTTCTTACACTATATGGTTAATACACTTACTATAACATGAAAAACGAACCCCAAATTGTTTATTATTAATATATATATCCTTATCTAAGTAATTTGGTCGAACCATAGATTTTTAGGAATATAATAACAATTAATAATATAATATTTGATTTAAAAACTATTTTGTGTCAATTTTGACACTATTTGATATATGATTTTTGTGAAAGTCATAACAGAATTATATGTTCGAACCAAGTTGATTAAATAAACACTAATATATCATAGTAACCTAGAAAATTAGTGGAATGCATAAAAAGTCTCAAATTACATTTATTTCGGTGTTTATAACATCAATTATGTTAATATTTCATTAATAAGATAATTGCTGCATCATCATTGTGTCATAAATAAATTAAATTATTTAATGTCTAAAAATTACAAATAAAATACCATTATATAGGAAATATTTTTATCTTTCTAATGAATATTTATAGTCGAATTTATATTATGTATAACCCCATATTAAAAATGATTTACTTATTAAACTTTGATTTTAACTATTTTAACTATTCATTAAATAAAATAATATTAAATGTCATAATCTAATCCAAGTGGACCTAAATGGTCATATTATATTCATAAGGTTGTTATTGGTCGAATTAAACTTATCCAATAGAATTATGACATGTGTTAGGGTAATAGTAATATCATATTTACCCTTAGTTACCCTATTTACTATTAACCGCGGTAAAAAAAGTAAAAAGTTACTATTCACCAAAAAAATTATTTTTATGTCATTGAACCACATTTTACTTACTGATATCAACCGTGTCTGTCGGAGTTTCGAAATTCCATTCACATAAGCGGTATAATTAAGTTCTATGCAAAATTCAGTTTTTAACCTACCACTTAGTGGTTTCACTATTCATCAAAAATTGAAGTTTTTCAGAAAAATGCCAAAATTTCACCCTAAGCTATAATTGATATTCCGAATTCAAAAATGATTTCTATTTTACAAAATTCCCAACATATAAGTTTCATTAATTAATTTTATAATTAATTTCCGCTGTCACAACAAATAGCGTGTTTTTAAGAGATAATAACTATCAAAAGATTGACACTTGTTTATGTCTGGTGTAAATGTGAAATTACATCCAATGACCAACATTGTATTGAATTGTAAAAATATATTCTAAATATAATTTAAAACCACTCAAATTAATAATTTATCATTATTAATTATTTCGATTGAAAAAGATGTTTTTAATTAAAATTTAGTAATTTTCACTATTCATCAAAATATGAAAGTTATCCGAAAATCACCAAAATTTCACCTTAGGCTAAATTCGATACTCCGAATCCAAAAATGAATTCCATTTTGAGAGCTAAAATTTCTAAAATTTTAAAAGGTGGTTATTACTATTCATAACGGCTAGTTATAATAATATTTTAATAGCATATCGTTGTTTAGTGAAACTCGGTATTGCGTACTACACACGCTATTAATGAAATTAAAAAGAATCTTTTTCATAAAATATTGGGGTGCTACATTCTACCCCCCTTAAAATGAATTTCTCCCTCGAAATTCGTCGGGGTTATAAATGGTTTACTACTCGAAAGTTTCTTTAAGAGAAACCCACATCGTAAAAAGGAATACCAAAACCAATCTTTAAAAACAAAAGTATGAAACGTAACGGTTACCCAAATAAACTAATCACTGGGTTTCCACATAGGTGAAAATATGGATATGGAAGAAAAATCTAACCATCATGTTCTGATGGAGAGTGGTAGAGAACATGGTTATAAAAAAGCCAACAATCACAAATCCATAAATTTGTGACGATCTAAGGTACCATCTGATTAATCAGATATAAGAGCACTAGGACAACATTTTTGGTTTTCAAGATCATTTCCCTAAAGTTGAAAATTTGAATTAGAATAAATTCTTACTTTATTTTGGTACAATCTCACTATCGTTCGTGCCTTAAACAATTTCCACTTCATCTCTTAAATAAATGAAGTTGAATTTGTTATTTGTGAAGTGTTAGCAGATCATGTGATAGAATGATGGGTCATTCCATCTCTTTCAAACAAAAGGATAGCAAAAATTATAAGTCCATCTTATGGTTAATCGTATATGGTTCAAAAAATGAACTTATACTTCATATATCATACCGCTTAATAAAATAAAACTATTTTCCACTCACCAGGGACTTCCTGTAGGATAGTGGTAGGCGATAAAGGCCAGTCACACTTCGATTGTGGGTTTGATTCCCACATCCTTGTCCGACGCGATGGGCTGTCGCCCGTCCTGCAGGTTGTCCTTTTTCTAAAACTACGTTACTATAACATCCCATCAATAATATCAAAAATCTTCTATCCTTAAACAATACTAACTTATGTCCAACATAATCCATTCTAATCTTTAGGCTTATCCATAATACTACAGTCCACTCTCATAACATAGTGAAAACGATTTCCAGATATTTAATACCATCATTGATCCCCATATATCATAAGATATGTTTTGTTGGTCACATTCCAAACATTCAAAGTCCTTAATCATGTATTCTCTTTAATACTCATTGAACATTAGGGAAAACATGAATGCAGTTAAAAGTTAACACCTTCCACATACCAAAATCCTCAAAATTCTATATACTCAGACCATGATATCACTTAGTCCTTTTATCAATCATGAGCTCATTAATACTGTTAAACATTTCATTTTCTCGTTTTTCCTTCATTATGCGCATATCAACTTATTTCCAAAAATATCTCAATCACTTTGAATAATACCACATTAGACCAATACATAAATATTCCAATACTTTATGATACAACATTATTTTGGAATCCCATTACATAAACACTTAATAATTCCACCACATCGTTGTCATATTCAACATAGCCAATAGTGATCGCATGTGACTTCCCTTTGTCCTTTGCCTTAAGCGGTTTCTCATGTCGATCATCACTAACCCTTGGATTAGGTCATTTATTAGCATAATGCCCCATTTCCTTTCACTTGAAGCATTGAAGTGTTGGTGGTGCGTTCTCTGCAGTGTTTGCTTTATTCACATCATTAGAAACCCTTTTTCCATTACTTCGACACTCAGCTGCTCGATGACCTTATTTTCCACAATTAAAACATTTTGTAGTCCCTTTAAGACAATCTCCACCATGCTTCTTTCCACACTTTGTGCATAAGGAAACATTCATCTTCTTTTCACCATTATTTTGAGATTTCTCCTTGAACTCCATCTTTCGTTTCTTGTCAAAACCATGAGATGGATATGTAACACCAACTTCCATTTCTACCTTGATAGCACAACGCACAATTTCTTCATAGCTACTAAAGTCTCTTATAGCTAATGCCCTTCGAAGACTTGGTTTTAAGCCACTGAAAAATCGATCAACTTTACTTTCAGGTTGGATGATAATACCAGATACATACCTTGCAAGTCATGTAAAATTTGCTTCGTATATACCAACAGATTCCTCATCCTTCTGATTCAGCTCAAGAAACTACTTTTCCATCTTTCTTCGAAGAATACGAGGGAAGTACTTACTGAAAAACAAGTTCTTGAACTCGTCCCATTCCATGGACTCAATTTCATCTCTTGGCCTCGTATTCTTGATAAGATTCCACCATTGATCAGCATCACCTTCCAAACGATACACTGCTAAGATGACTTTATCATGTTCAGAACATTGAAGAACTGAAAATATATTTTCAGTGGTACTGATCCATTGTTCAGCAACAAGTGGGTCAGAAGACCCACTGAAAGAAGGTGGACGTTTCCTCATGAAGGACTCAATAGAATATTGTTCTCTTCTCTGCTCATTTGGAAGTCCAGAATGATTCATATCTTGTGTAAGTATAGAAATAAGATTTTGCACTCCATCTCCCATAAAATTTGTTTGTTCAGGAGGACAATCCTTGCATTGTCCATTGCATTGATCAACACGGTTCCTTCGGGTTCCAGCCATCGTCTAAAACCCAAAAAGAATAGTGTGAGAGGAAAAAATCATGCTAGGGAAAAGAACATAATAAAGGGGGAGTACCTTCAATATCTAACATCTTAGGTTTAATTCTATGATCGTTAGCGTAATTCTAGTACTATAACCTATACGTATACTTAACCTTAGGGATATCCCTAGACATACATTAGAAATATCTATAGGGATCTCACTAAAGTTTTCGCATCCTAGTTTCCAAAGGTTGACTAAACCTTTCCTCTGATACCAAATATAGAGACCCAAAGCCTGACGTACATTGACATTACATTACATTTGCGGAATACTTAGTACATAACAAAAACACACACACAAGGACCGTAATAGTTTAGTGTCTTTGGAAACTCAGAATATAATCTTCTAATCGTGGTAAAAATCTTCCAAATCTCCCATAAAGATCTTCCTTTTTTTTTACCTAAAACCATTATTTATATCCTGGGGAAAAGAAAACATAAAAGGGTGAGCTCAAATGCTCAGTAAGGGTAAACAAAAGAAATATCAATCACATCATATACATAAGCACATATCTTTTGGAAATCTTAACCTGCAAACAAGATCATAATTTCATAACATGGGGTAAATCATGGCAGTGAAATGTAATCACAATAATTATAACTTAAAACATGAAACTTTGTGGAATTCACACATAATCATAGAGAATCATTTCTTGTTAGTCAAGACTCATTTCCAAGACTATCTTAGTGGACAAAGTCCCTTTTCTGAATCGAGTAACCCTCGTTTCAGTCCTGTTTCACTGAACTGGTATAACCTACCATTCCATCCATGTCTATCTCATGAGATATAAAATCTTTACCCAATTCATTGGAGGGAGATATAGGTCCCACCTATCTCATAATGATACCATTCTTATGTGTGACAAAAAATCATAAATCATACATCATAGCATAACCCATGAAATAAAATGGGATTCTTAAACATCATGCCATCATAACATAATCCATAAACAATTGATATCATTTCATCATAAGAAAATTGAATCCATTTAAATCATAGATAAATTTTAATTGAAACATACACATATGAAATAATGTCATCTTAGATGTAAAATAGTTTTGACAAAACACTTGAAATGAATTCTTGAGGAAAATATCCTTTCTTCTTTAAAATCATGTTCTTTTCACAAAATTCCATGCAATTTTAAAAGATAAGGGTTTTATTAAAAATAATCATGCAATATTGTATAGGAAGCTTCTTGAAAATTAGGCGTTATGAAACCGTAAAAATCCGTTCATGCCGTATAAGTTAAAAATAACATTCTCCTCGTACTTTTGTCGGAAAAGTCAAAAAGTACCTTGTACGAAAAACGACGAGAGATTCCTTTCATATTCTTTACTAAAAACTCACCAAAGGGTAAAATTGGATTTAAAAAAAATTGTAGGTGGATGGAAATAATATTACATATTTAGGAAACATGGATGTAGATGATAAAATACACCCCAGTAAATACTAAAGTATAAACAATCTCAGATAAAAATGAGATTGTGATATTTCCCTTACCTTAGGTCCGACTTGCTTTGTAAGTGTCCGAACCTCCTGTATAATGATTTAAATCATGTTATTGACTTATTCTAGAATCATATTCATTGTTATTATATCATATATGGTCCACTTATGACTTTATATTACCCGTTATTTTGTAAATTCATGTTAAAGTAGCGTTTTGGGTAAAATCGTCTCATTTGTCGTTCGTGTTTTTAACTTGTAATTATTTATATGATTACTTAGATCATGATTACTTAATTCCAGAATATAAAACATGATTTATATATATATATATATATTCAGAATATACATATATAATAAATCAGTAAATGGAAAGAAATACACCGTTCATGGAGACGGTAGTCCGTACGTACGCATGAACGCTGTTTTCGTTTCCTTATTGAATTGAATGGAATTAAGTAGATGAAATACATATAAATATAAATAATTCCAGTATCATTATTAGGTCATATATTTCATTATTAATTATTATATATACTTTATAATCATTCATGAATGGTTAATCATTGAGAATGAATCTCATCGCGTCGTGGAGACGGTAGTCCGTACATACGCACGAGCGATGATATCGTTCCCATGGTCGTGGAATTTTGTTGAAGTGTATTTATACTATTTCAGTATCAATATCACTTTATAATAATCATATATAGTTACTCATTACACCTTTATACCCATCCAATTAAGGTGGTGGCGGAAAATAGATTACACCACGGCATGGAGACGGTATTCCGTACGTACGCACGCTCGGTGATTTCCTTTTTCCGTAGGATGGATAGAAGGTTAATTAGAGTTGTTTCATATTTATAATAACATATCAGTATATAAGAAATACTGATGTTATTACTTTATCATGAAACAACTAAAGAAGAAGAAGTTGAAGAAGAAAGAAATTGAAAAAGATCGGTAATGGATATTACCTCTTTTTGACGCGCCTTTTCTTAGCCTCCACTTAAAGAACTAAGGATGGTCTTTGAAGAAGACCAGGACCTCGAGGATGATACTAGGTAATTGGAGAAGGGATTTTGGCAGGGGTTGGCAGATATTGAAGGCTCAAAGTTGTGTGAGGAAGAGAGGGAGGAGGTGCCCTTTTATAAGGGAGGAGAGGGGCACCTTAGGAATATCTCAAAATATTATTTTATATTAAAGTCAAAATCGGTTTATAATGGTTCCAAAGGGTCTTATTTCGAAGCTAAAGTGGGTATGGGTCGAAATCCTATCAACAAATTGGATTTATACAAGTTTAGGTTATTATTTTAACCTTATCAATTAGATTTAACTCTAAGTTAAATAATTTAACTTTTACCATGTCTTTTTGTTTTCTTACACTATATGGTTAATACACTCACTATAACATGCCAAAAGAACCCCAAATTGTTTATTATTAATATATATATCCTTATCTAAGTCATTTTCCCAAACCTTAGATTTTTAGGAATAAAATAACAATTAATAATATAATATTTTATTTAAAAACTATTTTGTGTCAATTTTGACACTATTTGATATATGATTTTTGTGAAAGTCATAACAGAATTATATGTTCGAACAAAGTTGATTAAATCAACACTAATATATCATAGTAACCTAGAAAATTAGTGGAATTCATAAAAAGTCTCAAATTACATTTATTTTGGTGTTTATAACATCAATTATGTCAATATTTCATTAATAAGATAATTACTGCATCATCATTGTGTCATAAATAAATTAAATTATTTAATGTCTAAAAATTACAAATAAAATACCATTATATAGGAAATATTTTTATATTTCTAATGAATATTTATTGTCGAATTTATCCAATGTATAACCCCATATTAAAAATGATTTACTTATTAAACATTGATTTTAACTATTTTAACTATTCATTAAATAAATTAATATTAAATGTCATAATCTAATCCAAGTGGATCTAAATGGTCATATTATATTCATAAGGTTGTTTTTGGTCGAATTACACTTATCCAATAGAATTAAGACATGTGTTAGGGTAATAGTAATATCATATTTACCCTTAGTTACCCTATTTACTATTAACCGCGGTAAAAAAAGTAAAAAGTTACTATTCACCAAAAAAATTATTTTTATCTCATTGAACCAAATTTTACTTACTGATATCAACCGTTTCTGTCGGATTTTCGAAATTCTTTTCACAGAAGCGATAAAATTAAGTTTTATGCAAAATTCAGTTTTTAACCTACCACTTAGTGGTTTCACTATTTATCAAAAATTGAAGTTCTTCAGAAAAATGCCAAAATTTCACCCTAAGCTATAATTGATATTCTGATTTCAAAAATGATTTCTATTTTAAAAAATTCCCAACATATAAGTTGAATTAATTAATTTTATAATTAATTTCCGCTGTCACAACAAATAGCGTGTTTTTAAGAGATAATAACTATCAAAAGATTGACACTTGTTTATGTCTGGTGTAAATGTGAAATTACATCCAATGACCAACATTGTATTGAATTGTAAAAATATATTCTAAATATACTTTAAAACCACTCAAATTTATAATTTATCACTATTAATTATTTCGATTGAAAAAGTTGTTTTTAATTAAAATTTAGTAATTTTCACTATTCATCAAAATATGAAAGTTATCCGAAAATCACCAAAATTTCACCTTAGGCTAAATTCGATAATCCGAATCCAAAAATGAAGTCCATTTTGAGAGCTAAAATTTCTAAAATTTTAAAAGGTTGTTATTACTATTCATAACGTTTAGTTATAATAATATTTTAATAGCATATCGTTGTTTAGTGAAACTCGGTATTGCGTACTACACACGCTATTAATGAAATTAAAAAGAATATTTTTCATAAGATATCGGGGTGTTACAGTACACAAGGCCTTAATTCGTTCACAAACTTCATGAACTCATTCCAAAACACATCCAACAAACAAAAAACCCACAAAAGGGGAGTTACTCCCAACCAATGAGGCAAACCTTAACCAAGACTCAAAACTTCCCATAATAAAAACATCATCCAGATCACAAATATATAACAAGGAAATAAAAAAGGCTCTTATAAATTACAATCCTTATACTAAAATCCCAAAAATAAAACAATTCTCACAATGAACCATATTTCAAATAATCCAGCAGAATCGTGACCTTACTTTTTCTTGGTTATGTTTTCATATATAGAGAAAAATGAAAACCATAGTTACAAAAGGAAAATAACGATTCAAAACTCACTAATATGATTTAAAAGAATATCAAAATAAAAAAATCACTGAATTAGGGGAGAATTCCGGAGGAAGAGATCCACTTATCATCTATCAAGTTAGGGGAGATTAGGGCTCATCTAAAGGGGGAAAATATGGCTTGAGTGGGGGTGGGGGGGATAGGCTGAGGGAATATGATGGAATCTATCCCAATGTATTTTTTAAAAAAACATTATTATATTTGAACCTATACCAATAGTTTTAAAAAAAAAATTTAGATGTTATGTATATTCCAATGGTATATATAAACTATTGGTATAAATTGATTCCTACCAATTTATACCCATGTTTTAAAACAAACATGGGTATAGATGAATGGGGATTTCCCCATTTCCCAGTAGTGGGAAGTGTATCTCAATTTTGGAAATTCAGATATCGATTCATTGTATGTGTATGTATTTTCATGGATGGTTTATTTCCTCTTTGGTTGGATAGTGAGAGTAGAGTAGATGGGGAAAGGGGGATTGATATAGGATCTGGGGATTTATAGTGGGAGATGAGGATTGTTCATTCCAAGATAGTGCCTTCCTCACACATAAATGTATACCGAACCCTTACTTCTTCAAAAACACTGGAATAGATTGGGAAATAGTTTCTCATAATTTGGACTTGTAGAATTAGTTTTTAAATTATTACTATATAGGGAGAAAGATAAAAATCATTGCCACATGGGACTTAATATAACTTGTGAGATGATATAATCCAGTAACAACCATCAATAACCCACATCAATGACCAACATTGGAGGGGCCATCATCACATTATATTATACAATCATATATCTAATCATAATATTTTAAAAGAAACTTAAATGAAAACCATGAAATATATTTGAATCATGGAATAGAAATTAAAACCAAATGTATAAACACTACGTGATCAACCCCCATTTATAGGGATTAACACAACCTATATGAACAGACCTAACACCACTTCCACACACAATCCCAGAAAAATCACCTATCAGTAACCACACTAGGGTAAGAGTGACAAATGATATGTTAGGAAATTACAAAATTTTCATCTCTTTATAGTGTAATATTTATGAAACACTAAGTTGTTTTGGAAAAAATAAAATTAGGCACTACTCAATTATAATTAATTTTCTACATGAAAATAAATATATCTTACAAAATTTATTAATGAATTTCAGTTAAATTTATAGATTAAAATTGGAAATTCTATACAATTTTTCCCAAAGATTCAAAGAGTAATTTTTTATCCATAATAATAGGAAAAAATTTAAATTTACCCCCAAGTTCTTATGAAGTAAGAAAACACACTGGATTCTGATATTCTAACAAAAACAGGGGATAATATCAATTTATTATAAACATTTGTTTGAAAAATTGAAGTGTGGTCACATACACACTCTTAAACTAATGAAATCCTAAACATTTATTTATTATTTAGGTTCTAGTTTAAATAAGGTGGATTTCACAAATCCAATCAAAAAATTTAACCAAATTTCTATTCTCTATGAAGAGTATATGAAAATTCATTCAAGGGCCAAAAATAGTTTTTATAAAAAAGGAAAACTAACCATTAAAATATATATTTTTATTTCTGAATTTTGTTAATGAAATGAAAATACATACTCATATGAAGCTCTTACAAACAAAGTAAGAGTGAGAGACTTTTTTAATTGTTTCCACTAAAAAGTTTCTCTATGATTTATTCGCGAATTTAATACATAACCGTCCCTTTAATGTAAGAAATAGTTCCATGTCAAGGAATGAAATAGATAGATTTAAGTGGAACTTGAATTTTAACAAGTGGAACATCAATATATCCCATCATCCTACGTTTCGTAAACAAGAGTTTTAATTTCCAATTCATTGATACTGATCAAATAAAATATTTATAATATAATTTATCTCTTCTTCTTCTATGTTAAATATTTTCTTCACTATAAGGAATTAATTTTTTATAATTAATAACATATTTAATTTTTCCTAGAAATTTATGTTCTAATAACTGTGAAAATATGTTATTCAGTATAAACAAATTAATTTAATCCTTGAACTAGTGCCTAGTGTATTAGGGATTCCTTGTGGGATCCCATTTTTTAATTTAATATAGTTTTAGAGGACTTATATCAATTTATTTTTAGTTTTTCCCATGGTGTTTTTATAATAAATGAAAGGTTACCTAAAATTATATTTAAAACTCTAGTGGCATCTTTTTATAATTCCAATTCGTTAAAAATTGTTTCAATCAAACTATATTTCATAGTTCGTAGACCATATCATCATGAGAATTGTAGTAAATATCATTCATAAATCATTTGAGGTTTTAAGGATCAATAATATGATCAAATTTTTTAAAATAAAAAGAAAGTTTAAAAATTAACAGAGGTTTTAATTTATCTTAATTGAATTCATAGAAACACAAAATTTATATAGAATCATCATTTTATATATTTAAAATGGAACATTTTTTTGTTTTTATTATATATACATATAAATTTTGTTTTATTTTTTATATTTTCAAAAAAGGATCACTAAAGTAGGGAAAAATTATAAAAGCGAGCAAAATGAATCTAATACTTATCCACCCAAAATTAATTTCAGCTAAATAATAAAATAAATTCCTCATTATTATATATACTTTAAGAAGATTTTAAATATAACTGAATGAAAAAATAACTATAATAGAAAGAAGAAATCATGGATATAGTTATTCCACACATGTGGATAGTCTTGTTAAGAGATAATTCCCACCTTTTATTTAAAATGTTCTTTGGGGAGGTTTTGAAGCTGTTTCCACATGTTTCATTGCTAAAAAAAAAGAAAAAAAAATAACATTTTATTCAATATTAAAACTAAAAATTGAAAAAAATTAAATGTTTGAAAACTAAGGAATATTGTTCGTTTACTCCACACATGGTGTATTGTATTTTTTTCTCCCCATGGTTAAAAAACCATTTTCTTTTTTCAATTAAGTTAGAGGATTTTGGTTCTTTTCATTGAACAACCTCATACTTTAGGTTCACTTATGCTTCCCAATTTTACTATATGAGTGTAGGTTCTATTTGGAAGCACGATCTATACCATTTGAATACTATATTAGAATGAAATGTGAGACTAAAAAGATAATACATGTGGCTTACTGCTAGTCTTCCCTCCCACCCTCCATATGAACATCTTAATACTCTTGAAAGGGATCGTATAGTTCACCATATAACTATTCATTCACTCTATCAAATTCTTTCTCTAGCATATCTTCCTTGGTGGCTGGTCTAGACTCTTCATCTCTATTCATGGTTAAATTATGCTAAAAACCCTATAAATTAAATATAGAGGGAGTTATATCACAATTAAATTAGTGAGAAATAAAAAAATGAATCAAAATGTAATTTATTTCCCTTAAGTGGAATGACAAGGAGGTCTTGATTTTGAAGGAGGGCCTCCAATATCAATTTCTTAGGATTGAGTAATGGTTCTCATTATGGTCATCCCTAACCTAATCGCATATTGTAGGTATGAGATCTTTCTATTTCTAGGAAAAATGTTAACTTAACTAAAAGAAGTGTTTGAGGTCATAGGTAAGCTCCATAACTAATTATTTTAGCATTGTCATTTTAAATTCCTCTCTGAGATCATTGAAGAGCTCCCTATATACCCCTATACACGTTGAAATAATTTCTCTCCACATCCATATGAACCATGTAACAATAAATTATTAATTTTATAAAGATGATTCAAAATAATAATTCATTGTTTTTATTGGATTTTATACTATAAATTCAAAACAATTAATTATATAAAATGTTAAAGAGATATATGAGTTTTATGCACAACTCCTAGATAAGGATTCTAGAGATGAAAAACAATACAATGAAACTTACTAGAAAAATAACTACTGTATTTTTTGTGGAAGAATGAACTTATAAGAGGTGTAAAAACATGAGATGATATGATCAAAGAAGATTCTTCATGGAGAATGTTTTGTGTAGAGGGATTACGGTGGCTTGAATATTTTTTGAAAGCTTTGGGATGAGGAAAAATATGGTTAGTTAAATGATTGATAATGAAGAAGAATGAATGGTATATAGATATTGGTTTAACTTCATACTGTATCTTAAGAGTCTTCAACACATGACAACATGAAATTTTTACTTGTGGCTGATTGGACATTGAGTTTTCATAGTTTGTTGGGTGTCTTCATGTGATCAGTACTATGACCAACCGTGGAGAGAAGGTGAAATCGCTTGCAATTTCTTAAGTGGTCACTTAATTCCTTTATGGGATTTTCATGCACAGTAGCTTGATAAACCATGGTTTCTTATGTTGTAGCACGAGTGAGGTCAATTGGAAGATATAATCATAGTATCTCGGATTATTTATATCATTGAATAACTCAAACTCTTTGAAAATTTTTAGTGGTCATCATAGTTACATAATGCATTTATCTATTTTCCCATATGCGGTTAGTTGAGTGACCACACAACATTTCTTCACAATGTTTTATTGATTTCATTATTCAATTTATAACTTCATGTGGTTTTTTGGAGACATTTTAAAATTGTCATCTCTTTACAGTGTGGATTTTATGTAACTTGTATTTCTTATTGTAAAAATAAAATTAATAATTAAAATAAAATTTTATCTAATTGTAATTAAAATACCATATGAAAATCAATTTCAGTTTTAGAAAGTTCTAACCAATTACAATTAAAATTTCTAGAAATTTTTTTGATTTTTTTTCTGTTTCAAAAAATGTTCAAGAATAAATTTTATCTATAATCCTGAAGAAAATGTATTTAAAATTTACACCCAATTTCAATGAAGTAATAAAAACATATAAACTAAATTGAATTTAAATAAATTGCAGGATAATAATAATTAATTATACACAATTTGTTTTGAAAAAATGAAGCGTGATCAGTTAGTTTTTTAAAATTCTTACTCAATCAATGGTTGAAAATATCGATAAAATGAATAATAGTGCATCTTTTAATTATACTATCTAGAAATAAAAAATGTAATTTTTTTATATTAAATATTTTTGGAGGTACATTATTGATGATATTTTTTCTTAATGCAATGTTTTAAAAAACACTTTTTTGAATATAAATGTTTCTTTATAAAAATAATTTCCTTTCATTTTATAAACTGTTTTACTTTCATTTCAAATTAATTATTCACCAAAAATTTATATAAACACGTGTAAAGTATTTTTTAACAATCTAGTTAATTCTATTCATCCAGTCCATTCCAATTGATAGTTTATAACTATCATATTATATAATAATACTTAGATTCAATGTTATGTTTGAGTAAAACTTGGTGTTTCATGTAATGCAAGATAAACACATGATTGTGTTTAATATAAGCCAAACATAGTTTTTAACACAATGAAATCTGGAACTAGTATTTCAAGTAACATAAAATATCAAAAATAATATATATATTTGAAAAAAAATCACAAAATCTTAGGGTGTTAAATTTTAACCCACCTTAAAATCAATTTCTCCATCGAAATTTGTGTCTGTCATCAATAGTTTAAAAGCTTAAAATTCCTTCAAATAAAACCACATTGTAAAAAATGAATAATAAAACCTCCTTTAAAAAGGGAATATAGGAAACATAATGGTTACCCAAAGTAACTCATAACTTGGTTTCCATAGAGGAGAACATAAGTTGGAAGTGAAGATTTGGACATGGAAGAAAATAGTAAATATATATATATATATAGAGATATTGATTATAGACCATAATGAAGTTGATGATCCAAAGAAATATAACCACAAAAACCATTATCTAATGAGGTGAGAAAAAAGTCATTGATATCATAAAGAATGATGATAATCAAATGAAATTTATTCTATGATCCTTTCCATAATGTTTGGAATCCATTTTCCATCTAGAATGAGAACATATAAAAATGTAATTACTTGATACATTTATATTTCTTAAGTACAATTACACCTTTTGGATGTGGCTCAATATATTAATACTTCATCTCTTAATAAAAAAATTATGGCGAATTTTTTATGATAAAAGAAAAAATGGATCATAAGATCCATAAATAGAATGATATGTCATTTTGTATATATTTAGTAATCATTAGAAAAAAATGGTTTTTCATGTTATCCAATATGAACAATCATTTATATTGTGAAGTAATACATTAATCTAGAAAACCTAAACCAAATTTTAAAATAAAACATTTCATAATTGGCTATCCTTTTGAAACTTATAAAAGATGAAAATACTAACCAATAAAAATCTGGTCACAAAATTTCATTAAACCAACTTTACATTGACATGCCATATATCTTAAATCATCTCTTAATTTTCACACACCAAACATGTGAAAAAAATCATCATGTATTCTCTTGGAACACGGTAAATAAATTAAAATGTTATTGCAAAAACACTTTCCTTTTTATTCATTACATCGAAGAAATATTATTGGACATATTTCTTAAATAAACAATTTCTATAAACTCCCATCATGTTAGTATAAATTAGTTTTTGAATAAATAATTAATTTGTCTAAAGGTATCTAGTAATATCTAATTTTATTTATTCTTATCCAACATATCTTTTTCCAAATTAAACACCATTTTCTCAACCTGAGGAACATATTAAGGGCTGCATCCCCTTAATAATGTGTTTTATATAAAATATAACCTCACCATCAAATAACATATCTAGGTCTTTAGTACCATTCAATATATTATTTCAAATCCATAACAAATAAATTATAATGAACAATACATATATATTTCATAATTTAGATAATTCAATCTTTGAATTCCAATATATAAATAATTTATTAATCCCACTTCATTATTAAACAATTATCTAAGATTCACCATCTTATCCTTTAACACTTATTTCCTCTCACATGTCATTTTTAGTCTATTCCATATTAGTACTAGAATTATTACTCATACCTCATTTCTCAATATATATAATAGATTTGCCTTTGGGAGATAAATTTCCATAATTCTCATTATTTAAATATTTAAATCATTCATTAATCGGTGATATCTTTGGTAGACCAGTATTTATAACCATTATGTTACAAAAATATTCATTTTACCTTATAAATTACTTGTTTTTCCCCATCTATTTCATATTCAAAACTTCTTCCCATTCTTATATGAAATTAACTTGAGTGTTTCTTTCAATTTTCTCAACACATAAGAAACTAAATATTTTTCCTCTTTTGTCCCCACTATCCAAACTCTTAGAAAACTCTTCTCTTGTATTATTCGGTGAGGTTGAGTGTTAGTTAAGGTATAAATTGTTAATGAAGTTTCATGAAAACTAACTAGGCATAATCACATCTTCCTTCACTATAGTCATCATCTCATAATGATTCCCTTCAGAAAATTATCTATCATATTCAATGTTAACCTTGTTTTTTCTAGTTCTCATCGTTGACTAAAGCCAAAAATCATAGTGTGGAAACACTAATCATAGTTTTAAAACCATAATATTATAATAATAACATAAATCATGTATAAATCACGGATCCTTTTTTTAAAATATGAAACCTTAGGTTTATTCTAGGTCATTCATATACAACATCTATTTAAATTTTAAATGATGGTTTGTAAAGAGTTTGTTAATTTCCAAATCATATCTCTCAAGAGTGTCAAAATAGGTGTTCTAGAAAGCCTTTTTTTAATGATCTAGTTCCCGATAGAGTCTATCTCAATACAGTGTTTCAGTGTATTTACCCCAATGTATGTTAGTTTCATATCATTGTCCACATGTAGTATCCAAACACAAATGTAATTTATTAGAAACAACTCTCTCAATCCTTTACCAAAATTGCCCAAAATTTTCTTAAACTTTTACTCATCCTTATACTTATCCATATAGACATACCTAAAAATATCGTAAGAAATATACCTATGGACCCCTATAATGTTTTCTCATTCATGTTTCTAATTGTTACTTATCCTTTACTTTGACACAAACTATAGAAAAACAATATTTTCATATATGGATATGACATCATTATTTTTATGAATATTAATTACATTTCATAAACATGTTCCTGAGGACCATAATAATTTAGTTCCTTTGAAAAAAATGAAAACATACACTTATTACATGGTGGAATATATTCAATATCTCCCATAAATATCTTCCCCTTCAATACTCCTACTTAAAACCATTATTCATTGCTTAGGGAACAAAAACAGAAGAAAGGGTGAGATCATATTCTCAATAAGGGTAATTAAAATTGATACGTAAGCATAAAATGAGCATAAATGTATGAGAATATGAACATAATATTGGAAAACCATACCTCGCATATCAAATATCATAAATTTGAATCATAGAAAAAATATTGGCACTTCTTAAGACATTAATCATGTGGAAATCAAAGAACATAATCCAAGAGAGAATATCATTAGCATAAAACATATAATTTTAGTATACACACAAGCATAGAAAATATTATCTGAATGATATCCACCAAGACATTCATAACAAGTTTCGATTGGGATGAACCCCAATTTACATACATTAAGATTCAGTTGAGCACCCATATACCCTCGTTTATAGGCTTGGGATGATAACTTGTGTACCCTACTTCATGGGTTTCAAATGACCACCCATATACCCTTTGAGATCATAGAACATTTATCATTACCCAATAAACTAGAGGGTGATAAAGGTCCCACCCATCACATAGTGATAAAAATATTTATGTGTTCCACAAGATCATAATCATTCATCATATTATATCCCATGAAATGAAATGGGTATCATAAACATTTCATCACATCACAACCCGTGGAGAAGATAATGATTTCATAATAATTTGAAAATATAATAACATGTGAAAGATGAAGGTTTCATAATAATTTTATTATGTTATCGTCCATGGAAGAGAAATGGTTTTTCTAAAAATCATGCCATAAAACATAAACAATTTAGGGAAATAATATTAATGGTATCATTGGATAATATCCCAAATAAAGCATAGATAATATGAAAGAATATAATATTATACGAAGATAGATTTGGAAAGAAAATTTTGAACATTTGTTACAGAAAATAACCTTTATCTAAAAAATAAATTTCATAAAACATTTTAAAAATACTTTTAATTGAAAATAACATTTTAAACTTATAAATTTTTATTTTAAAATTAAATTAAAATATCTCTTGAGGAAAATTTCATTTCATATTTGAAAAATCCTTTTTAAAATATAAAACCTTTGTAAAACATTTTTCTTACAAAATAACTTTGAAAACTTATATAAGAAACTTTTGGAATAATTTAACAATGTTTTTAAAAAATAAATGATTTTAGAAAAAATTATCTTTTAAAAATATTTTAACAGATCATTTAAATACATTTTTTAAAACATTTTTAAAAGACAATGTAAAAAAATAGATTTCCAACCAAATAGATAAATGATGTAAAATGTTCATAAATTTTTTCTTAATAATCATTAGTACTAAAGAGTATCAAAATGGTACCATTACATGGATATATCATTAATAATCATTTAATAATAAAAATAATTAAATTTATTGATAATTAGATTATGATATTTCAATATTGGAGACTTAATCATAAACAATCCAAATAAATGATGAGATTGTATCAAACAATTTCTACAACTTTGGTAAAATTAATCATAGTCCCCAAAAATTGAAAAAAATGAGACATAAAATATCATTATTATGAATAAATTCATGATATTACATGTAAAAGTTTAATTATATACACATTATGAAAAATTATAGATTAATCACATAACGTGCGTCTCAAAGAAGGAAAGTTGAGACAAAACCCCATTACAGATTTGGTAACTCTTGAACTATATACCCAATGAAATAGATATAATCAAATGGATATATAAATAGGAATAAATCATAGTATAATAATAATAAATAAACATTCATTGTATATATTCACAAAATATAAAAGAAATAGGAGGTGAAAATGGCTTGTGTATCACTGAAAATAATAGCGAGACATAAAATACCTTATCTAATGTCTTAAATTATGTTATACCTATTCAATAATCAATTATAATAAATATATATTGAGTATAAATCCATTATAGAACCATATTATTATATATCAAACAATATATTATTTTTTTATGATCTTTTTTTACTAGTTTATTAACAATTACATGTTAAAACAATGTTTCGAGTAATAATTGATTTTTTTCATATATGTTTTTGAAATGTTATTCTTGGTACCCTTATGTATAATTTTTTTAATAATATAAAGAATTTAATAATTTATTTAAATATCATATATATTCATTACATATGTATTTATAGTAATCTATAAAATTTAGAGATAAGAAATTAAATACAATGTTAATTGAGACGATAGGCTATAAATATGCATGACTGCTGTTTTTCATTTTCTTATAGGAATGAAGGAAATAAAAATAAATTATATTTTACCAATATAAAATAATTTTTATTTCATATATATCACATATTTTTAGTAATCCCATACTTAATTCATTCCAAGTAGAGCATGAATGCATCACATCACTGCATGAGGTGGTATTCTGTCGTACACACGAAAGACATTACCATATTCACAAAATATGAAAATCATGAAGGTATATTTGATATAAAAGTTAAATAATCATAAATAAATAATTAATATCATATATATAATACACAAATAGCATTCTTATCATTATTACCAACCTTAATAGGTGGTAATGGAAAAACGAACATCATCCGTTCATGAGGCGGTAGTCTGCCGTACACACGAATGATAACATCATAAACAACTTGACATATGTATGTATGTGGCTGTATGTATTATCCTTAAAATAAAAACATATATGTTTTTGGAATATACATACGTAATTATATAATCATGATATAAAAATTATTTAATGGGTTTGAGAAATAAATAATACAAAAATATTCATTGATGAAAGTTACATGTTCTACCAATATCTATTTTTGATTACATAAAATTACTTGAATGTTTGGAATTTTAAGGATTATATGATTATAATATGGATGTGGATAATTTATTTGGGAAATTAATTTCCTAACATACTTTTTTTGATAGTGTGAAGAGAGGGGGTGACATTTTTATAAGTGGGGTGAGTGGAAAACATGTATATTTTTAAAATAGATAATTTCACGCATGTTTTTAATATGATAAAAGTATCCAAAATTTATAAAATTAGAATCATATACATTATTAGTTCAAAATATGGCTATAAAAATGGGGTTTCACATGTTTTTGTTCATTTTACACCTTATATTCAATGTTTAAACACTAAGAAAACACGATTTTTCACAAATCACTTTGGTAAAAAATTAATTGGAACATATTAGAAATTAGAATTTTTTCATAATAAAAATATGGAATCCATTTTTCCAAATTTAAAAAACAAAACAGGAAAAAATTAAATTGAAATTAATCTCAAAGACATGACGAGAAAGCGGGGATTTAAAGTAATAATGACCAATAGTTTTCAAGGTTTTTGTATTCAATTTCAACATAAAAATGATTCAAATGAACTAAATTGGTTTAATATAATTATTATTAAACTAGTTATATATTAAAATCAATTAAAAATATATTTCAACATTATAAATAAATTAATCTTAAATACAATATTCAATTAAAATTTAGTATTTTTCAATATTTATCAAAAGAGGAAACTTTTTAAAAAAGTCCAATAAATTAACCATAACCTAATGTTTATATGAATATTTAAAAAATGATTTCTAATTTTTAATAAAAATTTTATGAAAGTGTAAAAAATTAGTTTTGAAAAATGTTCTCCATAAAAAGGTAAAATAAATTCTTTTTATAAAAAAATCTAAGCATAAAATTTCATTTATTATTATATTTTTTTCTATAAAAAAATATAAGATAAATGTTAAAAATTTAATGTAACATCCTGAACCGTCTCACCTCTAAGATGGTGGCCAGACTGGTAGGTTACATACCCTCAAGTGTATCTCCCCGAATTCTCTAGGATGACGACTAGTAGTGAGGGCCTTTTTCGTGTTTGTGGGGGAGACCATGCCCTCATAGGTAATAGGTAATATCATAGAGAATTTTAAAAAAAAGTAATAATAAATCATAGAAGTGTGTGAATGAATAAAATACAGCATAAGCTATATAAATAATCCAACTGAATAATAATCAAGTGTAGAAGCTCACAAAATAATGTCAGGCCATGATGTCTTTCAAAAATTAAAACATGAACAATAGAAACCCAAGAACACTATAAACTAAACAGAAAAGACACACAGTGCGACAACTACATCATGAGCAAGGCTTGGTCCTCTTCCCCAATCTCCATCCTAAGAATCAGGAAATAATCAATCATCAGAAGTAGCATGCCTCCCTTTATCAATACCTGCAAGCATGAAATCTGCTTGGGAGTCAATGATGCCCAAGGAAGGTGTGAGAGAAAAGCCCAGTTGTCCATCACCCAAGGTGTCTAAACCTTCATATTTTATGCAATGATAAAATGTAGCATGCCATTATATAACAAATTCAAATAATTAATTAAGTGAAAAGAAATAAATAACTCGGCCAGAGTTCTAAATGGAACCCGTGCCTAATCACCTGCTTCAGCCTATGCTGGAAGTCTGAAAAGAGTACCTATAAGAAGAATGCAAATACAAATATATATAAAACCTAGAAAAGCATGGTAAAACAAGGTAAATGCATACCCCAAGTTTTTTCTTTATCATGGGGTCTATGTCAAGTGGCAATCAAGTGTGCTTCAACATACCAGAATAATATTGAAAATATCAAGAGGATAAAGCAGTATTAATATAAAACTTAAGTGAATCATTATTAAGGTTCAAGTTGAGAGTTGGAGTCCAAGCCCATCCTGAAGGTATCATTAGGGAACATCCTTCAAATTATCCAATAATACTGAGCCCTTCCAAGGAAATATTTCGAAAGACCAAGTATCGCTCGAGGCATGGCTTTACCCTGAGTCCATCACAATCTCGCAAAAAGGTGTCTAGCATCATCCAAGGCTAGCTAAGCCACATTTCCGAAGGATCCATACCTAATGGGCGCTTTTAGAACCGGTATCACTCATAAGTATTATAAATCCCGGGGAAGTCTCCATTTGGAAAATCCAAAGACACTACCCCCAACGTGTAGTGGTAACCAGTTGGGAACAGAGGGTCTAAGCATTGCCCTTAATACGGGACACCCATTTTTTCCTCACCTTGAATTTAGTTACTGTTTTCACAGCAACAAATATGACATAATAAGAATATGAAATTGTTGCTTGAAATCTAAATAGATACACTCGTGCATCACAAGGTATAAATTAAATATTACAATGTATCAACTTAATAAGGAAAGATACCATATCAAAATAAAATGATAAATGAACTATTAAATAAATAAATAATTCAGTACAACCAAAAACAAATAATCCAACAATTCAAAATCACAATTAATCTAAATCAACTATTCAAATTAAAAAAACATAAAATAAGTTGCACAACACATGCAGTTAATTAAATTAAATGCCCAGGAATGAATATTTAAATAAATAAATAGTTCCGCACAAACAACTACCAATGATCTAATAATTCAAGGTTCACAATTATTCTAAAATAATTATATAAATTTAACAGAACAAAAATAGCATGCGCAACACATGCAGTTAAATTAATTAAATACCCTAGATAACAGAATTTATACTGATCACATCAGCAACACTAAAAGAATATTTGAACATGTTGAAACAATTAAAAAAATTTAATTCATGATCAATAGAGCTGCAAAAATTAGGAAAAACAACTAATTTAAAGATATTAGGTGAATTTTCACAAAGTTGGTAGGCACTGACTACCGACACAACGATGCATTTTTATTAATCGCAATGAAACAAAATAAAAGAGAGTAGACACCTTACATTATACTGGTAGATGATTCTATTATTCATGGTAGAATTTGATTTGACCTAAAAGGGAAGGAAATAGATTATTTTAGAAGAATCTCAAAATAGAGTAAAATCATTCCATGACAGATCGCATGACGGATTTGGAATGAGATCACACGATTCTTATTGCGTTGGATAAGCCTTTCCAAGAGTTTTACAGTGCACTTGACGGTGAAGAAATTGGACGATGAATAGAGGCACAAAAATCTTCTAAAGAGGGAGCATGGTTCTGTACACCACCTAGGGAGGATGGGTGCGCCATGAACATGAGAGCAGGAGGAGAAAATAAAAGGAAAAAAAAGAAAAAGGAAAGGAAAGAAAAAAAAAGAAAAAAGGAAAATAAAATAAAATAAAAATAAAAATAAAAATAAAAGTGGAGGAAAAGGGAAATAGGAATAAAAATTTTAAAAATGGTTTGATCCATTTTTAATTATTTTTCTATTCTTCTCATTGCTGCTTTTAATTTTATTTATTTATTTTCATTACATTTCCATCTCTTTTAATTTCATTAAAATTACATTAATTTTTTATAATTATTTTTAACCTGAACGGTGCACTAGGGAGTGACATAATATTTTACATAAAGTCTGAGCAATCATTTTTTACTTTTAATAGCCATCCGGGACCTGCCAAAGGGCATGCATGCGTACGCTCTAGGTAACTTCAAATATTTGAACTAAAAACTTAAACGGTCCACACCTTGATTTAGGTTGATAGGATAAAATAAATTATGTGGATAATTATTAATATTTTATCTAACCTATTAATAAATATCGACCCATGTATGTACGTGTTATATATATATAAAAATCTGTATATTCATATATATACACCCGTACATGTATATATAAATATATAAATATATATATATATATATATATATTTAATCTCATATATATATACACCTCATATATAAAAATGCCTCTAAGTTTTTGTCCCTATCTAATAATAATAACTATAATTAAAATTAATATTATTTTATACAACCCATCAATGGCACCATTAATAATTTAAAAACATCATCCATTAGAAAAAGGATAACGGTTATTAAATAAATATTGATTGCGCATTTTTATTTAATTGGATCAATTAATATTATCACATTTATTACATTGCCCAATTATTATTTTATACCATGACACAATTTATTAATTATAATAGTGCATTTCCATTTGTTGTTTTCAAAGAAAATTCTAATACTAATAATAAAATTATTATTATCATTTCCAACTGTCTAAAAAAATTATTTGGCACAATTAAATTAACTTTTGGTGTGATATGAACAAACATCAGATCCTCGCAAAAGTTATACCCTTCCTAGGGTAAAAACCACCTCCTGAAACTATCGATGGTCTCATATTTCTAATAAAACACACCATTTGAGAGAAATTAATTAATTATTATATAAAAAATTAAATAATTAAGTAACTAAAAATAAATATGGTATTATTACGTTCGAGGGTTCAAAACACCTGATGCGAATCAAGGTTATACCCAACTATAAATAAATCCAATTTTCTAGACTTAATGGTGGTCTCATATTTCTCATACGACCCACCGTATGAGAGTTATTTCTTTTTTTGAAAGAAAATTATCAAGTGTATGCATAAAATAAATTCAATATTTTTATTATATCAATGCCAAGGGTCTATGGGTCACTAAACCCCACGCTGAATCATTGTGTAACATTGAAAATAATTTATTGAATATTTCAAATTACTAAAGAATACTTTTATCCTTCATTTAATTCATTTTAATTTTAATTTTAATCTATTTATTTTAATAAAATTTATTTTAAAGACACATTACAGTGTCAACTATCAAAAACAAAAAGTTCTGATGCTCAGTTTTAAAACTGGTTTTCCCAGTTAATAGAAAATTTTTATTTTCTATGCTTTTTCATCTAGTTCAAAATAAATAACAATACATTTAATTTAATTTATAATATTTAAATTTCATTACAATATTATCCAAAAGTGATTTGGTTAATTTACATATTTTATACACAATTATGTGTATAGAAATTGTTTATTGGAAAAAGAATTTGTTTTATTTTAAAAAGTGTATTATTTTCATTTCTATTGAATTATTCACTAAAGAATTTTATAAACAAGTATAAAACATATTTCGAGAATTCATTTAATTCTATTCATACTTACCATTTGGATGGCTAGTGGATAACTATCATACTATATAATAACATTAAAATTGTATGTTATATTTTGTTTAATCATGGTGTTGTATGTAACACAAGCTAATATTAGAATTGTTTATAAAACAATCCAATATTAATATTTCATGTAATGAAATCTAAACTCATTGATTCATTTGTAGTAAAATAAAAAAACAACTAAATATACTTGATGAAAAAACTCACAAAATATCGTGGTGTTATTTCATTCACTACCCTCTATCATATTACATATGATGAACAACTTCTACTATATGGTTTCCAAATCATGAACACCCAGAAAATCCTCCAAAACTTCAAAAATTCAACCCATAACACCCAAGAATCCAACTAGAAATTAGAAATATATTTATACCAAGAAAGTTACACCCCTAGGTGTAATAAAATCTATACCATGTCACTTTATTCCCAAAGATATTCCCAAAAAACCTAGGGCTAACATGAATTCCAAAACTAAATCACATTAAAAGAGAATCTGAACACCATTTAACTTATAATAACCTAAAAACCATGTAAATATGCTCAAAAACCCTCTTATATTTTATAAACATAACCAAATGATTCATAACTCATCCACATGAAATGCAATAGAAGACCTAGGAAACAATATTCCCATTTAACTAGAGAGAAGAGACAAAACGTGGACATGTTGGGACAACCACCCCAATGATTATTTTTGAAATTAGGATTATCTAGTGATCCACAACTTCTCTTAAGAGCCTAAAGAATTTAAAAATCAATCATATAAAGTGCATATATAGGATATTTGGAACATCTAAGGTCACTAAAGCAAAAAAAAAACACATCCCAAACAAAATAATCCCAATGTATAACTCTATGAGAATGTAAAAAAGAAAGGATACTGACACAAGTCCCCCCACAATTTACAATTTCACTAGGATAGTGAAACATTAAGAAAGAGAACCTAAAAAAGAAAGATTATTAGCAAAAAAACATGATTTCACTAACAATGAAAACTAAAGAAAGGAGAAACCCAAGATTAAGAAAATGAGCATATTTATCCTAACCATTTATAATTATTATAAAAGAGTGAGACAACCAATGTACTCTTTCTATGAAATAAGAGAAAACTACAAGAAATTGTATTCCAAAATTATTCAGTTGTAAAGCACTAAACACCAATAGAGAGCACATGGATTTGAAACATTAATCACTAAGAAATGATAGGGATCTAACCTATGGGTCAAAAATATTGTACTGAGATTCTTAGGTCTGACTCCCCATGACACCATCGCATGAAATCCCTTTTATAAAACACTACCCTATGAAATACATATCCAAAACGGATACGAAATTTCACCCAAAGTATTCTAAAATATACACCAAGATCATCCATTTAAAAATCCATAAATAGAAAATATCAAAAATAAATGATAATTAATGGGGCATGGACATCTCAAAAGATATATCCATTGGGTAAAAATACTTTTCAACTATTATACACACATGGAATAATATATAAAAAAGATGGAACATGTCTAAAAACTAAATGAAATTTTTCAAAGGAGGATGGTCCTAATGAAATGATCAACTTACCCTTATTCAATGTATGTGATAGAAAATTACATTAACCAGATTCATACTAGTTCTAGGAAATATTTTATTGATGCATGAAAAAACTTTTAAAACTTCTGAATGTTACTCAAATAGACAAACAAATGATAATTATTTGGAGATGACTAACATGAAATTTAAATGTTCCCAAGCATCCTACACTGAAAACACAAAAATTTTATTATCTTAACTAAATTATAAATAGTAGGTAGAGAAAAATAATTCCAATCCATATCACTTCCCTATTTACCCTTCACTTTATCCATACCATATTTTCCATCCCCAGTGGGAATCAAAGAATTTTACAATGAAGGTTTCCGAGCTAAGATTACCACAAATGAAAATGGCCATATAAACTTCTTTCATTAAGGTATTTAGGGTATACTAAAAATTTGAAAGTAATAGTTCTGGATGAAATCATTGAAAAAATAACCACCCCTTTTTTGAATCTCTTGTATAAAATCAATAGAGAATGTTACCAAGCCAGTGAAACATTTAACATAGTCATTCACTAAATGATAACCTTCTAGGATACCTAAAAACATCATCTTCTTTTGGGCTCTAAATTCCTAAAGATAAAACAATTGGATGAAGGTAGCCATGAAATATCCCTAATATAGATCCTCAAACGTTTGGGAATGAACCTGAGCTTCCAAAATCCCAAGATGAAACCTTTGAACAAATTAATGTTGCACCTCACCCAAGAGGCTTCTGGTGTTTGTGGAAAGTCAAAAATCCATTCATCCTCTATAAGAAACACTATACACACACAAGATACTATTTAAACATTGGATATTAGAGAATACATATTTATAAACTCTCTATAATTGTCCAATACTTGAGAAGAGGATTACACTACCACTTCATCCTGATTCCGGGAAGAGCTGGAGATTGGAATTAAAATTCTTGGACCACTATGACAAAAATAAGATGCACTTACTTCATGACTTTCCAGTTCTTTTCTATGTGACTCATTGCAAAAAATCATAAAAAAACCTCAATAAAAACTGCCTTGAAATTCAATAAAAATAGAACAACTGAATAAAATCCAATCCAAAACCAAATTACAAAACCACCCCAAAATCCCACATAATGGAAATAAAAACCCAAGAAAACCAAATTGTGGCTACAATCCCCTTTCAAAATTTCTTCCCAATATATTATGAACATTATATTTCCAAAAATACAACAAATTTTATAACTATCACAACCTCAGAATAACTTTTTTCCTCAATCCACTTGTATTGAGGTTAAAAAAATTTCATTAAATATCCGAACTCACTCACCATCATGCTCCAAAAAACCATTTGCTTCCAAAAAGTGATGACACTAGATCCAACCCAAGGGATAAAATTGAAGAAAAATATAAAATAATATAAGAATATATACCTACCAACATGAGTATATAGGGTTCAAATAAATCACATAGGATATCACAATGAGTTTAATACATTAATTTTACCAAAGAGACCATAATTCTAGTATGAAAACCATGTGTCAAAAAATAGGTTTTCATTTCAATTTAAAAACCTGAAAATATGAAAAATTTAAAGTATACACTTTCTCAGGGTGTTCCATTATAAAGCACTTCCCTAAGGATGGTGTCTTTCCAAAACAATCGAAATTTCAATGAAATCAAAACATTACATTTAAAATGTCACACTTTTCAAAAACAAAACTTCACATGGTTTTAAATACTTAAAAAGTTCAAACAATCTAAAACACTATAAAAACAATTTTCCCTTTTTACCATAATAGAATTTACATCTCCTAGTTGCAGGTAAGATGTATATAGTGGAAAAAATAATGAAACATGACCATAACAGGTTACAAATAAAGCCAATAATTGGTTGGAACAAAACTAGTCAACATCAAGACTAAATGCCTAAATTAATCAACACATAAAGTATTTAAATATAAAAAATAAAAAATAAATTATAATATATATATGATGTTATAAGTTATTATATGTATCATGAGGAAGCACCTAATGGACTAATAAGATAACACAAAATGCATACATGTGGACCTACTTTTGAAAGGTTAACAGTCACACATAGGTCAACCAAATCACTCTAACTAGTCTCCTATATGATTATAAAACTAGATAGGTGTTACAATCAACATGGTGGGACAATATAGTGCTAACTGTTAACTATATAAATAATGTTCTACTAATTCTCGCTTAGTAACACTAGTCTCCTCATGGAATAATAATAGTGGTGGGCCATGAGAAAATAATTTCATAAAATGTAAGAAAAATACCCAAGGCTAAAACCAAAATCATGACCTTAACAACTCCCAAACTACCCGTAAAAAGATCCCCAAATCACCAAACAACATTCATCACATCATAATGCTTCTGTCTCATTGATAAAATAATCATCATCAACGTCACAAAGAGGGGGGGGGGGGGGTTGATGAGAATGATAATAATAAATATCCCATATCAAATTGCTGACATGAGATTCAATTTTTGAATATAGAAAATAAATTTAAAAATCCAATGTTAAAATAGTTCATAATCCAAAAAAAACTCCAAATAAAACCACAATTATCAATAAACACATTAAGAAAATTCAATAGAATCTCCATTTCCCTTATAAAAAATCCATACCCTATTAAAACATGGATACTCTTAAAAAGAAGAAAAACCAACATTGAAAACACCATTTGGCATAAAACACAATGAAATAGTTATTTTCTTATTGAAAGCATACTTTGTAATTTTATCAATCATTAAAAGGCATAACATATTATTTTCCAACCAATAATATTTTAAAATTTGAAACTCCTCCCATTTTCCATATGGAAACCAAAAATGATTAAGAAAATATTTAAAAAAACAAAACTAGAATATATTACCCGTTATTATGTAGAATATACCAAAATTTTAAACATCAAAAATCAATGGAACTCTTAGATAAAATTAAATAAAATTGAAGCAGCTACCTCAAGTTGTTGAACCCTGTGTCCATTGAAGAAATACACCATAAAGGTATATTGGATATGTAAAAAATTAATTTTAAGAAAAAATACATAATATAAAAAACCCTAACCAAGAAAACTAGAAATAAATGGCCACTATGGTTGGAGGAGTTGGAGAAACAGATAGAAAAAATAACAAATATAAGAGAGGAGATCATACATCTTGAACTGGGATAAGAATCACCAATAAACCACCTTGAATCATATTATATATCATGAATAAAGTGGTATAAGACCTTGGGAGGTGTTTTTATCATGAGGGTAAAATAGGGTAGCCTACGGTGGAATATCCAAATTAAAAATAAGATGAAAATATTAAAATAACACAAATTAGACAGGCCACATGGATGGCTAACACTGTTTTCCAAACCATGAAAAAACCAAGTGTCTTCAATTACCCCAATACCCCCAGAGGCCAAACATTTGTCCCTCATGGTTTCCTTAATAATGAAAAGAATAGGAACTCCAATATGTCTCCAATTAAAACTCTACATAATTTTTACTGCATGGTTTCCAAACCATTCTCCTAAACTGTACACACCTTGAAATGCCTCCAAAACTCACAAAATATATGTCAGAATCCAAAGGGCAAAAACTAAACTATATTTCTACAAAAAATGTGATATAATAGGGTGTCACACCTAAGACCTGACATGAGCTATAGGTAATCCATGTGTCCCACCCCAAGCCTAATTTTAATATTCCAATGCATGGTAACTAGTAATAATATGGAATAATTCATATTTGGGACTCTACATTATATATAATTGATACATTACTAGCCAAAAATAATAATCACATCTGTGAAAAATATACATATATAACTGAAATAAAATATTCATACATTACAAACTAAATTTAACAAAGTTATACATAAACATTTTAGTAAATAATGGAAAAATACCCAATATAACCTCCTCAATAAGCCAACCTCGAGTGATTTGTAAAGAGGATCACCATTTTGTGCCCACACCATCCCAATATCTATAAATTATGAACTCCACCAGGATCTGTATTACTCTGGATCCACCTACACCACATCCTCTAAAAATTATAGAAATCGATATACCATATATAGAAACATAACATGATTGAGAATGAATCCTATAAAGGGGTGAGTATCAAAATACTGACCATATCATCTCGAAAATGTAAAAGGCAACAAGCCACAGGGTAGCTCAAAACCAGGGGAATAACTATACAGTTAATAAACTAAAAAGAAGATGGGATAATAAAATACTATTAAGAAGATATGACTTCACATCTTAATAATTTTCCAAAAATGTTTCAAAGGGGGAGATAGTGGTGGCAAGATGGTCCACTAAATCCATGAAGTGAAGGCATAAAAAATAAACTCCACACCCTTTGAGAATGACTTCACCTCTATACTCATTAATGATAGAGAAGATAAAACTATATTCAAACTGTATGAGGGGATCAAAACCCATATCTCCATCTAATTTCTAGGGAATATAAATAGGATATTTAATATTGAGGGGAGGCTCATCAAACCTTGTGATACTCTAAATATATTGATATAACCGCTTACCTGATATGCTAGTTAGTGATATAGACTATCATTTTGTCGTTACCATAATACTTCTACATCCATAGAAATACCATATAGATATATCTCACTCTTAGAAATATAATAACATCTACATGATCATTGTTTTGTACCTACACCTCAACGAAAGATACTTATACTAGTAGAGGGAGTTATTGACCCCACTTATGGGTGATTTTACCCCATTCCTTTAGGGAATTCCATACCCCTTAATATAGAAGATAAGATGCACTACATAAATTTATAAATGACCATGTAGGTAACACCAAAACCAATATATGATTTAGTGGGAGACCAATATTAAGGTGTGTCCCTAACCAATTATCTCATCTCTACTAGAGTGTTATAATGAATGGATACATGAAGAAAACTAGGAATCAAAAGTCTCCAGAACCTAAACCATAAGTGATACTCAAATACCAAAAACATCATGATAGTAATCCTAAATTATATAAGGGCACCTCTTCCCAATTGAAGTGTGTATACTAGTGATGGAGTAAATAAACCTAAGGAAGACCACACACCTTGCAAATGGATGAGATCGATTGGGGGTGATTACCATATAAATGCATATAAGATATTTCTCACACCTAAAGGGGAGATCAAAGAGGAACACTCTAGATAGAGGACCTACACCGAATATATATAGTGGAGTACCAAATTTATCAATGTTCTAGATTAACTGATTTTTGGAAATGATGGAACGCCTAAGGGTGTAAAAAATTCATGGTATGTATCAGTATTTCTTCTTGGTTGTCAGAGATGAAGATTTGGTGGTAGGCCACTAATAATGATATGTAAATGTCACCCTCTATCTTCAAGTCTACTCATGGCTTGGTTAATGGGAGAGAGGGTACCAACCATCCACTACATAACCTACACAAAGATATCCCAATGTAAAATGAGTAAAAAACCAACTCCCTACCCTCCTATCCAAACCTCATACATGAACTCCATCCTTAGGGTTCAGTGGAAGGATAAAATTTCAAAGAGTTTCATATATAACTATATGTTCTTTTTGGACTTACCTGTTGTATTAAGGGCACTACTATGGAAAATCCCAAACTGTTTCCTTTATGAATCTTCTGACCTTTATCTAAGGATCTATAACTTCCATCAAACTGAAGGAGTGTATCGAACTATAAAACACATGTGAGGGTAACACACCCTTGATATCTATATATTATCAAGGTTTTTATTTTCCCTACACTTACTCTAAATCATCTACTTGGTAGATTCATTTTCACCTTAGGGATAAGATTGATAAATGAACTTAGATCATCTTTCCAATGGCCTCAAATAATGAAAAGGACCCCATTTTCACAATATACATGGAATGGTTCTCAAAAAATATTATATACATGTCAAAATCTATCTCCCAGGTATGTACAAGAAGTAAAAAAAAATAATGGTACGTTATGAAATCTATGGTATAAATTACATATGTACACAAAGAGTCTAGTGACACATATATTAGTACCTTCTTATCACATTTTATCAATGTAAATAGCATACCTATAGGAATGAATGTCATGTGTTCCCATAGAGACTTGAGGTCAAGTCGTGCAATAATAAAAATTTAGTATCAAACATATGATGTGTAGAACCTCAGGTCTTTCTATTTATATGTACCCAATATCATGTTACATAGTGTAGATCTACATGGTGTGTACTATTAATTTCCATATACATCACAAGGGGTGTCTAGATAAGTACTATGATTTATCCCAGAGTGTGTGATAAGGATTTAAAATACATGTGAATATGAGTTAAACATAATATGAGTGGACGTCCAAGGAATGGAATGAATATAAAAAAACACGATGTGTATTCATAGAACTAGATTTCGTGTGATCAGTAATCCAAGGAATTAGAACCTTGAGAATGAGATATAATTAGTTTTTCATTAAAAATATTCTCCTTTTATCTACCATAAAAGATCAATTAGGAATCAAAATTACAAAATAATAGTTTAAAATGATGGAAAATTGAATTAATGAAAATAAAAATGTCAAAGTCCAAACATTTGGTGAATTTATGAAGCTTTAGGAGTCACCCACCAATGATCATCACTCTATTTCAACTGTGTCCCGATCGAGTTCAGATGTCCCACATCATATGAAGCACAAATCACCTCACCTCACCCTTCTATCCATCTACCCCCTCATTTAAATGAAAGGATGTATTACCTCTATTTGTGAATGGGTGAGGACGAATCTAAGGGAAAATAATAATAAAATAATAAAATTAAATAAATTAAATAAAGATATGAGAATGATTTGGTATGAGACGCTAAACATAATGAGAATTTATACACTTACTAGGTTTATCAACTCATTATAGACTCAAATATGTTGTTGAAATTTCAATATGGATCTCTATTTAAGAAATATAAGTTCTCTCACATGATATATAATAAATATCATTTATTTAATATGTAATAAATATCCCAAAAAATTAACAAGATTTCAATCTCATAAAATTCTATCCAAAGGGTAAATATGTCATAAAGATAACAATAAAACCATATGAAAAATGTTTTGATGTTGTTTATATAAAAAATTTACCATTTTTGAGGGCCATAGATATTAAATTATAAAAATTTATATGTTTTCTAGATTAGAAAAAAATCATATTTCAATATTTTCCCAACATTATAATTTCTTCCATGAAAAAATAAATTAGTAAAATTAACTTATAGAGAATCCTATAAACCATACTCATGAGGAAACACGACACACCATTTCATGATCTCCTACAAATATTGATGGTCTAAAAATAAATAAGGACCTAGAACTAAACTCAATTTAGAATTTATCCCCTTTCTATTACTATGATCAGGATTTTTTTATAAATGATAATCATTCCTCCATGAAAGATAAATTTTCCAAATATGGGGAAAAATTCCAACACAAGTAAAACATTCCTCTCCTAATTCACGAGGTCCCCTAGGCCCTAACTCCTTGATATAGTTCCAAAATACATACTTTAATTACTAGATTTTTTACCCAGTGAGATAACACAAGTTAAACATATATATATTTAAATAACTCATACGTTAAATTGAATAATAATCCCAAATACTATAACCCAAAGGTTTATTATCATTGGATATTAGCTACATTAAAATCATATTTCACATATTTGTTAATATTTGTTAATAATCTTATTTTAATAGACATCCATAAAAACATATAATATGTATTAATCATATTAAAAACCATATGAATAAGAGAACTTAATAATTGTTGTGCCCAAATTCCTATTAATGAAAAAACTTATCAGAATTTCATCATGGGTTAGAGCAACAATAAGTGAGAAAACATGAACATGATAGAAACATCTCATTAAAAATAGCATTAAAAAATAAGATTTATCTAAAAGGGATAATAGAGGGTAATGGAATCTAAAATTTTAGAACAAATATGATGACAAAAGATTATGGAATAATGAAATAATAATAAAGATCCATCGATCATAGCATATGCATATAACATAGTAATGAGGATGGAGTATATTTATTAGAAAACAAAACTCTGTGAACATAATTATATGATTAATGTCCACACTAAATTCTATGAATATATCCAACTACATCGTGTCCCTAAATGATATTATGAACACATATAACCATATTGAATCCATTCTCAATCTCATAAACATAAATAACCACTTCGTATCCACTCTAAATCTTGTGATCATATACAACCACATCTTTTCAACAATCAATCTTATGAATATAGCTAAAAAAATTGTGTTCATTCTCAACACCAATATCTGATGAGATAAAAAATTATAATGGAATTGTAGGAATATATAATACAATACTCTTATTATAATGAAAATAAATACATGTTTGTGCCAAATAAAATAGTCACATATCATATCCTGAAGAAACCCAAAAAAAAAATGGGATTTATATTATTCCAAGTGGTATCACATAAAATGACCATAATATTTAGATTAGTTGATTGCCAAAATTCAATTACCCAAAATAAGTAATTTATAATGAAATTTTAGGGTGATTCATGAAATAATAATTCTAAAGAGATTAATATTTTGGACATGAAAATGATATTATAACCAAACTCATAAAAATATTTTTCAGAAAAAATATTTAACATTATAAAAATATAAATGTTATGAATCACCTTTAAAATATTATTTTGAGAGGTTTTTATATTTTTTTAAACACTATTGGGAAATAAATATAAATAATAAAGCCTAAAAAATTACTTACTTGTTTTCTGGAGAATATTTTGCGTGGAAAAAAAGATACAATATTTAAAGTAACACTTTAATATTATAAAATACATACACTGAAACCCACATCATAAAAAGGGTAATAAAGCATGTTTATTAAACGAATTAAAGAAAATATGCTGATCATAAGATATAACACATATTTTTATTTCAAAATAATAATGTATTTTTTTAAATAAATAATATAGATATAGGAAAAATAGTCTTTATATAGGATGAGAATTATTCTAAAAAACATCATACTTTTATGTGAATGAAATTACTCAAGGAAGAGGAATTGAATTCAAAATTTCATTATTTCTTAGTGAGAAAGACAACGTTCCATAAAAAATTATATCATAGTGATTAACCAAAACATAGAATAAATAATTTCCATAATAAATCTTATAACTCAAAAAGGGAGGTGAGTTTTAAAAAAACCCTTATGAATTTGGTAACCATTGAATTGAAATATTACAAGGGAGATATTCATGAAATTAATTAAAAATAATAAGAAATATAATTTAACAATAAGATTGAAATAAAATTTTTATATTAAGTGCATTATATAAATTATGAATAGATTCCTATTATGAAAAAAATCATTAATGAATGGAAATTGACGCAAAACAATTATGGATTTTGGAACATTTAAATCAATAGTTTTTGAAAAATAGAACATGACATGGAATTTTAAATCCATTTAATTTAATGTAATGCTTGATAAGAGGAATAAACATAAAAATATATACACAAAAACAATAAATAATGTGGTGAAAACTTTTTATATTTGAAATAAATAAAATACAGATGAGAGAAATCCACACCGTTACACTCGACATCCACGAAATTTATTTCACCTCCTCACAACTCAGTAAATCCCCACTGGCTTTATAAGAATGTTATTTGGTGATATCGGCACCTATAAAACTAGGGATAGGGAGTTAGGGATATATTTATATAGAATTTGGTTATGATAGAAGGCTTGTGGTGTGTAGATAAGTAGGGTGGTGGATGAATCCTTTTATGTGGTGATGGTGAATGTTTTGTAAATATTCCTAATATTATATTATATAAATGTCACTTTCAAAGGAATATGGTTCAAAACAATTAAACAATGGAGAACAGTTGAGAACAGATCATAACTAATATAGGATAACATTTTAGATAGTTTATGTCTTTCCCCCTTAACATAATTTTTTACCATAATTTACTTTTACAATGATAGCTCATTATTTTAAACTTGGTAACTTATTTTTTTGGGTAACAAAATTTACCCTCACTGTATAATTTGTATATGATAATTTAAAACACGATTTATTATAATGTTAAATTTGTAATATTGTTTAAAATTAATTCTAAATTAACAAATTTTTAACACATAAATATAGTTTTTAGAAAAAATATTTATTAAGTTATAACATGTTAATAACATGTTTCTAAATTAAGATTAACATTTTAAATGTATAACTTTAATCAATAATTACATATTTTCTTAACAAAAATATTTCATAAAATTTTAATTCATTCTTATATCCTAATGATGTCATAAATGTAAATATATTTGTAAAAAATTAATTTTGCCCTATTTACATAATAATAATAAATTTAAAAGAAATAAAAATAGTAATTTTTAAGCTAAAATTAAAAAAATTATTTCTAAAATTATGTTCATTTTTGGAAATTAAAATTATAAAATTTATAAATTTATGTTTAAAATGGGATTATAAATTGTAATGATTTTTTTGAGGAAATTATATTTAAATTTCATTTATTATTATTCTTATTTCCTATTAAGTACTTATTAAACTAGTGGAAATATATTATAATTACTATTAAAAATACATTTTATCATCATTTTACCATAATTTATTTAGTTTTTTAAAAAAAATTATAACATTTTTTTTGGTAAAAATATACCTTTTAAGTATAAAATGAATTTATTCTTATTGGTTACCAAGAAATAACTTGTTTATAGATGGTAAGTTATTTACTTTTGTATGTTATCAATATATTTCAATGAATTATTATTTCATAGTGATCAATTTGGTATAAAAATATAAAAATATCAATATATAGGAAAAATAGAAATCATTAAAAAATTAATATTATTACTAAAGAATTTTATAGAAAATATTTAATATTCATTACATTATTAATAATAATTAAAATTTATAAATATATTTATATCAAATATAACATTTATTATTTTTGAAAAGTTTTTTTTTGGAAATGAATATTTTATAAAAAAATGTAATAATAAGAATATAAAATTTACTAATAATTAACAGATTATATCATGACAACATTTAATTATAAATCTTCTTAAAAACATGATGTAAGCTCTAATGGTAAGAAAAGAAATGATAGTTATATCCGGTGGTGATTCAACAAGCATGGATCGTGTAAAAATTTACATGAACATGAAATTATCCTATAATTAATTTCTCTTAAGAAAAACTTGTTTGAGTTTTCCTTGGGATTGGTCTAGGGAAAACCACAGAGAAGATACCTCCCATACATAACATAGGTATTGAAACCCATATGGAATAATTATACCACTAGATTCAATTTCTTATAATTTATTTATTAATTTTTTAATTTGGTTATATCTATTGATATCAAATTATTCAATGACTATGTTAAAAAGGAATATTTAAATTACAACATGGTTCATTAGTATTTAGTGTTTTAGTTAGAAAACTATTCAAAATATTTTTTGTTTATTGAGAAATTAATACTAAAATATTTGTGTGTTACATTATCCCGCCTCCAATAAATTTTATCATTGGAATTTTAATTATCACTAACTAATGAAAAAAAATGGGTATCCATAAGATAAACAAGGATGAATAAATAATATCAACCTCAATATATTTGGAAGAATTATGAAACACATCATTCTCTCATAATATCCATATCAAAAAAATTACGTTTCTCCCTAATAATTTTAGATAAATACCCCTCATAATTGGGTAATAAGTCCCATTAAAAGGAATTAATTTTCCTATAGAGTTCATAGACATCTTTGTGATGATAAATAATCATATATTACAATGAGATATGAAGTGTTACTTTTTTTTCAGGATATTAATATTAAATATAAGTAAAGAGAGGAAACTATTTCCAAAAGTTATATCAAATTCATAAAAAAAGAACAATAATATTTGAATGAATTAAATGCCTATACGATTCTACATTTGATTCAATAATCACAAAAATAGATGTATTTTTCTATAATTTAATAACAAATCCTTGGGGTAGGGATTTGATTCTCTTAGAAAAAATATTGGATACCCTTGAGTGATAGAAACCATAGTGTAATAAGACATCCAAAAATATTGAGTGGATGATTAGTTCACATCAATTATTATGATCCTCTTCAAAAAAGATATTACACAAGCTCTTCCTTATTATATTGGTCTTAATGGTTATTGAAATCTATTATACTCATTATCCTTTTGGTCGGGACATTTATTTTAATAATGAATAATCTAACTTCATTTGAAATAATGAATTATCAGTGGTGCTTTAGGAAGAACATTTTTTAATCAATTGTTTTAACTAAACTCCTAGTTTTCTTCGATAGTTGACTACTAGATAACTTCCTTTACAATAAATGAATCTTATTACATTTCCTTTGATACATTTCACTAGGTAATTGTTCCCACATTCATGAAACATGTGAAATTTTAACTTCATTCCTCAATGTTCTTTTTGACTACATTCCACAAAACACTATTTTTATCTTAATTTTTTTGTTTAGAACTCCACTAGGTTCAAATTGTTCATCATAACTCAAGAAAGACCGTTACGAAAAATAAAAATATTTTCACTCTATTTTTTATCCTATTGTTTGTTGATATGTATAATCACATCATTTTAAATCACTACTATTTTTACCTCAATTCCTTCAAGATCAAGATAGTACTTTAAATAAAGGTAATTTGGGCTATGAGAATACTTAAATAAATTAATTAATAAAGGGAAACTATAAGATAAAAATCAATAACTCATAAATTACATGAATAACCTAACTTATGTGTCTTTATATTTCAATCTAGGTTATTGATGATAAAATTACTATTTGGTTCTCTAACAAAAATATTTTTAGATTTCATCCCCAAATTACAATTAAATCCTTTATAATGGTTTATGAAGAGCATACAAATTAACCAAACCATATACCCAAGTTTATTAAAACATGTATACAATTACGGAAACATATTTTTTACAATGTGAAGAAAGAGTTAATAATAACCCATCATTTTTCAAGATTATTACCGTTGGTGCATCTATTCTAGATACTACATTAACTTTTTTTCTTCTTCAAATAAGGACATTATAGCTAGATAATTGTAAACTCAATTCTTTTCAGAAACTTTAGGATATCATCATACACATGCAATTTTAAATTATGATTTTCACAAAAAATATTTAGTCAAAATCTCCTACAATAATGAATAAAATCCCAAAAAAATAACTAAACATATCTAAAAAAATAAATAAACCCTAATTTGATACCAACTATGTTGACCCATACCCACACTCCAAGATATAGTTCTAAAATAGATACTTTAATTAAAAATTTGATACCAAGTGAGTTAATTGAAGTAAAACTTATATATATTTCCAAAATTCATAAATTAAATATCATAACAACCAAAAAATACTTGAAGCTAAGGATTTAGTTTATTTTAATATTATCTACATAAAAATCATATTTCAAAAACTTTTGATCATTTCTCTATAATCTCACCATAGTAGACTTTATTTTAGATATCACATATGTTATACTCATAATCATAACCAAGGGAATGAGAAAAAACTAATAAGTGGTGAGGTCAAATAACAATTAAATAAAAATCAATCATCTTTTCATCAAGGTATAGATCATTATAATGTGGGAAAACATTATCATGTAGGAAATATGTAAATGAAAAATCATGCCACAATATGACATTTCCATAAGACATAATAGAAGGAAAAGAAATCTAATTAATCAATCATATATGTAGATAAAAGTGTAAGGATTACTAAGAAAATAATTTTCATCCATGGATCATAATATAGTTTTATAACATAGAAATTTATTAGAATGATAAGAAAGAAAAAAATATGACATTGTGAACAAAGAGAACAAATTCACATCCATTCTCAATATTATGATCATAGTAGACTATATCATGCCCATGATCAATATCATTAATTTAGATAAATAAATAAGGGACATGGAAAATATTTTGGAAAAATATAACTACATAATATAAATGCTTAATCTTATGGATATAGATTACTATGTCATGAATATTCTAAACATTGTGAACTTATATTACAATATCATATTCACACTCAATAAAATTTTATCATCAGTTATAAAAACTTAACTATTGTATTTAATAGATATACAGGACCCTAATCATATCATAATGATTATATATATGCATATAGTCCATATAAAATAAATCATATATTATATCCCAATGAACCCATGGAAGGAAAATGTGATATATAACATTTCCAAATGGTATCACATTAATTGACGTCATGAGTTAGATCAATCGATACCAAAAATTTAATCTTAAATTAAAAGTTTTTAAAAAATAATTTCGTGGGTTATCCATGAAACCATACTCTAATATAGATTGAAATATTACATATAAAGAGTAAATTGTAAGTGAAATCGTAAATAGTTTTTTCATTAACCATTTTTAATATTATGGAACAAACAATGTTATGGGTCACCTTCATAATTTTCATTAAAAAAATTGTATAAAAAACATTTTCAAACAATGTTTGGAAAGGAATATCCACACTGATTCATTATAAATTATATAAAGGTGTTCTAGAAGAAATTCGGAGTTTAATATAAGAAATAAAATCATAAAAGGAAAATATGTTATTATTTTAAAATACCTTTGTAGAAACCCACATCACAAAAAATGTTATAAAGATTATTTCCAAGATTAGGTGAAGGAAAATATGAATATCTCTAAATATAATAGATTTTGTGTATTTCAAAATAATAAAGGAAACCTTAGTGTAAGTAAATAAAATAAATACAGAAAAATGAGTCCTTATAAATGATGAGAAATATATTTTTAAAAAATATAATTATATGTGACATAAATTGCTCAAGGAAGATTATTTGAATTAAAAATACCATTTACCCTAAAAGAGAAATAGAATGTTCCATACAATAAGGAATTTTCTTGGAATAACACAAACACTAAATAAATAATTTCAATATTAAATCTTATAAAAAAATTTAAAGGAGTTAAGTTAACAAAAAAACACTTATGATTTTTATAAAAATAAAATTAAAAGATTTTGGAAGGATAGATTCATTAAATAACTTGTAAATCTAATAAAATAAAATTTAATAATTATAAAAAAATCCAGATGGTGTAGTAATTACACCATAAATAATAATAATAATAATATAATATGAAAAATTTCATCAATGAAGAGAGATTGAAGAAAAACCCTACTATCTTTTGTAACATTTGTATTGATAGTTATTGAATATAGAACATGAGATGGATTTGTAAATACCATTAATTTTATTAAGGGTGTGATAAAAAGAATAAATATTTCAATATATACTACAAAAAATAAAATATTATGAATATAGAATATGCAATGAAGAAAGAAAATTAAGTGTAAAGAACCCTTACCATTACTTTCAACTTTTATGAAAGAGGTTTCAGATCATTAATCCTCAAAAACAATCCTTGGGATTTATTAGAATATTATTCTGATGAGACCATAACCATTACAAATTAAAATTGAGAGATGAGGATTTATCTGTGTATAATTTGGTCAATCTAAAAATCTTTAGCTATATAGAGAAGTGGTGTGGAGAAGGATTCCTTTTATAAGGGAGGGGGTTGAATCTTTTGAAAATATTTATAACTATATATTAAATATATTTCACTCTCAAATTGAAGTTTCTGAAAAAGCAGAAAATAATTGCGAGGTGATGGTTCCTGGTCAGTCAAACTATCATCCATGAAATATATGAGATATATTTTGAGATATTTTAGCATTTAATCCATAATTTAACTTTTTACCAGAATTTACATTTAGCATGACAACATATTTTTTTACGTTGGTAACTAATTATTATAGATTAAAATAATCATACCCTTATTAACTAATTTGTATATTTTTATTCCAAATATGACAACCATTTCATAATATTAAATTTATAAAATTATTAAAAATAATTACTAAAGTAATAACTTTATAAAACATTTAAACTGATTTTTGAAAAAATATTACTTAAGATCCAAAATGTTAACCATATGTTTTCAAATAAATCTTAATATTTTACATTAATAATTTTAGTTATTAAATAAAACATTGATTTAGAAAAAGGTTTGATAAATTATCATGTAATACATATATTGTATTAATTTCAAAAATGTAAATTTATTTTGTAATGAGTATTTTTTTATTATTCAACTAAAAATTAATCATTTTATAAAAACTTTTAAAAATAATTTTAAGATATTATTTAAATTCTAAATCCAAAAATGAATTTAATTTTTTTAAATAAAATTCAAAAAATTATTAATTGAAAATTTTAATTAAAGTATAAAATATAATGAAAATAATTATTTTATATGGAAATGTGTTTTTTAAATATTAACTGTATTTATTATTTTCCACAAATTTCAAATTAAATAAATTTTAATATAATATTTATATCAGTAATATATTTTTTCATATTTTAACCACAATATGTATAGTTTATTAAAATTAAAATGTATAATGTGTTTTTTGGGAAAAATATGTCTTGTAAGTATAAAATAAATTTATAATTATGAAATTCATTGTAATAACTTATTGTATATACATTAATTTACTTGAATATATATATTATTTTTTAATTTCATTAAAACTATTCTTCAATAGTGTCAAATTTTATTTATTAATATAAACATATCCAACATATAGAAAAAGAATAATTCATTTTAAAATATTTTTTTTCATTAAATGATTTTATTCTTAATTATTCAATAATTTTTTCATTGTATAATTATAATTATGTTTTATCAATAAATTTATGTTAAATAAAACCCTTATTATGATTTTAATGCAAATTTTTCATAAATTCAAAATGTATAATATACATATAATAAATAGAATATAAAATTTATTAATAATTACTCGAGTATATCATGCTAACTTCTACTTATAAATCCCCTAAAACTTATGTCTATGATTTATAGTTATGATGAGCAGTGATGGTTTTCATGGGTGGAAATTAAAAAAGAAAGGACCCGTATTGATTTACATGATCTTAAACTTCTCACATAACTAATTTTACTCAAGACACAATTGATGGAGTGTGGATTAGGATTTGTTTAGGGAATACCCTAGAAATACTACATACCTTGCAATATTAAAAAAATGAGATTCCTAAGGAAGAATTATGCTTTATAATGCCATTTCATTTAATTTCCTTATTTATTTTCTAATATGGTTACCTCTATTTATTCATAATTATTCAAAATAATTTTATAATAGTCTTATTTTAATTATAATGTGGTTTAAATTCATTTATTTTTGTCTATAAAATAAGTTATTCAAAATAATATTTATTTATAGCTAAATCAATAATTCAATCTCAATGTGTCTCAAAATCGACAAAGGCATTCAAACCAAAGCCTGTTTTTACCCATCTATGAGACACCCTTAAACAGATGTAAAAAGAAAGAGAAAAATCCATTAGTATCAATCCGATATAATTTATTATCAAAGTATATTATCCTAAGGGAATATAGCATACCACCGTGAAAGTTTGATCTATAAGTCAATTGTATAGAAGAAATATAATCACATAAAACACTACCACTAGATACATATACCTGACTGCTATATCACATCACAAGTTCTTTCCATTTCTCCTCATCAATGGATGAGTGGTGCACACAATTATGTTTTCTTTATTAGGTGATGATGATAAAATTTATCATCATATCACTTTTATTTTTTCAACTACATGGATGAAATTCCCACACCACAAAAATTAGATAGCTTATCAACTATAATAGAAGACTTCAATTATCTACTTCAGACCCCAGTTTGACATCCACCCAAAACTCATAAGTGCAGAAAAAAATCTAGTTAAATGATTCTCCTAATTAGGACTCCTGAAATTCCACAGTAATCTTTCACTAAAACTATTTTAATACTAATATGGATCCCATATAATATAGATGAATGACTATCAGTCAGTCATATATTCACAACAATAGAACTTACACGGGATAACCTATATTTTACTTAGTAAATAAATAATTCCTTCTCTTAGAAAATCAAAAAGAATCATGCACATGGTTCCATAATCTAGATAAGACTAAACAAGAGAATAGATCAACCACTATTTCAACTTCTCAAAATACTTTGACATTGATAAATATCAATCCCCAAAAGTTCAATACTCAAATTTCTAGGATCAACCGAGGCATTCAATTGGAAAAAAGACATTGAGGTAGTCCCAAAACAAAATAAATATTGTGGTTAGATTCTCCACAGGGGGAAAACATAGAACATCCCCTAAAGAAATTTTCATTTAATTATCCACAACTACAAGGTAGATCCTTCAAAATAGGGATGGTGCATATAGTTATGCTTGAAAACTATTGGAAACATTTATGTTAACCTTACATAGGGTATCCCCTATTCATTTTTAGGGTACATCTTCCTAACTAATATGGAATGTAACCCATATTATTAAAATTAAATCATCCCATAAGGATATCAATCCACATAATAATAATCTATACATAACCAATTATCACTAATGATATCATCAATATCTTAGTATAATAAACTCATTATAGTATATTTATGAACGAATAATGAAAAATTTACACCAAATTATTACAACAAATAATTATATTAGGAAGCGATGTATATCAAGAATTGATAGAGGTAAAGGAGATCTAATGGAGAATTAAACTCTTAAGGGGCCTTAGAAGTGACTTCTAAAAGTTTATTCCACTCAGAATCTTTCTGATATTCTAAATTAGTTAGGCCCCTACCCTATAGTAACACCCTACATAATAACCAATAGTCTTAAAAAATAACCCACAACATTCCCAACTTACAAATAAAAAAAACAAATATTCAACCCCTATATAGTATTTCCATACTCCATCTCATACAAAGATAACCCCACTACACTATATACTAATTCATTACATATACTCCATCTTGAAAATTCACCTTTTCCCCAAGGTGGGTTTATAAATGAAACAAATTTACATTCTATTTTTAGAATCTTATTGAACCACTGAGATAACTCGCTATTTCCATTTCCATGTGTGTTTTTCTTAGATTCAACATATATTATACGAGTGGGAATCGAACTAGAATTGTTGCACATTATCTTTTCCGTTCTACCAATTATATCATTTCCACCACCTATATTTTACCACAAACCCCCCTCCCACCAATGAGAATTGATTTCTTACTTGTATATTTCAACAAACTTGAAGTATAACATGGTAAGAATTTTTTATTAAAATAAGAAATTGAATATACATGTCTATAAACTAAATATCATGATTTGAACATAGATATCATTATTATAGAATAAACCAAACAACATCTTGATAGACTATCATGAAGATATTTATGTTATTTGGGTTTGGTGATCTCTATGGGAAAATGACTTCCAACAGCCATAAAAATTAATTCCTAACTCAATGATGGTAATTGAGTGATCATAAATAAATTAATCCAATCTTAGAACCATCTTAGTTAGATCCACAAAACCCATACCAACTATTAAAACACTGTTACATAACCTTGGGAGTAAATATAAGATGTTTGGAGTGACATTCATTTCATTAGTAGAGAATATGAAATCTTCGAAAAGGTGTACAGCCTTCTTCCACTTCCCAGTTAGAACTGCTACTCACATAGATACTGAGGAAATTATTCATACTCTCTATGAAAATCTAATGTAAAATAATCTTGAACAATTTTTTTATTCATAATCACAATGGAAATTTTGCTAGATCCACTACTCATTTTCTATAAAGAAATTTTAATGTGTTTGTAAATTATAGTAATTAATATTGAATTTTCACCATATGTATTGTAGTTGTAAATTTCTAAGAGACCAGTATGGGTTTATTTTATTAAAATTGGCATCCTGTATATATTGAAAACTGTGATCATTATAAAAACATTTTCATCAAAAATTGTGAGTTTTGGATGGATAAATTTCTATACCTTGAAAATATTCTTAACTATATAAACCATCTTTAATGATCCATGATACATCAATACCCCTTTATTAAAAGTTAATAATAGATATATGGGTATATTGTACATAAAACATTGAATAAATTTCTAGCATTGAATACACTTCCATAGAATTTTTATACCAGAGCCCCCTATTTTAAAATTTGAGAGAATGGAAAATTCTACCACATGGGACATTAAACCATAACCAATGCTTTTCAAAGTAGAATTAAAGGTTCTAGTAAATGAAAATCTTACTTATTTATAAATAAAAAAGTAACTTGTCATATCTTAATAAATTTTAAGATCTATCAACCTGCTTTAATATATATTCCCAATAAGTAAATTTATATATCTTATGGAGTTATCACATAGTGATTTATATTCTGATCTAAAAAACTATATAATATTTTTTATTGATGAAGATACACTTTATATCAACTCGAAACATCCCAAAAAATATAATCTCATCCCATGGGTGAAATATTTTGTTAAAATTCTTGGGATTTTATGAGTTTTCATCACCATATCTCCATCCAATTCTGGAACACTTCACATCTTCGACACCTAAAGAATCACAAATATCATAATCCAATAAAATAAGTTCAATTACATTAAATTAATATGTAGGATAAAAAAATTCATTCAAAAAATAAAATGTTGTTCCCCACCTTTTGGTTGTAGGGATAGAAAAATAAATTATATCTAAAATGCCTCCCCATGATAAAATATTTTAAATATGATGTTGCTCCTTACAGTGCAGTAGTTATTGATTCTCAATTTCTTTCATTAAGAATCTAGATTCTATTTCTTCTTCTTGAAAAAAACTGTGGTTTTCTTTTGCAACCCTTTGAGGTTTCCCATTTTCAATTTATTTTTATATTACCTATTACTTCATTAGTGTTTTTTAAATAAAAATATCATAACAAGGAAATTTGAGATAACTCTAATACATGAATGAAATATGATCTTTATAAAATTTCTCCCCCTATTACGTATGAAATATTCCAACATTCTATAATTTATTCCAAGTATTGGGGAATTAACACCTCAAATCCATACCCATTATCATCTACATCAAAATCAAAGTATGACTTGTAAAAATTACTCTATTCATATGCTTTTAATCATCTCTAATATTCAAAATAGTTTTTTAAATATTTTCAAGATAAAGATTTATATTCTTTAACGGTTGTGTTCACATGCCCTGTAAGATAATCCCATGTGATGCACAAACTAGATTATGCTATAATTTTTCCATGTCTCTCTCTAATAAGGAAACAATATCACTACCAAAATTTAATTCCCAACATCTTCCAAAAGAAATGTAATGAGAATTTTTTTTAAATGTTATTTATTTGCTAAATAATTTTCTACACATTATATAACATTTAGAAAAGTAAAAAAAGATAAATATACAAAATTTTACATCTTTAATATTGATCATTACATTATTCAACTATGAAACCAATTACAATTCCAACCATTATAACAAGACAAAAAATATAAAAAAGAATAACTAAAATTGGAATGTATGAATTTCCCGAATCAAATTGAATATTAACCCCAATTAAAATAAAATATAGATAAAAATATATTATTATACCAAAAAACATATTATGAAAATATAAAACATAAACATAAGAGAAATTGTAGTGAATTTTTAGTGAATAAATGAAGTGGTATTTAAAGTGTAAAAGGAAAATTTGATTTATGGATTCAACCATTTTATGACCATTGGTAAATATGACTGTTGTTAAATAGGACCTTTGGACACTATACACTTGGTTAATACTTTTACCATCATGATTAGTATTTTCAAGTTGTATTGAGAAAGGATAATTTATAAAGAAAGTAGAATATATAGCCCCAACCAGTAGAGTCATGTCGTTTGAAGACTATTTTCAGAACATTGGGGGGATGTAGCATCACTAGGGTTATCATTTTACCAATAACAAGTTGATCTCTAATAAGTGAATATTTAATTAAATATCATATGGGACAAGTTCATGTTAGTAGAGATTCCCACTCAGTCGATGTTAGCTGAAACACCCCATAAAACTAACTCCATAAAAACCTTACCCTTAGGGTGTATGTGGGTGTGATAAAGTATTATGTTTCTATACATTTTTTCCATAAATTAGAAATTAAATTGTATAATTATAATTTGTATTCTATCAAATACCATTAAGAATAGTTTTTTATTAATAAAATATATGTTTAATTGAGATGAATTTGATAATCTTATTTTTAGATGTAAATAAAACATAATGTTATTTTCCTGGAAAATATATAATTTTTTTATAATAAACCAAGTTATTATAAATAGTATTAAAACATAATAACTTTAAAAATATATAAAGAAAAAAATTATAAAGCCATAACTATTTTTTTAATTGTCATAAATTTGACTATTAATTAAAAATAATATTTTTAAATAAATAAGGATTTTTATATTAAAAAGATAAAATTCCCATATTTAGATAATTTTTTTAATGAAATAATCATCATTTTTTTAAATCTTCCTGATGAAATTAGGTTAGTGTGAATTTATGAGAATTTTCAAAAATATTTTATTTTTATATGAATAGTGAAACATATAGTTTTAGGGTATCATTATATTTTATGACATTATAATTATGTTATAATTATTTAATAATTAATTAAACACAATAGAAGGCTAAAAAATATATTTTTATTTGTATTATGTATTATAATATATTTTAATAAATTTACAAAACTATAAGTGACCATTCAAAGACTAAAAAATAAAACATGATTTTTAAATACATTAGTTTGTGGAATATTTATTCAATCTTTCCAAAAGAAGTATTAGAAATGATGTTCTTTTCTAGTGGATTAAAATAACACAAAAATTTACAAAAATTTCCAAAACCATGAGAAAAAACCATAGGTAAACCAATGGGTTTTCAATTTCCACAACCTTGTTATCCAAGGCTGATTTTGGAAATTATTAAATAATTCCTCCACTTATCCTATAAAAACCCACATGTTTCCCTATTTTCATTTACTCACAATCATTACTTCTTGAATTTTAGTTGATTTTTCTTTTAAAGGACTCCCCCAATTGGCCATCAAGTCTCCATGGTTTCATCCTCATGTTTTCGTAACAAATATTCAAGGTATGTGAAATCTCTACTTCTCTTTTCCTTCCAAGAGTCCATTTTGTGTTATGTCTTACAATTACCAAGAAAATTATGTTTTTACACTTTTTATCCCATTACTGTAATAACTGTCTTTTATCAATGGGAGATCCTTTTCCTCTCTCATTTTCAATTTTTTAAAACAATGTTTTATACCCATCATGCTTTGGAATATTCATCAAATAGTTTACACTTTTATATGATGAATTATATTTTACTTTTTATTTGAATACCCCAAACTATTTTCTTATCAATGGTTCTTAAACTATATATAATAATTAATTTTTTATTCATGTATCTACATATATGAAACCCACATTTCCTTTTTTAGGTTATAAATGATGTACTTATCATTTCTTTAAGCTATTTAGTATAAAAATATATGTGACCTGAAAAATGTTCATTATTATCCAAAGTTTATTAATCAATTGATGTATTTTTCACCTATTTTGGCTCACATAAAATTAATAAATGTGAAGTGATGACCCTGATAGCCCTACAAGGAATTGGGTAAATAATTTAATCTCCAGATATCACAAGTTTTATTATACCTTGGTGAATAACCGTGGTAATTTTAATTTATGACACATTCGTTATAAACCATAGTGAAATGCTTATTAATGACTCATTTTAATGTGATATTCACATTTTATATAACTATTCATGTTAATATTATTATTATTATGTGTCTCTGGCTCATGCCTTATAATTAGGCATCATATTCTTATTGAAGAATGTTTTGTTCTTTCAAGTGGTTTTTGAAGAATGTTTTGTTCTTTCATGTATTATGTAACCTTCTTCTATGAAACTATACTTAAAATGATCCACTATTTTATAACATGTATGAGAAGATATGTAATTAAAAATAATGATGACATAGTTTTTATTAAATAACGGTTTAGTTTTTTTGGAAATTAGGACTTGAATTTTTTTGGAACATCCCAAGAGAAATTTCTTTTTATTGGAAAACATCTAGGTATTTTGGTGAAGTATTATGTAAATGGTTTCCACAAAAATAAATCTTTTCCTGGATACAACAAGTGGATGTGGCTCAGGAATTGATGTACCTATGGGTAACAATAGGAAATACTACTTTGATATAGACTTTAACAGGAACTGGTACATGAGAACGGTTCCTTTTCAAACTAAGTTGGACACACCCATGGGAAATGTTTGGTTAATTACAATCTTTTTTTGTACAATTATTAATGATATCTAGAAAATGTAATTTTTATTAGAGGACATTAGTAACATACTTAATCATGGTGTTTTATGGAATAAAATCCCTTTTTAATTATAATATTTCTTAAAATAACGTGTTTCATAGTAAGGTTTTATTATTTTATAAAAATTTTGGAAATATGTGTAACTGCATAAATGATTAGTGAAACGAATGATGAATTAATGGAATTACGATGGAAGATATAATGGAAAATTTAACGAGGATTATGAAACAACTAAATAGAGTTATAAATTATAACATGAATCAAGATGATAGAAAAAATTCAACTCAAAGGAAACAACATTCCATTGAGTCCTTTATTTTTCAATAACCACCTTCATTCAGTAGATCTATCGAATGATTGATTGTTGTACAATAGATAATCTCTTTTAAAATTATATTTTCTATACTCTATAGTTTAGGGATTGGTAAATTCACCCAATCAATATACCACTTAGAAGAAGAAGCTCTTCATTTGGGGATAATGATTAAAAATATGAGTTCAATAAGGGAGATCAATGATATGGAGTGGGAAGAGTTTAAAGGAATCTTTGCCAATTAATATTTCTCCCATTTAATGGGAATTAAAATGGGGATGAAATTCCTCAACCTGAAGTAGATGAAAAATGAATTATTGGGTATTTAGGAGACTAAATTTAGAAAACTTTCTCAACAGAACATTATCATTGTTGTGGATCCTAATGTAAAGGTTTATAGATTCATTGGTGGACTGAGACCCCATCTGTAGAGAAATATATTAAATCGATACTATAATATAAACTAGGATATAATGCATAGTCCAATGGAGGTTCAATTTGCTTTTTGAGAAATACCATGGTCCCATAGATCGAATATGTAGATGAGATAAAGGGTTCTAATCTTAGGGAAGAGATTTGATAATGGAAGAGGAGAAATAAACGTGAAACCTCCCACATAAAACAAATATGGGATAAAGAATTTAGAGAATAGCTTATCTGGGTGTGGAAATTAATTAATATTGGTAATAGATGGACATATAGCTTGAAATTTTCATGATGAGGTAAAACCCCATATTCTCACCACTAATGAGAAGGGGAAGATGTTGTCGGACCAACCAATGGTTCAATACTTCAACTGTGGAAAGCATATGAAATTTTCCCATAAAGGTATAAAATCAAAGATAATGGAGGGAGACCTCCATAAACCTTAATATAGGCCAAGGGAGTAAGGACATGGTAATTATGAGTTTGCTTTTATAAACTATATCTTGACTAATACTTCTACTAAAATTATGAATATGATGAATATATCCTTTAAGTAAAAACATGATAAATTCATGGTAGATTTTATTAATGAAATTCTGATATACTCTAAAAGATACCCGGAGCATGAGAAACATCAAATGGTTATCTTGGAAACTATAAGGGAGGATAATATTTTATAAATGCCAGAAAATGTGAATTATAGTTAAATAAAAGTTTTATTCTTGGGGTATATTGTATCCAATGAAGTAATCTAAGTTTACTTAGTGAAGAAAATGACTGTCAAGGAGTGGTCTCATTCCTATAAAAGTAACTTTGAATCTTACTTTCCATGGTTTAACAGATTATTATTGAATGTTTTTGAATAACGTTTCACGACTTTATAATATATTAACCAATTAAACTTGAAAAGGAGATATGTCCATTGGGACAAAGGTTTTTTAATAATGTTTCGATGAACTAAATAAGAGATCTGTAACTACACATGTGTTAATTCTACTCACTATCGGAGAAGGATTCATTATTTGTTGTGATGCGTCTATAAAAGGGATTGGGTGTGTCTTCATGAAAAATGACAACATTATTTCTTATATTCCTCGATAGATAAAGCCTCATGAAAATAATTATATTATATATCGCCTAGGTACAGCTGTAGTTATTTTTTCTCTGAAATTATGGAGGGACTATCTTTAGGGATAGAAATCTGATTTATACACAGACCAAAAATGGTTGAAGTATATTTTCATGAAAATGGAATTGAACATCAGAAAAGGGATATGGTTGGAGCGTCTTAAGGTCTATGACCGTTCAATTCATTATCAACCCAGAAAAGAAGATAATTTTACTAGTTAATTATGTATGAAATACCCTATTGTGCTGGAAATGATGAGGATTATAGGAGATCCTTTGATCATGAAACTAGTAAAACTAGACATGGGATGTATAAGGGAAGGTCTATCTTAATCCTATCCCAAATGATTTCCCAACCATCATTACAAGAAAATATCAATAAATATCAATGATAATATCATTTTTTGTAAAGGAAGATAGAGAATATGAAGAATGGGATGTTTCCTGAGTTTAATATTGATCAAGATGGTGTAATCAAATTTCATACAAGGATATGTGTCCCATATATTTAAGAGATAAAGAATCAGTTGAGGGGTGAAGCTCAATTCTCTACATTCTATATACATTTCTGAAGCACTAAAATCTATTGGGAACTTTGTGATCATTATGGGTGGAATAGTATGAAAAGTGAGATTTATGATTACACTGCAATATCCTGGGTATGTTTGCAAGTGAATCCATAGTAGAAGCTTCCTAACAGGGTATGAAATCCACTACCCATACCAATAAGGAAGCGAGATAATACCACTATGGACTTAATCACTAGTCTCTCAAGATCATCCTATGGAAACATTGTGTAATGGGTTATAGTGGATCATCTCACGAAGACTTCCCATTTCATCTCTATTTGGGAAGATTTTTCTCTTAACCTACTTTCCAAGATATATGTAAAATATGTGGTGAGGTTTCTTGGGGTGAAATTTTCTATCATTTATGATCATGATCCAAGGTTCACATCTAAATTATATATATGTCTTCAACATGATCTGAATACTAAATTGATTTTCATTATGGCCTATCAACCCCAAACTAATGGCCAATCTGAAATGAATATTCAAACACTTGAGGACATGGTAAGGACATTTGGAATGAAATTTAATGGTGGATTGGATAAAAACATACTATTAGTTGAGTACTCATACAATAAAATATTCCACCTGAGTATTCAAATGAAACCATATAATGATCTATATGAAAAGAGTTGTTGAACTCATTATTTTTGGGATAAATTTAGTGAGAGGAAATTACATAGGCCCAATCTTATGATAATGATGAATGAAAATGTTCATGGAATCAAAAAAAAAACTACTCAATGTTGGAAAAAAAGATATGCTGAAAACTATCGAAGAGACATAGATTTTGATGTTGTGGATAATGGTTTTCTTCAGATATAACCATAGGAGAGATTCATGAGATTAGGAAAGAAAGGTAATATTAGCCTTTAGTATATTGGCCCCTTTTAAATCCTTGATTCCATAAGATAAGTGTTCTATTAGATATAAATTACAACAAATATAGATAATGTTCATGATGTATTCCATGTATCTATCTTGAGGAATAACATAATTGATCCCTCACATTTAGTAAATCTGAAGGTGGTATAACTAGAACATGACCTCTTTTATGAGAAGCAGTCATTGGAGATTTTAGAACTTAGAGACAATGTTCTACAAAAAAATACTACCCACCTCATCAAATTGTTGAGGAGGAACCATAAATATGAATAAGTTATGGGGGGATCTAGAGGAGGAAATGAGACATAAATACCCTTATGTTTTCTATATTTAGAAAAGGAGTTGAAATTTCAGGGATGAGATTTATTAGGGGGATTAATTTAATGAACCATACTTTTGAAAATGATATTTTTTTCCTGAATAAATGTTTTTTTCACATTATATAATATTATATACACATACACACACACAAAAAATTAAGAGAAACCAATAAAATTATATTTATTAAACAATAATATTTACTTTAGTCGGCTATGAATCTAATTAAAGAGAAAAACATTACAACTAGACAAAAAATATAAAATTGAGTAGCTATAATAGGTAATTATAGATATCCCTAATCTACTAGAATCATCACCCCCACTAAAAATGACACAAAAAAAACATAATATATTACTCAATAATTCAAAATCATAGGAAAATGAAAATATAACCATAATGGAAATTGTAGTGAATTTTTATTGAAGGAATGAAGTGGTATTTATAGGGTATAATGGGAAATCAGATAGTTGGGATTCAATATTTAAATAACCATTGGTAAATATAACCATTGGTCAATATTACCATTGGAAACTATACCCTTGGTTGATAATTTTATGATTATAATTGGTGTTTACAAGTAGAAATAAAAAAGGATAATTGATATAGAAAATATTATTGATGGGCTGAACAATTAGATTCATGTAATTCGAAGCCCATTTGTCAGAACATGGGAGGGAGGTAGTATCACTGGGGTTCTCACTTGGGAGAGCCCATGAAGAGCTTCAACAAGTGATGCTTGAATGAAATTTCCTACAGGGGAAGTTCAAGCTTGTGGATATTACCACATGGTCGATGTTAGCTGACCCACCACATGAAACAACCACCATCACACACCTTATCCTTATGGAGTATGCAAGTGTAATAAGGGGTTATGCGTCCTGACCATAATTACATAAAGTAAAAAATAAATTGTACAAATAAAATTTTTATTCCATAAATTCCTCATAAGAATAGTGTTTCAAATAAAATATATTTTTAATTGAGGTGAATTTCACAATTTTTTTGTTCACACATTAAACATAATGTTATTTTTTTAGAAAATATATTCAATTTTATAACTAACCCTCATATTCTTGAATAGTTTTTATTTTAATAAAATATTCTTCTGAACCATTTTATTTAAATAATAAATGATAAAATAATTTTAGGAAGGCCAATAAATTTTTTAATAATTGTCATAAATTTGACTATGCCTTAAAATTTTCAATTTATAAATAAATACATATTTTTATACCTAAAAGTTAAAATTCTCATATTTATATAAATTTTATGATAAAATTGACATCGTTTTGGATATTATCGTGTTTAAATTAGGTTAGGGGGAATTTTGGAGAACTTTTTAAAATACTTTATTTCTTCATAAATAAAAATATATACAGTTTTAGTGTTTCTGTATATTTTATGACATCATATTTATAACATAATGATGTAAAAATTATTTAAACAAAATACAAGACCTAAAATATTTTATGTCATTAATATTATATATTTTAATAGATTTTAATCAATTTCAAAAACTATAAGTGTCTTTCCAAATACAAAAAAAGAAAAATTTTATTTTAACCAACATTACTTTCTAGAATCATTTTTCTTCCATGGAAAAAGTATTAAAAAATGGTGTATGGTTCGGGTGGATTAAAATAACTTTAAAAGTTACCCAAATTTCCTATACCAGGATAAAAAACCATTAGTAAGCTAATGGTTTTTCATTTTCAGCATCATATTTTTTAAATACCTATATTTAGAAATTATTAAATAATTACTCCACTTATCCTATAAATACCCACCCATTTCTCAGTTCACATTCTCTTCCAATCCAACCTCCATGATATTTTGGTGATTTTCCTCCCAAGGATCCCTATATGGTTTTCTCTGTCCTATAAGGATCATTACTTTTATTTTTGAAAAAACTCTTCAAGGTAAGGGAAATCTCAGCTTCTCTTTTCCATTCAAGAGTCATTTTTTTGGTATATCTTCCAATTTCCAAATAAAATTCCTTTTTTCCTCATTATATTATCACATTACTATAATATTTTTTTTATCAATGGTAGACCCTTATCACATATCATTCATAATTGTTATAATGACATGTTTTATACCCATCGTGTTGTCAAATTTTATTTTCATATTTTCTTCTTTTACATGAGAAATTCATGTTTCCTTTTAATTTAAATACCAAAAACTCTTCAATTTTAAATGGGTATTTAGTTAGATTTAAAAATGAATTTTTTATTTGGGAATTTAATGATATGAAACCCACATTTCTTTTTGTGGGATAAAAAAGACGTAAAGATCATGTCTTTAAACTCTTTCGTATGCCAAGATTTTTTATAAGAAACCCATTATTTATTCACCATGGGGTTTTAATTATGTGAATTATTATGATCTATGTGGATAACATAAAATTAGGAAATATATATGGTTTTTCTTGATAGATCTCCAAATCATTGGGTAAACAGTTAAATCTATACAGATGACATGGTTTATGATACCATGGTGAATTACCTTGGTAATTTTCATTTATGGCTCCTTAGTGATAAAAATTGTTGATATGCTTATGAATGTATCATTTAAATGTGGTAGTAAAGTTCCTATGTTATGATTCATGTACTTATTATTATATTGTGCCTCTTTATCATTTCTTTTCATTATGCCTCATTTTATTATTGATATGTTTGAAGATCACAAGCTATATGTCTCTCTTGGTTATTCACTTACTAGGGTTCATGATCTCCCATTTCCTTTGATGTATGTCATGAGGATATAAGATTCAGTAAAATTAAACTAGAGTGAACCGATGGTGATTTATTTCAAGTGATTTTTAAATAAAGATTTAGGTTTTCATGTATTATGTACCATTTTTCCAAGAAATAAAACCAGAAAAGATCATCTGAATTGTACCATGTAATGAAAAGTTATGTAATAAAATAGGTAGATGTCATTTAAACTATGGGATGCAGTCTCTGATTATTTCTTGATACATACCAATAATGGAAATGTTTCTTATTAGCATGGTATTATTCTAAAAAACATTTTATCCATGAGTAGTGGGTTTGATCACAACCCAAAATTAACTTCATCTAGTAATCTCCATACTTCTTCCACAGTGATGGCATAAAAAGTTATCATGAAAATACTATCATTGAATAGTGAAAAGGAAAAAAACTCGTACCTATAATTATCTTCCATGAAAATATGATCATATTATATCTTCATATCCTCTAGAGTGAAATTTGTAAATAACTATGCCCCATCATTAGTAATATATCCAAAAGGATCCTCCCATATCAAAAAATGTAACTCCACCTTCCACAACACACTCCATAATCCACCCTCTATATTATAACCCTATAAATATAAATTACAATGCAATATTTCACAAATTTAAAAACTCCCTAGGCCATTACCTCTTAGATTATTTATGGAATAATTACATTATATTGTATTCTCCCCAAAAAATTTATCTTCTATATCGAGGCCTTGGTTTCCCTAAATTTTCCCCTCTAAATTTCACCATGTGAGGGATTCGATTACATTAAATTGTTTTGATTTTTTCATATAAAAAATTTGTATAACAAGTTTAAGAACCATCCAAATCAGTATAGATCATTTTTTAACCTCTATGATATACTAAAACACATAAAATAACTTCTTTATATCCTACTACCTCCTAGAAATTATGATTAAGAATGTTTAGGGATCAATAATAAACATCTACCATGCTTATCCTATAATGAAATGATTCACCAATTTTGTGTTAATATCTCAAAGCTACTCACTATAATTATCCTCATGGAATGAAAAGAAAGAGTATACTTTCATAATGGTATTCATAATTTTTCCTAGAGTTATTTCAATAAATAACATACTAAACATAGTTACATTCATTCCTCCCCTCTTGTTCACTTCTCAGTGACCATATGGAAATGAACATAACCCCCAGTAGTGTTCTTAGTCAATTGAAATGTCATCTCTCTACTATGTTCACTCCCTGACATTTATTCCCTAACTTTTTACTCCCCTTAAGTGTATCCAAATATTTTGGAAAATAATCTTGAGAGTTTATAAGGATTAAATAGTAATCGAATATTTATAGAAAATTTACAGAGTAGAATAATTAAAGTAGGTAGATATGTATAGGAAGAAGGTATGATGGTAATGGAGCTATCCTAGAGAAGTCCACTATCCCAAGGCCTTGGATTCTACATCCACAATGAAATACTTCCAAACTTTTAGTTGAATCCACAAATAAATCATACCCCTAAAAAAATTCTCCCAACTTAATACCCTACTATCCCAACTGACAACAGACAACTCCACTAATATACTAATAAAAAAAATCAGATACTTGTTTATGGAAGTTATTCCTTGCTCCATACCACACATTGAAATCCCCATAACTTTAATAACATTTAATCCCATACTAATCACTCATTTCTAATACACTGAGTCTCACTCATCTATGGTGGGTTGATAAAGGAACCCTCACTTCCAATGAAGACACACAGTAATGAAAGAAATGGTGGTTCATATTTATCTCCATTTGGAGTATCCAATCATAAAGAGAGAGTTTATACTCTACTAGGATATTAATATCTCACCTATCTATGGTTCCAGTTTCAAACTCCAAGTGATATATGAGGACCACCTATAATGCAGCAGCCTTAAACATTACATAATCAGGAATTAAGTTAATAATTCACATTAAGGATCTTTTCAAATATAGAGATTTAGTGATTTATGCCCCAAATTATACCTAACAACTTTAATATTACAAGTGGACACTTCTAATCACTATAATTTTTTTTCATAAAACAAAAAACCCTTAAAAAATAAACATGTCCAGTTCCATGTTTCAGATAGCATGACTTTTCCTTGATCCCATCCTTGACCATATTTATCTTTGTGTCCTGTGAAAAAAATTCAAAACTTGGGAAGATCATAAAAAACTTATTAAGGGATACATGAAGTAAGAAAATTATTAGTTTTTCAAAACAACATGTAAACAAGAAATACTTTATCATAAACTAATACTTTTCACCTTAAGGAAGTAGCAAAAACAATTCACTAAATAAAATTTAATTGCTTTCCCATTTGTGACCAAAAGATTACAATAAATCCCCTAGAAAAAAAATATAGAATATAAAGGTAACATGGGACATAAAAATATATAAAAGCAATAACCATAGAGTCGAATTCCTCACATATCACTAAATGTAATAGCCATACAACCGACTTCCATACCCAATGCAATGGATGTTATAATGTAACCACCCACCCTTTGTTTATCATAGAACCACCAGTCATTTAGTTTATCACATAACCACACATCCTGGTTTATCACATAACCACCCATAAAATGTCCAAGTACCATTTAATAACCATAACACATAAAATAGTAATAAAGAGAAAATAACATTTCCACACTGTAACAACAAGAGATTATTTTTATATTTCGAAATATTCAATCCATTTCTAAAACAATTTAAAACATTTAAAAAAGTGTCTTTTGAATCAATGTGTCCCATTCCATTTTGAAATATTTTAAAAAATTATAAATTTTATAACATTTAGGTTCATATAAATGTATTAAAAAAATCCATTTTGAAAATAAGGATACGAAATATATGGTTTTAGAAGAATAAATCATTAAAACATTAAAAATGATATTTTAGTTAAAGAAACCTTTTCCACTTGAGAAACTATTGAATAAAAATAATTAAAGAATTAAATTAATCAAGATTATAAATATAATGAGAATATAATACCTCAGTATATAATGAGTCAAATAGTTTTATGTACACTTTATAGGATAATAAAGGTTCATAACATCATGATATGCCTCAATGAAAGGAGATTGAGACAAAGTTCCTTACCTCATGTCCAACATGACTCGTTCATTCATTAAGTTCCTAAATAATAAACTTATGTTAATTTATACATGATTCAGAACCTTTTTCATGTTTATTATTCCATTTATATCACTTATTACCATGTCATAAAAATTACATAATTATTTAAGTTAATATCAGTCGTTTTGTCGATATTGGGTTCTTGAGTCGAAAATGATCTTCTAATAATTAAAATTTATCCATATGTTTAAAAGTGCATTGTATTTGGAATATTATTCATATATATGTATATATATCATATATATCCATTATATTTATATTTATAATATTCCATAATATTGGGAGATAAGAAATGAAATGCACCTGTCAGGGAGACGGTAAGCTGTAAGTATGCATGAACGATACTTTCATTTCTATTTCATATTTAAATAAATCATAACTAAATGATACATAGGTACTTTATAACTATATTATAATGTAATATTATATATATGTTACATAATTTCATTAACTCCATCCTTTATACATTCCATGTATGGCATGAACATGTCATATCACTCTTAGGGGGCGGTAGTCCGCACTTCCACAAATAAAATTACCGTATTTACGTATTATTGAAAGAATAGAGTTATAATTTAAATGATAAATAAAAAAGAATAGAGAAAATATAAATATAATATATATAATATATAAATACCATTACATCATAATTTCCACCATGTGAGGTAGTTGGATATAATTGAACAATCATCGTTTCGTGAGGTAGAAGTTCGCCGTCCACAGAAACAGTATGTTATAAATCCATTAGATGGAGGAGTGTGTGAGTGTAGGTAAAATAATTCTCATATAAACCTACTAGTATACTGAAGATACTGGTTTTGTTATAAATTAATGGAATAAAGAGAGTTAAGGGGGTTGGAGAAGAAACATAAATGGAAGAAGCTTGAGAGAAGATATTACATCAAATTGGGTAACACATTTGATTTAAGATAAAACGATTTATTTAATTTCATTCATCCCAAGTTGAGGATTATAAGAGTAATATAGGGTTTTTGGGAGAGTATTTTTTTAGATTATGGATGATCCAATGGTTCTTGAGAGGCGGAAATAAGGGTTAGAGGTGATTCCCTTTTATAAGAGGAAGGATGATCACTTGAAGAATGTCTTGAAAGATTATTTTATTATAAATTGAATTTCGACACCAAAATGTCCAAAACTCATTTAATTAGAATATAAGTTCAGTAATGTTCTAAATACTCTCAACCAATATATTTTAAAAAAGATTTGTTCTCAAATTTAACCATATCTTTTAGATTTATCCCTTAGTTAACTAATTTAACTCTTACCATGTCTTCTTGTGTATTCATTCTATATGGTTTATATTGTTGTGATAAAATTACAATAGAACCTAAAGTGGTTAATTAATGGTATTTTAAACATTATCTAATCCATTTGGAAGAATCTTGGATTTTTTGAAAAATTAAACCATTTAATAAAATATTTGTTTTAAAAAAACTCATTTTGGTCAATTTTTATATTATTCATATCATGAATTTTTTAAAATCCATAAGAAATTGATTATTTCAAGAAAAACATCATTAATTAAAAGATAAAAAGTCATAAGTATCCATAAAATTATTTTATGGCCCAAAAAGTTTCAAAATAATTTTATTTTAATATTTATAATCTCATTCATTTAAATCATTCATTAAAAATGCAATCACTACATAATCATTGTTTCATAAAAATATTTATTTATTTGATCTCGAAAAATTATAAATAAAACACCATGATGTATTAAATCAGTTTATCTTCATAATTAGTATTTATAGTTGAAATGATAACATATATAATCCCATATAAAAATTGTTTTACTAAATGATACATGTTTAGGTTATGTTTTCCTTAACATTAAATTAAAAGTAATTAAATGTCATTTTCACATACAAGTGGATCCATTGGATCCTAAAATATACCCATGGATTCCCATGGTCAGAATATCTCATGAAATAGGATTAGAACAAGTGTTAGTGTAATTTAATATTATTATAATATTAATTTTTACCCTAATTTACCATATTTTTCCTTTAATCATAGTAAATAAAATATTTATTTAAGTTACTATTCATAATGTCTAAAAATAATTGTTTCTTATTTTAAAAATTTGGACCTCTTTATTCAAAATATGGAATCTATTTTTAAAAATTCAAAACACATAATTTATAGAAATAATTTCAAAATTATATCCTATTGTCAAAACCAAAAAGCATGTTTTTAAGAAGTAAAAAATACGATAATATATACGTGCATTTATGTCCAATTTCAAAGTGAATTTAATTCAAATGAACAAAATTGGATTAAATTATTGAAATATATTCCAATTAAACTTTAAAAACAACTAAAATTACAATCTATATATATAAATAAATTTTATTAAAAGATAGTTTTGAATTTAAATGCAGTATTCTTCACTATTCGTTAAAAAATGAACCTTAGAAGAAAAATAGAAAAATTTAATCCAAAGTAAATTTTGATGTTTTGATTCTAAATAAAATGTTTATTTTTTAAAATAAAACTTATAAAGGTATTAAAAACTATATTTAAAACGGTTCTCCACCAAATGGTGGTAAAACTTCTTTTTTAGAAAAATACTTCTTTTATTTAAAAAAATGAATTTATTCTTATATATTATCTAGAAAACATATAAGATGAAATTAAAACATTACATTTAAGATATATAATATTTTTTTCATTAAATAAATATCCATAAAAGGTGATATGAAAATCCAATTATTCTCTTTTGAATAGGTTTTCATAAAAACACATCCATTATATTCAATTGGTTTTTATTTCCATTTCTAATAAATTTGGTAATCAATGTATAATAATTTAAACATGTGTAAAACATATTTCGAAATTCAGTTGATACAATTCATTCCCGCCATTCTAACGGCTAGGTGTTAACTACCATTTAAAATAATAGTGATAATATTATTGTATTATTTTTCAGTATAACTCCCCATTGTGTGCAATGTAGGATTTCAGAAAAGAATATTGTTGCGTGTTGAGTACACTATCAGAAAAAGAATCCCCTTTAAATTATAATTAATATCATATTCATAAGTATTAATAGAAATCAAAGAGTATTATTCTATAAATACTATGGTCATTACATCCTTCCCCCTTTTTGAAATTGCATCCTCAAAACTTTAACTTTGGGCTCAGAGACCTAATTGAAAGTCCCACATTAGAAAAAGAGTCAATAAAACTACCAATTTAAAATAATTAAAGAGAAGTATAAAGGTCCCCCAAGAAAACCCATACTAGGATTCCATGAAAACATGGATATGGAAGTGAAAACTAACCATCAAGTTCTGATGGAGATTAAAAGAAATCATGCTCAGAAAATGTTAATCACCAGAAAACAACAAACATGTGATAGGTTAAACGGTCTTTGATTCCCCAGTAGGAAAAGTAAAAGGAAAATGTTTTAGTTTTACTTTCACTTTCATAACTTTGGAGAATTTATTTATGAGATTTACTATGAAAATAATAGAATATACATACTTTTCATGTTGAGTTTCATCCTTTAATAAGTTCCTACCAAAAACACATCTTTTCTCCAAACGATGAGTATTCAAGTTGACTTGGTCACACCAGAAGAGCTAGAATAAGCTTCTAGGGAATGAAGTTATCCACAAAAGATGAACCATATATTTCCCCTATCTTTATAAATTAACCAAAACCAAAATGGTAAGTACAAGATCAGATAATCCCTAAAAAGTATAATCTTTTATAAAGAAAATGCAACTCTTAATCTCAAAAATTGAACAAATAATAACCAAAGATCAAAAGAGACCATTAAATAAAAAATTTTCCTTCAAATTATTTTAAATAATCTAATATATGTTTGAAACCCAAAATTTAGAAGTATTTGATCAGATGGTTTTCCACAAAATCCTAAAATTTATCTCTAAATAACATCTGATACTCTTAAAGTCTCATATGTAAAAGTAATTAACCTAATCACATATTCTCTATGATATGTTATTCATTTCCATAAATACACCAAATCTCTACACGTACACAATTTAAAAAAAGATTCTTCAAAAATAAATTTCCACCATTACTCCTCAATTGAAATCCCAAAGTATTCTATTTTCCGTAGGCATATAGTGTTCCCAAAAGAATAAACATCTTCCAAAATAACCATTATCACTTAATCACCAAATCATTTTCCTATACTAAGGATATCTATTTGATAAAAAATAAGATTCAAAATAAACTTATTATTGACCAATAAAATAATTTTACTAAAAATAATAAGTTATATTAACCAGGGACCTCACGTAGGCTAGTGGTAGGTGATGCACCCTTTTCTCCCTTCATTTGATGGTTTGATTCCCATTGCCTTACTGGATGTGATAGGTTTTCACCTATATGGGGGTTGTCTTTCTTCTAAACCATTTAATTATTATAACATTGTCAAAAATAAGATAATTTTCTCAAAAAATAACCATAACCTATTTTATCCCTAAAGGTTATCTAATACATTTCATTTTGTATCCCAAAATGTAATAACCATTTATCACCTCAAAAACTAAATATCATATGAACCCATGAGGTTATCCATTATGTCCACACAAGAAAACATAACTCTATCTTGAATAATATTTTCACAATTCAATATTTAGGGTTACACATACTATAATTAGTCTTCCAATGTAATCCCATCATCAAAAGAGCCTTAATAATTTTATGTATTTCATTATCCTAAAATCTACCATAACTCTTTAATCCCTTATATGTATACTTCTTACTCATTCAACTTTATTCATGATCCATTAACCATTAATTTACAACATCTTCCATAATACTTTGTTCCTATAAACAAAATCATGACTCATATCCTAAGATTCAATAATGTCAAAACATCAGCTAAGAAATAATCCATACCTTTAATTGGTTTTTTTCAGTTTCCTTATCCTCAATTGAAATGGAATTAGGTATTGGTGAAAAAATATGTTTTATTGTCCTACTGATACCATTCCCAAACCTTCTTCGTAGGACTTCTATTTTTATAATGACCATGCACACCACATTTAAAAACATTCAGTTGATCCCTCATATAGAACTTCTTTCCCTTTCCTGAAGTCAATTGGACGCTTCCTTTTTCCATTGTAGGTTCATGCATTATGACCTTTATTACCACATCTATAACATCTTCCCATCCCATTGAAGCATTTTCATAGGTGTTTTTTCCACGTCCTTGACACATAGGTTTTTTAATATACTTACATTTATGATTATTACATGAAATTATATAGGGATTTGATTATCCCATAAACAATTTCTTATAAAAATCACCGTGGTTCAGGTGGTCAATCATGACTATAAATAGTTGGTTGCAAATGACCACCATAGTTCTCATTGCATATCCCATTTAATTTGGTCACATATTCAGAAAACCATCATAGTTTTCATCACATACATTGTTACATTTGTGCCTTCTATATCCAACCATTTACTAAAACCAAAAAGTTAAGTGTGAGTATATTAGTAAAATCATCATATAATATCTTATAAGGATGGTAAATACAAAGATATACTTATTCATGTAATTTTAAACTCATTAATTTTATCTAAAATAACTATGAATCTTTCTAATATTATAAAGATTATTTTTATGTAACCTATTCTTAAATAACACCCTAACCTCTAAATTTATCTTAACCTCCATCTGATACCAATTACAATTACCCATTCTTAAACATTACATAATCATGAATTCAGTTAATAATTCACATTAAAGATATTTTCAGGTTTATATCTTTATAGAATTAGGCCATAACCTATACAAAACAAATGTAATATTACAAGTAGATACTACTACTCACAATCCATTGCTTTTATAAAACAAAAACTCTTAAAAAACAAACATGTCTAGTTCCATTTTTAGACAATATTACTTTTTAGTGATCCTATCATAGACCCTATTAATCTTTATGTCATGTGAAAATAATTACAAAACATGGGATGAACATAAAAAAGCACAGTAAGGGATAAATAAAGAATGAAAACTATTAGTTTTTCAAAAAAAAAGTAAACCATGAATAATTTATCATAAAGTAATAATTTTCACCTTAAATAAGTAGCAATAACACTTCACTGAATATAATCTCATTTTTACCCATTTTGTATCCAAAATATTACCATAAAGCCCATAGAAAACAATGTATATCATATAATGGTAACTTGGGACATAAAAAATTTAAATGGAATTACCATAGGGTTGACTTCCACACACATCACTAAATGGAATAGCCTTATAGACGACTTCCATACCCAATGCATTAGAGGTTATAACATAACCACTTTTACTTGGTCTGTCACGAAACCACCTGTCATTTGGTTTATCACGTAACCACCCATCAAATTTCCAATTCCCATTTAATAATAATAACACACAAAATAATCATAAAGAAAAAATAACATTTCCACACTATAAACATAAGAGATTATTTTCTGATATAGAAATATTCAACCAATTTCCAAAACTGTTTAAAACATTCAATGAAGATACATTTGAATCAAAGTGTCCTATACCACATTTAATTTATTTAAATAATTATTAATTTCAAGAAATTAATTTCCATAAAAATAAATTTATCAAAACAATTTTGAAAATATGGGCATGAAATAGAATATTCTATAATAATAAATCTTTAAAACATTAAAAACGAGGTTTCAGTTAAGGAGAATTTTTCTAGTTGAGAAACACTTGAATAAAAATAATTAAGGAATTACATTAATAAACACTCTAAATATCATGAAAATATACTAATTCAAGATATAATTCCTCAATCTATTCTATGTACACTTTATAGGATAATAATGGTTCATAACATCAAGATATGCCTCAACGAAAGGAGATTGAGATAAAGCCCCTTACCTCATTCCCAACTTGACTCGTTCGTTATTTAATTTACTAAATAGTAAAAATAAGTTAATTTATAATTTTTTTAGAAACTTTTTCAAGTTTATTATTCCTTTTATTTCACTTATTACCATGTTATAAAAATTACATAATTATTTAAGTTAATATTGGTCGTTTTGTCAATATTTAGTACTTGAGTCAAAAATGATCTTATTATAATTACAATTTGTCCATGTGGTCAAAAAAAAATATATTCAAAATATTATTCATATATATATCATATATATCTATTTTATATGTATTTATAATATTCCATAACATTTGGATATAAGAAATTAAATGTACCGTTCATGGAGACAGTAAGTCATACGTACACATGAATGCTACATTCATTTATATTTCATATCTAAAGAAATTAAAACGAATTGAAAAATAGGTATATTATAATTCTTGTATAATATCATATGATATATATGTTAGATAATTTTATTACCTTCATCCTTTATACATTCTATGTATGTAATTAATGAGTCATATCACTTGGAAGGGGCTGTGGTCCGCACTTCCCCAAAGAAAATTATCCTATTTACGTGTTATGGAAATCATCAAGGTATGCTGTAAATGAAAAATACATAAGAATATAGATAATATAAAAATAATATATATAATATATAAATTAATTTCCATTATAATGGCCACTATGGGAGGCAGTAGGGGATAATTGAACTATCATCGTTTGTGAGGTTGTAGTTCTTAGTCCACAGAAACAGTATGTTCTAAATCCATTAGATGGTTGTGTGTCTGGGTATAGGTAAAATAATTAGAATAAAAACATTATATTATACTTATTATACTGGTTTTTTTATAAAATAATGGAATAAATAGAGTTTATGGGGTAGGTGATGGAAAATAAATGGAAGAATCTTGAGAGAAGACAATACCTCAAATCAGGCAACACATATTGATTTAAGCTAAAATGCATTCTTGAATTGACTTATTCCTAAGGCGAGTCTTCTATGAGAATTATAGAGATTTTGGGACATTATTTGGGAATATTATGGATGATCCCATGAGGATTGGGAGGTGTATGTATGGGTTAGAGTTAAAGCCCTTTTATAAGAGGATGGAGGGGAACTTTAGGAATGACTTGAAAGAATATTTTATAATAAAATAAATTTAGATTCAAAAAGGTCACAAAATCATTTAATTCTTAGATAAGGTGATTATTGTTCTAAATCCTCTCAAAAATATGTTTAGACAAGTTTTGATCTCAAATTTAACCTTATGTTTTAGCTTTAACCCTTAGTTAACTAATTTAACTCTTACCATGCCTTCTTGTTTATTCATACTATATGTTCAATATAGTTACCATTAAACGCCAATAGAACCTCAAAGGTTTAATTAATGATATCTAAAAAAATATCTATGTAATTTGGATGAATATTATATTTTTTGTATACTTATATCATCTAATCAAATATATTTTTTAAAAACTCTCAAAATATCAATTTTTATACTATTAATGTCATGCCTTTTTAAAAATCCAAAGAAACAAGATTCTTATGAAAAAAATTCATTAATTAAAATATTAAAAGTAATAATCATCCCCAAAATTCGTGGAAGGAATAAAAAGTATCAAAATAATTTTATTTTAAAATTTATAATCACATTTATTTAAATCTTTCATTAATATGGTAATCACTACATCATCATTGTGTTATACATATATTAATTTATTTGATCTATAAAAATTATAAATAAAATACCATAATGTAGGAAATCATTTTATATTTATATTTAATATTTATATTTTAAATGATAAAATATATAACCCCATATAGAAATTGTTTTACTAAAAGATACATTTTTTGGTTATATTTTCCTTAACTTTAAATTAAAAGTAATAAAATGTAATTTTCATGCACAAGTGGATATGTGGGGTCTAAAAATCGACCCAAGGATTCCCATGGTGTGAAATATATCATACAATAAGATTAAGACACGTGTTTGGGTAATTAATTATTATTATAATATTTTTTTACCCTTATTTACCATATTTAACCTTTAACCATGGTAAATAAAATATTTATTGAAGTTACTATTCATAATGTCTAAAAATAATAGTTACCTATTTAAACAATTTGTACCTATTTATTCCAATTATGGAATAAATTTTTAAAAATTCAAATCACAGAATTTGAGGAAATTTATTTAAAATTAATTCCCGTTTTGAAAACCAAAAAGCGTGTTTCTAAGATGTGAAAACTACTAAAAGATTGACTTGCATTTATGTCCAATTTCAAAGTGAAATTATATCCAATGAAAAAAATTAGATTAAATGATAAAATTATAATACAATTTCATTTTTAAACCATTTAAAATTACAATCTAACTATATAAATAAATTAGATTAAAAGGCAATTAAGAATTAAAATACAGTATTTTCACCATTTATTAAAAAAATGAACTTTAACAGAAAAAATACTAAAATTTCATCCAATTTAAAATTTTATGTTACTCTTATAAATAAGAAGTTTATTTTATTAAATAAAATATATAAAAGTTTCAAAATCTACATTTAATAAGGTTTTCCATCAAAGTTCAGAAAAACAATATTTTTAGAAAACTACACCTTTTATACAAAAAAATGAATTTATTCTTATATAATATCTAGAAAAAATTGAAGATAAATTTAAAATATTACATTGAATATATATCATAAATTTTTTATTAAATAGAAATCCATAAAGAGTGATATGAAAAAACAATTATTCTATTTTAAATAGTTTTTCATAAAAACATATCCACTATATTCAATTGTATTTTTGTTTCCATTTCAAATAAATCTAGTAATAAATGAATCATCATCTAAACATGCATAAACTATATTTGAAAATTTATTTGATACAATTCATTCCCTCCATTCTAACAACTAAGTGATAACTACAATTTAAAATAATAAAAATATAATTTATTATTTTTTAGTATAACTCAAAGTTGTGCGTTGTGTAAGATTTCAGAGAAGCTCATAGTTGCGTGTCGATTTTGATATCTAAAAATGAGTCCCATTTATATTAAAATTAATATATTATACATAAGTATTCATAGAAATCAAAAGTATGTTTATATAAATACCCTGGTCGTTACACCACCTAGAAGTGTTGAGGGAGGAAATGGATTGATATTTCAATTACCTCACATCAGATATAATCACCATAATAATCATAAAAATTTATATATCCACTGACCATGGGATAGGTTTTTTACATAATGTATTTAACACATACACGAGGTGGGATTTTAATGCCCCAAAATTCTAAGAAATGAAAGGTGTAATCAACAATATATATAAAACATAACACCAAGCACGTAAGGGAATATAATATCAAAATACTTTATAATATATTTACTATTCAAAATAAAATCAATAAATGATATAGCTTTCCATTTAATAAATATCAAGTTAGCCTATGTTATAGACAATGAATACTTTATTCGATTGCTTGTGTTACAAGCAAGACTAAGTTTTACCGAGAAATAATATTTTATTAAAATATTATCATTTAATATATTAAGATAGAAACTAGACATTAAATCAGTGATTATGAATATGATTAACTACATTATAAAAATATATGGTTTAGAAAAATATGAAACAAATTCATCATTAATCAATTTATTATAAATGAATATAAGAACCAATTGAATATAAAAGAATTTTTTCTGGGCTTACAATGTTGTTTTATCATGATAAATTAAAATAATTACAATGATTGAATAATATTATTTAAATATATATATTATATATTCAATAAAATATTTTTACACTCATCCAATATATTTTACAGTCATATGATAAGGAGAAAATCAATTTTACATTTAAAAGTTATGTTTTTATAAAAGAACTTTTACAACCATTTTATATAGAATCCATTTGAAATCCAACTTTTGGATGTTTTATAAAACTTTTATGTAAAAATAAATTTCATTTTAGAAATATAAACATTAAAACTAGGTTAGGGTGATTTTTTGGTATCTTTGTGTGAAGTTTCATTTTTTATAAATAGTGAAAAATGCAAGATTTTAATTCAAAAATGATTTTTCTTCTAATTTATTTTTAATGTTATATTATATTTTTTTACTAGTTTTAATTTAATATTAAATAAAATATACAAATATTAATATAATTTATGTCTTTATAATCAATTTCACATTGAAATTCGATATATAAACTTAGCAAAATTTTGAAAATTTTGTCATAAAAAAACGGATTGTCGTTTTGTCTGTGGAATTAATTTTAAATAAATTTCTATAAAATATGTGATTGGAAGTTGAAAAATGGATTATATATCTAGAATATGAATTTTTTATAATTAAAATAAGTTATACATATTTTTTCACAAAAATTATTTGTGAATGTTATTACAGTTAATTTTAACGATTAAGATGAAAATTAGCTTAACAAGGGACTACACCTCAATCTTAAGGGCCAAAATGACCAATAAACTTGTCAAAAAATAATATTTTGATCATATTTGGACCATATAATCTATTGGATCTAATTTTTTTCCTTTAATTTAGGATCATTTCAAATGAATAATGCTGGTGTCATTCCCTTTTAAAATAATTACAAGAATGCCACTCCTCCTCAATAAAATGGAACTCACGCATACCCTTTATCAACACATCTTATGCCCTTTGGATTGACCATAATTTACTAATATAGGCTATCAAAATACCTCCCATTATCATATAATCCCCTATTTCAGAATAAATCCAACCAAGGAAGCCCTCTAGTGTAAACCAAAGGAGTTACCCAAAGAAGAGGTAACATCCTTCCTCAAGCACTTTTACATTTTTTTCATTATCCAACCCATAAAATAATATTATTAAATGATTATATAATTAAATAAAATCCAAAATATACTGATATGTTTTAAGTATTATTTTTTTAGCTACACTCACATAAATTATCATCTAATGGGTAACATAGTTAACGTTTTTGTGTACAATGGAATACCGCCTCAAATAACAATGTCGTTCGTTTTTCATTTTCCACCTCTCATGGTTGGTAATTATGATGGATAAAATGTTTATATATGATATATATGATATTTTTTATGTCTTTATTATTCTGATATTTATATGTAAAACATTCAATCATGATTTCCATTTTTTGGAATACAATGACATCATTAGTGGAGTGTAGACTACCATATCCTCAAAGCGAAGTGATTCATTGACCCAATACATGTAATTTATAATGGATGGTTTACATAATTTCCTGTAAAATATATGATATATATAGGATACTATAATTATAATATAAAAATATATCATATACTTTTCATTATTTTAAATAGGAAAAAGAAATGAAAGTAGCGTTCAAGCATACATAAGTCCTAACATCTCCATGAATGTTTCATTTCATTTCCAATTTCCAAATATTATGGATTATTTTAAATAAATATAAATAAAATATATGATAATTAAATCATGTTTTATATTATGGAGATGATGAGTTCACGATCTATGTAATAAGAACAACATTTTAGAAGTTAAATGATACGCACAAAACTAGATAATTAACACATGAAATATTGAAGATAATGAACGATTGTTAAAAAATTGGTAATAAGATATTATAATAAGATCATATATTATATCATAAATAATAATATGGTTATGTAATAAGTTAGTAACTTGTTTTAACCCATTATATATGATGTTAAAGGATGTTTATCTGAAAGGAAACACAAGGAAAGGGATGTTCATATCACTTTTTGACATCCATGAGAGAAATGTCATATGCATAAATAACTTCTTTTGTGTGATATAAATAGTACCCATTTTCATATATTATTTCAAGAATTTATTGATCTTCATGTTAATTTTAGATTTCATATTAATGATTTCATCTTATGGGATTTGAAATAAAAATTACAAAGAGGTAAATAATTTCATAACCAGATTTCTTTTCATTAGGTAATATTACATCCTTATTGTCATTAACAATCTAAGAATAAATGTGAAATCACTTTTTTACAACATATTATTGTATATACACTTTTTTATGTGTATTTACATTTTAAATACATAATATATTCATTCATTTATTTTCAAATCGATGTTATTGTCTTTTCTAGGGATTACTTCATAATCTCATTTTGTTCGGGATAGTTTATAGTTGAACTTACATATGAGGAAATTATTTTATCATTATATAATAAACAATTTCATTTCATCCTTCTCTGATTATTAATGACCTTATCGATGTAATTGTACCATTTCCATACTATTTGGTACTTAATTTTTTTTACAAAATGTTGTTAAGAAAACCGACTCCATTTATCTCTTTAGTTGGAGAACATATTTTTTCTTCTAAAAACACTTTTTTTCTAAAAAAGTATTTAATTTTTTTTATAATTTGAAAATGATTTGTTAAATAATTTTTAATAGTTTTTTCTTTCAAAAATCATTTCATCAGAATGTCCTTATTTCTTTTCCAAAAAGGCATTTTTATTCCTTTTACCATGCATAAGGAATGTTATTTTTACCTTTTAATAAATTTGTATATTTAAACACCATAATTTATTTAAGGCTTTCATTTCATGTTTGAGAGGATAAATTTTAATGATTATTTTTCAAAATGTTTTCCATAATAAATATTGTAATTCTTCCAAGAATTTTTTTAAATGTTCAATTATAATATTTCTATTATGAACCAATCTTGACATACATGAAATTCACATTACTTTCTTGAAATATTTAATATATTACACCAAAAGAATCCTAAAGACCATATTAGTTTAGTTCCTTTGGAAACATGGAATACATTCTTCCTATTTATAGAAATGGCTTCAAAATATCCCATAAATATATTCCCCTTTGGTTTTACTACCTAAAACCTTTGTTTATATCTTGGGGAAAAGAAATCATTTGAAAAGGGTGAGCTCAGATGCCCAGTAAGGGTAAACAAGGAATATATCAAAAAAATCACGAACATTAGAATGTGAAAACAATAATGTTCCTTTTAAAATCATACCACATATTACATATATAAAAATATTGAGTAATGAAATAAATCTTGGAAATTCATAAGGCATAAATCATAAAGGAACACGAGTCATGAGAAAATAACATTGGAATAAAACATTGAATTATGGAAGACTCATAATCATATAAAATCATTTCCATATTATCCAAGGCTAATTTCCAATACTATCCAAGTTAAATAAGTCATTTAGTTATCCATGTTCACTCCTCATTATAGCCCTATATTACTGAACCAGGTTTACTTACTGTTTTCTCCCTATATAATTAAACTGAGATAATTTCCCATTCTAGACTTATATTACTGAACCAAGATCATTTCCCATTTCACTCATGTCTATATCAGGATATATAAATATTTACCCCATGCATTGGAGGGAGATATAGGTCCCACCCATCTTATAATGTAATCACTCTGACGTGTTCTACAAAAACATAGATCATTCATCATAACTGATGGAAAAAATGTGTTTCTTTAAAGATAATTTTACCATAACATAAATCATATAAAGCAAATGGATTTCTTAAATAGAGATCCATAATAAATCCAAAAAACACATTGAAAAAATAGGGATATTATACTAGAAACATAACCCTATTAAATAAATCTACCATAGATGGAAAATAATTTTGATGGAACAATTGAAATTAATTTTTGAGGACAATATCCTTTATTCATCAAAGAAATTATCTTTTATCATAATTCAATGAAATTTTAATTGAAAATAATTTAATTAAAAAATAACTTAAAATATATTAAAGTAATTTTCCTAGAAATGAGGCATTATGAAAATGTAAAAGTCCGTTCTTTTTATATAAGTTAAAAGAAAACATTATTCTATTACTTTTTCAGAAATTCAAGAAGAACCTTATATCAAAAATGAATAAAGATTCATTTCATTACATTTAATAGAAATTCACCAGTGGGAGAAATTCATTTTAAAAATAATATTAGGATAAAAAAATATTCTAGAATACATATTTTAGAAAAATTGACATGGGTGATAAATATACACAGGTATATACACACATATAAAAAATCTTAGATAATAATGTGATTGAAAATTTATCCATTTCTTTAGGTCTAATATCCCTTGTATGTGTCTGAACCTCCTATATATTGATTTAAATAATGTAATTGACTTATTCTAGAATCACAACAATTTTTATGATATCATATTTGATCATATTATCATCTGTTTGTTAATAAAATTTCTTTATTACTTGTTATTCGGGGATTAGTGTATTTGTTTTCTTATGCGTTTTTTGTTGAATATGTTCTTATTATATTTATTATGAAATATTTATAACATTAAAAAATTATTTTGACATAATAAATGCATTTTTTTACTAATTTTACACATGCATATAATCATGATTTAATGGATATCAGGTAGAATGAATTGCATTGTATCGTGGAGAGAGTAGGTCGTATGCTTGCACGAAAGACAATATCATTACCATAATAGTGAAATGGTGTGGATGTGGATGGTATATATTATATCCCAAAATATATATCATATTATAATAATCATATATAGTTGTTATTTTCATCATTGTACCCATTCGAAGAAGGTGGTGGTGAAAAATATATTAGACCACGACGTGAAGATGGTAAGTCATACGTATGCACATGTGGTGATTTCATATTTTGTAGAATGGTTAAAAGGATGATTATGGTTCTTCCATAATAAAAATAACATATAATTATAGAATTTACTCTATATTTATTATTTTATAATATAAATAACTCCTTAAATGGGAGTAAGAGAAGAATGAAGTTTGAAAGAATTGATAGAGGAGATTACATTTTCTTTGATATTCTCCCTCCCAATCTCCTCTTAATGCACTAGAGTTGGTCTTTAAAAAAGGAAATAACCAAAATTATGTCACTTTAGATGTTGATAAAGGAAAAAGGACATGGTATATCTTATATTTAAGGTTAAATGAGTTATGAATAAATAAAGGAGGAGGTTACCTTTTATAATTGAGGTGAGGGGAACTTTTGGAATATCCAAGAATATTAATTTATAATAAAATCAAACCACATCTAAAATCTACCAAAATGTCTAAGTTCTGAATTCTAGAAGATATAATATTTTAATATTCTCAATGAATAAATTTTGGAAAAGAGTTTTTGTCAATTAAAACATTATCCTTTTAATTAACAGTCAATTACTCTATTTATTATTTAACTAAGGTAAAAAAATATTTCAATATTAAAATACTACAATTTTTACTTATTTTGATGTAAATTAGACCATAAATGAACAATTAAGAACATTTTAGAGAATATAAAAAATATTTTATATTTTCAAAAGCGTATTATGATTTTTAAATAATTTAATAAAATATTATGTTTACAAAATATCAATAGTGTCTATTTTGAAACTACACATTTATTGGATTTTTAAAAATTTGAAGACAAGATTTTATCATAGAAACAAAATATACTTTATTATTTCTTTAAGGGGTCAACATCATGTATAAAATTTATTTCATACATTAACTACCCCAAATTATATTTATTTTAATATTTTTAATAACATTATTTTGATATTTCCATGAATAAAATAAATACAACCTTAGTTTTCTGTGATTATTTAATATAATTATATGTGAAATAAAAATAAAAAATAACATACTTTAATGAAAGATAAATCCTCTAGATTTAATTAGAATACATTTAGAATAATATAGTTTTTGGAAAATACTACATTAAAATTGTTATATTTATTAAAACACGAATAAGACAACAATAACATTACTTTAGATAAAATATTATAAGTGTAATAATGTATTCAATACAGATCCAAATGGTCAATATACATACCAATGGATAATTATTGTGTATATATACTCTACCAGGAATATTTGGTGAATTGGTTTTGTGGTTTGATGGTTATTATCATTTTAATAAAAATTATGTATTTTATTTTTCATCAATTAAATAATTTATAAATAATCAATGTATAATCCCTTAAGGTGATTATTTATTTCATTAAAATTAAAAATGATTTAACACTATAAAGAAAATAATTTTAGATATCAGAAGAATTTTTATAATTGAAATTATCTTCTCTCTAACATTATATTAAAAAATATATAGTTATGAAAATATGAGTAAGACATATTTATATTTTCTTTAAATAAAATAGACTAAATTTTCAACTCTCATGCAAGTGGCTTTTAAAGGACACCAATTATAACCATGGTAAATATAGGTCGAAATAAACTCATCCAATGATAATAGGAAAAGTGTTATGGAAAATTTATAATATTATTTTCACCCTAAATTTCCAGATTTACCCTTGTGTTACATTAATAAAAATTTATCAAAGTTTCTATTCATAATGACCATGAATAAAATAATCATTTTTTAAAAAATTCAATATACTGATTTGAAATAAATAATCTATATTTGAAAATCTAAAACACATATGTTTCATTAATTAAATTAAAATTAATCACGTTGTCGGATTGAAAAAATAGGTTTTAAGAGTTAAAACATTATAAAAGATTCAAATGTTTCTATATCTAATTTCAATGTTAAATTAATAAAAATTATCTATATTATATTATCTTATTAAAATATATTATATTTATAATTTCAGACATTATATAATATAATTTAACCATATAAATTATACTGATGAAAAAAGTTGTTTTCACTCAAAATTTTGAATATTTTTACTATTCATGAACACATGAAAATTATTAGAAAAATATAAAAAAATTATACAATGTAAATAATTATACCCTTATTAAAATTAAGAAGTTTATTTTGTCAAATATAATATAAAAAATGTTAAAAACTTGACTAAAAATGGGTGCGCCATCAAAATGTGGAAAATTTTTGTTTTTTTTAAAATATTTACTTTATTCAAAAAATTGAATTTACTCTTATATCATGTATAAAAACATATTGTTTTCGACACTTTATCCGGGGCATGTGCGTCCATCTTGTTCGAGGACAGTGGAACTGGTTTTTTCCCCACATTCCCACTTTCCAAATGCGGGCTTCATATGTTCCTTTTTTAGGGACGTTTTCTCCTTGATTGAAATGGGATAATGAGATTTCAGTTATTCCTTCAATGGATTCCTCCTCAGAACTCATCACCTAGTTCGGCTATTCCTTAAATATTAAGTCTTGGTTCATGAATCTCATTCCTGGTGAAATATATTTGTGGACACCGGTTAATTACACAACATCCGTCAGGACATTCCATGGGGTCCTGACAGGGTAGAAACCTTCGGTAGGAGTAGATGACAACATTAGGCATGTCAGGGCATCCTTGGATGTGTGAACATTGGGGAACCTGTATTATTCCTCATAAGAGGGTATCTCAAGGGTGCATAACCCAAGGCATCCCACATCGAATGAGGGGAATCATATGCCATTTGCATGTATCTGAGGTTTTCCTCAACTTCCCTTGTTTAACATAGGGTATGTCGTAAGTTTAACGTCTAGCAGAGATGGTTACGCCAAAGTCATGTATTTTGAGATTTTCCTCAGGCATCTCATGTTTATCACGAGGTAGGCTGTGAGTTTAACATCTTCCAGAGATGGAATGAGGGACATCAGAATGTCCCATATAGACGAATCAGATTGGTACATCCCTGGGAGGGAACACCTGGAAGGTTTACCATGTGGATGGATCAGAACACTCGATAAGAGCAGACCTAAGACGGTGTGTCCCATAAAGGGAAGATGTCACACCGTGAAGGCTGATCTGGACACCACTGATGGTGGATTAGGGAGTGTCCACCCCAGAATGGGGGAATACCAAGGTTTACTATTGACTAGGATTAAACCTCATGGAGGTTTCCTATGTACCCTGTGTAGACGACAGGGATCAAAACCCACATAGTTTGAATGGGTGACGAATCAGGGTGTACACAAAGGACAACGACCCGAAGACATGTTGGGGATTATGATTCAATTGCGGCCCAAGTACTGCTCAGAGTAGCGAGGAGGTGGATGACATGATCCCACTGGGATGCGGCGGCCCGGGTGAGAATCATGATGGATGATGGAGAGTTGAATTGAGTGGAGGGGGAATTATATAAGACTATCATTAAGGTGACAATAGTGTTGATCTTGAGTGTTAAAGATATTTCGTACGTATCCTCATGGCAGGGAATCAAAGTACGCGTAATTCGGTGGGATGATGAGGCACCTAAGGAGGCATCCCATGAGAATGGACGCATGGATGGGCCTCGAAGGATGTAGAACCTCCAGGATGGGGCATGATCTTCCAGGAACACATGGGATCAAATTCTAGATTAAGATGAGACATGGGTGTTGGGTTTGAACCTCTTAGAGGCATCCTATGTATCCTCGTTGCCGGGAATCAAAGTCCTCGTAGTTCATCTGATGATGGCTTACCATCGATTGGAGACTTCAACGACTTACCACCAAATGAGGTTGAAAATGGATTAACACTAAATAGGGGAACAACATCTTACTACTGATTGAGGTCCACAGTTTAACGTCATGCAGGACGGGGGTGGACCGATGTGAAAGAGGACTTGGGCCCCTGATAGATAGGGGGCTTGAACCTTAGGGAGGCTTCATACGTACCATCCTTTAGTAAGGATCAAAGTCCATGTAGTTTAGAAAGGGTTTGGGAGAACCGAAGTGAAGGTGGTCGGAACCAATGGGGTGTTGGGATTGAACCTTAGGGAGGCTTCCTACCTACCTTTCCTTGGAAATCATCAAAGACCACATAGTTCAGGTGGTGGGAACTGATGTGAAGGTGGTTGAAACAAATGGGGTGTTGGGCTTGAACCTTAGGAAGGCTTCCTATGCACCTCTCCTGGGAAAGGATCAAAGACCACATAGTTAAGGTGGTGGGAACTGATGTGAAGGTGGTCAAAACCAATGGGGTGTTGGGATTGAACCTCAGGGAGGCTTCCTTCCTACCTTGCTGTGGAAAGGATCAAATACCACATAGTTCAGGTTGGGTGTGGGGATTACACTCTAGGTTTCCCATAGAGGATGTCGTGGTTGATGATTACTACTCTAAGCCCACGTGAGTCATGGTCAGTGTAATAAACAAGAGGCAGCAAGAACTCGATGATCACAGCGCAATGGTGCATCCATGAAGGGTGGTGAATGAGGTTTACACAAGGAAGCTACCCAGGTGCCACTGTGGAGAGACAATGGTGGATGGGGATTACCTAAGGATGTTGCCCGGGTGCTGCTATGGAGCGACAATGGTGGATGGGGCTTACACAAGAAAGCTGCCCGACTGTCGAAATGGACCGGCAATGGTGGATGGGGCTTACACGAGGATACTGCCTGGGCGCCACTAGGGAGTGGAAATAATGGATGAGTCTTATGCAAAGAAGCTTCCCGGGTGCAGCTATGGAGAAAAAATAGTGGATGGGGCTTACACAAGGAAGCTTCCTGTGTGCCGCTATGGAGCGGTAATGGTGGATGGGGCATACATGAGGATGTTTCTCGGTTTCCGCTATGGAGCGATAATAGTGGATGGGACTTACGCAAGGAAGCTGCTCGGGTGCGGCTATGGAGCAACAATGGTGATGTGGCTTACGCAAGGAAGGTGCCCATAATTTCTTCCTCATGTTTGTCCATGAGGGAATCCCAAACCATTGGTGGGTCGAGGCCTTCTCCATTGTGCTATTTCATAAGAGGGATAATGCCATGGGTGTTGGAATCAGTCCGAATAATGGGTGACGAATAGTGTGAATCACACGACCGACATTCAGAACGTGGTGATGGTGGCATGGCAATAAAGGATAACTGTTGGCCATGTTCGAAACAAAACATCCATATCGCGTTAGCCTGAATTGGGGACAACAAAATAGGGTTGACTATTGACCATGTTCGAAACACATGACCTGACTTGAAGTGTCGTCCAAAGCCTTCAAGGGCGTGGGCCCAAGACGGTAGGTGAGTAGATGCGGCATGGGACCAGGCTACATGGGGGTCTCTTCAAACATGGAAGTGGTTGAAGATTCGAATGAAGGACACACAAATAATGAGGTTGAGTGATGGAATGTTTGAACATATTCCAAATCTCCTGAAATTATGCTACTATAATCATGGAATTAGGCATTTTATGGTTGGAGTATAAGGAATCTCTTGCTTGGAGCAAGAGGCATCCTATGTTGGGCATGTAGGTTGCACCACAGTTTATAGTCATGTAGATAGAACTATTGACATCCTATTCTTGGATCATAAGGCATCTCTTATTTGGAGAAAAAGGCATCCTATGATTGGAACATAGGGTGCACGATAGTTTATTGTCATTTAGATAAGACTGTTGGGCATATAATGTTTCGCGCATAAGGCATCTCTTATTTGGAGAAAAGGCATCATATTATTGAATAATAGGGTGTACTATAGTTTATAGTCATGTAGGAAGGGCTGTTGGCATCTGATGCATGAAGCATAATGCATCTATTGTTTGGAGTAAGAGGCATCCTATGTTTGGAACATAGGGTGCACTACAGTTTATAGTCATGTAGAGAGGAGTTTTGGCATCTTATGCTTGGCACACAAGGCATATATTATACTGAGTAAGAGACATCCTATGTTTTTAATATAGGGATTACTATAGTTTAAAGTAATGTAGATAATACTATTAGGCATTAGGCACCTAGGAATGGTTGGTGTTGGGACTGACGCAAGGGCGGTCCTTTCTGGTTTGACCAGGCATATGAGTCAAGTGATGGGGTTTGGATGAGTTGGTTGAGGAATTTTTCGACTAAAGGTACTAAGGGGATTGATGATGAGAATATAAACTCATGACATGGGAAACAGACCAAGAGAAATATTCTAACTCAATGTGTTTCATGGTGTGTGGAGGAGTATCTCAAATCATGGTATCCCATTGGTGGAAGGTGGCTGCGAATAAGGGCTCAGTGGAAAATGAGGACATCCTGACCTGAAAGGTTCACGGTGTGAATCTCCATTTTTCATGGGGTGAGTGATGGTTGCTCAGAGACCGGCCTGAAGGGCCGGGACCGCAACCCGGCCCTGACCCCAAGCAGCGGCGCGGGGGCACAACCCCCGTGGTACGGACCAACGAGTGCAGACCATTATACTGTTGCGTGTAAAATGTGCTACATGTAAGATATGATACGCACAATATTTCACTATGAGACACAGGTGCGTGAATGATTAGGCACCGTGGCACTATTGCATGTTATAGTGAAGGTTAGCGCACAATAGGGAAGGATTTGTGCACAAAAGGGAAGGATTTCACGCAATAGGGATGGTGTTCCCGCAATATGGGAGTTGTGCGCGCAATAGGGATAAAAGTGCATGCAATAGGGGAGGTGTGCGTGCAATAGGGGATGTGTGCGCGCCATAGGGGAGGTGGGTGCATAATAGGGGATCTTTTTACATAATAGGGAATGTGTGCGTGCAATTGTACAGGTGCGACATTGGCGCTTGAAAAATTCGGTATAGTGGCGCTATTGCATGCAAAAAATATGCTTTGTGCGCAAAACTGGGTACCTGAGGGAATTTGCGTGTAAAAGGGATGTTTTGCGCACATGATAGGGGGTTTTGTGCCCAATCACGGAAAATGTAGGCTTACACACATTGGAGCAGTGACCGACCTCTAGGCCGCCTCCTAAAAGAAGGGGGGTGAACTTGTATTTATAGGCAAAACCTAGGGAGTCGGTATGTGGAAAATTCCACGCACGCAAGAGGTCTTCCACACCAGGTGGTGCACGTAAAATTTCACACGTGCAAGTGGTTTTCCACGCAAGGTAGTGCACGTAAAATTCCGCTCACACAAGTGGTTTTTTGTGCGGCCTGTAGTGGGCGTGCGCCCAAAGGGGCGTTTGACGTCATATTTGGTGCAGAATGGGTTTTTGCGCGCGGTTGTGCACAAAATTACTTTATTGTGGGAAATATTCTTTTCTTGCATGAAATATTATTTTTTATTCACTCAAGATTCTATTTTCTCACACAAGATTCCATATTTTGTGCGCAACTCTATACATTTCCCCAAAATTGCCCTGGATGGTCATTTCTAGTAGCCTGACTTCAAACGGCCATAACCTTTTATCTGTAACTCCATTTGGGATCCTCAACTAGTCAAATCAAAGCTTGCGGAATGAGCTACATGTTGGGAGAATATATGGAAGCATTCAGTGAATTACATGGATGCGTTTTCATGTTCCAACACATATAATATTAATTTTTTTAAGAAATATATTAAATATATGATATAAAAATATTTCATTAATAAAATCCATCAGTAGTGAATTTATTATTTTTTAAACTAACTTATTTATTTATAAATAGTCATTCAGAAAAAAAATTCCATCTATTTAAAAAAGGTTTTATTTTAATTTAAAAATAATTTCTCACAAAATAATTAAATATATAATCATGTGTAACATAATATTTATTATATTTAGTTAATATTTTTCATACCAGCAATTATAATGGCTAGGTTATAAGGTAACATAATAATATTTATTTGTTCTCTTATACTCAGTCTACTATGAGATAAAATCAATCAAAAGAACATAAAACCGTGCTTAACACAAGCCAAGAATAGAGTTTTGTATACCACATGATAATATGGTGTTGGGGGTAGGGCGAGGTAATCTTGTTGTAGTGTATATCAAAAAACACCAAAAAATAAAAAAAACATAAATAAACAAATAAAATAAAAAAAATCTATCTCATAGAAATATTTGGGCATTACGATTTCTATTCATCAACACAGAAAACCATTTATTTTCTCTACATGAAATATGTTTTATTGATTTCATCATTATTATTCCTCTGTATTGATTATTAATCCTTTAACCAAGGTTAGAACTAAAATTAACTACCTTGATTTATTTAGTCCCCTTAAATTATTCAATTTTCTATGATCACTGAACACTGAATATACCCTAATTATCCATTTCATTTATGATTGATATTTTTGATCCCAAAATTATATATTATTTTTATATATAGTGATTACATTTATATTTATTGTATTAAATGGGAAATATTAATAAATTCATATCCTTTAATCAATACAGATACTAGATAAGGCATTTTATTTATTTATATCAATTATTTGATATATGAGAAATGATTTGGATATGTACTATATGTGTTGGGGATTGGTAAAATAAATTACTACATGTTGGGGACTAGTTAATGAATTTACTATGGGTTGGGACCCTTTAATGTAATCCCTATGATGCATATATAGTCTCATTGTATGAAATCAGCTGGCGAAAAACCCTGAGAGATTGTTTCCAAGAAAAATAGATGGGTTTCTACCCATATATTTATACTATATTGGGAATATATCATTATAGTAAATGTATCATATACCTGGGAAACATGACATACAATGATTAAGAATTTCCATTATGGAGAATTAATTTATTATTATTATCAATGATATTATTTCACTTACATTATCTATGGGTGTGATTTCATTCTCAGTTTATTGAATACATGGAATTTCTGCTCAATTAATTATTGTTCCAAACTTTTTAAGCACTTCAATATTAGTTTAATGATTATATGTCACGTGTTTTCAATTATTATTTTTCCATACGGATTATTATCATTTATTAATTTTTTCTTCCACTTTACATTACCCTTAATGAGTTTTTGAGCTAACCATTATTTTTTTTCATTTCATAGGATTCTATGATGTGTACTGAGAAAGATATACAATTATTTCATAGATTAATTGATGTTTTTCATAAAATGATAAAAATTTTGTTGTAATTGTTGTAGTAATAATTAATATAAGATTCTTGTATGTATCTTGTTTACCAAGACATCTAAACACTTCTTTTATTCTGGATTTGATTCCTTGTACTCATGCCAATGTAGTGGTAGTAGAAATTGGCTCTGTGCTTTGGTTGTTGAGTTGCTTCAGTTAGCATTAGAGAAAGTCTAGTAGAAACATTTAGAACTAGATTTAAGAGAACATATATTAGAGGTCAAAACACTAAGGTAGAATTTTAGGATAACCAAAGATGAACATCCATGATTTTTGGTATGGTAGAGATTATATTGTTTTTACAAGAAATTCATCTATTCATAGATTGTACAAGTGGATGTGGTTCTGGAACCGATGTACGTAGGGGTAACAACGTTTACATGGTGTGTCAGCCCAGGCTCAAGTGGGACCTAGTACATGACAATGATCCATAATGAACACCTCATTTTACACTCCTAGTGGATATAATTAGGACAATTCACATTCTCCTTATAAAACATAATGAGGTATTTTAATATACAATGAAAATGAATGATCTAGGTTAAACCTTAGGTGTCATATATTGAAAATAATGTTTCACACTTTTGACATCCAAAAAATTATTATATGGGTTTTCGAATATGATAATTGATGATCATACTTTGTTTTTTGGTTTTAGGAAATTCTATATTCTAAATCATAAAACATAGAACAAGGTTGGACCTATGTCAAAATACATGGATGAAAAATTAATGCATTGTGGTTTTATTGAAAACCATAGTTTAAATGTTATTTAATGTCTAAATTTCAAGGATGTACATTATATTTATTAATATGGTTTTTGAAAAGGACATCCTATAGTAATTTGATTACCCATCAAATCTAGAATGGTCTTGGGACATGAACCCATGACCGAAGGATGATACATGTTTCACACCTACAACTAGCATATGAAATATCATGGTTAATGTGTAATTTTTTCAGTCAAACAATTTTATGAATAAAAATTAATGATGAAACAGTAGTGATACTTTTTAGGTTTAGATATTAATTTATTTACTATTTTAGATTTGTAAAATATATAGGGGAAATAGCTAGACTTGTCACACTTTTATAATCCTTGCAATCTGTTAAAAGTATATTTTAGTGGTTGAGGAATCAAAGTTAATTTTTGGATATCCATTTCATTATGTAATTGATGTATTGGGAATTTAAAAATAAAAAAGGATGAAATTTTTTATTATAGAAATATGTTACGTAAGTATATTTCCTTATATTCAATGAATGTAAAAGAATTACTCTACACAAGGAAAGGGGTCATAAAAAATGTTGTCCCCATACCTTAATTTTTATTGAATCGATGGTCTTTTAAATCATCATATATTTATGACCTTGGGACCCTCACCATTCCATCGACTATTTACACTTTTTTTATTGATGACCATATTCACTCAGTATAAATATTTAATCTTTTCCTCTATATACATATATCTACATTCCAATAATCTTCCCATACATAGAGAACTAGTTATATCTTAGATTACATGACCACTGTACTTCCCATTCTATCTTTTGTAGATGATGTTTTTTGAACTGTTCTTGATATGTGAGATTTAAATATAAAAAATAATGTATTACTAACGTCGATTTTAAATTGAGAAGATGGAATTTAATTACGGTGGGAAAAATATAATGCCCCAAAATTCAAATGTAAGAATATTATATTCAATATCATGTATGACACACAACACCAAACTTATAAGGCGATACAATATCCCTCGACATTATATTATATTTTCTATTTTAAATAAATTAAATATATAATATGGCTTTAAATTTATGAAATAATGAGTTATCTTACATTACACACTAAAAAATATTTATTCAATAGCTTATGTTACATGCAAGGCCAAGTTTTACCAAACAAGAATATATTTTTAAAATAATACTATTTAATATTATAAAATATAAATGATATGTAAAATAAGAGGATATAAATATAATTAAATAACTTATGAAAATATATGCTTTATAAAATATAAAATAATTTCACTATTAAAAAATTTATTAAAAATAAATATAAGAACCAATTGTATATAAAAGAAATATTTGTATGCTTACAAAGGTGTTTTACCCCTATAAATTAAAATAATTACTATTAGTAAGAGATATTATTGAAATATATATATTATATACTCAATAAAATATTTTTACATTAATCCAAAATATTTTATCGTCATAAGATAAGAAGGAACATAATTTTAAATATAAAAAGTTAATTTTTATAAGGCACATTAATATCCATTTAATGGGGAACCCATATTAAACCCAATTTTCTGAAAATAAAAAAACTATTTTATAAAATAAACATCAATTTTTAAATAAAAACATAATAATTTGTTCAGGGAGAATTTTTGGTATTTTTTGTGATGTTTCATTTTATTAAAAAATTGTGAATAATATTAAATTTTAATTCAAAACTGCAGTTTAAACTAATTTATTTATGATGATAAATTATATTTTTAATTGGTTTTAATGTTTAATTAGATAAAATTTACATATATTAAATATATTTTTGTAATTAAAATCAATATTACATTGAAATTTGATTAAAATGAAATAGAAAACATTTGAACATTTTTATTTTAACGACCCGCATTGTCATCCCGTATTCGGGAATAATTATAAATTAATTTCTATGACCTCTATGATAATAATTGGAAAAAATATATATCATGACACCATCCTTTCATCTCACTTTTTACATTAGTGAGATAAATGTCCTATTAATTACTTACATTATTTTGTTGTTGTAACTAAATGTTATTTTTATATATTAAATAATGGAGTTGTTTATCTTCATGGTATTTTTATTATTAATATTAGTTATTTCTTTTAAGGGGATTTGAATTAACAGTTACCAAGTGGTAAATAATTTCCCAACCTTCATTAATTTCTTTAAGTTATATTACTTCCTAATTTTCGTTAATATTATAATATTACATGTGTAATAAATTTTTAATATCTATATTCTTATTTCTACTTCGTTTATGTGGATGTAAATTTAACAAACATAATATATTAATTAATGGATTCTCACTTCAATGTTGTGATTTTTTAATGATTTACACCACAATCTCATATTTTTCGAGATTGTTTGAACTTAAATTCCAATCAGAGAAAATAATTTGAGAATTTCATAATAAAAACTTTCATTTTATTTTCCTTTATTTATTGGTTACCTTTTCTTAGTAATAATACCATTTATTCAACTTTTGGTACTCAACATGTTTTACTTTTGTTTTCAAGAAAACCCAACTTTAAATATCTTTTTGTCAGAGAACCCATTTTTCATAAGATAAGCATATTTTAAAAAAAAGGTTTTAAAAAATGTTATAATGATTTGAAAAATTATTTATTAAATACATTTTTACCGTTTTTCCTTTAAAAATTCTATCAAATGAATCTTCTTATTGCATTTTGAACAAGACATTTTTCTGACCTTTTACCATGAAAAATTATTGTTCTTTTTACCTTGTATGACATGTATGGATTTACACACCATGATTTCTTAAATGATTAATTTAGAATTGTAAAAGATTAATTTTTAGTGGATGTTTTTTTCAAAACATATATATAATGTAACTAATTTTCAAAATGATTTTGAAAATTAAATTGATATTTTCTTCAAGAAGGGTTTTAAAAGTTATTTTCATCGCATTTAAATTCATCAATTATTAAAACAATTTATTTTACTCCACATGAGATATGATTTATTGTTTTATCTGTATTCGTTCCATAAATAGTTTTTGATTTCATTTACTAATGATAGTGTTGACATTTTCTACCAATATTGCTTTTAATCCCCATGAAATATTCAATTTGTTTTGATTATTGAACATTGAATTTCACCTAATTATCTGTATCATTTACCATAGATATATCAACTTCCTAAAACATATATCATCTTTACATATGGTGTTTACATTGAAAGTTATATGATTGAATTGGGAAATTTTGTGAAATTCACATCCTTTATTCAATACAGATATTTGATAAGGCAATTTTTTTATTTAAATCGATTATTGGATACATGAGAAATGCTTTGGACATGCTATATACGGGTTAGGGGCCATATACTGAAAGCCCTCTGGGTTGGGGAATGGTTTATTTTGGCCCTATTGGTTGGGGACCATTTATGGTAAGACCCATAATGCATAGATAGTCTCATGAGATGAAATAAGTTGGTTAAAAACACTTTGAGTTAGTTTCCAAGAAAAATAGATGGGTTTCTACCCATTGATTTAACTTTTCATTTGAATAGAAGTTGACTATAATGGTATCATGTGCCTTGAAAACATGAAATCTATTAATTAATAATTACCTCAATTTATAATTAATTTAATATTATTATCCATGAGATTATTACATTGAAATTTTATTTGGACACACTTTATTTCTTATTTAATTTAATACATGTCATGTGTTCTCATTACTTACCTCTATATACTGTTTATGCACTTGTCAGCTTATTGATTAAATAGAATATGCGTTAATTTATTCCCTTTCTATATTAATTGTGCTTATCAATACATTATTTATTTCAAAATACATTATCATTACTGAGTATTTGAGCTCACCCTTATTGAATTTCTTTCCCTATGATTCCATGAAGTTTATAATGGAATATATATAAGGATATCATAGATTGAATAAAGATATCCTAAAAAGAAAAAAATTATTATATTGTTATTGTATTCATTTGTAATATGTGAATTTTGTATATATCTGGTTTACAAAGACTACTAAACTCTTCAGTTCTTAAGGATTTGATTTCTTATATACATGCCAATATAATGGTAGAAGAAACTGGCTCCGGGATTCTGGGTTGAGGCTGCTATAAGAATACATACTATTTAAGAAATGACTCAAATTTTGGATTCAAAGTCATCATGAAAAAAATTCTATAAATTATAGATCCTGATTGGATATATTTAAAAAAATCATAGGATTGTCCCGGGGTTTCACAATAAACCAGGATACTGCACCTCACTGTGAGTCTAAAAACTGATTGGTAGGTTAACCAACCTCATCGAAGGGGGACATTACACCGAAATATATTTGGGGTTTACTAGTTCACAAGGGTAAAATAACCATAACATACATTTAATTGAACATAGACCACTATTGATATAGGAATACACACTAAATCATAGAGAAGTATCAACTCTTATATAGCATGGGGGACCCAAAACTCATTTGTATGAAGGGATTTCTAACCACATGCCCACTAAATACAGAACTCGTGGCCCTGAAAACATTATTATATGTTGTTTTATTCATAGGTGATTTCCAAAATCCATAATATAATTGGGGGATTAGATTTTTTTTGAGAAATGTAGGTTAGTCGAGTAAATACCTAACCCTACAATATAGGACTAGTACCTCATCCAATAGCAGAGTGACAACTTACATGAAAAAATAGATCACAACTTATCTCATCAAAAACAATAAAACCAATAGCTAGAGGACCAACACCACATCTATAAAGGAAGTACCAACTACACTATTGTATGAGGACCTTCACCTCATTGTAATGGAGGGAGAACTTCCCCAACGCTCAAATGGAGGACTCACACACCCAAAGACGGTTGTCTAAACCCCTATATACATTAGTGAGTATCGAACTCCACAAAATGTAATTTTGGAAATGTTATCTGGTATCTATATATCCTTAGGGGAGTTACAAACCACAATCATAGATGAACCATTCCATATATCATTATATAGTACCAAAAATACCTATTTTCTACATAGGGTACATCAGTGACCATTTCCCTTATATGTACATCCATAGAGAAATACAAAACCTTTCAAAACCAATGGCCTAATTATATTTTTATCCTTATTGTAACACTATGACCATGCCAAGATAATTTTATAAGAACCAAACCACTAAATTGTTTTGATAGAATCACCTAGGGATCTCATACTTCTTTGAGTGGTCTGATCACTCTCATCATCCAGAAAGGTTAATTCCACACCTCTGGAGAAATCATTATTTTGAGGAAAACTGACATCCTCATCACACACAAATATCTCCATGAGTATGATATCAATTTTGTATTATATCTTATTGTAGACCACTATATGACTCTGGGAACCCATTAACAATACACTATAATAAATTCCCTATAAACTTAAAGTAAGTAGAAGATTATTAAAGTCATTTATTAGGAATTTGTTGACTATCACACTCTAGCTGGGTTCCATAGTCTAAAAAAGACATAATTACCTAAAAATTTGTTTTCCCAAATGTCCTAAACCATATCTCATGAGACGCCTAACTCGAAACATAATCCTTAGGTTAAACCCGCTATGATACCAATATAACATGACCTTACCCCTTGGAATCCCACCAGAGCAAGCAATACATTGAGTCTCCAACCAAAATGATTCTTTCAAGGGGACAATGGTAGGTGACTATAACTAAGAAGGCATATTACATATACGAGAAGCCTTAGTATATACATTTGAAAATATAAACATTACCATACAATGATAACAATCACATATACACATGATATACATATCTAAATGAAATAAAATATACAGAAAATACGAACTAAACATCCCAATGTCATTCAATACATATATCAATACATATTTGTAAAAATAAAATTCATAACATCTGGAATAAGATAACAATAATGGACTGGGAATGAGGTTCACTTTGTCCCACCAATATAGACCCAAGAACTTCTAACAATGATCACTAGTAGGCATTTCAATACACCGAATCCATACACACCTTATCGTATTGAAACACCAGAAACCCATGTGTGAGCTTCTGAAAATAAATATGTGTTGGCACGAAGACCATGTAGCGGTGAGTATAAAAATACATAGTTTTAGACCCCAAGAAAATATATAGAAATAATATTTCAATCATCTCATAACCATGGGATTAATTATAAAAACACTCAACTCAAGAAAATAGGGGATAACACCGGATGAGGAATAATTTATATATTAAAATACCAATAAATAACCCAAAAAAGTTTTACAAGGAGAAATGGTGTACCCCAATGGAATACTTGATACTTGGAATGAGGAACCCAAAAATAAAATCCATTACCTTGTAGAAATACTCAACTTCTATACCCATTCGTGATATTGAAAATCAAACCACATTCATTCCAAATGAGTGGATCTCAACCTAGATATCAAATTTATACCAAAGGGATTTAACCATGAGATCTTATACTAAGGGTAACTTATATAACCTTGTAATACAATGAATTAGAATTAATTACTACTCACCTAGAATGATGAGTGATGATACATACACATTGGTGCATCACTGTTCCTAGAATAACGACTTATACTCGAAGAATTCTATATGAAAATATCACTCTTAATGTTTAGAACTAATTGTATGATCAATGTACGGTATCTATACATAAATGAAATAGATTTTTAGTAACAAAATGAGTTACAAAACTCACATATGGGTGTCCCCCACCACATTCATGAGGTATTTTCCAACCCAATAATACAAGAGAGAATACATGATACCTAAGTAGCACAATGACCACAAAAGTTATAATAGAGAAAAAAATATGATTTTTAGGTTTCTAACAGAAATGTGGGTCCTCTACCACTTTCATTAGCTCTACTATAGAGAAATATCAAATGGGGACTTAAGTCACTCAATTAAATATTCATTTCCAAGATATTAAACCATCTATGCTACCGTAATACCAAAAACATGATGATAGTAATCCAAAATCATAATAAGGGATCCCACTACTCATTGGAGTGAATTAATTGACCATGGGCATGTACGAAAAACTACAGTAAAATAGAAAGAGTGGGGGGGATTTTCCTTTAAAAAAAGTTAAAAGATAAATTAATTAAATAAAAAACATTTTTTATAAATAGTGAATCTAATTAATTAATTTTTAAGATAAAAAAATGAATCAAACATGAAAGCACAATTTTAATAACCTGGATTTTCATAAAGGTAAGGGACGAGTATTCTTTAGTTTAATTACATTGATTTATCTTAATGGAAATGAAAAATGAGGTTATAAAGGAAACCAAGGTTTTTAGGGATTTTTTGGAGCCTAGATCCCCAAATTTTGGAGGAAACATATGGGCCACATAGGTAGGAGAAATCGTGTAGCCTTGTATGCATAGTTTTATTAAATCATATGAGGTGGTCTAGTGATTAGTTTGGGGACACATAGTTTATTCTAACCATGCATACTATGATGAATAATTGTGAAAGTGATGGAGATCTCTTTAAAAATGTGTCTTTACATGTGTTGCACATGCTTAGTCAAAATTTATGCCTTTCCCATGGGAGGGGTGTATTTTGATAGAGATGTGTGCATGATTGGTTCATGGTTTAGAAAATTGTGGGAAAAAACCATGATGTTTTTTAATTATTAAGTAAATTACCATTATCCATCTCTCTTTATATCTCACCCATCCATTTTTTCTCTTCCACGTACAAAACCCCTCTTATCCCTTAGATCTCTTCTAAACCTTAATCTAGTCTTTGAATATGTTCAACTATCAATCCAAAGAATCAAGATTTATTTTTCATGTTAGATCACCATTGGTAAGAATTACATTCATTTAGATCCTTTTATCATTATTCTTCTTATTTATTGAGATATTTTTGTGAGGGTTATTTTTCTCTATTTTATAGTATTCATCTATTGTACCATTTTATTCCAATTCAGGCCAAAAAAAGGTCCAATAATAGAATAAGAATCTTCTGCATGCATAATGTTAGAATCATATGACTATTACATAAAATATATGTGGTTTATAAATTGTCATCATTTTGAAAACATCAGTTTAACCGTGTGTTTCTCCCAAAATTCATATGTCTTGTATTAAATTTTTTAAAATGTAAACTAAGGCTCTAGTGAGGAATTTTTATATCAATATAGGTTGGGACATTAACATTGGCCATGCATTTTAGGCTTAATTCCATGTCATATCTTCAATGACCAACATCTTGACTATCTGAAACACAGTTTGGGTTTCCTTGACTTGAATTGTATTATGGAAAGTCCTTATTTTAATTAATTGAAATATAATTCAATAAATAGAAATTATATATATAGGCCTTGGTAAATTTTAATTTAATTGGAAATTGGTTCCATGTTCTTATTATCTCGATCAATTATGATGAATGGTAATGGAATAAACATAATTAAATGTAATTGGAATGTATATTACATGGAATACAGCTATTTATCAACGTATATGTATAAAAATGAGTATATAGTGCCTATTGCATATGTAACTTTTCGACTTTATGTAAATGATCATACTTATGGTCTCCTTGGATTGCAAAGAAAATTCCTTGTCCAAGCAAAAGACACCATTATGATTCATCGAGATCATTTCCAAGTTATTTATCTACCATGGAAGTCAATATTTTGTCTCTGGTGGAATGAAATCTCCTAGATTCATGAGTATATTAATGAACTAGTGGAGGGTTGGTGATTTTTTTATTTATTAACATTACCACCAAATTTGTACCAGGTTTATGGAATATTCCATTTGTCATAGATAAGTTATTACATGCATAATATTTAACACATTATCGAATTGGGAATTTTGAATATCAATGATAGATATATCTTCTCAGATTAACCAATATTGATTGAGTATTAATAGTATATTACCCTTCATCCGTGATCTATTACCCGGATTAACATTATTTGGTGTCAAAAGAATCCATAGAAGAGCTTGTGGGAGCATTGTAACTAGATATAATCTTGTTACCCTCAACCTTTCAAGTATATTTTTTTTTTGAAAATCCTTAATGGAAAAGAGGGTAAAAAAATCTAGTTTCTATTCCTCGACAGATTTAAATTTTTTGTAACGATTCCCATAATTTTAAAAGTGGTGATGGGTTAAATATCAGGTGTTGTTAGGGCACTAATATGTAGTAAATAAAATATATGTAATTTTATATCTAATATCAATATATGTTTTAAATAATGTAATATATGGGAAAAATAATACCATAGTTTAGTCTGGAGCATTGAGTTTACCATAGGCATGACATAATTTTTGTTTTTACTATGTTCGACGATGGTTCACAATCGTAAGAATATAATTAGAATATTAAATAAAAAAATTAATATAACATATAATGAATCCTATAACCCTAGAAAACCCCATTATAATAACCTTTTATGAAAATCCATAGGTTGAGAAACATAACCCTAGAATTTAATAGAACCCTGTAATTGTTGCGATCATAATGATTAATCAATGAGAGTTTAAAAAATCTAAGGTGGGTTTAACCAAGATCCCCATTGATAATAACACAGGATCCCTCTTCTATAAAAAAAGATCATAATCATGGAATTGATTTTTATATTGTTGGATTTATCCCATATTTAATATTAATGAGATCATAGATTAATATGTCATGAATTGAATTCTGTTTGATCTTGGCATGGTCGTGTTAACGAATAATTTTATCAAAAATTATTACTTGAGACGTATTTCTCTTGAACTTTCAATTATCCCATTCATTCATTTATAATCATCCTATTATTTATGGATGAGTTGTTAATGACAATATTAGGTTATTTTCTTTTTTGGTTTTAAGGATTTCTGCCTCCTTTATTCACGTGTTCATTAACAACCTTTGTTTTGGTAACCAGTTAAAATGTTATGAAGACCAAAAATTCAATCTGAATAAATATGATATCCATAATCTTGGATTTGGGTTCTAAATCTATAATGGTTATGAGAGAATTAATTCCAGGCGATGGAAATCTGAAAATGGACATTGAGATGTTTCATGAACTAACCTAGGTCAACCTTGATCCAAACTCTTTATTCATCCTATAGTAAGGACTAAAGGTAATTCCAAATACCCACATGCAATAAACTATTGAATGGTCATCAAAGAACACTACTGGGTATGTTTTTTCACAAAATAATGAACACAACAAATCAAACACATTAGAATATAGTAGCTAAAACAATACCATATAACAATGAAACATAATATATTGAATATAATTGAATAAACACAAAAAAAACCAATATAAACAGTTATTCATTGATAAATAAGAATAAAAGATATAAAAAAATCCAAAATAAAAAAATCTAAATGTTGAAGACTGAATGACTTCACGTGACCCACCTTCACTCACGACACCCCATGCCAACTCCCATCATTATATCCCTTATGGAAATAATATAAATTAGACATTTCCATAAGAAACTAAATGGGAAATATAATAACTATGTACAATAAATTTTATATGTAGAATTTGAGAAAAGAACCCACTATGATTTCACCGATATGTTTATACGATTCCATTAAAAATACATTATTTGGGTTTATTTTAAATTTAGTAAAAAATATGCCTTTTATCAACATTATATTTAAAAATAAAAATAATTATTAATCCCAATTTCTTAAAACAATCCATTTATTTTAATTAAAACCATTGTTATGAAACTCTATTTTAATAAACACATTAAAAAAATTTAAATGAAAACAATCACTTTTAAAAGTATTCCATAAAAAGAATTATCACACCTTAAAGATTAAACCATTTCCATTTAAAACAAATTCTATTTAAAACATACTTTCTAACCATTTTTTTCTAAATCCCTTAGAAAACCAACTCATTCTACAAAAAATAGAAGGAACCATGTAATAAAAAAATCAAGACATAGAAGAAACCCACCAATAGGGACAATTAAGTCAAAAAAACAGGCTACATAAATGAAAAGGAAATAGCTAGAAAAAAACCAGTCAAGGAATAGATTTCATGAGATCTACCTAAGGTCCTAATGTAAGATAGTCTTAATATTTAGCAAACACGGACCAACGTAATGAAAAAATTGAATTTTATATTCAATCCACCAGACTACTAGAGGGAATAGTAATAGTGTGTGACTAACATGTGTGGAATAAATCTTGACATCCCACTTAAATACCTGTGTTCTCGTAAAGAAAAACTAAATATGAGAAATAAAAGTAATTAATGCCAACCTAATAAATCATAAAAAATAATCCCAACCACATGACAAAATCCCTCATAATAAATAATCCCTTTAAATATATAACTCAATAACCACCTACATTAAACACATTCTATCATTGTAAGTAGGAAATAAGGGGAACTTGTAGGTTCCCAAAAACCCAAACATTTAGAAAACTGTAGAAAACTTCTATTCATACCTATTGAAATCCATCTAAATGTGAAACATGTTTTACAAAATTCCATAATATTTTTCAAAACTTTTCTAGAAAGAATTTATTTAAAAAAACTCTTAAATATATTTGAAGAATCAATTACCCTTTATTATAAACCACTAAAAAATCCCCTAAAAAAACATAATTATCCATTTATTAACTCAAAAAATTAAAAATACATTAAAACATAAAATTATTTCTCTAAAAAACTTTTAAAGATTTTAAAAATATTTGGGAATTAAAACATCTATTCAAAACCTTGAAAATCATTAAATACCATTTTATGTCAATTGAGAAACCATATTGATTCAATATTTTGATCCGAAAAATATGTCGAAAATATATTTATTTAAATCAAGAAAATAATTAAAATTCTCTAAAACATAATACCATTCCACTAAAAAAAAATTCATGAAATCACCTACCTCGAATGAGAGTGAATCTGGTTAGAAAAATATGAAATACATCTCTTTTGGATGAGAACACCTAGTTAAGACAGAATATTTCCCAAAAAACAGTTAATCAAATAACCCAAATTAGAACTAAAAACCCCTATTATGTCCAATAACACACTATATTTTTTGGAAAAAAGGGAAATTGAGAGAAATGGGAGTAAGATGCAAGTTAAATATGAATGAAAGGGTTTTACTAGAAGAAAATACTGGAAAATATTGTAGAGGAGGCTTCGACCAAATGATGAAAGATATAAAATTCCTCCTCATGCATGAACAGGGGTTTTCAAATTGAATATGGGGTAAAATAGTGGTTTAACCATTTAAAAGTGATCACAGATAAATTTAGAAAGTAAAAAGTAGATTATTGGGTAACTAATTTTGTTTAGGGAAACAGTTTTCTAAATCAATGTGGAAGTCATGCGAGCAATATTGGAGACCCACAACACACCCAAATAGTTTACACACATGAATTGGTAAAACATGGTCCAATAATGAGAAACATATATATAAAAACCTATAACACTTACAAATATTTGTCTTAGAGTTTACCAAACCACACAGGCTACTAACCTGAATCCAAAAAAACTTCAATCATAAAAAATTTCAAAATTTGGATCCCAAAAGGTCAAAAAAATTAAACTACACAAAAATAAGGATAATGAAATATAATTACAGTAAAATTAGAAGTAATAATCTCCCCCATCATGTATCTTTCTTCCCAAAAAAGTCCTTAGAGAATGTAGAAGGTGATAGAAACCAATATAAAAACCCTCAAAACTGATGTTAGTAGTTGGTGGTTTAGAAAAAAGTATCATAAGAACCCTACATAAAGAGAAATTATTAGCAAAAACCACTACACCAAAAGCTAGTATGACCCTCTAAAAGACATAGACATAACATAGGTATCCTCACAATTTTAGATATTCTCTAAAATGGGGGAATGTAAACATGTAACACACCTTAATAATATTTATAAAATGGTGAAATCTAATTACTCAGCGGAATCAAGAACTCTCTTAATGTACCACCGTACCTTGTCACTCAAGCATGGATCCATGGATCTAACCATATCTAATAAATATACCTTATCAGTTACCAACCATGAGAAAAATCCGTAACTTACAAGAGAAACCATAGACACACTGAATTTTGAAAAAGATATAATGTAAGCACACACAACCCCAAGAAGAAACAAATAAAATCCACATGGTGTGTGTAAAACCAAAATTCAACTGAATACATTGAAAGAAAATCAAGAACCTCCAAGAGAAACACACATAATATATTGAGAGAAAACTCACAAATAGATACCACTACTTATATAAGATAACATCCATAAAACTCTATAACATATAGTTAGTATCCCCAAAGATCAACCAACCATTATATCTACCAAAAAAGGCCACAAATAGTGAATATCACTGAAGAGAAACCAAAACTATCTTCATTTTATCCTCTTATACTAACTAAAATTATAACACATTAGAAGATGGATGGAAAATCACATCACTTAAATAATCTCAAAACTCCCAGGAATTAAATTGAATACTTCCTAAAAGATAATAAAACAAACTTGAACAACACCTCTATACAACATATACATGGTTCAATCAGACTGCAATGTCTCATTTGGGGGATCCTAAGTACGGGTAGATATGAAATAAAAAGAACCTATCCAAATTTATAATTGTAATAATTTTAAATATCATCCCATTAAATATGATTCAAAATATTTTTTTTGTTTTTCTATGAGACATACTCTAAATTTTAGATCTGATGCCCAAGTCTACCAACACTCTAAAAAATAGATCAAAAAATCCCATACAAACCCAAAATAAAAAAAAACATTTTCAACATTATATTTAAAATTTTCCAAATAAATAACAACCCTTTAATTAACGCAAATCCGTTTTCTATTAATGACCACTCTTCTGTTTTGGAAACACCAATACCATAATAAACAAATCACATTAATTTTATAAATTATTTACAAACCAAAACAAGATTTCTATTAAAATAATCCTCTTATAATCTCCCAAAACGTTTTTTAAAATAAAGAATAAATTTCCATTTTATGAATCCTCACAAATAAAAAGTTACACTAACACCAAATAACCCCTTTCTTTTTCCAAACCATGAAAACAACCACCCTAATATAAAAATACCTCTCCCATTTCCACACACATTCAAAATCACACTTTTAAAGGGATATTTCCATGGAAGACAAACCATAGACAATAGAAAAAATCCCATAAAAGCCATGATATTTCAAAATGGACTCAAAAAAATTCCATACCATCTGTAAACAAACATTTTAAAAGGTAATAAATGCCATAACAGACAAACAGAAATAAAAATGAAATATTATAACACCAATTCCAATAATTAATATGTCTTTAATTAAAATCATACCAGTATTGAAAACCACTGGAGTCAACATGAATACAAAAAGGACCAGTACAAATAATTTGGTGTAAATAATGTTGTTCACAGTTTGGCCGCATGGGATAGAAAATTTTGAACAAACTGTGAAATAAATACTTAGTATTTTCTTGAATGAACTACATTAGCAGCTCATAGTATTATAAACCTTGATGTTATATCCATGAAATCCTAATTCTATTATCCTTATCACCCTAAAAATCTAATAAGTCCCTTGAAATCATTGATAGTCTAAATATGGATGGAAATATCATAAATAATATCTCAATAGTATCTCAATATTTATACACAAATTCTAACATACTATGGTAACTCATGTTTCATTACAATAAGTGATGATCAATCACCCATAAGAGATATAACTCTTGAGTTTTGGTAATGATCATAATATACATTAAACCATAACACTCACTAATAAAATTTGAGGCTTCTCAAAAAGGTATTATCCATATAAAAAACCTAGGCTACGATACCAATTGATTCATGAACTATTATGGGTCATCACTGAAAATGACATCCAATTTGGCCAATAGAATTTCCTTAAGGGAATTCTCAATCCCCATTGGCTTGTGACCAATTCCTATGAAAAAAATAAAACTCCATTCAATAGTTTCTCCAAATATAATTAAAATGAGGCATCATCAAAATAATAGCACAATAAGAAAGACAACAACACATCATAACTGACCAAAAAGATAAATAAATCCTAAATAAATGATTAGAAATAAATAATAAACATAAAAAAATGTAAATAAAAAGATAATAATAACTAATATAACATCTTCCAAAAAACAAATCAAGCCCAAATGACCAACAAAATGATTTTTATTTTTGTAGACCAAAATTGAAATTGTATTGTTAATTAGTTTCCAATTTCAAAGAAGACACTTCTTTTTATGAATTAGTGGATTTTTTCAAATAAATATCATTTTAATAAAATATTATTAATAAATAATTTTTATTAAATATAAATGATCAAATAATTTTTATGAAGTCAAAATTAGTTTTCATAAGGTCTTGAAAATTGTTATTGTGAAAAAACCCATCATTTCTCTATAAATGTATATTCTTATTTTGAAATTTTAAATTCAAATATTTTGAAAATTATATTTTAAACACAATATTAATTTTGTAATCATAATTTCAAAATTATCCTATAGTTAATTTTTTATAATTCTCTAAGACAATCCAATTTTCAAGTAAGAAATTAAATACCGTATTGATACACAATGCATATTATGACATCATAATGACTGAAAAATGATTAAATAAATACTATAAATGGTATAAGTAAAAAAATATATGTTTTCCATTAAAAAGGGAATTTTAATTTAATTTTATTAATTTTATTATGAATCCTCCAAAATAATTAATATAATATATGTTTTAAAATCTTTTCTTTTAGAGTTTGAATCACTTCTACATCATCAGCCATATTATTGTTATATTTTCAGCCAATAGACTTATAAAATAATGAGAAACACTCTTTATTGATATAAAAGTGGGAAATTTTTATTTTGGTTTGTGGTTTTGGTTACTTTATTATATATAGTCCAAACCATATATTTGAGAAATACTAAATAATTTACTTCTCTATTCCAATATAAACCAACCCAACTCTAACTTCTCTTCACCCATATTCCTTGGGGAACGTCCTTACTCTTACCTACCCTCTCCAGATCCCTCCCATGGTTCCCAAATCTCTCTAGAATCTCCTCCCAAGAATTTTGTTTCACAGTCCGATGGTAAGGGATCTTTTTCTTCTCATATTTATTCAAGTCTATTCATTGTCTTATATGATCATTTTACAATTAATATTATTGGTATATGTTTTCTCATGTCCCTATTATTCTATATTTTCATTCCAAATTATGTGAGACCCATTATTCATTCATCACCCCATTTTAAGGATTTTTATGTGATGTTGTTATGCTACCAAATTTCACAGTGATATTCTATGCCAAACAATTGTGTAGTGAATATTCATACCCATTTCCAATAAAGGATGTTAACATTTATGTAATTATAATTATTTATTGGGGACTTATATATATTAATTCAATACTCAATGATGATGGGATACAATTTCAGGAAAAATGATTCCATGTTTTATGATCTATGTGGCACACATAAGCATAAGAATGAAATAAATGTGACTAGTGTGCCTAAAATTATATTCAACTCCATTGAATTGGGTAATGTTTAGTCTCATGAGATGTCATTTTGGGATAGAGAGTAAACCATATTCCTCTATGGGACTTTTTCCATTACGATGTATTGGAAATAATCCTTAGCCTATGTTTATGATGCAGTGTTTTAATTTTTTTTGCACATTGTCTATGTTTTCTTTATTTAATCATGGTATAAAATGCATCATTATTCATTTTTATTATTCTCACCCCATTTATAGACCATTGGTATTCCTATTGTTAGTCATGTAATAATATCTTCACATTATATCATGTTTATTCCCTTACTCATTTTTATTTTTCACCCATTTCTTATGTATATCCCCAGGTTATCCAATAAAGTATTAAGTATGAGAATGTTAAGGAAGCTTTCAATAATGATAATTCATTTCTTATTTTGTGTTATTATTTAATATAACTAATCCCCAAATATAATAAAACGTTCAACATTCCAGGATGTATTATTTTTAGTCATATTTAATAAATCATGCATTAAAGTGAAATAAAGAGAAGGGATATTATAGTATGTATAAGAGGAAAAGTTTCGTCATTTTTTAGGATTATGAATAGATAACTCTAGAGAATGACTTAGGGATAAGAATTTGAATAAGAAATCATACCTAAATTATTATAAGTATTGAATATTTTTGTTAACATGAAAATACATCACTATCTAGGCACTAAAAGTGTATTTGGCTCTGGCACAGATGTATATAGTGGTAAAACCTGATAACAATTCATTGAGCTGGACATTACTAGAAAATGGGGCAGGACAATGTGCATTTCAACACTCCCAGTTTTACAATCCTAATGGATATTCTTTGGTAAATTAATAATCTCATACTAAACCATTATTAAGGGAATCGAAAAAAACACATAAGATTCTATGTTAGGAAATAGATCACATAAATCATTGATTGAAGACCATAAATTCATGAGGTAAATATTACATGTAATTTATAAGTTATACCATTAAAATTACTTTATTCTCATTTATTAGTTTATTAGTTTTAAAATAGTCATCCCTAATTTTACCTTTATTCTATCTAATTTCTGAAAATCGAAGTTATATGGTAAATAATCAATGTGATGAGAAATATGATGATAGTCCCAATGAGATGCCCAACTAGATGGAAGCTAGATTCATGAACATCGTGATGATACGCTCTCAGATGAATCATGTTCTGAATTGATTCATAGATTAAGAGCTAAACTCCCTAATAAAGAACTAGGTTCAATTGAGATCTTTATGTGATAAATTTATTCGACATTAAATTGATCTTATGACACCCTAATCAAGAAATAATAGATCAAATCTATTGAGAAGATCATCCACACCCTTTAATGTTTTCAGAAATAGATGGTTCTACTTGTGTTTATTATTTGGAGTAAGAATCTAATTAGTGGTATAAATTGATCAAGAATAGTAATATTGAGAATGAAATCAAAACTATGTGGTGGATGGAATTATAGAAAATGTTTTTTAATAAATAATTTTCTCACACTCATCGACATAAAATGAAAATGAATTTCATTACTGTGAAGAAAAGAGACAATGAATCAATCAAAGAGTATAAGGAAAACTTCATAAGACTTGTATAATACACCTTATAATTTATTGTTACCCTTAAATGCTTGGTCCTATGGTATATTAGTGGGATAAAATCTAGTCTATGAAAATCCATGGAGATTTGAGAGTGTAATAACTAGGAGGAAATTGTTTGATGTTCCCTCAATGTAGAAATGTGGACCGAAAAATATAAAGGGTATCATATGGATAAGAAAAAGAAATTGGTGTTTAATTCTAGTGGTCTAATGGATAAATCTTACAATGTGAAGAAATTTCAATATCCCACTTGTCAAAGGTGGAGAAAGAAGCACCCAAAAAACTGCATGGGTGGTGGGGTGGTGGGGTGGGGGGTGAGGAAATTCTTTAGGAATGGGAAGGAAGTTCACCTTGATTGTGATTACTAGTAGGGGAAACCCACCAATGCGATGGAGGATAAAAATGATTTGTTCAAATCTTAATGAGTTTTCTACAACCTCAACTACAAGGAACTATTCAAATTTACACACCAATAAAGCAATCCAAGGGTTTTTCGAGAAAACCAACAACCTCTAATGAAATACAATTGTTCTTTTTCTATCACAAATACTATGGTGGATCTAAAAACAGAAGCTATTATATTTATTCATTTAATAATAGTGGATATAATTTTTTATTCTTTTTCTATGAATCCCATAATATCATGAATTTTTAGTATATCACTTCAAACACCACTAAAAATATTGTCCATAAAGCTATTCATGAAAATAAAAAATGTTGAAATCATTGCATCCCAATTATATAATTCTCCCCTAACCAATTTTTTGGGATGAACTTACTTGTGAACCAAATCATACAAACTATGGTGGAATTGGATGAATTTTTTTTCATGGATTGGCATTCATTAGATAGAAACAACATAAATTTCTACGATAAGGAAATCACTCTCTATATCATGAATCAAATTCCTATTCTATACAAGTATAAGGAGGTGGGTGAATCTTCTTTAGAAAAAAATCTCGTGGATAAATATTATCTTCATACAACAAATCATAGTTAGCTAAAATTACTGAGTTTAAGGACTGAATCATTCTTTAATACATTCTTAGTATGAGGTAATATACTGGTGATTTTATCAACAAATTTTATGGTCTTCCAGCTAGCTAATAGGTTGAATTTTCAATTGAGATTCTAGTTGGGAAATTACAATTATCCATGACTCAGTATATAATGGATGCTTTGGAACATGAGGAGATTAAGAAACCACTATATGAGAATGTAGTTAAATGTTTTATAAGCCCAATTTCTTCACCATAGGGTGCATGAGTCCTCTTTATCAAGAAAAATAATGGGTCAATGCTCCATTGAATTAATTATCGTGAGGTCCAAAATATCATGATAATGAACATGAATAATATAACATGGATTTATGATTTTTTTGATTATCTATGTGGAGAAGAAAACTTCTCTAAGGTGGATTTATAGTTAGGGTATTACAGAGTTAGGGTGAAAAATGAGTATATCCCCAATAATTCCTTTTCATATAAAGTACAAGCACTATGAGTTCATAGTAATGAATTTTTTACTAACTAATTCCCCATAAATTTTCATGGACTTGATGAATAGAGTCTTTAGATATTACCTCAAAAAAATTATACTCGTCTTTATAGATGATATTATAGTATACTCCAAAACCATGAAGGAACATGAGGATCCTATGAGCACTTTTCTAAATACCTTATAAATGGAGAATATTTGTTAAAAGTATATAAAATTTTATTAATGGTTGATGTAGGTCTCATTAAAGTGGAATATAATATAAAATGGGATATCTATGGACCCTTACAAAATAGATATAATTTAATGATACCCGAGTACAACTACTCTGATAGATATCCATAGTTTCCTTATATTGTTTGGGCACTATCATTGACTTGTGAGAAATTCATCACGAATGTCAAACCCTCTAATAAAAATAACTCGAAAAGAAATCATGTTTTCTCAGAATGATCAATGTGAAGAGAGCTTTAAGTATCTATAAAATAGGATTATCACTGCAACTATACTTACACTAACCGCGGATGTAGAAATTTTCCTGGTATTTAGTGATTCTTTGTATAAGGGATTGTGATGTGAATTAATGAAAAATAAAAAATTAATTTCTTATGATTCAAGACAGTTGAATGACCATGAACAGTAATACCTAAAACATGATTTAAAGATGAATTTAGTGTGTTGGATCGAATATGTAGATGTATATGTATATTATATTGAACAATACAAGGGGGGGGGGTGAATTGTATGTTTAAAAACATTGTGTTTAAACACAAAAATCAGTTTAAATGATCTTAAACAAATACAATTCACAACAAAAACTAATAGCCACAATTGTATTGAATATAATGGTATGATATGATGTAACTCTATAAGAAAAGTAAAGCAATTGTATTCAAGATGAATACAATAATCAGAGTAATAAAATAGTGAAGGATTCTACTGTAAAGCGTATAGAATCAATCGATACAATATGTAACAGTATGATTGTAATTGAAGAAATTACAAATGAATATTGAATGAAGAAAGGAAAATAATACAATTCCCATTCTTAGAAAAAACAGTAGCGAAAATTTAAAAGTATTACAATTCTTTTGACCCAAAGAGAAGGGTTATCTTTTCACCTAGGATAAGAGGTCTGTCTTACCAACACCTTGGTAAGCCCTCAATATGATGTTCGGTACATCTGTCTTGCTATCCCCACAAGCCCCCGATTTTGCAGGTAATCGGCACCTCTATCTTTCAATCACTTGAAAGCCCTCAATACGATGATCGGTAGCACCTTCTGCCTATCCCCGACAACCCTTGATCGTTATCACCTGATCGGATGCATAAAGAAAAACAAAGCACTTATAGAAATACAAAGACTAAGAATGAGCCGTTCACATTTTTTAACCTCAAGGCTTTCGCACGAAGCAAGAGAGAAGTCACAATATCTCTCTCTAGAACTTTATATAAGAAAAGTCTCACACACACATCTTCTTGACTTCAGATGACCTCCTATTTATAGGCCTCAGGTTTCAGCGGTCATATTTCCTCCAATGGTCATTTTTATCCAAAAAACTCAGAGGGACTTGGACACCTTACATTATAACGGTCATATTGAAATAGAAAACACGACATCATTTTGATTATTTTATAACTAACTCCAAGAAATCATTTTGGTTAAAAAAAGAGATATATGATGATGATAAACATGAGTACTATTAATATGAAACATGTTTTTGACTAGGAACCAAATCAAGCAAGTAATGAAATAAAAGTATGACTACTATAAGTATTACTGTGTGATGTTTTGCAACGATACAAAGTGAGTAGATTTATATGACTTAGTACGATTAACAGAATCAATAAAATTTCTATTCGACATGAAAATTATAGTCAGTACGATCATTATGGTCAGTACGATCAGCATGGTCAGTATGATCAGCATGGTCAGTACGATCCGCATGGTCAGTACGATCAGCATGGTCAGTATGATCGGCAAGGTCAGTACGATCGGCATGGTTATTATGATTGGCATGGTCAGTACGATCGGCATGGTCAGTATGATCTGCATGGTCAGTGTGATCAGCATGGTCAGTACGATCAACATGATCAGTATGATAAGCATAGTAAAAGACATTTGTGATTTCTAAAACAATATATAAAAGTCAAAATAGAACTTTTGACCCCACAATCTCCCCATTTTTGGAAAGCACAAAAACACAAAGTAAAAAGAAAAATAAATACTTATCTCCCCCTGAGTTATTGGAAACTCTTCTGAATATTAAATTGAATACAACTAACTCTCCCTTAGGTATGTATTTTCCTAAGGATTGTATTCATATATTTTCCTTGATTTAGAAGTGTTTTCTTTAAAACATTATCCCCTTTTGAAAAACATTCTCCCCCTTTGTAAAACATTCTCCCCTTTGTGATTTACAAAAATAATGGGGTAATATTTAGTTGCCTGAAAGAGTTAGAGAAAAGAAAATCAGGACTAAGAAAAGGATAAAATAAAACTCATTACGGTAACAAAAGTTTATAGAGTTTCATGAAATAAAACAAATAAAACAGTCATTTGTTTTCTCTTTCCTTTTCCTTCTTTATCAATTCATGAAGAAAAGCAGTCATCTTTTTGATTTCCATCTTATCTTCAGATATAGAATCACCCTGAGATCTGAGAAGCTCTTGTTGGTCACCAAAAATCTCATCCTGATTCTTGATGGTTTCCTCCTGGACTCTGATTACTTCTTCAAGAGTATCAATTCTGTTTTTTAAATTCTTGTTGTCTTTGGATAACACAAATTTTTTTTTCTTCAACAAGACTAATTCATCTTTGAAGGATTCAACCTTTGAAAACTTAGTCTGAAGAGCATTCATTATCTCTTGCAACTCTTTCACTGCAGGAATATCAGCTCCATGGGTATTTGAAAAAAGATTCAGCCTTTCAACAGTTTCTTTTTCAATCTTATTCAAAGAAATTGTGAGATCATTTGAAAGTCTTCTTATGTATTCAATTGAAACCTCATTATCATTCACTGAGATTTCTGTTTTGTATGACCACTTATTCATTCTGTTACTGGCCTTCTTAGGAGCTTCCGAACTTTTAGATAGAGCTTTCAAATCGGCTTCAACTGAAAAAACACTCTTTCTCAATTATTTTATAGAACCAAACTTATTTTTTCTAATTGTCAATAATGAAATCAATTTTTCCTTCAAGCTGGGAAAATAAGGAATGGTCTTCTCAATACTTTTTAAAACATGAAAAATATAATCAGTCTTCTTTAGAGAAATTGTCTGTTCTGAGTCGTTATCCTCATCGTACGAATCCAGTTCATTTGATTGGCTTGAGTCTAAAACTGGCTATTTTCCTTTTTCTTTTTCAATCCCCTTTCTTTCTTCTTCCACTTTTTCACTGATAACAATTGTTTTCTCAGTATGAGATGATTGAGGATGTCGATTCACTTGGGAAATAATTATTTCTGGTGTTTCAAAAGATTCAGCCAGTGCTTGATCGACATGAGGAACTTGTTGAATACCTTCACTTTGTTTTTGAACCAATTCTTCTGTACTTTTCTTTGAGCTCTGAATGAATTCCAAAAGAAAATCTCCTTCCTCTTCTTCAACTTCCTGTATTTCTTCCAGATTTTTTCCCTTTCTCTTTCTCGAGAAGACTCTGTATGATGGGTTCTTGATATACTTCTTCGGTTAGTTGAGCACTAGCATTCTCAACAATTTTCAGGACTTTAGAAATATCAAAGTCTTGAGATTTTCTTTTTAAAAGTGTCTTCTTTTTCTTTTCATCTTGAAGGGTTTCCTTTACCCTTAATCTTTCTACAAAATCTTCAACTGGGTCCAGAACGAACTTTGGATCACCATCATTTCTCTGTTCTTTTTCTTTTCTCCACTTTTCCACAACCTCATTACTGTACTTAGGTTTCTTCTTTGGCTTTGAACTAGTTTGTGGATCTGACTTTTGAGGAGCACCAACAGATGGATTGTCTTTGGTTGGCATAGGTGCCGATTGATTCTGAGCCAATTCAGCTTCTGAATCCTTAACAAAAAGCTCTGAATTCTGATCAAAACATACATTCAACTTTTTGAACGTACTCTTACTTATCCAGGAAGGCTTCATCTCTTTCAATTTTCCTTTCAAATGGATATTGAAAAACATCATGCTCTCAAGAATGAAATTTGTAAGAATAGCTGGATACATGATCAGATGGGACTTAATTGGTCATGACTTAACATTCTTGATTGTTTCAAAAATGAATCCCATGAGATTTAGTTTTCACATATTGCCAAGATAGTCAAGCATAAATATATCAGAAACTTTCAAAGTTTCTCTATCCCATTTCCTTGGCATAAGAAAACCTTGAATCCAAAGAGCCACAAATCTATTGTCTAGAGAAAGATGAGCCACTTTCCTCTTTTCCTCATTTATAAGAAACAATTATTTTTCATCACTTTCTTTTTTAAACGTACCAACTTCCTTTGGTATTTTATGAGATGGACAAAAAAATCACCTTCTGCTGGAACAATTAGAAAGTTGGATGCTAGTTTGACAGACATTGACATCTTTCTATCGTACATAGGAAAACTGATAGTCATGTTCTTGTTGAAAGACACAGTTTTGTAGAGCTGACTAACTTCATCAATTAGAACCAGATCTTGAGACACTAATTTTTCAACACACAAATGCTCCCGGCCTTGAAGCAAAATAATTCTTTCAATTATAGAATCATACAAATCAAAGAAGTCACGAGAAACTAAACTTTCTCTAAAAAATCCTTTTTCAGAAAAAGTCTTAGAAGGCATTTCAGCAGGAGTGTTAGTAGAGGACTGAGACATATAGGTGAAGCCGATGGAAGATCGTACAGAGTCTTAAAATAGGGACTCCGAGCTTCCCCACAAAAAATGAATAACCGGTGTGGGTTTGGGGAAGTGGGGGTGGGGGTGGGGGTCTACTTATAGGCAACAAAATAAATGACCGTTGGTCTTCTATGGATGAGATTAGAAGAAATGAAATCAATAGATAGGATTAAAACGAATAAATGTTTATATAAAAAACTGGAATGTATATACCTACCAGAGATCGTAAGGTAATTGTTGGTTTAAAAAGTATTATCAGTGAAAGAAAAAAAACAAGCGTACGAAGAGAAAGAATACAACCAATTTTCATGTTGATGGAAAACAAATTCATTACCATTGATTGACGTGCTGATGGAAAACAAAATCGTTACCATGAAATGATGTGCCGATGGAAAAGAAATTCATTACCATGAACTGACGTTCCAATGGAAAACAAAATTGTTACCATGAATTGATGTTCCGATGGAAAAGAAATTCATTAACATGAACTCACGTTCCGATGGAAAAGAAATTCATTACCATGAACGGACATGCCAGTGGAAAATAAATTCATTACCATGAACAGACATGCCAATGGAAAAGAAATTCATTACCATGAACGGAAGTGCCGATGGAAAAGAAATTAATTTCCATGAATGGAAGTGCCGATGGAAAAGAAATTCATTACCATGAACGGACGTGCCGATGGAAAAGAAATTCATTACCATGAACGGACGTGCCGATGAACAGAAAGGTAAATAATAATAATTAAATGGTCAATACAATAAACAGAAAGGTAAATAATAATAAGTAAACAGTCAATACGATAAACAGAAAGGTAAATAATAATAAGTAAAGAGTCAATATGATAAACAAAAAGGTAAATAATAATAATTAAATAGTCAATACGATAAAAAGAAAGGTAAATAATAATAAGTAAATAGTAAATACGATAAATAGAAAGGTAAATAATAATAATTAAACAGTCAATATGATAAATAGAAAGGTAAATAATAATAAGTAAACAGTCAATACGATAAGCAGAAAGACAAAAAACACAAACCAAGAGAATAATCTAAAAAAATGTTCTCCCCCTTTTTAAGAGGAGTTTTTTAATGTAAGGAGAGGTAGAAAACATGAAGTAGATATGAATAATTATTTTAATGTATTCATTCCTAGATTCTGTTTTATAAACTCAAATCTATAGAAAGATAATGGTTTTGTAAAAATATCAGCATGTTTTTCTTGCGTTCCGATGAATTGTAAAATAATATATCCTTTTTGTGTGTGATCCTTAAGAAACGGATGCCTAACATCAATGTTTTTTGCACGAGAGTGATGTGTTGGGTTCTTACTAAGAGCTATATCACTAGTATTATCACAAAGAATTTGAGTTTTGGAAAAACTCAATCCATATTCAGTGAGTGTGGGTTGCATCCACAATACTTGAGCACAACAACTTCCAGCTACTATATATTCATCTTCAGCAGTGGAAAGTGATACTGAGTGTTGTTTCTTGCAGGACCAGGAAACCAGAGAATCTCCTAAGAAATGAAATGTTCCAGATGTAATTTTTCTATCCATTCTACAACCACCAAAGTCAGAATCTGAATTTTTTTTTAAAACAAAATCATTTCCAGAAGAGTAAAAAAGACCTAAATCCATAGTTCCTTTTAAATACTGAAAAATTATTTTCATGGATTTTAAATGAGACTATTTTGGATTATATTGGTATCTTTCACATAAGTATACAGAAAACATTAACTCTGGTTGACTGGCTATCAAGTATAACAAACTTCCTATCATACCTCTAAAAATTGTTTGATCTACTGGTTTCCCAGTTTCATCAAGATCAATTGTATTTTAGGTACCTATTGGAGTGATAATACTTTTAGTCTTGTCATAACCACACTTTTTGAGTAAATATTTTATATACTTATGTTGAGATATATATGTTCCTTCTGGTTTTTTTGAAATTTGAAAACCTAAAAAGAAATTTAACTCACCCATCACACTCATTTCAAACTCAGATTTCATTATGTTGGCAAAAGAAGCTGTTAAATACTGTTGAGTTAATCCAAATATGATGTCATCAAAATAAATTTGAACAATCAAAACATTTTTATTTTCTATTTTTATAAAAAGGGTTGGATCCGCTGTACCTTTTGTATAATTGTTTTGTAAAAAAAATCATGTAAGTCTATCATACCATGCTTTAGGGGCTTGTTTAAGGCCGTATAGAGCCTTGGTAAGTTTAGAAACATGATTAGAATGTTTTGGGTCTAGAAAACCAGGGGGTTGTTTGAAAAACACTTCTTCTTGAACAAACCATTTAGAAAATCACATTTAACATCCATTTGAAATAGTTTGAAATTAAAGTATGCTGTAAAGGCTAATAGAATACGAATAGATTCAAGTCTAGATACCGGAGCATATGTTTCTTCGTAGTCTATTCCCTCTTGTTGATTACAGATCTTAGAAACAAGTCTTGCTTTATTTCTTACAATGATTCCATTTTCATCACATTTGTTTCTGAAAACCCATTTACACTAATTACAGTTGTTTCTTTAGGTCTTTCAACTAAAGTCTAGACTTGATTCCTTTCAAATTAATTTAGTTCATCTTGAATTACATTAATACAATCTTCATCACCTAAGGCCTCACTTGGACTTTTAGGTTTGAATTGTGAAATAAAGGCAAGCTGTTATATTTCATTTCTTAAGGAATTTTTGATCCTTACAGGTTGATTTACATCACCAATATAATTATCACTGGGATGATTCCTAAGAAACCATTGATTAGGGTTTTGTAAAACCTTTTCATCAACATATGGTAGAAATTATTCTGGGCTAATAGTTTCAGGAACACTTTCTTGAACATTTTCTTTATCAGAAAAATATTCTAATAGAGGTTGATAAACATTTTTAGAAAACACATCCAAGGTTGTAGGATGGAGTTGGTTGAAAACAAAAGTATTAGTTTCATCAAGTTTAACATGAACTGTTTCTTAAACTATACAAGTGTCTTTGTTGCAAACTCTATATGACTCAGAAGTTGTAGAATAGCCTAGAAAGGTTCCTTCATCAAGTTTTGGTGCAAATTTGTGTATATTATCTTTAGTATTCAGGATGAATACTTTGTACCCAAAAACTTTGAAGTATGAAACTTTATGTTTTCGGCCAGTCCACAATTCATAAGGTGTTTTATTAAGAAAAATTCTGGTTAAAACACTATTTATAGTATAACAAGCAGTACATACAGCTTCATCCCAAAAGTGCTTAGAAATTGAGTATTCACTCAACATGGTTCTTGTCATTTTTTGAAGAATACAATTTCTTCTCTCAACAACACCATTTTTCTGAGGGGTTCTTGGAGCTGATAAATTGTGAGTAATACGTTTTTTACTACAAAAAGTTTCAAAATCTGAATTTTGAAATTCACCACCATGATCACTATGAATAGTTATCAATGGTGGGTTTTTCTCATTTTTAACTTGGGCTCTAAATATTTGGAAATAGGAAAAGGCTTCAAATTTTTTCGATAGAAAATAGACACATGTAAATTTAGTAAAGTCATCAACTAAAACAAATACATAGTATTTTCCTCCAATACTTCCAGTTTGTGAAGGACCAAAAAGATCCATATTCACTATCTATAATTCATTAGATGTTGAAATTCATTAATTAATTTAAATCGAGTTTTATGTTTCTTACCAAATTTACAAGGATCACAAACATTTGAAGAATCATATCTAAGATCCGGTAGTCCCTTTACAAGTGTTTTCTTTTAAAGTTTACAAAGGTTTCTCAGGTTGCAGTGTCCTAGGCCTCTATGCCATAGCCATTATTGGTCTTCTATTGCACTTAAGCAGGGTAAAGTTTATCTCCTAAGGTCTTATATGTTAATAGTGTATACATTCTCTTTCCTATGGGAAGATAGAATGAACACATCCTTGGAATTGTGAACTAGACACTTACTATTTCTAAAATTCACAAGGTAACCTTCATCACATAATTGAATTATGCTGATGAGATTGTGCTTAAGACCTTTAATGAAGAAAACATTTGAAATAAGAAATTTTCCAAGAAAAACAATATTACATATTTCAACAATTTTCCCTTGAGAATTATTTCCAAAGGTAACCTTTACACATTTTTTTTAATGATATTTTCAATGAAATCTTAGTTTCCCATCATGTGTCGAGAACAACCACTATCCATGTACCAAATGTTCTTGTTGGTGCACTTTTTATTTTCTTGAAAAAAACAATTTTTTTTCAGAATCGAAACTTGTTTGGATACAGAATGGTTAGATAATATAATTTTAGGTATCCACACTTGTTTTACAAAATGGGCTTTATGAAATCTTAAAGACTAGGTTCTATTAAGAGAACAATCTCTTTTCCAGTGTCCTCCACAGTGACACATAGAGAAAAAGGGTATTTTGAGGAAGAAAATAGTTATTACTAAACACTGGTTTAGAATGAGTATATCAAATACTAGAATGATTCCTCAAAGGTCTAATTTGAGAATACATTTTATCAATGTTTTCCTTTTCATAAGTAAAGTTTGACAAACATTTTTTCAAGGAAAAAATTTCTGACTTTAGTTTCAAAACTAAGTTCTTATTCTCCTAAACATTTGATTTTGAACTAGAGTCAGTCTATAAAACATTTTTCATAGAAATTACTTTTTCAAGATCCTTAGAAAGTTTATCCTTATTAGATTTGACTTTCTAAAGGGTTTTTAAAATACTTCAAAATCAGAAGTTTTTATATCAAGATCATTAGAAAGATCTGATACTTCTTTAGTTAAAATTGAAATTCCTGAATTTGCTTTATCAAGCTTTTTCTTGAGTTTAGAATTTTCATTCTCAAGTAATTTAGCATACCTAGAAACTTATTCAAAAGAAGGTAAAGTATAATCTTCTAATGATGAATACTCATGTGAAGATTTATAATACGTATTATCAGTATAATTCGCATTCAAAGAAACATTTGTAATAGCTTCAGCATTGTGTACCTTAGCCTTGAGACAATGATCTTCAATTGTTAATCTGGCTATAAGTCCATTATTCCTTTGTCCTGAGGAATCATATTCTGAAGAATTATCTGATGAATCACTACCAATTTCACTCCAAGTATCATTTTTCTTCAAGTATTCCTTTGTCTTTGTCTTGTAATACCTTTTATTATTTCTTTTAGAATGTTTCTCCTTTCTATCTTTTCTCTTCAGTAATGGGAAATCAGGCCTTATATGTCCTATTTTCTTACATTCGTAACAAGTTACCTCTGAATATTTCATGTCATTCCTATCTTTCTATTTGAATCTCTATTGGAAGTATTTCTTTCCCACAAACTTTTTCATCCCTCGAGAAATATTGGCTTACTCATTATCTGAAAGATCACAATCACTTGAATCAGAGATAAAAACTTTTTTTTCTTTGGATCCAGTTATCCTTTCAGGTGTTTTAGCTTTAGATGTAAAAGCTACACTTCCATTACCATTTTTCTTCTTGTTGAAATCATCATCTCTTTTCATTATTGTCTCGTGCTTTAGAAGAGTTCCGAAGAGTTCATCAAGAGTAATCTGGGAATCTTTTCTGTTTTCATCAATACCTATCCTTTTTGACTCCCATTCATTCGGAATTATATAAATAATCTTATCTACAAGAGCTTAATCATCAAGACATTTTTCTCCCATAGATTTTAATCTGTTAACAATTGTCATAAATCTTTGTTGTACTTTTCATACCGGTTCTCCATAAGGAAAAAGAAATCCATGATACTCTGCTCGAAGCATCGCTCTTCTCATTTCTATAACCTTGGATGTACCAAAATGTGTAACTTCCAATTTCTTCCAAATACAGTTGGATGATTCACAAGAAGATATCTGGCGGTATATATTCCTGGTCATAGAACATAAAAAAGTATTGCGTACCTTATAATTCAGTTGATATTCTTGCTTCTCTTGATTAGTGAAAGTACTAACTTCTTTGTCAGGAATTTTGTAACCTCTATTAAGCATAATAAAATTGTCTACACCAGTATTGATAACGAATGTCTTCATTCGATCTCCCCAATACTCATAATCATTCCCATCAAATATAGGTGGTCTAGATGGATTTGGATTGTCAATAGACCCAATATTTATTCCTACCACCTTAATAAAACAAAATCGTTTCCACTACACATGTTAGTGTAATAAATAATTGAAATAGTAATATGAAAGAATAAGAGCTAGTAGTATAAATCAGTGGAAACTTCCTCTGATACCAATTGTTTGATCAAATATATAGATGTATATGTATATTAGATTGAACAATACAAGAGGGGGGAGGGTGAATTGTATGTTTAAAAACTTTGTGTTTAAACACAAAAATCAGTTTAAATGATCTTAAACTAATACCAATCACAACAAAAACTAACAACCACAATTGTATTGAATATAAAGGTATGATATGATGTAATACTATAAGAAAAGTAAAACAATTGTATTCAAGATGAATACAATAATCAGAGTAATACAATAGTAAAATATTCTACCATAAAGCATATAGAATCAATCGGTACAATATATAACAGTATGAATGTAATTGAAGCAATTAGAAATGAATATTGAATGAAGAAAGGAAAATAATAAAATTCAATTTCTTAAAACAAACAACAGTGGAAATGTAAAAGTTTTACAATTATTTCGACCCAAAGAGAAGAGTTATCCTTTCACCTAGGATAAGAGGTCTATCTTACCAACACCTTGGTAAGCCCTCGATACGATGATCGGTACGTCTATCTTGCTATCCCCATAAGCCCCCGATTTTACAGGTAATCAGCACCTATGTCTTTCAATCACTTGAAAGCCCTCGATACGATGATCGGTAGCACCGTCTGTCTATCCCCGATAGCCCTCGATCGTTATCACCTGATCGAATGCACAAGTAAAAACAAATCACTTATAGAAATACAAACACTAAGAATGATCTGTTCACGTTTTGTAATCTCAAGGCTTTCGCACAAAGTAAGAGAGAAGTCACAATATCTCTTTCTAGAACATGATATAAGAAATGTCTCACACACACATCTTCTTGACTTCAAATGACTTCTTATTTATAGGCCTCAGGTTCCAGTGGTCATATTTCCTCCAATGGTCATTTTTCTCCGAAAAACTTGGAGGGACTTGGACACCTGGCATTATAACAGTCATATTGAAACAGAAAACACGACATCGTTTTGATTAGTTTATAACTAACTCCATGACATCATTTTGGTTAAAACAAGAGATATATAAAGATGATAAACATGAGTACGATTAATATGAAACATGTTTTTAACTAAGAACCAAATCAAGCAAGTAATGAAATCAAATTATGAGTACTATAATAATTACTGTGTAATGTTTTGAAACGATACAAAGTGAGTAGATTTATAAGACTTAGTACGATTAACAGAATCAATACAATTTCTAGTCAGTACGAAATTTCTAATCAGTACGATCAGTATGGTCAGTACGATCAGCATGGTCAATACGATCAGCATGGTCAGTACGATCAGCATGGTCAGTATGATCAGCATGGTTATTACGATCAGCATGGTTAGTATGATCGGCATGGTCAGTACGATCGGCATGGTCAGTACGATCAGCATGGTCTGTACGATCAACATGGTCAGTATGATCATCATGGTCAGGATGATCAGCATGATCAGTACGATAAGCATGGTAAAAGACATTTTTGATTTCCAAAAAAAGATATAAAAGTCAAAAGAGAAATTTTGACTCAACACAATGATCTTCTATTTGAAAATATATGTAGATTATCTACTTGGGATGAATTATGAAATATATATAGATCTGAAAATCCCATAAGTAAATATCTAAACAGAAAGAGTTGAATATGCAACAATTAATATGGTTAGAGTTTATCAAGGATTATGACCATTGAATTCTATAACATCTTACAAAAGTGAATAAAGTGTATGATTATCTATGTAGAAAGGGTCCATAAATTTTATCATTGATGGGAATTGATATAGATCTGATATTCTATGATTTGGAATGGATGAATATGGGAAACATAAAGAACAGAAAATCATCAATCCATTCATAAATGATTTCTCCACATTTTCTTCTAGCGTAGATAATGGATGATGAGAGAAATGATATGGAAATTCAAAAGAAGGTGAAAAATATTCTAATTGGTAAATCCTCAATGTAAAATGTTAATAATGAAGGTGCTATAACATTTGGGTCACGAATATGTAAAATATCAATCCCAGAGTCAAATAAGGAGTTTTTGTATTATGCACACAATTATACCATTTACATATATCTTGGAAGTCAATATATGTATTACAATCACCAAGATAACTATTAATCGGAAAATATGAATAAGGAGACCATATATTACACAAAAAGATGTTTTTATGTAAAAATGGTATATAGAAAAAAAATTCCCTTGGGATGATGCAACTGTTACCCATACCTACATGGATATGGTAAAACATCACTATGGAATTTGCCTCTAGTCTTCCAAAGAAAACAAGTAAAATAATTCTATATAGTTTGTGGTGGATCATCTTAAATATAATACACACTTCACTCTGATATAATAGGATTTATCACTCAATCTACATTAAAGGATATACATTAGAGAAGTGGATTGATTGTACCGAACACCATTATCGATTTTATGTGTTTCGGATCCAGGATTTAGCACCACATTCTCAAAGAGTCTGAAAAGAAAAATAAATACTTATTTGAACATTATAATTTATTTTCAACCCCAATATAATTTCTAATCTGAGTAAACAATATAGATACATGAGGGCATGTTGAGAGAATGCTCAATTGACTTCAATGTTGGATGTCACTAACATCTTCCCCCAGTCATGTTATCATATAATAACAGTTTCGAATGAATCTTCCAAATGGATCCATATGAATCCCTTTAGGGTAAGATGTGTGGAATACCTTCATGATGGGATGAATTTGGGGAACAAGAACTACTTGGTCTAAAAATGGTTGAGGAAATGGTGGAAAATTTCAAGACCATTCAGCAACACATCATGGAAGCTTAGAGTCGAGAGAAGAGATATGATTACAATATTCGAAGAGGCCTATATATTTGTGTTCAAGACATGGTATTCCTCTATATATCTCTATGAAATAATGTCATGATATTTTGGAAGAAAGGAATGCTTATCCAAATATACACTGGTCTCTTTGAGATCCTTGATTGCATCACAGCGGTGACCTGTAGAGTCGAACTCCCACCTTACATCTCTCATGTACAAGATGTATTCATTATATATCTCTTGAAGAAATACAAACTAATACCCTCACATATACTCAATACTTAGGTGGTACCACTAGTGAATGATATCTTATATGAATAGAAGATGATGAAGTTCTTAGATTGATGAGATAATGTTCTATGAAATAAGATAATTCACCTTGTCAATGTATTATGATGACATTACATGTTTGAATAAGCGATATGGGAACCACATGAGGTGATGAAACAAAATCACCCTAATATATTTTAGTGTGGGAAAATAATATTTAGAGGGTGAAATTTCTAAATGGGGAAGCTTGTAACAACCTGAACTATTATAAAGAAAATCCCCATTGTGAGTTTGTTAAATACATCGTCATATATTATGTATATAGAAGACATATGAAACTATTTTTTTTATTATATCCTATCATACATAAATGACTGTTAAACATCATTTCCACTGATATTATAGAATTTTAATAGTGATCACATGATTAGTAAAAATATAGTGTTTTTATAAATACAATTGACACAAATAAAGGAAGTGATGGTCTCAACTAGTTGGATCATACCATATGATGCCCATTTACCAGATCTTCTATGGGATATAGAATCACTGAGATTTTACCTTGACCAAACCCAATCTATGATTCCACAACTCAAGAAAGAGAGAAACCATTTATGAGTTAAGTTCAAGATCATCAGCATCATAACCAATAATATTTACAGTGGACCACCCAATGAATTTCTCACCAGTGTTAACATTACCATTAGGGAATTTCCTAGTGTATAAAATTGATACATATAGATAATACCAATATATAAATATTTATATTCTATTTACAATATAATAATGTTCATATTTTCTTATTATTGTTACTTTATAAATGATTTATATTTTTATAAACTAAAACAAAAATTATATTAATAGTTAGTAATAAATTTAAATAATACATTTATATTAATTAATTAATGGATTTTTAATTAAATTTTATTTTAGTAAAATATAATTAGTAAATAATTTTTATTAAATTTAAATTATCATATAATTTTTAGTATGTCAAATTTTATGTTTATAATGGTTTAAAAAATTTTATTCTCAAGAAAGGAATCATTTATCAATAATATTGATTCATATTTTAAAAAATAAATTTCAAATATTTAGTTAAATATTTTGATAATGTAAATATTATTTTTGGAGTCATACCTTCAAAATTATCCAATGGATAATTTTTCATTATTTTTTGAGATTGTCCAATTTTCGGGAAAATTTTAAATACTTTATAAAAATACAAAGTGTATTATGGCATCATAATGACATTAATGTGATGCAAAAAATACTATAAATTTTTTCAAAGACCAAATATTTTTTTTCTATTTAATATTATGTGATTATATCATTATTTTATTACTTTTATAATGCCTTTATGAAACCTCCAAAACCATTAATATATTTTTAAGTATTAAAATAATTTCATTAGGTGTATGCCTCAATTCCACATCTACAAGAGTATTATTTTAATACGTTCGACCTTGGTCATATAAAATATTTAAATCTACTACCCTTGGGTAGAAAATACGTGTAAAAAAACATGGAAGGTTTGTGGTTTTAAAAATTCTATTATATAGAGCCCGAAACATATATTTGAAAAATAATAAAGAATTGTCCACACTTTTCCCATATAAACCCACAAAATCTTTGACTTATAATCACTAAAAATACTTGTACCTCATCATTAATCTTCTATACCCTCTCAAGTGTCCTCCAAAGGCTCCTGTATGCTCTCAATAATCTCCTCCCATGCATTTAGAGACACACTCATAAGGTAAGAGATCCTTTCATTATCCTCTATATTGAAATTTCTTGTTTAATTTTTTCCTTCAATTTCCAATTCATATGGTTGTGATATGTTTTTTAATTTCCCTATTTCTTCCCATTTTCATTACAAATTATGATAGACCCATTTCTCTATTATCTTCCCATTTTTTAAAATTTTAAGTGACGTCACTATGATTCTGAAATCCCACAATGATTTTTCATGCCAAAAAAGGTATAGTGAGTACCCATACCCATTTCCTATTAAGGGTGTTCACCATTATGACCTTATAATTTTTAATTGGGGACTTATATGTATTTATATAAAACTACATGATTGTGGGAAAAAATGTTATGATAAACAATTCTTTCTTTTATGATCTATGTGGTACCCATGATCATGAGAATGGTTGGAGTGTGACTAGAACACCCAAAATTATTTTGTGCTCCAATATTTAATCATTGTGTAATGTTTAGTCTATTGAGATGTCATGTTGGGATGTGGAGTAAATAAGATTACATTATTGGACTTTTTCTATCATTAGGTCCTTGAAGTTATCCTTGAACTATGTTTATGATGTAGTGTTGTAAATTGTTTCCCCATTTCCCATATTTGCTTCATTTTTTCTTCCTATATGATTCCTTATAGTTCATGTTTATTATTATTACCCATTTTTTGTACCATTTATTTTTTAATTTTCTAACATGTATAATATTATTCATTTTATTTCATGTTTATTCTCATACTGTTCTTTATATCTCATTGCTTTCTTATGCATGTCCCCTGGTTATCCCATATAATTTTAAGTAAGAGATTGTTAAAGAATCTTTTAATAATGATGATGTATTTTCCATTTTATATTGTTATGTTATGTCCATAATTCAAAAATATAGTGGATTTATCAATCTTCTAGTTTTTAATAAGTGTAATCGCATGTAATAAATCATGTATTATTGTGAAATAAATAAATGGGTTGTCATATACCTAGGTTCTCATGAAAGAAAATTGAGGATGACAAAAAAATTAATCCATAAAACCATAATAAATAATAAACTATAATATTAAACTTACCTCTAACTCACTCACAATAAAATCCCTTCAAATAAATCACTCAACCCCCATAAACATCAAACGACACTAAAACTGCGAAACAATAAAGAGAGGGAATTAGGTTGGTATCACACAACGACACCATTGAAAAATTCCTAACAAACCCGACAGAAATCCATATTATTGAAAAAATTTAAATTTATCCATTCCATAAGAGTTTGTAAAATATTTATTAAAACATTATATTTAGAACACAAAATAAATCCATTTTAAGAATCAATTTTCCTCCATATAAACCACTTAAAATATAAATCATAATTATTTATCTATTTAGTAATCAAAAGGGGGTAAAATACCTTTAAGAAATATAATTTATTATTTAAAAATTAATTTAAAACATATTATGACACTTCATCATTCAAAAATCCTTTTGTAACATAGAAAATCATTAATCACCCATTTATGTAATGTGGTAAAAAAATTTAAACCCCTTTTTAATACAAAAATATATCCCCTAAAGAAATAATTTAATATTGAAAACTTCCAAAACTCTCAAGCACATTATTACATTCCATTAAATGAAAAGTCACAAAGACACCAAACTCGAATAAATAGGATTTAGGTTATGATAATTCTCAATACATCACCTTTGGTGGTGAATTCCAAAAATAAAAAGAATATGGAGACTACAAAACTTAAATTGAAAAATCCTAGAGTAGAACCAATCTCGAACCCAAATATCATCCCAAAACCCCTAGGTTGTATGATGAAAGTGGAAGTGAGAGGAAGAGGAATAAATATGGTAGGGTAATAAATGTAGTGATTTACCATAATGAAAATGTTTTAAAATTAGGTGAAGGACACTTGATCTTAATAAAGAGGGATAGTAAAGGCTTAATCATTCCGACCAAGGTTTGGATTAATGGAGGAGTTTGAGAGAAAGGGATTTTACCACTTAAAAATATTATAGGGTTAAATTTAGAAAATAAAAATTAGAGGTCTACGTAACTCACAAAGTTTGGATACACAGTTTTATAACCCCCGAGCTAACAAATGAGTGATACTATAGACCCATGACACACTTTAATGACTTTGACACAAGATTTTTTAAAACATATGATAATTGTGAAAAAAATATCTGGGATTATCTCAACACTATCATACTCCTAGCACACAATTTACCTAACAATGAAAGATAACAATGTGACAATACAAAAAAACACTATTTTTTAATATTATATTTATATAACTTATAAAAAATTAAAAACCTAAAAAATAAAATTAAATAAATAAAACAACAGTAACAAAATTTTCTACAGGATCTTTTTTTCTCTCATGCATTGGGGAGTGAGATGTTTAGAATACAATGGGGGGTCTTTATTTGGGTGATAAGTGGAAATAAATAATCATTTTTTGGTGAATAATACATAGAAGATGCGATCAATGTAGATATGGGCATGATTTACTTGTAAATTGTTGTTTTAAGTAGATATCATGGGTTTGGAGACAAATCTAGCTTGAAGAACCTGACTAAATGGGGTGCATTTCATAAGAACACATGTCATGTATATTGGATCTACAAAAACCAAGTTTTCAATGAATTTTATGTATCACACATCAAGTGATTAGATCACACTCTATAATAACCTTAACAAACTACTTGGTGTGTATAGGGATTACATGTCTGGATATAGAGACTAGGATTGACATACATGGATATTACATCATTTTTTATGAATATTCATCACACTACAAAATTACATGACCAAGGACCATAATAGTTTAGTGATTTAGGATACATGGAAAACATTATTCTATTTTGGTGATTTATCTTCAACATATTTCATAAAGACCATCCACTTTAATACTCCAACCTAAACCTTTATTCATAACCTGGGGAATAGAAAAACAAGAATAGGTGAGATTAGATTCTAAATATAGGTATAAAAGTAGATAGATATGTATAACATGAATATAAGGGTAATAGAACATGTGAATAAAATTTTAAAATCATACCCAACATTTCAAAGATAATATACATGATTAATGGAATTAATATTGGAAGATTATAAGGAATGAATAATAAAGGTGATAAATCATGATAAAGTAGTCATGAACAAGAACCTCAAGTAATATATGTGTGGTGCAACCATAAATATAGAAAATAATTACATGTGTCATGTTTAACTACCCCTACCATCAACATAGTGGACCTGTACACACCTATTTTTTATTGTGGAGTAGGTTACACATGTTCTCATTGTGGATCAAGACAAAACTATTTCCCATTGTGGATTAGGACAAACTTGTTTCCCCTTATGGTTCAAGACACTAATTTTTACCCTTGTGGATCAATACACACCTCTATCACCTTGTGGACCCGAACACACCTATTTCCCCTTATGGATAAGAACACACTTTCTTCTCATTATAGATCAAGAAGCAGCTGTTTCCCCATGTCGATCAACCTCATCAACTTGTTTTCCATCATTATCTGATTAGATATAAATATTTACCAAATTAATTGGAAGGATATATAGGTTCCACCCATCATATAATGAAATATTACATATATGTTCCATAATATAATATAACATTCATCTTGTCATGACCCATAAAAAAGATATTGGTTTCATAGAAATCATATCATAACACATGATATGAAATGGGTATCACAATAATTTTATCATATTATAACCTATTTATATGTAAAAGGATTAATAATACTTTTATCATATAATATACCATGAATGGATTTGGGTTTTATAAGCATTTTATCAAGGTATAACCCAATGAATAGAAATGGGTTTCAGAAACACCTTTTTATCTAATACAGAATGAAATCAAAGAAATAATAAGAATTGAGTACTTTGATAATATCCCAAGTGAAGCATAAATAGTATCAAATTATTTAATCTTATATGGATAATTTTTCTGAAATTCACCTTTGAGTGTTTTATATGGGAAAATAATTTTTCATTAAAATTCATATTTCTAAGACATAAAACATTTTCCAAATCCTTTTAGTTGAAACCCACTTTGAAAACACATGAAGTAGGATTTAAAAATAATTTAAAACATTTCATGGGGAAAATATCCTCTTCACTTTGAAAAAAACATATTTTTAACTTTTGTAAAACCATTTCCTTTGAAAATAGGTTTGAAAACATATAATAGATGCATTAAAATCATTGAAAAATATTTATTTGACAATAAAATTGTGAAAGAATATAAACAAGACTTTGAAAATAGTTTAGAAAAAATAGTAAAAAGAAAAAAAATTTATAGTACTTTTTTATTCAAAGATGTTCTTTGAATATCATTTCAAACCCGGACTTCCTTCCACAGTTTCCCCCATGTTATTTAAGCCCTAAGGTGCAAGAGCTTCACGATGGGCGCCCCAACCTTCCGATTTCGATTGCTGAGTTTAACGAGGCGGTGGGACTTCATAGATTCTCGTTAATCGCTCTATTTTCGAAGAGAAGACCTCCGGTTGATGTTTTTGACAGGTTTGTGTTCGGTTCCTGGGATTTACAAGAAAGGGCAACAGTAGGTTTGCTGGACAACCGAACCATTTTGATTCATTTCGTTTCGGAGGAAGACCAAATTAAAGCATGGTCGAGGGCTCCCCGCATCTGCAACGGCTCTCGATTCTTCCTATCTCGATGGTCGTACGACTTCCATATGAAGCGCGATTCTCCGTCAGTGGCGGTCTGGGTAAGTTTCCCGAATCTACCGCTCCCTTTTCAGAATCCTTCAATTGTTAAAGCCCTGGGTAATCTTCTGGGTAGATATTTGTGTTCCGATAGTCGGACCAATGCGGTATCTCACCCGATTAATCCTCGTGTGTGTGTGGAGGTGGACGCATCCACGGATCCTTTAGACTTTATTTGTATTACCGTCGGGGAAGAATTCCGGTGTAAAAAACCTGTGGTATATGAGTCGTGGTTTCAATTCTGTAAGGCTTGCAAGCAGTTGGGTCATTCGCTGGAGAGTTGAAGGAAAGAAGCCAAGGTTTCTAAAATTCCAGAGGACGTGCACAATGGAAATCGTGGAACCCCTGTGAACGCTTTGAGGGAGGATGTTTTAGCCGAAGGAATTGATGGGGATGGAGGTAGTAGGCGTTGTGTGGGGAGTGGTCCACTGAGCGATGCTATGACGACTCAGTTGGCAGATTTGGGCAAAAGTGATACAGGGTCTGGCACGGAGGCTATTGGCACAGGGCTTCTTCCTTGTGATAGTCAAGTGAGGAAGGAGAAACCACAAGTTAGTCCTGCTAATCCGAAAGTTAAAGAGGTGTTTAGAAGACTGATAGGTGATCTCAGTGGCGGGAACAGATCTGTAACAGGGCACAAAGGCAATGCAGTGGACAAGAATGTCCAATATCAGCTCCCATGTGACTTCACTCCTAGTACAAATGTGTAGTGTTCTGAAATACAGACTAATGGGGCTACGCAGAGAGTGGTTCTTGAGGACTTCTGCACGCTACCACAGTTCATGGGACGTGGCTTCATTCAACCCAGCCAGGCCGAGAATCCTGGTATGACAATGGAAGATGGGGAGGTTGGTTTGAGCGAGGGAAATCCTCTACTGGGAGTTAATGAAGACCAGAGGTTGGGAAGGCAGAGGCTGAATAAGGAGGTGGTACCTCCAAGCAATGTGATTTCCTCAGGGAACGACCATGCTAGTGTTTCCCCCTGTGAAGAGGTGGTCAGGGGGGTCCAGTACTCCATACCTGTGGGAAACCAATTTGACGGCCTCAATATGGAAGGGCTTAACAAAAATCATGAGGAATCAGATTGTGCAAATGGGGACCGAGTGGAGCCTTCCATGGGAGGTAGTAAGTGTACCTCGGCTGGTGAAACAAGCCCGAGGGGCAGGAGCAACAGAAGGAGGAAATGCAAGAAGAACTACTCTTCCTTGCCACCTCCCGCAAGGACTCGGTCTGCAAAAAAGAGAGTGGATGAGAGGGTGGCCTGGGAGGCGGCAGGTAAGCCGGAGCTCCCTGATCAACTCGGATCATGGGGTTTAATTCTGAGTTCGGTTGATGAGGTTAAAGAGCAGGTGTTGTATCTCAATGCATCGGAAGAGGATGCATCTAAGATGATGGGCCGGAATATTGAAATCAATCTTAAGGAGGAGGAATACTCTTGGGTTGACAAACAAGACTCTATTCTTGTTTGGGGATTCAACCAAGGGTTGTTAAAGCTTGAGGAATACATAAAGGTATGGGATAAACTATCTTCGGCTTTAGAAGTCCTGCTGACAGAAGTGCCACATATTCAGGTAACAGATATCTCATGGAAGCTCTTTAGGGATATGAACTCTAGCAGGTTGAAATTTTATTTCAATGACTCTTTTCTTTCTTTTTCTGACTAATGCCCGGTCTCTCATTTTGATTGAGTATTTGTTTATGAGGACCTATCTTCAGGCAGTGGGCTGAAGGTGATTTTGGGGTTTTATTCCCAGCATTTTCTGGTTCTACTTCGGATGAGGTTTAGAGCAAGAGTTCACCACTACGACATGACACTTGGACTCTGAGAGGGAATGGCCTGGCCATCGGGATTGTGCCTACGCATCTTTGCAAGGGACCGTCCGAGTGCTCATGTCTTGGTGGCGGACCCATTCACGGAGAATATGCTGGGCAGAGGTAGACTCTTTTGTGCTGGGAATTTTATGTTTTTTGTTGTTTTGCTGAACATTACGGTTTCTCACTTTCCTTACAAAGTGATTTGATAAGAAAATAAAAAATAATTTTCAGTCAGTCAAATAATCCTTACAAACAACGTGACAGAAGAAAAAAACTCTTACCACCTTGGTAACTTTTAATTAAAATCAACATGAAAGGATAAAACTTAATGAAGACAAATATATCATAAAAAAAGGTTATTCCTAGAATAAATTTTAAATTGTACTAAAATACACCTTGTAAAATAAAATAGGCGCATAACAAAACATGTGTCTCAATGAAGGAAATTTGAGAAACAATTACCTTACCGATTAGGTATCTTTTGAACTGTAAAACCCCATGAAATAGAAATAAAAAAATAGATATGTAAATACACAAATATTTATGTATAATAATAATAGTATACATTCATGGGTAGTATATACACCGCATAGAGTAAATGAGGTATGAATACAGTTGAAGCCTCGTAAATATAAAAGTCAGACTAGAAATCCCCTTACTACTTGAGTAACTTTTGAATCATAAGATATGTGAAAGAATTAAATAAATTTAACATTTCAATATCATTTAATAAAATATAGCCATGATATAACATATCATTTGTCATTATATACACCACAAAAAAGGAATAAGTGGTGAATATGACACATATCTCATGGAAATAAAAGTGAGACGGGAAAACCCTTAACCGAAGTCATTAATTTCATTGTACACATTCAAAAATCATGTAGAATAAATATATTTTTACAATAAATCTTCTACCAAACCATATTATTATATATTATTCCATATATTATATTATCAATATTTTATATTACAATTTTATTAAAAATATATTCTTAAAGTTACATTTCGGGTAATAATTGATTTATTTTTCATATATGTTTGGACATGTTATTCTTGATCCTTTTACTTTGATTAGGATTTACATATTTTAAAAATATAAAACATGAAATAAAAATTATATCTATTAATTATATATTTATTTATAATAATTTTTAAAATATTGGAATATGAAATGAAATACACTGTTCATCAAGAATGTAGGCCATACATACACAAGAATGACGTTTTCATTCATTTAGAATATTGAATGAAATAACATAAATGATACCAATATATATGTATTATAATTATTTTATCATTATTATTTCATATATATCATGATTTTTTTTAAATCCATCCTTAATACATTCTATGTAATGTGTGAAGGAATTACATCTCTTTGAGGAGGCGGTAGTCCACATATCTACAAATTAAGTTACTATATTCCCACAAAATAGAATGAATGAAGTAATGTGCTATATGATAATTAAATGAATATAAAGAAATTTTTAGTATCATAAATATCATATAAAAATTGAATTTCTATCATTATTCCCATCCTTTAAAGGTGGTAAAGGAAGAATTAATGGAAATAGTTTGTGAGGTGGTAGTCTGCCGAACACATGAACGATGATTTTGTATCCCATTTGATGGATGTGTGTGTAAGTGTATGTAAAACAATTAACATAAAACATCAAACTTTGTTTAATATTCTGATTTTATTATATGATAATAAAATAAGAATAATTTATGTGGTAGGTAAATAACTAAAACAAATGTTCCTGTCAAAGGATGTCACATATTCATAGGGTCATTCCTTTGGGTTTTCACCAAAGGACTAATTGGGTTTTCATTCAGAAAAAATGATACTTATAGTATGAGAGTTAGGATGTTTCTATATTATTTTTATGAGTTTTATGATACAATGGGCTTGAGATGTATGAATAATTGATGGGGGTGAGTTCCCTTTTATAGTGGATGATGAGTGGAATTCTTATAAAAATTAAAAGGTAAACAACATTGAGAAGTATCCCATAAATCATGTCATTACAAAAATGGTCCATTTTAGAGAAAAGGTAGGATATGGTATATATATGAAAATAAAATGGTTTTTTAAATGATTATTTTTTATTTAGAACCTAAAGATACTGTATAGCCACCAATAACACTCATTTAACATTAATCATTACAATTAATTTTTATTACTTTCACTATTATTTTGGAAAAAATTATTGTTTACCATAATATAAATTATAAAATATTCTTATTAAAAATATCAAATTAATTTTCCCCATTATCATCCTATACATTAAGAAAACCAAATTTAAAACTAATCTCACAGATTAGATGAGACCACGAGTGTTTAGTGTGAAAATGTAGAAAATTACAAAATGATTTTTGTTGAATTTCAATGTGAAATCAATTAAAATGACCTAAATTGTATTTATTTATGTAAAGTTTAAATAAATAAACTTTAGAAAAAATTTAAAACATAATTTAAATTTATAAATAAATTATATTAAAATGGAAATTTCAATTATAATTCAGTATTTCTCATTATTCATCAAAAATTGAAACATTTCAAAAAAATACCAAAAATTCACCCTATGATAATTTTGTTATTATGAATTTATAAATAAAACATAATTTATTAAATTTAATTTATAATAGTGTAAAAAATTAGATTTTAATTAGTCCCTCCATTAAAAGGCAGAAAATTTAACTTTTATAAAAATATATTTAATTAATTTTAAAATTGGGTTTACTCTTATATATTGTCTAGAAAACACCTAAGATGAAAGTTAAATATTTTATTGAATAATATATATATAAATATATATATATATATCATTAAAATCATTTATAAAATGTGTATTTATAAATTTGTTAAGGTAAAACATTTTTGATTTCGAAAATACAGTTTCCAGTAAAGGATTTCCTGTAATTTCAAAAGGGGTTTATTTTCATTTCTAGTTAATTGGTTTCCAAATAATTATTCTTATATACATGTATAGTCAATATTTTCTTAATTTTATGTAATTATATTCATAACCCGCATTCTTATATCTTGGTGAAAACCATAATAATATTTTAATGAAAATATAAATATTATAATGTATTTTGGTAAAACAAGGACTTGCGTGTCATACATGTTATTGAAAGAACTACGAATTTTATATAAAATAATAAAAATATAGGTTTACATGTATTTCAAGATACAAAAAGTTTTTTATGTAGTATAATATCGACTTCGTGTTTCATACAAAGATTGAATAACATGATTATTTCATATAAAAAATCTATATTCAGTATTGAATTAAATGAAAGATATTAAAAAGATTATATTAATTTGAAAAAAATATTTCTCAAAATCTCATAGTTTTACATTATACCACCCTTAAAATTATTTTGGTCCTCAAAATTATTCTGTGTTATCAAAGGATTAATACATGAAAGTTCCTTTCATAGAAACCCACATTGAAAAGATGAATACTAAAACATCCTTTAAACAATAATGTTGGAACCATAATGGTTAACGAAAGTAACTCTTAACTAGGTTTCCATGAAGGTGAACATAGGTGGAAAGTGAAAACATGGTCATATTAGGGGGAAATATAATTCAAATACTTATGGAGAGTAATATATAACCTTGATCAGAACATTTGGGTGATCATGAAAATTTTAAATATCAAAAAAATCATAAATATGCGATGATCTAAGGGACCATTTGATTCACGTGAAATGAAGATACTAGGATAAACCATTTTTGTTTCATGATAAATTTTCTATATTTGGTATATTTTTCACAAAATGTAATAATTACATGATTTTATTCCATTCCATATTCATAATCACGCCCTTTGGTTGTGCCTTGATCAATTCCCAGAGCATCACATACTTTGGGGAATGATAGGGAATTTTTCATTTCTAAAGAACAAACATATCATGAGATACCTTAATAGAATTATAAGCCCATAACTCTATATATAGATGAAATCCTTGAAAAATGGTTATAATAGGGTATCCAATATGCATAAATCATCATATATTGAGATAATATGTTAATATCCGAAACCTCATCCAATGTTTAACATAAGCCGTTCTACTCAAAATATTATTAAACCATTAATAAGGATTCATCATCTTATTACCTAACACTCCTTTCCTAGAATATGATATATGAATCATATATTAAGTTTCCTCTACTCAATGTAATTATGTTTTGTATGTTTAATGTAAGAAATACTATTAGAAATCCCATACCTTTCACATGTCATTTGCGGTCTCTTTATCTTCAGTAGTATAACCAATACTCATACCACCTTCCTAATTCCATTTATGACATTTTTATTTAGTACATTGTTTTTTATAATGCGCCTAATTTAAACATCTAAAAAATTCAATTTTAACCAATTTATTTCTTATTCCCACTATTAACTAGGTCTAGAAAGCATACTGTGAAAAACAATTATCATAAAAACCCACACAATCCTAAAAAAATAATTATCAGATTTCTAAATTATGAAAACGTTTTAAAATCTATTAAAACATATGCTTATCATTAGTTAATTTTGTAGAAATATCCTTAAAATATACATAGGGATAACAATAATAATTTGTTATCATATTTTCTAAAGGTTGACTCCGTATTTCATTTGAAATCAACTGTAGCGATGTAGACATAACCTAAATGGACATTGCATCTTTTTAGTTGAATATTCCCCATAATAAAAATATTAATACATTAGGACCCCCACTATTTTAGTGTCTTTGGAGACTTGTAAACCACTATTCTAATTAGGTGAATGTTCTTGAACATTTTGATTAGTTGTCTTCCACTTTTTTACTCCTACCTAAAACCATTCTTCATAACCTAGTTAAAAGAAACATTAGAAAGGTTGAATAAAGATTATCAGTAAGGGTAAATAAAGGAGATTCAAATGAATAAAATTAGCATATGTGTAATTTAACATGATAATAACATTTGAATATCATACCCTACATATCAATGATCATATACATGATACATGGAATAATGATTCTATATTCATAATACATGAATCATAAGGGTGATAAATCTTCATAAATAAAACATGAATGATGGGATAATGTCATATAAGTGTGAAATCATAATAAATATATAAATCCATTTCATGTATCTAGGTTAACTAGAAATACCATAATAATTGTGGATCAGGACACATTTGTATCCCATATTGGACCAATACACACCTATTTCCCATTATGGATCATGACACACTAGTTTTACACTGTGGATCAGGACACCCCTGTTTCCCATTAAAGATTAGGACATACCAATTTTCCAATATGGATCAAGCCCATCAACTTATTTCCAATCATTATATCATGAGATATAAATATTATCCCAATATATTGGTGGGATATATAGGTTCCACCCATCACATAATGAAATCATACATAAGTGTTCGAGAGGATAATAAAATATTCATCATATCATCACTGATAAAATGATATGGGTTTTATTAACATCATATAATAACCCATGAAATGAAATTAGTATCATAAAAATTCCAATATGTTATAACAAGTGGAAAATATATAGGACTAATAATCATTTTATTGATGAATTACTCATGAAATAAACTAGTTCTCTATTTGATTTATCATGGTTTAACACGTTGAAGGGAAAAAGAATTCATAAACAACTTGTTGTCTAAAACCTAATCATCCATAGAAATAATAACAATGGATTCCATGGATACTATACCTAATAAATCATAAAAAATATCAAATTATGTCACCGTATATGGAGAAGGACTCTGAAATACCACATGAACATTTCTTAAGGAAAAATAAAATTTTATTAAAATTCTTTTTTAAGAAAAAAACATTTTCAATATATTTTTATTTATAAACGAACCTGAAAATTCATCAATTATGTTCTAAAAATAATATAAAACATTTATTGTGGAAATATCATTTTCAATTTGAAAAAATACTTTTTAGATCATAAAACGTTTTTAAAAACATTTTTTTTAAAAAATAGTTTTGAAAACATATAAATAAATATGTTAAATCATTGAAATCCTTTTTTTAAATATATCATTTTGAAAACATATCAAGGAATATTTGAAGATAATTTTAAACAATTTTTAAACATAAATTTTTTTTTTAATTAATATTCCCTTAAAATTGATCTTAAAGTATTATTTGAATCATTTTTGATTTTTTTAAACAAGGTTTTAGAGTAAAACATATTTATAATCAAAGAGAGAATCAAGGTAATACTTTTCATAAAAATAATTTCGTAATTATAATAATTAAAAGAGACATGAAAATTGATACCAAGAAATTAAGACATATTGAACAACAAAAAGAGTATAAAAATAATTATAATTATTGAGAGGTGCATCATATGATTAATTTATCTATAATCCTAAATAATCTCGACAACCGATTATATTATATCAATAAACTCTTACCATTTTGGTAACATTGAATTAGGAAACCCATGAAAGGATAACATTAAATTTAGTATAAAATATCATTACAATAAGTATATTCTTGTTATTAAATGTAAAATGGTATTATATACACCTTGTAAAAGAATATAGGTGCATAACATAACATTTGTCTCAAAGAAAGAAAAATTGATACAAAACTGCCTTAACGATTTGGTAAATATTGAACCATAAAAACCCAAGATATCGAGACAATAAAATTGATATTTAAATACCAAAAAATTTGAGGATATAAATTATAAAATATACTCACATGAATTATATACACCACAAATAATAAATGAGGGGTGAATAAGGCATATGTCTTATAGAAATAGCACTGAGACTATAAATCCACTTACAACTTCAGTAACATTGGAATCATGAGATCTGTGAAATTATTACAACATTGGAGACATTTATTTCCATTAAATAAACTAAACTCTTGATATAAAATTTTATATGGAAGAATATACTTAATAAAAAAAGAATAATTGATTAATATATAATATATATCATATAAAAAACGTGAGATGAGAAAACCCTTACCTTATGTATTGAATTTCCTCATACATGTTCAAATATCATGTATAATAATAAAAGATTATAATAAATCTATATAATGAACATATTATTATATATTATACCATTTATTATTTTATTATGGAGTTATATTTCCTATTAATTAAAAATTCAAATAAAAGTTACGTTTTAGGTAATAACCACTTTGTTTTTCATGTTTGTAATGACATTTTATTCTCGATTATTTTACTTATATCATGATTTAAATATTTCTAGATTTTAAAAAATGATATAAATATGATACAAATTCAGTTTATAATTATTTAAAAATATCTACAAAAAATAGAAATATTAATTTGAATACAGCATTCATGGAGATGGTAAGCAGTACATACTCATGAATGTTGTTTCCATTTTCTTGTCATGTTGAAATAAAGAATATAAAAGACATATATATATATATATATTAACATTATATTATAATTATTATTCCATATATATCATATAGGTTTTCCATGCCCATCCTTAATACATTCATTGTAAAGTGTCTACAAATCACAATACTTTGAGGGGGTGGTAATCCACAGGTCCACAAAAAATGATATTATATTCCCAAAAAATGTAAAGAATGAAGTAATGTGTTATATAATAATTAAATAATTATAAATACATCATAAATATCATAAATATCCTACAAAAATATTAAGTATATCATTATTACTAATCTTTACTGGTGTTAATGGAAGAAAGAATGAAATTGATTCATGAGGTGATATACCACTGTAAACATGAATAATGATTTCATAATTAAATAATAATACTAATAGTACATTGTAGTTTGGAAAAAATAGGATGTTAATGTCACACAATTTTTGGAAGGAACTCAAAACTGTGTGTCACTCAAGCCTAACATAGTGTTGTGTGTAGAAAAATCTATTCAAAGTGTGGTGTGTAATAAAATATAGGCTTGGTGTACCATATGACACAAGAATAACATGGTCTATTCATACAAAAATATATATATAAATATTTGTGAGAAATGAATAATATTGAATATAATAAAGTAATTCAATATTTTTTTTGTAAAATCTTAGGATGTTACACTAGAAGACCATATAGCCTTGAATACTATGGGGGTAAACTCCGAACACCATATAACTTGTTTTAAAATGACATGGAGGTTGTGGTACATGATAATTATGACAGCAGGTCCCACATGTGATGTATTCTATCATTTACATAGTGTAAAATAATTGTTACTTTCTATGTTTGGAATTTTTACATAACCAGGGGGACACATGTTTTGTACCCTATGGAACATTTCGTATAATATTCCCAAAATATATTAACTGCAGTTTATCCATGTTTGAACATAGTTTTATATGTTTGAGTAGTCCATCTTGAATGTTTTTCCAAATATAACATGATGGTGGACATACATTTTGAGACATGTATATAGAACCCGATGAAAAGAGAATGATCAACTACTTCATTATTATATGGATTAGGCTAGTATTCTAATCATTTTTGGTAAATGGTAACCCTACCCAATGACAAGATTATGTAAAAATGTAGTTCCTTCTCACTATCCCTATGTAGGGATGGTTATCATTTTCTTGGATTGGGAATATGATCTTATATATATGGGATTAGTATCTCCCTAATATAATGATATTGGGTAAGGAATGAGATACTCTATCAGATTCAGTATCCTATTCTTTACTAAAAGGGTGTAGGATCCAACACTATATGTATTGAGAGGTTAAATAAGTTGATAATTTTCTGGGATTAATGATCAAAGGAGGCATAAAAATTTTTTTGTCTAGCTTTTTAGAATGATACAATATATTGTGACTTGGAACCTTTTTATGATTATGTATTATCTCCTCTTTCATTAATCTATTGATTATGGTTAGGATAGGACTTATATGTTTTGAAATTATTTCTATAAAAATTTATGGTCATCCTATGATGTATGTATATACTCAACCCTTCATGGGATCTACCTACACATTTTGTGCCTTTTACAAATGATATGAAGTTTTATTGGGAACTTAATAGACCAAGTGTCAATAGTGTGAAGTATCTCTTGTTTTCAGTGTAAGAATGAAAATGGATACATTTGGTAGGTTTTTCTGTAGAAAAAAAACTCTTATCAATTTTTAGGTTGGTCCTATTATGCTATTTATAGTATTTTATTTTATCAAATATATTTTGATTATTTATCATCATTCTCAATTTTGGGTAGATAGAGGTCATTCATGTATTTATTAATCTAGTTGTTTAAATTTTTCATTATTCTAGTATTTATGGAGACGTGTTTGTGTAAATATAGTTATATTAGGGTAATTACACCCATGTGTGTGATATTTCTACACAATGTTTTTCACTAGCCCCTAGAATATTAGAAGAAGGATTAAGGTAAAACACTCCTCCTTCAACCAATATAGGAGTGCCCCGATCAGTCAGGTCATGTCACATATCTCCATAGAGAACTGAAATTAATTATTTAATCAAATAATAATTAATTAACTCAACTGATCAACACCAAATTAATTTAGGTATAAATAAGGAAAATATCATCAGGTGGCATCTCATTGTTGAATCCTAATAGAATGGTGTGTAAATCACATCTAAAATAAATTCAGACCCAAAAAATGGTGTGCAACCACATGCCTTATCCTCTACCAAACATCCTTTTGCATTGTTCTGAGAAATCCCAATAATTATAAATAGGATGAAATATACAATATAGAATTTGTATAAAATATCTAAATTTTCCCATTGATGTTATAGAGTAAAAGGACGATGGTGAATGGGGGAAGTGAAGAGATGAACCAAACATAGATCATCCTAACCAACACTACAAAATCCACCTATAGTAAAGAGGGATAAAGGGGAATAAGTAAGTGGTGGCCTCCCATTTTTATTTGAATATCTAAAAGAAAATATAGGGAATTCATTTTTTATACATTTTAATCATTTAAATAATTTATTCATATTATAATAAAATCAATATAGTGGAAATTTGTGACATGACCATATGTGTCATGACACAACAACCCTTCATAGGGAAACAAAATACAATGCTCAACTAATGCTTCCACATGACCATATGTGTCAGAACACAACAACCCATTCTAGTGACCCATAAATATTACTGATCACTGATAATAATAGGATCACAAGCATCACAACAAAACCATCTCTACCACGGATAACCCTTCTCTAACTCTAGAATTTAATCTCATACAACCATTATTCCATGAAATAACCCATAACTATACAATTCATGATAAAGAAGTTAAAAATTATGAAAACAACATCATGTTTTATATAATAATTGAAATGGTAAAGAAATATTTTTGTAAACACAATTTTAATTATTGGGTTTTGGTTATGGAAACCTTTATTGGAAAATAATTTACGACCAATAGAAGGGGGAGTACCATTGGAATAATGTATATTGGTCTAGATAAAGATAGAATTCATGATAAAAAATTATAAATATTTTAATGGAGTATGTTTAAAATTTATATTGGATGATGTTTTAAGATAGTATAACCAGAAGTATGAATTTAATATAAAATGGAATGTTGAGATCGAGTCATCATAATAGATCATCAAAAGTGGGAATAATATAATAGTATAGTTGGATGATGTGGTGGGTGTCTTTGACCATGTTAAGGGTTAGTCTAAGAATATAGGCTTAGGTTGAACACATCCCGTAAATATTGGATGGAAAATACTATCAGACATACTGGTTAGATACAATTATTTATTATTGGGATGAATCATCCATTGGAAACATAATCGTAAATTATAATTATACATTGATTTCATTAAATTTAAGTAATGAAGAATTCCACCCATATATTATGACGCAATTATGAACTATATTTTTTTGTTCATTTTCCCATCAACATTGCTTTCAAAAATTTCTTCTGATGATATTTTTTGTTCTATTGTCTATATGTTTTGATGTTGTGTGGTTTCTTGAGTGTTATTATCTTATAATATTTAGGGGTAAAAACATTGTTCCACATTTTTAGACATTTTTATCATGGTACGATTTGGTGGATATACCATTTCGTAGTTTTATAGAATGTTGGTCATGTAACCAACATGTTGTACCACAACACGGATGGAGTGTTCCAAATAGATAGGCTATGGTGAAATTGATTCATATCATAGTTTAGTAGAATTATTCATCACTTTTACATATAGAATAAGTTCAGTAATCAGTTATTGATATCTCACTCTATGTTTTATAGATATAGAGGGAGTACACAATTTCTAGAGAAATGGTGTTTAGTGATAATAGGGTTCGACTAAAGAAGTTCAACGAAATGGATTTTCGATTCTAGAAGCTGTAGACGATGAATTTTCTTCTACATAATGTCATTAATCATTCATTGATTGGTTCCAAGATGCATGAAATGAATGAATAAGATTGGTAGATGATTGATAATAAGGATTTATGGTTGATTTAGATGTCCCTCACCCAAATCATGGATTTCAAAAAATTGGTGGTGAAAACCACTTCAAAACTCCTAATTAACATTAAATATATGTTTATGAAATGAATAATAATAAAAATGATATTATTGTTATGGGAAATATTTTATATGTGTATATCAGAAGAGATTTATGCTTCTAATCACACTAACAACATTAACATGATCAAGTGTATGTTAGATTTAGTGAAGTAAAACATTAGAGATCTGAAAATGGGTATCCTTATAGTATATTTTCACATGGATCATGGCGCGGCGAGGTTGTATTGGATCTCTATGGCTCCGATGTCTCTAGTGGGGTTTATTGCAGGTTCCAGAGTGGCTCGAGGGAGGGGGATCTCTATTTTCTGGTCTCTCGGTGGTGGTTTTTTCATTGTGGTTTGATTTCTACTTTGGTTGGTTTGTGATGTTTTGGTTTTTGGATTGCGGTGGATGGTTTGTGCTGTCGTTGGCGCGGGAAAAGCACTGCTCCTGGTTATGCGGGTTCCTCTCCCACTATTGCAGTGAGTTCATCTGATTTAGCATCTGGTGAGGGTTCTTATTTTTCTTGATTTTATCAGTTTCATCCCAGAGTGGCGCTTCTGGTATGGTCATCTTGGTTCCCCTCCCTGGCAGTTCTCCTTTGGTGCATTTGTTGGGCCTTCCAGCCCTAGGTGGCACTGGCCAGACATCCTTCAACCTGGAGGGCCTGCCCATTGGTTTCTTACTGTTGTGGTGTCGAGAGTGGATTGTGGAAATGGTGTGGCGGGACTTGTTCTAGAGTCAGAGAGGAAATATATGACGGTGATGTTGTTTTTTGATGTTTTAATGCAGATGTTGGACTTGATCACCAGGTAATGGTCCTAGAAGAGGTTCAGAGTTTTCGGTTCACCTATGCATAACTGTTTGGATTTGGATGTTTGAGAGGGTATGATGAGAGCCATCGGATCGGGCTTGTGCTTTGACACATGACACTTGTTTTATGAACAACCATGTAATTGTGGAGAGCTACATCATGAATCATACACTGGGGAGGGACCATTCCAAGGTTTCAGTCTGGGTATATTCTTCCACCTTCGGGTTGTGATTTTTCTTAAGTATATGATGTCGGGGTTCCCCCTACATCCCTTAAAAGGGGTTTTATTATTAATAATAAAAAACATTTAAGGCCTTTGGGACATTGGATGGATGGATGGATGAATTATGTAATGTTATTGTCATAATAATATTAATGAATATATCAGTGTTTTAAATAGGGAAGAAGAAAGAGGACATTTACAAGATCAGAAAAATCACGTTAAGGGGAATGAAAGGAGGATATAGAGAAGTTATGTTTTAGAGGAAGATTCTACCATATATTGAGATTAATTGAAGAAGGACCACCTAAAAATTGATTCATTAAAAGGGGAGAAGGTATGTGAATCTTATGTCAATTAATATAAGAAGCTTTCTACAAAGTGATGCTAGTTTATTAGTGTCTTGGGTGATAGGAAGCACAACATAATTGTTTTCTGTATTCCAGAGAGGGAGTACGAGAAATCATACATTTTAATGGTTGGTAAGGGTTCATATTATGGATGAAAATTAGTTTTGAGATCATCAAGCATAACAAGGAAGGGAAGGATACTGGAGTTGAATAATGTGAAAAACATACTAAGGCTAAAGAAAAACATAATATCGTTGGGACAACATGATGAAACAAGTTTCTATACAATGTTTATAGATGGTTTTTGGAAAACATTTCCATGGATCCATTTCATAATAAAATGAGTAAATGATGTGAATCTCTTCCTTACAGGTTCACCATATGGAGTAATAAATTCTATAGCATTAAATTTTGTGAAGTTATGGATTGATCATTTTGACCACCTTAGTGACAAGGAGATGAAAATCCTTGATGAAAAAAGATCTTCAAGCATGGATTTCAGATAATGTATGTATTTAATATTAAAGACATAATGAAATGATTCTTCTTGAAATAAAGGGAAAACACCAACGAATTGGATGACTAAGTATGTTCACAAGAACATTATGGGATAACTCTAATACATTCTCATGGAGGCTAACTCTTCAATATATCACTCATAAATGATTGCACGTCAAAATTGTGGGTGTACATTCTAAGGAATATGTACAAGGTGTTAGACACATAACTCTAATTTATGAATATAATGGAGAAATATTCTTTTTTAATAATTAAGTACTTACAATAAAAAAATATTAGGGAGTTTAAAAGTAGAAAATTCAAGATGTTTTACTGGTGGAAGGATATTTAATTTGAAAAGGCCATATCGGGGATTCCAAAACAAAATCAATTTATAAGGATGATGAAACATATAAGGGAAGAAAAGGATAAGATTATATGATTTCATGTAGTGTTTCCCAAGGTATTTTGGTGGAAGGTAATGAATTATGGACTAAATTTGACTACCAGAGTCCATCATCTCCAATTAGTCAGCACATTCTATAGATATATTGTTATAAAATGAAGGTTTATTTCAAACACCTAAATATATTAATGGAACTTGAATATGTTAATGTTCATGATAAGGATAAACATAATTTTGTGGTTAAATATAGAGAATTATATATTGTTTTATAGGTTGAAGAAGATATTGTATTTAAACATTGGTAGTGTCATGAACCAGCATGGGTACCCTTGTTACCAGATAACCGAGATTATCCTGGCATTTCCCAAAGGGTGTTTTCAATACCCATGGGTTTCTGACTAGAACCTGGAATCAGACTACAAGAATGTGGTAAAAATTTTGCACAGGCATTGTAGATGAAGATAGGTGAGTCAGTATGCATACAAGAATAACCACATAGGGAGTAGTGTACTAGATGTCTAAGGGGTGAATAACCATAATGTACTACATCAATGTACTATAAAATAGGATAAAACCCCAAGGAATAATGTATGTAACTCTCCAAGCCCAAGTATCAATAGCTACAATCACATATTAGTGGTGACATACAGTTTCTCAAACCTGGAAGAATATAATCTACAAAAAACTAAAGGAACATATAGGTTATGAGGTAAAATGATGGTAGGGTCTCACCAAGGATTCTAAAATAATATTCCAATATTTAATTAACAAAATAAAGTAATCAATTTTTATAAATTATTATTTTAGTTCATTGCATAATTAAATAACATACATGCTTTACATTTCAAATGATTGGAATGCTTCAAATAAAAGGTGTAAAAATAGTTTATATAAAACAATATATATATATTTGGATGGAAAGTGTAAAATAATTTATAATAAATAATGTAATTTATTTCAAATACAACAATGAGAAACTTGGTAATCTTCTGAGACATATGATCATTCTAGGCTATGAGATCCTCAAACACTCTAATGTGATAATTAAAATATCTGTACCCACATATCCCTCTAACACTAGCTAAATAAAACTCTTTATCATACCAATAAAGATGTAACCTTCTGTACTGGGTTTTATTTTACTTCTAATGTGTCAAAAAAGAGTTATATACAAATAAGTCACTATCTATAAAATATTCCACGTTCATTAATAAAATACAATGATGAGAAATTTATTATAAAAATATTTAAAATACTATTAATCTCATTCCATATTTCTAATATTCCAATTTCCATTAAAAAACCAACATATCGGTTATTAATAAAAACATGATTTTTCCGAGATAAGACAAATGGGGTTTTTTCAAAAACATATGAAGAATTTTTTCCCAGACATAACTATGAAATAAATTTCAACAAATCAATTCCATTATATAAATTCCAAAAAAATTCATCGATTTCACAAACACACCCCAGTTCCATTCATTTTAGGGGTTTTCCCCATTTTATTTCAAATCAAATACAAATCCTCTAATTCAATGGAATTTGGTTTTTAATATACCAATTGAAATCAGTTTCAAGAAATTGAATTTAAATAAATCAATTGAATTTAAATCAATAAATTAAAGGTTAATAAAATTTTGCTTTCATAGGGGAACCACCTATCTTTCAAATAGAAACATAAGGCCCTCAATGGAACCTAAAAACAATATGATAGACATAGAAGATCTAGGAAATCATCTTATAAACAAGATTCAATCAACATGGGGTTTAGATCCATCATTCACAAGATGATCTATCAAACTCCAAGGAGGTAAAGAGAAGAAGATGAAGAGATAGGGATAACACTTATCTCTAAATTCACAACATAATCATAACAATGTTCAATTGTTGGAAAAAAAATTACCGTGAAGTGTTTGAGGGATCCAACATTCTCATGGGGATGAATATTGGGTCAAGAGAAAGGAATTTTGGAGGGAAATAAATATAATTTTTATCCAGTATTACTGTTTAAAAACAACACTCAAGACTTTACATGATGTGTAACCAAATCACACATTGTTTAATTGAAAAATTCAAACAAATCCAAAAAAACCCCCAATAACATTTTTGTATAATTGAATTTATTATTATTTTATAATTTAAACTTCATGTGACCATATTACATGATGTGTAAATCCCTGAAAGGCTGCAAAACCAATTGGTTTTATGAAATAAATACTAAAATCTTAAATAATAACAATATAGGTAGCCTTGTAATTCCTTCTTAGAGCTACCCAGTTAATAAAATATAGGAAACCACAGCAAGTACTAAAACATACTTGTAAGTAAGGTAATGTAATTTTACAACCTACCCACAATAAAAATATTATGTCCCTTGAAATCTGGTTAAGAATATTCCATATCAAAAAGCTATATCCACCGATCTATCGTTAATTACTCACACTACCATGTCTCATGAGAATCAAAACCATTATGTAGAACATATACCCAAGGTATCATCATCTCTCAATGTACTATGGTTTCATAATTTACTGTCTTGACTCTCTATTCCTCCATAAATAAATCAGGTTCAACCTAAAGATCACTCCAGCTCAGAACAAGTGATGGATCAGATAGATAATTTTATTTAGGATATACATGGAACATGTCATGTATCAATTCCAGCTATGATTGAAGATCTAAACATTAAGAAAATTTCTCCTCCTACTCAACAACCTCAAAACATACAAAAAATTGAAAAGAAAGATCAATTTTCCTCCCAAGAAATCATTGACCAAACCTTGGTGAAATAGTCAAGAACACATACTCACTACATTATCAATGATAATGATCAGTATAATACTTATATTAGATTCATTTTTGCAACATTATCTACTGAATCAAATGAAACATAACTTTCTTATCTTGAACCAAGATTAGTCCAACAAAGGATCACTCATCAATATCGGACCAACACAATGGAGATATAAAAGTTATCCCATAAAAAGCCTCAAAAGTATCTTTTATAATCACATACTGGCCACATTTGTTATAAAAAACTCAACCAGTCCCAGATTGTTATACCAAGATCCCCCAAATTTGAGAATGCATGTGAAAAGAATATCCTCAAAAATCTATACAGTTCTTTATATATTTCCATCTGAATGACGATAGTATTCCATAATCTAACAAACCAAAGATCCCAATTACTCTTGAAAGTCTCTTAGAAAGAAATAATTGAATTGAGGATCCATATCAGATACTAAAACTGATGGAACTTCGTTAAAATACACACTCTCTTTCACATAGAGATTAACCAACTCCTGAAATTTTCTTGTATGAATAATGGGTACAAAGTGAGAAAATTTTGTCATCCAATTGATCACAACCAATAAAACATTATTATTCATATGAGTACCTTGAAACCCAACCAAAATGTATATTGAGATCTCTTCCCACTTCTATGTAGGTACTGTAAGTGGATAAAACAAAAGAAAAGGTTGATAGTGCATGACCTTGAACTGTTGGCATGCATAACAATGAAAGAGAAATTCCACAATACCTTGTGTCATACCTGGCCATCAGGATCTAATCCACATTTCAGATAAAATATTCATCATTCCTGGGTGCACTACCCAATGATAATTATGGAAATCCCAAATCACAACATTCCATACTACTACTTGCATAACCTGGATACTCTGACAACATAAAATTCCTTCGATGGAGAACGACCAGTCAACAATAGTCTCCCCACCATAAATAAAATATATAATGTTAAAGAACCCTTCATCAATATTCTATTCCAGAAGGATCATCTAGAGAATATTTGATGTGAAGTGAACATTGGCGAAAGAAACTTCAGCCCTCGTTTCCCAAACTCCAATGTCCAACAATCCAAAAATAGCCATCAAGTTCCAGTATTCCAATGATTCAGTCACTCCCTATATCCAGAGCTAATTCTTATAGAATCAATAATGACATTACATTTACCAAGGGTATAAGAGATCTAAAAATCAAACGATTGTAGGTACTCCACCCAACACCTCTACTGGGATTCAAATATTTTTTAGAGTAGATATATCTCAAGCTCTTGTGGTATGAAAACACAGTAAACCATTATTTGTAAATTTAATACTACCAACTCTTATGATTATAAATCATAGAAACATGTTCAAGGTCATAGGCCATGTAAATATTCTTGTGTGGCCTAAGCTTTCAAGATCCTTATGAAAAGACATGATCACCCTACATAATAAAGCAACCCAAACCCGAACCTCATACATCACAGAAGACCACATTTCCATAAACAACCTCTAGAAGAGTCAACACCAGCATAATAGTCAAAAAAAATTTCACATCAACTAAATAATTCTGAATTTTTTCATCCTATTAAAAAATTAATCCCTTCTAAGTTAGATAACGAATGGGAGAATCCAACTTTGAGAAGTCCTTAATGAAATGGAGATAACACATAGCTAGACCCAAGATTATTTGAATCTTGAAAACATTTCATGGTTTTTCCCATGTCATAAACGCTTAAACTTTTTAGGATCAACTAAAATATGATTTTTTGAAACCATGTGTCCTTAGAAATTAACTCCCCAAATCCTGAAATATGATTTTGAAATATTGTCCGAATGATGGTGATTTTCAACAATGTCATAATGTCACTCAAATGATGCACATGATCCTCCCTGGACATAGATTAAATGAGGATGTCATCCAAAAAGACTACAACTAGGGTATCAAGATACTCATGGAATATCCTGTTCAATAAATGAATAAAGATAATAGGAGAATTTATTAGACCCAATGTCTTTAAATGGTACTCATAATGGTCATACCTACTCTGAAAGGATGTTTTAAAAATGTCATATTCTTTTATCATCAACTGATGGTAACTAGATCATAGATCAATCTTCGAGAAGAACATTCCCCATTTTAACTAATAAAACAGATCATCAATCCATGGAAATAGATACTTTTCTATCATAAATCTATTTATTTTTCAGTAATCAACTCAATGAAAAAATGAACCACCAACATTCATTGCATAGAGAACTGGTGCCACCCAAGTAGAAACAATCTGGAATATACATCCTTTCTATATAATACTATCCAAATGAATCATGAACTCACTCATTTCAAATGGTGGAATGTTGTAAGATATAATATACACTATTTTATTACCTAGTACTAAATAAATAGAAAAATCTACCTCCCATACCATCAGAAAACTAGATAAGTCAAAAGGAAACTTTTTAGGAAACATGACGACCACTGGAGGGAAATCATCGATCAAAGATTTTCACTATGGATCAATGGTGAAATAATATATCAATTTCCCTAATTATGGATAATATGGTCTATATATAATCAAAATTGGGTCCTATTCTCCTTGAAATATATAGAATACACCATATGGTGTTGTAGAGAAAACCCATTGGAGATAACAATCAATCTGCTATTTATTGGAAATGATCCAATCTTTCTCAAGTATGATTCCAAGTAGTTTCATGTTGGGAACCAGACAACTCCAAGAAATCTCGACATCTTCTAATGTGAAATTACAAGAAGGACTATAGTTTCCCTTCAAACTCTTTTTTCCATGAATAATAATAATATCCATTACATAAGGAAATTTTTTTATAGGAAGATATAGTAGATAAATAATATGGGTTGTAATGAAGGAATGAGATACACCAGTATCAAATAAAGTAGTCATTAATGATGAAGCTATTGGGATGGTGCCTCTCATAGTAACTTGACCCATATTTTCATCCTATGGAGAGTCTTACACTTTTAAAGAATATTTATTCTAGATGACTATGGATGAAATAACTTTTTCCATGAATAATTTGATTATAGTACATTTTGAATAGGCGATGATGATCCCGTGCCACTATGAGGTGTATAAATGACATGAACGAACTTTGAAAAGTGAACCATTAATCTGCAAGATCCAAAGATCCTAGGTGCCTTAGTGGAAACCCTCTTCTAATTCCTAGTCTCACCACACTGGTAACAAATCAATGGACCTATTATAGGAACTATTGGATGTCTATAAAAACCCCATTGTCGAGTAACACTATAAGAATCATTCTGATTTTGATTTCCTTGAGAGGAATTTACAATACCACTGAGAGAAAAAATAAATCCAGAAAACCCTGACTTGCCATCCTTGTCCATTATGACCATCAATGCTCTATCCAGAACATTATCTTAAGAAGGAAGATTTAACAAGAAAAATTGAGATTGAATATTAGTTGGAATTCCTAACATGAACCATTGACTCTTCAACTTCTCATTTGATGATATATTAAGAGATAACATCAATGGATCATTAATAATGTTCTCATACTACATAAAAATTACTTTAACCTTATCAAGTTTGAAGAGCTCAAAATCCTTAGCTAACAACAGCAGATCTAGATAGAATAGTTTGGTGAAATGATCCTTCACATCTTTCCACTATACTCCCTAATGATTGTTCACCATTACCATCGAGTCCCACTATCTCCTACTTGGTTCCTCCAGCATGAATGCGGAACACTTCACCTTTTTCTCCACATGTTTCTTGATGAATTAAAATAATCACTCCATCCCAACTAACCATTCCTAAGACTATTATAGATCATTTGAGCCTTTAAATGTTGGAGGATCCTTGTGAAGGAACTCTGATGAATGATTCTGGATAACATCTCTCTAAGGATCCCCAGCTAGAGCTTGAAAGGGAACTGGTGCAGGTGCACATCCCAGAGCATGGATAATATACACAATAACCTCAACCATACTCGGGTCTACAAAAGGAATTTCACTCTATGGTTCATCATTAGCTTCAACCTGGATCTAATGTTCATGTCTTCTAAGAGGCATGATGCTACAAAACATTGACAAACAATTTTAAATACATTATATTAACACTCAAACAAATCAACAAGGTCAATTTATCCTAATAGATGGACATCATGTTTTGAATTTTAATGTATCCAAACGAAAATTAGGGAAAAGATTATAACTAGTCCCCAATATGCCTTTCCCAAACCACCCCAAGTGAATTATGGTTTGTTATTATGAGAGATGGCTAGACACTGAATTGAAACTACATCCTAAGTCACAACTAGATTACAAAACTACATACTAACATCAAGGAAATATGAAAATCCTATAACATTTTTTATACTTTATCACAAACTCTCATAGGTATCCAAGTAACAATAAAAACATTCAAATATTGACCTATCCTTAAGGGAATTCATGATCCCCATGTGATGGAGACTAGTACCTAGAATCATACTCAGGAAAGCGGGTACAATTTTTCTAAAAAACATTGTAATAGAAGATAAAAAAGTATGCATGCATAAAATAAAGACTCCATAAAGAGTAGTGTACCTGAAGTCAAATAGGTCAAACCCCCCAAATTACAACAGTTTACCAGAAAAAATATAAAATCCCATGTCCCAATCAGTAAAACTCACCATGCCCAAGGATCAACAAATAATAACACCTCTTTGTGGAACCTTACCCTAGCTCAAAACCCAAAAAAGATAATATACAAATACCTGAAGGAACATGTCTGGTGTGAGCTCAAATCCTAATAGGGTCTCACCAAGGATTCCATAATAAGATTCCGAAATTTAATTAACTAAATAAAGATTTAAATTTTAATTAACAGGTATGGAAATTAAGGGTGTAATTAAGAAAATTAATTATTTACATTTCACATGATAGAAATAATTTAAACAAGTGGATTAATATAAATTTTATGTAAAATTGTTTTTATAAATTAAGTAGGCATGTATAAAACATTTTACAATAAACAATGGAATATATTTCAAATACAACAATAAGAAACATGGAAATTTTCAAAATGATATGATTGTTATATGCTATAGGATTATCACACACTCAATTATGATCAATGAAATATTTGTATACATGCATCCCTCAAACATTCACCAAAGTTGAATTGTCAACATCCCAATGGGGAAGTGACCAGATTCAGTAGGTTTTGTTTTAGTTCTAAAGTATCTAAATTTGTGATATCCCAATAAATCAAAAACTACCTAGGATTTCACATGATCTAGTAAGAAAAAATAATGTATAATTTATTTTAAAACAATTAAAAATAATATTCAATGCATTATATATTTAAAATATTTTATTTTATATTTATTAACCAACAAACATGTTTTAAATCAAATCATTTGTTTTCCACAATAAAACCACTGGGCTTCTATCAAACCCATTTTAATCCATTTTCAAAAAAATTAATTTAAAATACATTTCAAGAAATCAATTTCATAATTTAAATTCAGTAATTTAAATTACAAAATTCACTATAAGATTCACAAAAGAACTCCAATTCCTTGGAATTAGAGGTTTTTCCCCACATCATGCCAAATAAAATTGAAATCCCATAATTTAATTGAATAGAATTTTTAATAAAACAATTAAAATCATTCTCAAGAAATTGAATTTAAATTAGACAGTTTAATTTATATAATCATTTCAGGGTTAGTGAAATTTTTCATCCATAACAGAACCAACACACATTCTCATAGAGACACAAAGACCACAATAAAACTAACCAATAAGAATGAAGGTGAAAAAGATCTAAAACCTCAACCTAGAAACAAAGTTCAATCAACACAGAGTTTCGATCCATCAATCTAAAAATGATCTACCAAACTCCAAGGAGGAAAAGAGAATGATATTAAAAGATAGAGATAATGCTTACCTAGAATGTGACACCATTATTAAAACCTTATTCAATTATTGAATAAAATGATCCATAAGGGTTTGAGGGTTCATAAAACAGATGGTCATAGAACTTGGGTTGAGATAAATGAATTATATAGAGGATGAAATAGAATTTTCAGATAGGATTCCAATTTAAAAACTACACTTGGGAGTTTACCTGACATGTATCCCAATTACATATCGTGTAACCAAAAATTCCAAAAATCAAATAAAAATGAAAATATATTTTTTAAAATAGTAACCATTATTATATAAGAATTTATACATCATGTAACTATATTACATGATGTGTATATCCCTTAAAAGATGAAAACCAATATGGTTTATTTTAAAAATCCAACAAATATCTGACATATAATTATTTGTATCCTACTAATTCCTTATCATCCCTACCCAGATAACAAAAAAGGAAAAAACACGACAAGGTTTAAAACATACCTATGGGAAAGGTAACATAATATCAAAAACACTCAACTATATAAAATTCATGTCCCTATAAATCATGTCAAGAAGAATCCATTTTGAAAAAGTGAGGTCACTACTCTTTTATTAGTGCCTTGCACTCCCATGCCTCATAAGAATTAGAGATATGCTACCATAGAACATGAACCAATGGTATTTCCCTCCCACCAAGTAACTTGGTTTCAGAATCCACTATCCTTATTGGATGTTCAATGATGGATAACTAATGTTTTACATCAAGATCACTCCAGTTCAGAACATGAGTTGAATTAGATTGATACTTTTACAGTTGATATACATGGAACACAACATATATCGACATTAGTTGTGGTTGAAGTGATAAATGATAAGAAACTATCCCCACATTCTCAACAACCTCAAAAGGTTAAACCAAATTAAGGGAAAGATTCTATTCCTCCAATGTTGTCGATGACCCAACTGAGGTCAATCAATCAAGAAAAAATGGTCACAAGTTGAAAATTATGATGGTATGTGATGATGATCTATATAATAATTATACCAGATATATTCAATCATCATTATTTGACGAATAAACTGAATCTTTTCTATCATATCTTGAACTAAGCTATGTTCAACCACTAAACATTCACCAATCTTCTACCAAATCAAACGAGACCTGTAAGGCCGACTAAAAAAGGCCTAAAAAAGAGCCATTCTGGTCAAAGAAATGTAATTATTGTCATAATAAAACTCAACTATTACTAGATGGTCATCCCAAGAAACATGAATGTTTTGAATGGATGAACGGTGCATGTCTTCAATAATATATATAGATAATTCTGTATAGACATCAATCTATGGATAGTATTCCATACTCAAACGGACCTGAGATCACAGGACCACTTGAAATCCTCTTTAAAAGAGATATGTGAAATGAGGATCCCTATCTGATTCTATATCAGATGTAACAACCTAAATATGAAAATACTATTTCGCATAGAGATTTCCCAACTGCTCATCTTGGGTTGCATCTTGAATGGATACAATACGAGTTGATTTTGTCAACCTATCAATGAAAAACCATAGAAAAGTATACTTTATCTAGGTATGTGGTAACCCAACCACTAAGTATATTGATATCTCAACCAACATACTAGTAGGAATTGGATGTCTTTAAAGAAATCCTAAAGGTTTTTGTTCCTTAACCATAAACATTGGGAACATATAACAATGAGAGAAAAATTTAGCAAGGCCCCATATATATCTAGCCATAAGAATATATTACTAATGACATATAAAATATTCATTGTTCATGGGTTCAAAAACCACTGAGTAATATGGTAATTTCCAATAACATCTTTTCTTTCAACTAACAGTAAAACAAGGGGACACTAATAACCCAAAATGTCCTTGACAGAGAATGACTATTCAACCACGGTCTTACCATAACAAAGAGTGTCTCTAATTATATAGATCTCATCATCAAAGTATTTTTACTAAAGGAACATCTCAAGAACAATTTTAATGAACTAAAAAATGGGGAAAACAAACCTCATCCCCTACATCCCAAACTCCAATATGAAACTGTAAAAAATCATCCATCATGTTCCACTGTTATGATGATTTATTCACTGCCTAGGTTAGATGTTTCCTGACCAAAAAATCTACAATGGAACTCTAGTTCACTAGGGTATAGCTGATGTCAAAATCAAAATATTTCATTTATTCCACCAAACACCTCTAGGAGGGAATAAATTTTTTTGAGACAAGATACAACTGAAGATCATGTGATATAAAAATAGGGTAAATGTTAATCTGTAAAGGTAATGTTTCCAACTCTTAAGCAAGTGTATCCCAACAATTTTTTCAAGTTCATGGGTCAGGTAATTATTCTCATATGGACTAAGCTTCTGAGATCCATAATAATAACATGATCATCCTCCATAAGATCAAAACTCAATCCCAAACACGAAACATCACAATATTCCACATTTCCCTAACCTACCTCTAGAAGAGTCAACATCGCCGCACCATTAAAAAGGCATTTCAACACAACAAACTAATTTGGATCTTTTTTACATAAAGAAGCTTTAATTCCTTCTGAGTTAGTGTAGACATCATAGAATCCAAAATTGATGATTCATTAGTTATCCAACAACAATAACCACGTAGAACCAAGTGTCTCTAAATCTCTAAAATATTTCGTAGATGTTCCCATGTCATAAAATCCTTTACCCTTTCAGGAACAACTAAAAATACCATGCCCTAACACCATGTGTCCCCAAAATTTTACTTCCCAAATCTATAAATCACATTTTCAATACTTGCTGTATGGACAGATTTTTTTCAACAACTCAAGAACTGCTCTAAAATTAACCAAATGATCCACCTCTAACATAGAATAAACAAGGATTTCATACAAAAAGATAGCCTTACTGATATCATTGTTTTCATGGAAAACTTGTTTTATTAAATCTGTAAAGACTACATTAACATATTTTAGACCAAATGGAATGAAAAGGTATCGATAATTCCTCAACCTGATTGGAAGGATAGTTTTCTGAATGTAGGATTATTTTATCCTCAATTGATGGTAAATAAATTGAAGATAAATATTTGAGAACCACCACCTATTTCAACTAATAAAATATATCATCAATCCATGAAAAGGGATACTTTATTTTTACTATGAATCTATTTAGTTTTCCATAATCAACCCAAAGGAAAAGTGAACCATGATTTTTCATAGAAAAGTGAACTATAACCATCCATTGTGACACACCCATTCATATAAATCCTTTCTTTAGAAGATCATACAGCTAAATATTCAACTCTCCCATTTCATCTAGTAACATGTGGGAATATGTAATAAACACTCGTGGATTAACAATTACTAAATCTATAGAAAATCCCACCTCCCATACCAGTGAAAAACCAAAGAAGTCTTAAAGAAATACATTTGGAAACTCTACATCAACTGGAGGGAGATCACCACTCAGATATTCCCAGTACAAGTTAAAAAATAACACAAATATCACTTTCCCCTACTCTAGATAAGATGTTCCAACTCTACTAGACCTTGTGTACCATTCTCCTTGAATGATAAAGAATACACCATCATGTTTATTAATGGTTGCCGATAAAATAAATTATCAATCCAGGCTATATGGGTAATGATCCAATCTATTCCGAATATGACGTTAGTGGTTACATGTAAAAAACTATAGAACAACAGGAAATATCAAAATCCAATAAGGATAAATCACATGAGGGTCTATAGAAGACTATTTCACTGTTTATTCTAAGGGAATTAATAGTATATATTACATAAGTCAACATATAATGAAGAAGATTTTGAATATTGACAATATGTTTTGAAATAAACAAATTAGATGCACTAGTATCAATAAAAGAATTCATTAATGACGATGCTAGAGTGATGGTACATCCTACAGTCTCTAAAACTGTATCTGATTATTCTAAAGACTCTACCACTCTGTGAAAAAGCCTTGTTCTAGATTTCTATGACTATAAAACCTTTATGCTTGAATCACCTGATTGCATCATATTTTTAACCGGTGTTATTGAACTTGTCGAACTATGTGGAGTAGAATGGACATTGAAAAACTTTTTTATGTGACCTTAGCATCCGCATGATCCACTAATCTTGGGTTCCTTAGTGGAAAACCTCTTCAAATTCCTAGGTTTACAACATTAGTAAAAAAATCAGAGGGAATATATCAAGCACTATAATAGGTCTGGAAAATACTTGTTGTCGAGCAACATGGTGTGAATCATCATCCTTATTTTTTCATTTATAGGAATTCATAGTACCACTAGAGAAAAAAGGAAGTCTTTACAACCCTGACTTTCCAGCTTTGAACATTTTGACCATCAATTCTCTATCCCGCATATCATCATAAGAATCTAGCTTCACTAAGAAAACTTGATTACAAATATTTTCTCGAAGTCCCAACATGAACTGTCAGGTCTTAATCGTCTCATTTGATAATACCTCAGGTGTAAAATGAACTATCTCAAAAAATGGTTCATATACTCTATCATGTTTCTTTAAGCCTACAAAATTTTGAAGAACTCTAATGCCTTGGATAAAAACATAATCTCAAGATTGAACTAGTTAGTGATAACTAAATTGAAGTCTTTACAATGTAAGTCTTCATGTATCCTCACCCTCCCCATAATGTACGAAAATTTCTTGCAATGTCCCTATAGTTGGAAGGTGTCACAAATCACCTTGATCTCCTTAAGTGTATCCAAGAACTCAAATAAACAATTACTCTTGGTTTACCATTCCTCAGCCTCTTGAGGATCATTGTAGCCTTCAAACTCTGGTAGATTTTGGCGAAGGAACTCATACAAATGATTCTGGATAATTTCTATATGAGGTTCCCCAGATGGGGATTGAATAGAAATAGGTGTAGTTTATTTTCCCATAGCATGGAATGTAAGCACAATTACCTCAGCCAAACATGTGCGTACAATTGGATTTTCTCACTGAGGTTCACAATAAGAACTCACCAGGAAAGGATTCACACGTCTTCTAAGAGGTATGATGCTACATAATAATAATACGTAATTGAATATATCATATTGAAATCCAAATAGAGAAAATAGGGAAATTAGTCCAAATAGATAGACAACAAGATATAAATTTCAATCTATCCAAACCAACAACAGGTAAAAGACATTAATTAATCGTCTAGGATTCTTTCCCAAACCACCCCTCGTGACTTATGGTCTATTATGGTGAGAGATGTCCAAGCAATCAATGGTTAATACTACCTATGTCCCTCAATGATTACACAAATTCATATTTAAGTCAAGGAAAAATTAAAAATCTACACATTTGATACCACTATGTCACAAACTATCTTGATTACACTAGTAACCTAAAATTTGAGCTGATCCTGGCCTATCCCAAAGGGTGTTATCAATCTCGATGTGTTGGAGACTATAACCTAGCATCATACAACATGAAAGTGGGAATGATTTTTCCACAAACATTGCAGAAGAAGATTAAAAATCAGTTTTTCTTTAATAAAAACTCCACATAGAGTTGTGTACTTGAATTCAGATATGTAAAAAACCCAAAGTATACAATAAAGTAATAGATAACCTGGTAAAAACTAACGTCCCAATAGATGAAACTCTCTATGGAGAAGGATCCAAAACTACTACCACCTACAAGTAGTGCCTTGACCTTACTCTAAGCTAGAGAAATATAATCTAAAACCACTCAATGGAATCGGTAGGGTGTGACATAAAATCCTAATATATTCACACTATTAATTATGTAATAATATGACAACATATAATTAACCATAAGAAGCATTCAATTTTAATAAATAGGTATGGATGATCTGAGCATAATTAAAATAATTAATGGTTTACAATTCAAATTATTGAAATACATGAAAAAATTTCTTAATAAACATTTGATATAAAATAGTTTACATAAATTCATAAGACATGAATAAAACATTTTTCAACAAATAGTGGAATATATTTCAAATACAACAACAAGCAACACAGAAATATACCAAAATTTACGATAGTTCCATGATATGAGATCCCCACACACTCAAAGGTGATAATGAAAATATATGTACACACACATTCTGCTAACACTTTCCAAATGTGACCCATCACCATCCCACTAGGGGTGTAACCTATTTCACTTGGTTTTGTTTTAGTTTTAAATAATAAAAAAAAGTAATATAGTAATAGCTCACTAAATACCAAATCATGCATATCTTTTAATAATTTCTAATTATAGGAAATTTATTTTAAAACCATTTAAAATAAAATCCATCCTATTCCATATTTCAAATATTCTAATTTCAATTTAAAAACCAACATATGGGATTTTAATCAAAACATGTCTTTTCCAGGAAAAACTCACTGGGTTTCTTTCAAAAAAAATTTAAAGAACTTTTTCAAATAAAACATTGAAATAAAGTTCAAAAAAAAAATTTCATAATTTAAATTCAACAATTTAAATTCCAATATTTTCCCTCAATTACAAAAACACACCCCAATTCTATGGAATTTGGGGTTTTTCCCAATTTCATTCCAAATAAAATCCAAATATCCAATTTAATGGAATATGGATTTTAATAAACAAATTAATACAAGATTAAAGAAATTTAATTTAAATCAATATATCCAGTGTTAATCAAAATTTTCCATCTTAATGGAACCACAAACTATTCTCAATGATGAAAAAAGTATGCAACCGAACATGCCATCGAGAATGAAGGTTCGGAAGATCTTGGAAACCAAACATGAAAGAATATTAAATCAAAAAGGATTTTATATCTATCATTACCAATAAGATCAATTGAAATCTATGGAGGGAAAGAAAATGGAATGAATATTTAGGGAGGATACATGTCTGAGAAGTCACATTTCAATTGGATCCTCATTAAATTGATGAAAAAAATGACCTTGATAGGTTTGAGGGATCCATAATTACATAGTGATGGCTCTTGGTTCATGAATAAGGAAGTATGGAGTGAAGGAAATTTAATTTTCAAATATGATGCATATTTAAAAACAACACTCGGGGCTTTACACGACGTGAAACCTAATTACATGTCTTATAATTGAAAATTCACAAAATCAATGAAAAACTCACCACCTTGTTAAAGATGGATATTTTTTAATTATTTTAGAATTTACATGTCATGTATCCAAATGAAATAGCCTGTAAATCTCCTATATTCTCTAAAAACAACATGTTTTATGCTGAAAATCCAACAAATCTCTGACATCTCCATTATATGTATCATCATAATTCTTTCTAATCCCTACCAAGATAAAAGAAGGGAAAACAATGAAAAGTGTTAAACCATACCTATCATAAAGGTAAAATAATATTACAGGGAAAATAACTCTAAAAAATTCATTAAATGTCAAAATGAGATATTCTACAAATTGGTATTATTGAAGGATAAAAAAATTGGAATGTTTTGGTGAAATAAATGTATCATTGGATGCATAGGTTCCCTTATAGAATGTTAGTAAAAATATTTTCTAGATAATTTTGAAATAAAATCTATTCAAAAAACACTAAACTATTATAACCAACAATCTTACAGCTTTTAAAAAGAAGATTAAATTTGTATTTTTGTCTTAGAGAAGGGATCATTCCATGAAATGGGATTTAGATTCAAAATATAAAAATTGGAAAAACTAATGGAAGTGTTTTTGGGAGTGTAATGATGTTAGTTTACCATTTTAGAACTCAAGTGGGCAGCTGAGTAAGGCTTGTGTGCCATGCGGAAAAACTGTTGTTACCATCATAGTTTGTTCGATAACGTATAAGAAATTCCATAATGGACTATAGAAGGGGTATCATGGCCTGAATAAGGGAGTCATATCCTCCTCCCATGGAGTAGTTATCTTTATTCCATGAACCCTGGTGACACCCTAAATTATTTGGGTGAACATAAGATTCATTCCTTGAAATTCCATGTCACACTGTGAATGAATCGTGGGTTGTTTTTTAAATAGTGCCAGATTAATATTTTACACGTTGGTATTAATTTGTTCTTTTTTTACAAGGAACACATGATGTGGTCCATTAATATATTTCCTCTCCATATCCTTCTTCATTCAATCAACCAATCTAGGGGATGGTTCTTGAGATGTTTTTATAGTAATTCCAAGTGAGTTAGCCCATTATAAATATTCCCGTTTTAATTCCATTCTCTAGACAATCATATTACTGATTTCTATTATGGTTTAATAACTATATCCACTAGATAATTTTTTTAATCATAAATAATTATTTTGAATTCATGTGAAGTAATTATATGATCTCTTATAAGGTTTAACATATGTTATTGGGTGGGATTTCACTGAAACAATGTTTATAGGTGAGTTTTTCAATGATTTTGTGTCATTGGTTTAAGTGAAATAATTAATTATAATTATGATAATTAATTATTTATATTGTATGATATAATACTTGAGATATGGTGGTGGTAGAAGCATAAGTGAGGCATAGACGAGGTCAACCCTGATGGGATATAGACTTCATGAGGGGTCAAATATAATATAGAGGTAGGTGGTGCCTTTAATACAAATTCATGTGCCTATTATGAAGGATTTCTTACAATCAGTCTTGAAGCACTTGATTTGGTAGAGTTATAGAGATCATTATTTCCTTAAAAAATTGGTTGGATGAAAATGATCATCCAGGGTAGGTATAATTGCTCCTTAGCACAATAGTTGTTTGGGTGAATCTGAGGATTATGTTTCCAAGTGGAGAGGATATAAATTTTACATATGAGAGAAATTGGGTGGGACTTGGGTTATGAGTGTTTACATGGGTATCCTATGATGGTTTATATAAGGTTAGTTGGATGGGTGGGAGGGTATTTATCCTTGTGATAATGGGTGATATGGTTGTACATCCCAGACCTGATGTTCAAAACCCTCTTGATAGTGGATTGAGGATTGGTTAGTGTTGGGAGCAGGACATGTCCACCTAGATCAGAAGAGTTGTAAAAGAGAGGGGGTTCCTCAAGTAGAAGGGTAGATAGTTTTTCCTTATGATATATCAGATAAGAACTCTGTATTGGTGGTGGGAGTTTATTAGATAATAAATATTGGTATGGTGATGGGGCTTTTAAGGTTATTGGATGCCTATGATTGGGGTCGGGGTCAAGTAGAACATATGGGAGTATTGTAACTAATTGGTGATGGGAATGAGATGATATTGATAATCTAAGACCGTGATAGGTTTGGAGGTCCTATTAGATTCCCAAATTGGTGAGAAAATGCATGCTTGGATGCAGTAAGAAGATATAGTGATAAGAACCCATGAAACAACTCTATGGTCTTTTGAGAATGAATATTGGTCATGTGTGTGTTTCATGAGTGTTCTTGTTTGTTCTTATTATGATATGTGATAGTTTGTGTGTGGGAATGGTATCTTCAGTCATGAACTCACTATGGAATATATATCAATGGATGGAATATTGTGGGGAGACAGAGTCCTTATTTGTTTGAAATATAACCTTTCATCATGTAGGATTGGATCAAAATGGTATAAATTTACTTGTGTAGGATTGGAGGATGATTATAGACCTTAATGAGTGAGAGGGATAGCCTATGGTATGATATGAGATGTGGATGATTGGTCCAAATTAAGTAATACAATAGTGGGTCTGGATTTGGAGGTTGGACCTTATCATGTCCCTTTAGGTAGTCAGTTGAGGTCTTAGATCACACCTCCCATGAGTTTTCAGGTATGATCTTTGTTATAGGTTTTATGGAATGAGGCTATAAGTTGGATTATATTATGGTGTTGAAGAAGGTATGGTCAGGTCTCATTATATCTATGCCAGGACATGATGACCTGATGCACTTTGATTTGTTGTGGCACACTTAACCCTTGATGTCCAATGTTCTCGTATGACATGTTCATTTTATTCAAACATTCCCACATATGACAATTTATGTTAGGGAAACTAAGTGAGTCCATATTTTAATGCCTTGAACCTATTTACCAAGAGTCGGTGCATTATTACATAACATTGGAATGATCATAAAAGATCAAATCCCAAAATACTGATCAGTTTATTAGCCTTGTAAGTACTAGATACATTAAAAAGTTTTATATTACATTATAAAATGAAAAAACATCAAAATTGTCTTCATTGACCACATTCAAGTCCCTTAGACTATCCCTATAGGTAATTCATAATATACTTCTTCAATCCTGGGAAAAATAAAACATAGAAATGGGTGAGTTCAGATGCTCAATAAAGATGACAATAAAGTAGAAACTTTCATAAATAAGCATAAATATTGAAGGCAATGTATAATACTAACACATATCCTTTTAAACATAAAATTATGCATAATATGGCCAATATAAATAAAATAATTCCATTTACTTATTCACATGGATATTCTAATAGTCGAATAATCACATGCCATATCAATAGCCAATTTTATAATGATGGAATGTATAATGCCTGACCTCATAACCACATAGTCAAGGCCTTTTTCCAAGAATACAAATAAAATATTGTCAAAGCCCTGTTCCAAGACACTAGTTTGTCTCATGATACCTACCGATGCATCGAAGAGAAATAGCGGGCTCCTCTCATCACTGACAAAGTCTAATTCATTGCTCATATGAAAAGGTTTAAACATAACATACACATTTGTATTAAAACTAGCATAAAAAATGTCAATACATTATCCATAAACCATGAATGGTATAAAAATAACACATCCACATTCAAACATATCACAAAAACATCAATACAATATGGACATTTTGTATCATTATATATCAACTTCAAACAAGCTTAATATCCATCAAAGGATGTTGACATAGATGAAATAATTTTTTTTAGAAATATCTCTGTCTATTTTAAAATCATTTAAAAGTAATATAATTATTAAAGAAAATTTTAATTTTGAAAATATTATTATAATATTATATGGGAAGCATCAATGATGTTATAATAGCGGAAAATATCCACACCCACCGTATAAGTTAGAAAAGGGCATTCTTACCTTAATTTGGTCAAGAAGGTCATAAAGTACCTTGTTTGGAAAACAACGGAAAGATTAATTTCAAAACATATATGTTCAAATAAGGGTATAAATGACTTTAACCCATATTATAGTAAATATTAATAATGTTTTGAATTAAATTTTTAAGAAAACACAGATGTGGATGATAAAGAGGTCCCAATAGATACTTACGTATTAACAATCTCACATTAGTAAAGAGATTATATAATTAACCCTTACCATGTACTTTTCCTTGGTTGGGGGTATTCCAACCTCTTGTATAATATTTAAATCATTGTTATTAAATTATACAAGAATCATATACATAAATATGATATCATATATGAATTTCCAATATTGCTTTGTTAATAATATTTTAATAGTATCACTGTTTCATGTGTCGACTGATCCATTTTCCTTTATATGATTTGTTACGCAATCCATGCTTTTATGAATTGGATGTATTCTATTAATGTTCAGAATGATATTATGTTCTTAAATATTTTTTTTAATAATAAAATGAAAATTATTCTTGTATGATTATGATGGGGAATGATTCACATCGCCTTCGTGGAGACGGTAATCCGTATGTACGCACAAGTGACAATATCATTATATTGATGGTGAAATAGTTTGTAATTGGATGGTATATCATATATAAATAATCATTAACATGTTATATTTATTATTTACATCAGTTATACTCATTATTATACCCATCCAAATAATGAAGTGTTTGAATAACAAACTACACCACAACGTGGAGACGGTAAGTCATACCTACGCATGTATGGTGACATTGCCCTTTATAGGATGGACAGAATAACAAATATGGTTATACCATAATTATAATAACATAAAAGTATATAGAAGGTAATGGATTTATTATTTTGGAATGGAAACAACAAATAAAGAAGAAGTGGAAGAGGAAAAGAACATGAAAGGTGGTGGCAAAATTATTACCTCTTCTTTGGGTATTTCTTTTTGAGCTGATCAAAAGGGATATTTAAGATGGATTTCTGATCAAAGTAAGGCCTCTAAGCTGAAGTGAGGGATTTTGGTAGATATTTGGGCAGGGTTTGGCCAATCCAAATGGATTTGTATGAGTGATTTTGGGAGAAGGGGAAGTTTCCTTTTATAAGATAGGTGAGGGTCACTTTAGAAAAAACATGAAATATTATTTTATAATAAAATAATTTTTGATTTATAATGGATCCAAAATGATATATTTTTAGGATAAGGTGTGTATGGGTCAAAAACCACTCAACCAATATGTTTTAGATAGATTTTGGTCACCATATTAACCTTATAATTTAGATTTAACTCTTAGTTAAATAGTGAGACATTTACAATGTCTCTTTGTATTTTTATATTAATTTGTTAATAAACATACTATAAACTACTAACCTAACCCCAAGTGGTTCATTATTAATATAAATAACCTTATCCAAGTCCTTTTCCCGATATTTATATTTTTAGAAATATTATATCAACCAATGATATAGTATTTGTTTTAAAAACTCATTTATGACCATTTTGACACTATTTAGTATTTGGTTTTTGTAAAAATCATAACAAGATCCTTACTTCGAAAAAAATTAATTAATAAACCATTACATGTCATATTAACCTATAAAATTAGTGTAATTCATTAAAAGTCACAAATTAAATTTATTTGGATATTTATAATATCGATTATTTTAATCTTTCATTAATAAGGTAATTATTGCATCATCATTGTGTCATAAAAAATTAAATTATTTAATGTCTAAAAATTATAAATAAAATAATTTTAATTAGGAAATCATATTAGATTTATAATTAATATTTATAGTCGAAATTATCTTATGTATAAACCTATATTAAAAATAGTTTAGTTATTATACTTTGAATTTAACACTTTTAACTATTTTTTAATAAAATAATAATAAATGTCCTAATCCAATCCAAGTGGACCAAAGGGGGTCATATTTTATTCCCAAAGTTGTTTTTGGTCGAATTACACTCATCCAAAAGAAATTGGACATGTGTAAGGGTAATTATAATATCATTTTTAACCTTAATTACCGTATTTACTTTTAACCATGGTTAATAAAAGTCATAAGGTACTATTCATCAAAAATTATTTTCATCTTTTTGAACCACATTATACATATTGATATTAATCATGTCTCTCATATTTTTGAAATTCAACTCATAGAAGTGGACATACCGAATCCAAAAATGAAGTCCATTTTGAAAAATATAATTTATAAAATTTCAAAAAGTGGGTAATACTATTCCTAAAGACTAGTTTGATTGGTCATAGTGTGTTAAAACTACAAGTTGCATAAAACATAAGATACTGCATTATTCAGAGGGAAACATACCATAGAAACTTGGGCTACATCATTCTCCCCTCCTTAAAAATAATTTTGTCCTTGAAATTTCAAGAATATTACTACATAACTAGATTCAGGGGGTTCTTCATCATAAGATCATCAGGTTCCCACATTGGCTCTTCCATCTTATGAGTTCTCCATAGAACTTTTACTAGGCGAGGTGTCCGGTTTCTCAGAACTTGTTCTATGGTACCAAGAATCTTGAGAGGCACTTCAAAATAGGACAGATCAGGTTCTAGTTCAATTTTCTCATAGGTGAGTACATGTGTTTGGTCCAACATGTATTTTATCAAGAGTGATATAGGCAACACATCATGAGCTTTGGAGATACTTGGAGGCATTTCCAAACGATAAGACACAACTCCAATTCGTTCTAGAAATTTAAAAGTTCTGATGTAGCTGTGATTCAATTTAGACTTCTTACTGAAACATATAACACCCTTACATAGAGATACCTTCAAGAAAACATGATCTCATACTTAAAATTCCAAATCCTTCCTTCTGTTATCAGCATATATCTTTTTCCTACTTCGGGCTCCATTGATGTGGGTTTGGATAATCCACACTTTTTCCATTGTTTCCTCAACATGTTCGGGGCCAATGAGTTTTCTTTCTCCAACATCATCCCAACAAGTTGGTGTGAGACATCTCTTGCCATATAATGCTTCATATGGTGCCATATGAATACTTTAATGGAAGCTATTATTATAGGAAAATTCTAACAGAGGTAAATATTGATCCCACATAACTTGAAATTCAAGTGAGAAATGTCACACCCGAGTTTTTGTTTTTTTCCTTGGTTCCGGCTTGGGTCAGGGTTCGGGTGAGACCATGTTTAAATTTATTTGAGCATTGACTTAAACATACATTTGTTGGGGCTTGGAAGCATTAGGCGCACGAGCAGAGTATGGTCCAGTGATCGTGCAGTTATGACCAGACACTCGCACGATCACTGTTGGATTGGACAAAACTCACCGTACGGTTTTCACAGGGCCACGTGAGTCGCACGGAGACTGTGCGGTTGCTGAAAATTCAAATAAATAAATTGAAGAAAATAAAATCGATATGAGAAAAAAGAATTTTAGAAATTAAAGTAAAGAAACTGAAGCTTCATAATTTTTTAATAGTAATATTACTATGGTTGTGGATCTTGTTATCATTCTTATTAATTTTTTTTACTATTATAAATGTTAATATAGATAATATATTTAAAATAAATATTAATTAGTGTAGAAATTAAGAATTATTATTATTATTATTAATTCTATTATTAATTTATTAAGTTTTTTATGTTGTGGCCACAAAATTTTTAACGTCATTAATAATAATAATATTTCTATTATTATTTATCATTTTAGTTCTTCTTGGCTAGTTTATGTTTTATTTTATTTCTTTTATTTTTTTCCTCTCTTTTTTTCCTTTTCCTCTCCCTCTACCCTATTTCTCTCCACCTCACTCTCCCTGTCGTGACCCCCCTGCAACCCTATATTTTTCCGCCGCCACACTTCCTCCCTTATCCCCACTCTTATGAAATGACTCTCACCCTCCTCCTCCCATTATAGTATTCTCCTTCACAGCGCCCCCAACAGCTGCCTTGCTATGGCCCTCCATTCCCCCCCAACCGCTCCTCCCATGTATGACGACGCCCCTTGTGCGCAGCAACTCCGGCCGGCCGCGACCCTCCGGCGGCCCTCATTTCCGGTGTGCGTGACTCGCCAGTGACGACTTATTCCGGCGACAGCCCCCCTCCTCACCAGTAGTCTCCCTCCCTCCCTTTGTGGAGTTTTATTTTTATACAAGTCCTAAATGTTAAGATTTAATTCCATGTTTTATGGTCTGAGGGTTTTATTTAGGGCGTTTTTGGTTCCTTGCTGGTGCGGTCGGGGTGTGAACAGTGTTTCACACCATTTGAGGGATGTATTCATCATTTGAGGTGTGTTTTGAGCTATTCTTTCTGGATTGTTAGATAATTATTGTAGCGGGTATTGTAATTAATTAAATTTGTGTGAACTTAGTTTTTAAAATAATTGAGTTTGTTTAATTAGTTGGGTGCGAGGTTATTTTTTTATGAACTTAGTTTGTGTTTTATATTTTGTAACTGCCCAGGTGAATTAGGGTGCATTTTGATTAAAGCATGTTACGTACTGTTTAATAGCTTTTATTAAGTTGTTCAGTTTTTTATTTTAACTATGTATGTGGTGTGCATTCTGAGTTGTTGTGTTGCGTGTGTGCGTTTAATATTAAGGAGGGGTTTTTTAATAGGTTTGGGTATGTAAAGTCATGGGTTCCTCCTTGGAATTTGTTTTATAAAATTTTAAGTTGTTTATTAAATATTACAGATGGAACATTTTGTGTGTTGAAAACATGTCGAGGTGGTTCTTTTGTGTTGTTTGTTCATTTGGATAGTTTTAAGTATGTGATTGTGTAATTTTATTTTTGTGCGGTTGTTGCAGTGTGTCGGTGTGGAAAAACCACGATACTATGGTCATCAACTTTCGCGTGCTTGTACGTCTGTGCGAGGCATGTCACGTCGCCGCGTTCGAGCAGTGAGTCGAGGTAGGTCCCCCACTGCACTCACCAATAAATTTAGAATTTATTAATTTATTAATGTTTTATAAATTTTAATGAATGATAAATATTTTAAAATTATAAATTTTTAAATGATTTTTTTTGTGTAAAAAGAACTGTTTATTTTATACCGAACACTTGAAACATTTTATAGATGAGCGGACACCCAGTATTGAAATAATGCCCGTTTTTCCTTTAAAAATAATTCATGGAATTTCAAATGTACTTCTAGTTTTAAAGATAAATTATTTCTTCTGAACAAGTGTTTTGGGTTTTCTTGAGAAATGAGGTTTTGCTTTAAAATTGGTGAAGGCTCGTTTGGCACTTTAATAAAATAAATTATTTTGAAAAACCCATTCAGGGGTGATCTTTGGTGTGTGTTCATTTCATGAGATATATGTGATGTTTTTGCATCATGACTGATTGATTTTAATTGTGGATGCACCCCTTTTTATTGAATGTGTTGACATGTCGACTAGGCTCAGTGAGTGATCTTCTAAGAATGATTTCTACACTAGTTTAGATTATGCACTGGCTAGTGGCCCCATATCTGGGGAATACTGAGTTATTGCTGCTATGGGGATTGGGCCCCTCAGTTAGGCCATGTAGGGATGTACCAAGCATTAGGAAATTATGACGTCATCGAGTTAGAGCATTATTTCAGGATGAGTCACATGTATTGTACGTTCTGGATTGTTCACGATCTCCTAGGTTCAACCCATGTTTTAATTAGTGTTTGTTTGTTTGTGGCAGACGATTGAGAGGTATAGTTTGGTTACTGGCCCCTGTGTGCCACTTTCTCAATTTACCTTAGAGTTTGTTGTGTGTTGTGTGTGGTTTTCCTTTTGAATAACAACAAAAATATGAATTTCTAAATTGTTTGCAAAAATGTTTTAAGATGCAATGCAACTGTTCCTTTCAAACATTAAACTTGTTTTGAACTAAAAATGGAAATGGTTTGTTACTTGTTTTAGAAATGAAAGTGTATGTGGAAACTAATATTTTATATCATTTAGTTTAAAACTAGAATTAATGTATTCTTTATTTAATGGTATGTTCATTGGGAATAGAACAAGTCGGGCCTACCTACTGAGTTTTTAATACTCACGCCTATAGTGTTTTCCTATTTTTAGTTTTTTTGCAGGTTTTACTTGAGCTTGTTTGCCATGGGAGAGACTTTGTTGGGGTTTGGAGAGTGAATCTCGAGGTCACGAGGAGCTTTTTTTCATGGTTAGGTTAGTTGGTTGTTGTTGGTCTCTCTTTCTTTTTTCATGTTGTTTAGATACTTTGCGTTGTTCTATTTTCATTCCGTTGCTTTATTTATTTTATCAAGAAAAATAATTCCCTCTTGTTTAGTTTTGATGCCCGACACTAGTTTCTAGCATGTGGGGATCAGGAATGCCCCTCAGGCCATGTCGCGGCTAGCTCAGGTGACCGGTTCAGGGTCGACCCGTTTTGGTTCGTGAAAAGAAAGATCTTAACATGTCTTCTAAGGTTTGACTAAACCATTCTGATTGTCCATGGGTTTGATGGTGGTAGGCAGTGCTCAAAAGAAGTTAAGTATCCAAGGCCCTCTGAATACTTTTCCATAATCTTAATGTAAAATGAGGATCAAAATCAGAAAAAATCGATAGAGGTACACCATGGAGTCTTACAACTTCATTAATTTATAGTCTTTCCAGACGTTCAAGTTGTAAATCTTATCTTATAACAAGAAAATGTGCTGACTTGGTATGATGATCAACAATGACCCATATTGCATTATTCCTTCTCGGAGTCCTTGGTTGCCCCATGAAAAATTCCATCGTAATATTATACCACTTCCATTCAGTCATGGGAAGAGGTTGCATAAATCCTCTTGGTTGTTGCCTTCCTGCTTTCACATGTTGACAAGTCATACATCTTGACACAAAATTAAAAATATCCCTCTTCATTTTGTCCCACCCAAAATGTTCCTTCAAATCTATATACATCTTGGTGCTCCCAGGGTTTTATAGAGAAATTGGAGCTATGAGCATCATCCAAAAATTCTCTTTTCAGACCAGGTATGTTAGGAACAGAAAGTCTCTTCCCAAATTTTAAAATTCTATCTTCATATATGAAGTCCCTAAATCTACCATCATTTACAGCTTTAATCTTCTTTTGTAACTCCTTATCATCGATCCGAGATCACGTTATCCTTTCTAGTAAAGATGGGTTGAAAACTATTTGAAATAGTATTGATGTTTCACCTTCCATGGTTAATCCCTTATCAATATTTACTAGATCCATGAAAATATGATCCCTTTCAACTCTCATATTGTTCAAAACTCCATGATCCTTTATACTCGAAGCATTTTCCACATTATTTTCCTTCCCCAGGTGGTAGTGCATAGTCGAATCATAATCCTTGAGTAGTTCAAGCCATCGTCTTTGGCCCATGTTGAGTTTTTTTTGTGAGAAAATATACTTCAAACTCTTATGATCAGTATAAATCTCACATTTTCACCATAGAGATAGTGTCTCTATATTTTTAGAGAGAATATTATTGCTCCTAACTCAAGATCATGAGTGGGATAGTTTTTCTCATAAATTTTTAGTTGTCACGATGCATACATAATAACTCTATCATTATGCATAAGGACACAACCAAGTCCTTTCTTTGAGGAATCACTACAAATAACAAACCCATCATTCCCCGATGGTAGAGTCAATAAAATATCATTGACTAATCTTCTATTTAGTTCTTCAAAAAATTCTTCACACACTTTTTTCGAATCAAATTTAACCCCTTTACGTGTGAGTATGGTTAATGAGTTTTCCAATCAGGAAAAATTCTAGATGAAGCACTGATAATAACCTTCCAAACCAATAAAACTACAAACCTCAGTTATACTCATCGTTGCTAGCCATTCTTGTATTGCTCTTGCCTTTGAAGGATCAATAGAGATTCCATCCTTATAGACAATATGGCCAAGAAAGGATATCTTCTGAAGCTAGAATTTATACATGCTAAACATTCCATATAATTCATATCTTATAAGAGTCTTTAAAATAATGTGCAAGTAATTTTATTGATCTTAGTATATTTTTGTGTATACCATGATATCATAAAAAAATACCACTACAAATTCATAAATTTATTACGTGAAAACCCTGTTTATTAGATCCATGAAAACAGAGGGAGTATTAGTCAGTCCAAAAGGAATTACTGTAAATTCATAAATCTCGTACCTTGTTTGAAATGCTATCTTTGGAATATCTTTTTTTTACACACAACTGATGATATCTAGATTTAAGGTCAATAATTGAAAAATATTGAGCTCCTTGAAGTTGGTTAAATAAATCATCAATGCGAGGTAGGGGAAACCTGTTATTTATTGTTATAGCATTGATCCCCCTTTAGTCAATAGTAAATCTCATAGATCCATATTTTTCATAAAAAAGGACAGGGGCTACCATGGAGAAAATATAGGGTGAATAAATACCTTATTAATCAATTCCTCTAGGTGTTTCTTTAGTTCCACTAATTCCACAAGTGGCCATTCTATAAGGGATCTTAGATATGGGCCTTGAACATGGAATTAAATCAATTGAAAACACAATTTCTCGTTCTAGAGGATGTCCATGTAAATCCTCTAGAAACACATCAACATATTCTTTCACAATAATTTCATCCTATATTTGAGAATTACTTTCCTCACCCATAGTTATTTAATTCTCTTACACCGTGATAATTGAATTTATAAGAGATACTAGGGGTGGATCAAGATAAGAATTAGGTGGTGAAGTTTCTGCTCTAATGATAAACCACTTCTTATCATCATCCAAAAATTTATCCTATTTCTTCTTACAATAAATTCTCGTATCATAGTCCGAAAGCCAATCCATTATGAGGATTATATCAAATTTTGTCATGGGTATGATAATGAGATTAGCAGATAAAGACATTTATATGCCATAATGGGAACTGATTCACAAAACATCATTGTAATGATACTTCCCTTAAGAGTTTTGATTGAAAACTCCCATGTTAAATCAAATTTAAAATATCTAATTTTCATCAAAAACCCAGAAGATAAGAAACAATTTGATGATCTAGAATCAAATAAAGCATTGGCTAAACTTGAAGAAATCATTAAATTACCTACCACTACATCTTTCAAAGCATCAACCTCAGTAGTAGTGATCGCATAAGCTTGTCGTTGCTACCTTGGCCTTTTTTGAGGTAAGTTCCCTTGGAACATAAGAAATTCATTTTCATAATGCCCCTTTTATCTACAAATGTAGCATTCAACATTGACATCCTTTTTCTTCCCCTTGCAATCACGAGATTGGTGGCCTTTTTCACCACACTTGTAACAGACCACCATTCCCTTTAGGAAAGTACATGGGTGTTTCTTCCCACATTTACCATAAGATGGATATTCCACTTTTCCATTCTTCCCCTTATTTACATTTTCAGAGTGTTCAATAGATCCCTTTTTCTCTTTCTTTGCTTTAATGTCTTAAGACTTAGAGAATTTCGTTTTGGTATTGATAGCACATGAGACAATATTTTTCTACGATGAGAAGGATTGTGAGACTATTGATCGATGGAGAAATGGTATTAACCCATCAAATAATCGATCAATCTTACTCCTTTTGTTATGTATATAATCTAATGCATACATTTCTAACCTTGTAATGTTAGCCTCATAAATTATGACATTTTCATCCTCCTTATGCCTTAAAATCAGAAATAGCCTTTCCAAATCTGTTCGATGGACATGAGGAATGTATTTTTCTATGAAAATATCTTTAAAATCCTTCCATTCCTTGTTTCATACTTCATCATCTTCCATTGTGCTTTGGATTAATTACCACCATTGATCTGCGTCTCCCATGAGGTGATAAAATGCAATGAATTTTTTTTTCCATTTTGCTACTCCCCAAAGCATGAAATTTTTTATCTAAGGAATTTATCCATTTCTCAGCTACTAATGTATTTTTTTCTCCCATTGAATGTTGGTGGTTGTTTCCTCATGAAGCGGTCTAACATTGTTCCTCTGTATTGTGGATCAGGGTGCTCCATATGGGTAAGGTTATTATTCATAACCTCAGTGAGTTATCCCAGTATGGTGATAAGATGATCATCACCAGTTGCATCACCAGCTCCACTATAACTATCTTGAGTATGAGGGAAATCCCTATATGTATTATATGTTTTGATATAGTTTCCATTCTTTCCACAAGGCACCATTTCTAAAAATTGGTATACACTAGATTAGTTTATGAATCACAATACATAATTCCAAACTTATAAAACACTTAACATAAATTGAACAATTTATGGATATAATCCATAATCCAAAAAATGTTTTCATTGAGGAGTATATACTTATAAATCCTTCATAATTGTTTTTAAATAAAATGTGAATTATCCAAAGAATATCCCCCGGGAGTGCCGTAACCAAAAGTGCAGAGATTCCATTGTCGTGTACCAGGATACCCTAGGTCAAACCTGAAAATCCATGGTAGAGTTTTCACTCCTAGGAACATCTATTCCAGAGCCACCTCTACCTGCTCATATCCCGACAGGGATGTATTTCTTGGAAAATACACAAAATCTCTATATTACTAAAATTCTAGGATGTTCTTCTATACTAATCCCCATAGTCTATCTTAGGCTAATGTGCTCTGATAAGAGTTTATCTAAATCTAGTTTTCAGGGTTTTCACTAAACATTCTCTGATACCAACTGTAATGCCCCAACCCTAGTTACCTAGAGTCGGTGCATTATTACATAACATTGGCTTGATCACATGGGATGAAATCCCAAAAGACCGATCATTTTAGAATCCTTGGTTGTACTAGATACATTCATAAGTTTTACATTATATTATAAAATGAAAAATAACAACAACATTGTCTTCATTGACCACATTCATATCCCTTAGACTATCCCTGTTGGTTAGTTATAATATACTTCTTCACATCCTAGGAAAAATTAAACCTTGAAATGGGTGAGCTCAGATACCCTGTAAGGATAACAATATAGTGAAAACGTTCATAAATAAGCATAAACATTTAAGACATTGTATAAGGCTAAAACATATGCCTTTTAAGCATAAAATTCTGTATAATATGACCAATATAAATCAAATAATTTCATTTACTTATTCACATGGATATTCTACTAGTCGAATAATTTCATGCAATATCTATAACCAATTTCATAATGATGGAAAGCATAATGGCAGACTTTATAACCACATAGTAAAGGCCTTGTTCCAAGACTATAAATAAAATTTCGTCAAGGCCATGTGCCAAGACACTAGTTTTTCTCATGAGACATACTGATACATCGAGGAGTTATAGTGGGATCCACCCGTCACTTACTACATCCAATGCATTCCTCATATGAAAAGGTTTAAACATAACCTAAACATTCATATTAAATATAGCTTATGAAATGTCAATACTTTATCCATAAACGATAAATGGTATAAAAATAACACATCTATAGTAAAACATATCAATAAAAAATCAACACAATATGGACGTTTTGTATCATAATAAATCGACTTCAAACAAGCTTAAAATCTATCAAAGGATGTTAATATAGATGAAATCAATTTTTTTTTTAAAATATCTATTTCTATTTTGAAATCATTTAAAAGTCATATAATTATAAAAGAAAACTTTTATTTTGAAAATATTCTTATAATCTTGTATGGGAAGCTTCAACGATGTTATAATGGTGAAAAATAGCTGCACCAACCGTATAAGATAAAAAATACATTCTTACCTTAATTCCGTCGAAAATGACTGAAAGTACCCTGTTTGGAAAAAGACCGAAAGATTCCTTTCAAAACAAATATATTCAAATAAGAGTATAAATGAATTTAACCAATATTCTAGTAAATATTAAGAATTTTTTGAATTATATTTTTATGAAAAGAGAGATATCGATGATAAAGATGTCCCAGTAGATACTTATGTATTAACAACCACGAAAAAGTAAAGAGATTGTAAAATTATCCCTTACCTTATACTTTTCCTTGGTCGAGGGTACGTTAACCTCCAATATAATAGTTAAATAATTGTTATTAAATTATTCATGAATCTTAAACATATATATGATATCATATATGATCTTCCAATATTTCTTTATTAATAATATTTTAGTACTATCATCGTTTCAGGTGTTAAGTAATTCGTTTTCCTTTATTTTCTTGGTTACGTAAGCCAAGTTTGTTATGATTAGGATGTATTGGATTCATCTACAAAATCATATTATGTTCTTAAAAATTATTTTTAATCATAAAATTAAAATTATTCTTGAATTATTACGATGGGGAATGAGTCTCGTTGCGTTCGTGGAGACGATAATCCTTACATACGCACGAGCGAAAATATAATTATATTGATGGAGAAATCATATGTAATTGGATTATATATAATATATTAAGAATAATTAACATGTTATATTTATTATTTACACTAGTTATACTCATTATTATTCACATCTGAATAATGAAGTGTTTGAATAACAAACTACACCACAACGTTGAGATGGTAAGCCATACATACGCACATATGGTGACTTTGTCATTTATAGGATGGATAGAATAATGAATATGGTTGTACCATATTTATAACAATATAACAATATGTATAAGGTTCTGGATTTATTATTTTGGTATGGAAAAAACAAATAAAGAGGAAGGGGAAAAAGAAAATAATTTGGAAGAGGGTGGTGAAATTATTACCTCTTCTTCGCGTGTTTCCTTTTGAGTTGATCAAAATGGATCCATAGGTTAGATTTAGTATAAAGGTAAGGCCTCTAGGTTGTAGTGAGGAAAGTTGGGAATAAATTAGGGTAGGGTTTGGCCGAACCAAATGGCTTTGGATGTGTGATTTTGATTGAAGGGTAAGTTCCCTTTTATAATATAGGTGATGGTTACTTTAGGAACGTCATGAAATATTATTTTATAAGAAAGTCATTTTTGGATTCTAAAGGCTCTAAAATGATTTCTTTAGAGGATAAGGTATAGATGGGTCAAAAAACTATCAAAAAATAGGTTTTAGAAAGGTTTAGGTTACCATATTAACCTTATCCATTTGATTTAACTCTTAGTTAAATAGTTTTACATTTACCAAGCCTCATTGTATTTTTATATTATATTGTAAATAAACATACTCTAAACTTCCAAGAGAACTCCATGTGGGGAATTATTAATATATATAACCTTATATAATTCCTTTTTCTGATCCTTAAATTTTTAGGAATAATATGTCAACCAATAATATAATATTTTTTTTAAAAACACATTTATGTCAATTTTGACACTATTTAGTATTTGGTTTTTGTTAAAATCTCAACAACCTGATTACTTCGAAAAAAAATTATTTAATCAACCCTATAATGTAATGTGAAACTAGAAAATTAGTGTAATTCATGAAAAGTCTGAAATTAAATTTTTTTGGATATTTATAATATCAATTATTTTAATCATTCCTTAATAAGGTAATTACTGTATCATCATTGTGTCATAAATAAATTAAATTATTTAATTTCTAAAAATTATAAATAAAATACCATTATGTTGGAAATGTTTTTAGATTTATAATGAAAAATTTTAGTCGAAATTATCTTATTTATACCCCTATATTAAAAATGGTTTAGTTATTAAACCTTGAATTTAACGCTTTAAACTCTTCTTTAAATAAAATAAGATTAAATTTCCTAATCTAATCCAAGTGGAACAAAGGGGGACATATTTTTTCCTAAGATTTTTTAGGTCGAATTAAACTAATCTAATAGAATTTGGACATGTGTTAGGGTAATTATAATATCATTTTGACACTTAATTACCCTATTTACTTTTAACCATGGTAAATAAAAGTCAAAATTTACTATTCAACAATATTATTTTCATCTTATTGAACAAAATTTTAATTACTGATATTAACTGTGTCTCTCAAAATTTTCAAATTCAACTCACAGAAGTGGTAAAATTAAGTTTTATGCAAATTTGCATATGCTTCTAGAAGGTAGGTAAAAGACTGTAAAAAGTTGGATAAAATTATATATATATATATATAAACTTATTTTAAAATGGATCAAATGAATTAAATTGCACATATATAGGTATTATCTATCTATTTTGAACTAAAATAAATTAAATTAAAATAACTAATTATTTAAATAAATTGTTGGTTTTAAACATTAACGTAGTGTTGTTCACTATTCATCAAAAAATAATTGTTTTTAGAAAAATACTAAAAATTCATCCTAAGCTTATTTTGATATTCTAACTCAAAAAATGATGTCCATTTAGAAAAATAAATTTTATAAAATTTTAAAAAGTGGGTATTACTATTCATAACGGCTAGTTTGATTGGTCGTAGTGTGTTAAGAATCCAAGTTGTGTACAACACAAGCTACTACATTATTCAATGGGAAACGTACCATGGAAGCTTGGGGTGTTATGCCTATTAAGATTTATTTCTCACACCAAAAATGGGAAATTTGTTCCATAAGAAGGCCATATTCATTATTTCGGGTTTGATCACATGTAGTGATGTGTATTAGGATAGATTAGCTTGAGGATTTATTGAGACTGGGATTTTAGTATAGCATAGGTGTTTTAGTAAGAAACATGATAATATTTTTTGTTTCTAGTTTATTTTTAATTATTGTTTTTCTTGTGGGTGACCAAGTCTTTTATTTTTATATGACTATTTTCCATCTTGAAAACATTTCATTTTATTATAGATCTTTTTTATTCATTTTTGAAAAATCTAATTATATAATTGACGTTTTTTAGTTTCACTATTATATAACCCTAAATGAAGGGAATAAAATACCAATTATATTGATTAGGTCGTCACTTCTAGTTGCATGACTCTAACATACATTTGGTTTTCTTGTGGTTATATAACACTTCATCCCATAGAATTATTTAGTGTATACTCAAAAAGAGAGTTAAAATGTGGTGTTAGAGCTTCTGTTTTTTGTCATACTATTAAGGAATTTGGTAGAAGTGTGTTCTAGAAATGTGTTATAAATTACAACGGACCTCTTATTGGTAAGTAATGAGACACTTTTTAGTTGGAAATCCAAATTATCAAGGTAGTGAGATTGTGTTTCTTAGTTTCAATTTTTATGATTCATGTGTTTATTAAATATTATTAGGTTAATAGATTTTATTTTATGTTTTTGATCATTTACCATTGGTAAGATGCATGTGTAAATGAATTATATTTTGGCAAAGAATATTCAAATGACATACAAATTCTTGTGAATAGTTGATTTACTAATAAGATGACAATTTATTAAAATTTTCTATAATAAATAATAATTAGTTCTAGAATTTAACATGTTGGTGTCATTCCACTCAACTGAATGATGAAATTTAATTTGATGAGAGGTAATTTGTATCCCAGTATAAAACTTTCCCTTGTGGTGATTATACATTCCTTCATATATGGGATATATTGATACCCTTAGTTGGTTGGTACAACCATTTAATACCGAAGGAATGTTTTGAAGATATTCATAGGTTCGTTAAGGATGTGGGTCTTGGTACACAATATTATTGAAACAACCTATATAGTGTTTTCCTATATAGATTCTAGGTGTTATTCAACTTGACCAAATTGAGTGGATGAAAAAGTGTGGAGGGGTTGTATAGAGGGCATGAAAATTTATTATGGCTGCAATGTAGAGATTGTTAGGTGATATTAGAATCAAGGTTGGTTTCTGAGTGAAGGATATGTTAGATACAAGGACCAAGTGGTGCTTGACACTATTTTAGGTTTCATAGTGGGAGCATGGATAGATTCTCATGGATTGTTAATAATTCCCTTATTGTGGGTGACCAAGTGGCCCGCCTTGGCATGGTCCAAATGCATTGGGTTGTTGAGAGATGTTGGAATCCATAAAGAGAATATGAATTGTGTTTGGAATGTGGGACTAGGATAGATGATATGGTACTGATAAGTGTGTAAATCAAGGAATGTGATCCAGATGCATTTGATCATGTATCCATTGGGTTTAGATGAGATTGAAACAGATTTAATGTGTGGACCCATGATAGGATTCTCAGTGGCTTACTCTATTAGAGAAATAGAGTGAGTGTTCTCGTGGATTCTTTAGAAAATCGTTGAACTTTGAGGTAGGTGTATTCTATTTATCCATGGTTATTTTTGGGTTCATGGATATATTAAATATATGTGTACGGTTCTGTTGATAATTTTTAAATTTTTTGATATGTATGACTAGTGATACAATGTAAGTGTGGTGGTGAGGCACTTATAGTCACAACATCAGAGAGATTTGTTAAGGTCATAAGTTATTTTACCTATAATGAGATGGTGATATCATGGATTTATGGTGTTAGGGGATATCATGTTGGGTGATCATGGATTGGGAGGAGAGACATGTGTGAAACATTTGGACCTATTTTGGTTAGTTCTTAAGGAGTGGTGAAATAAAATCCAAATGGCATGTAGTTCCCAATTAACTAATAAAGTATGTGATCCATGTTATGATATTGTAATTAGATTCTAAGGATGATATTCCTGGTATGATAGAAGGAGGTGATGGATGGTGTTTTATGATGACTCATTGGTATAATTGGTTGATCATGTTTAGTAATTATGTTCTGTAATGAATATTATGTGGGAATTTGAGAATGGATGTTTGAGTTCTTTGGGGTTACCATAATGTAATTCGTATACTAGGGATAATCATATTAGTCACAATGGTATAAAATTTATTTCATAATAGTTGTGCTTATGGTGAGACTGGTTGGAGGGAAAATTAATTTGATACCATCAATCCACTATTTAAGATGATCTACTGAAATTTGGTTCCTTTGGGAATTCCATAATTGAGATTTAGTTGCAATGTTGGTTCCATTTGGTGTGATGGAATTGAACCAGGGATGAAGTTCTCATAATATATGTTTGATTTGGGATAGATGTTTGTTGTTTCATGGGGTGATAACATGGTATGTAGAAATTTTTGTTTTTGATTCAACTGTGGAATAACAATTGGTGTCAGGTTTGGACTTTGGTGTGTGTTCTTAGAATATCTTGGAATGCCATAGGGAGTTAAGTCATCATGATCTGGAAATATGGTATGATAAATTTTTATTATTTTAGGTTGATCATTATCAAAAAAAATCTTATAGGGGGTAATGAATTGTGTATTACATGAGGTTAGATGGTGTGGGGTGAAAACCAAATTATGTGTGTCATTGGACTATTTGGAATGCTTTTTCTATAATCCATTCATAGGGTGGGGAATGCTGTGATGTGGAATCATTCATTGTTAGTTGAATATTACGGTAGAGAGAACCATAAACATTGGTATGTACAAGTTTCTAATTCATAGGTATTGTGAGTGAGAGCAGCATTGGTGAGATCCATCTTGGTGTTTGTGTGGACAAAGAGTGAGTGAATCAACTTTATCTAAATAATGTTCCTTGGGGTTTGGAATTTTAAAAAAAAAAGTGAGATCATTATTTTGGAGTAGAACATGATAAAAACTAATAGATTTGATGATCTGGATATGCTTCTCTTTTCGTTGGAGGACAATCATGAATTATTGAGGACATGAATCATTATGATGGGGGATTTTATAATTTCCAATATCATTATAAGTTGTCTAATATAGATAAAATTAAATTTTATTATATGGTGGATGGTTTTTTCTATGAAATGGTATTCATATTTGGAATAAAATTGTGGGAAAATATCAATGGAATTTTTGTAGGCATGGAACAAGGTTAGTTGGTGTTTTGGGAACTCAATTGGAAATCAGAACATACCTCAAGGGTCTTGTAGAATAACTTCTACTCCTATAATAGTTACCCTATAATCCACACCAAGAAAACCATAGTAGGTTTGTCACACCATATATGCATGAGGTTTCATATTATGAAGGATGGAGGTGGTGCGTCATAAACTATGAATAAGAGCTTCATTCCATGACCCCTGGTCATGTTAAGGTTTTTTATAGGTTGTCTTTGCACCATGGCTGTAATGACCCGAAATTTTGAAGAAATCTTGTTTCCTAATTTTGTGTGTTATTTTATTTTTTATACTGAAAAAAACTATTTCATTTGATAACATGAGTATAATTAAAATGAGACCGTTGGATTTTGACTGTTATATGACCATTGGTCAATATGACCGCTGGAAACTAAACGTTTTGATTATTGTATCTAAATACAAGTAATCTTGTTTAATTAATATAGAAAGAAGATTTGATGGCCTCACCCAGTAGTCTTGGACCGATCGAAGCCCATCTAATAGAACTTGGGAAGGAGGTATCACCACTGGGCTTTGCTCTAGACCAAACCCAAGCCGAACTTCATCGTGTGAAGCTAGAAAGGAATCTCCTTCGCGAGAAGTTCAAACTGATAGAAATTACTACTCATGCGATGTTGGCCGAGCCTCCTCGAATTCTCTAACCTTAGCACACCTTAGACTTAGGTCCTATGCTGGTGTGATAAGGGGCTATGTAAGGAGACCGTAACTGCCTTGTTTAATCCTTTGTTTTAAATAAAAATTGGGATTTCCTCCTATGATGATGTTTATGACTTTTCAAATGTCCGGATAAATATAGTATGCATATTTTTGATGAATTTTAGAGAAATGATATTTTAAAAAAATGTTTATGTAAACCTTAAATAATTAAAAATATGCAATGATTTTCAAAAAACGGTCTTCTACAATTATGTTCAGTACGGAATTTAAAGTCTAATAAGATCAACTTGATTTTTGATGAATAGTAAATTATGAATAGTGATTTTATGGTTAGGATTAGTGATGTGACCAAATGAATTAGTAATATCACTTAAAGAAAGTATTAATATAGTCTAGGCACCTTGATTAAGTAATGTGATTCAATAAAATGGTCAAATAACGGTTTCATAAATTATTATTCAAGTATTAGTTTTTTCGGGTGAATAGTGTTTTTTTAATTAAAAATTAAAGTAAAAATATTTAGAAAAATATTTTTATAAAATGGATTTAATTTTTGAACTCAGAGCATCGATATTATGTTAAGGTAATTTTTGGGGATTTTTTTAAAAAAATTGAATTTTCGGTGAATAGTGTATTTATTTAAAAAAAGAAATAAAAAATATTTAGATTTTTTTTTATAAAATGGAGTTCATTTTTAAAATCAGTGCATTGATATTTGGTTAAGGTGAAATTTTCGGATTTTTCTGAGAAAGTTGAATTTTTCGTGAATAGTAAAAATACAGTTTTAGGGTTTCAGTATGTTTAATGACATCATAACTGTGTCATGATGATGTAATGAGATATTTTATGGGTCGGTCGACCAAAGGTGATGAATTATTGTATGGGGGGCCCAATGTGGACTAACTTCATGGGAAATATCATGGGAGAGCACATGGTTTTGTGAAACCCACTTACGAGGTGTCCCTTGGCCATTAATGCCTTGTCCCCTCACTTTCCCTATAAATACCAAGCCATTCTCTCATCCTTTGGACTCCAAAATAATTCTCAACAAAGTTATGGTCTCCTTACCTCCCAAAAAGTCCTCCCAAGGTGCCCTCACGCCCCTCAAGGTCAAAACCTTTTAGTTTTAAGAGTTACGTTTTAAGGTAAGGGATCCGACCCCTCTCTTTCTTTTCAAGTGATCTCTTTTAAGTCATTTCATTTATGCTACATGTTCTTATGTTGTAGAATGTTCTTTTATATTCCTCTTAATTCCCTTTTCATGTTCATATAATGAGAGATCCCCTATTACTCTCATTATTTCGTTTTATGAATGTTTAAGTTGTGCCGTTAGGCTGCTGAACTTTTTGTAACAGATTCTTTCTCCCTTCTCATTTTTCAAGATCTATTTTCATGTAAAGTCTTTCAAGTTCCTTTTTATTATGTTGGGGTATGATCTCTATATCTATCATACCGATATTTTATGATCATATGATGAGAGAACCCATTTTATCTCTTCAATTCAGTATTTTGAAGTTTTAAGTGGCGCCGTTAGGCTGCCGAATTTTTAAGTGGTTCTTTCACCCTTCTCGTTTTCAAGTTCTACTTTCATGTCGAGTATTTAAAGTTCCTTTTTATTATGTTGGGGTATGATATCTATATCTATCATACTGATCTTTTATGATCATATGATAAGATACCCCATTTGATCTCTTCAATTTAGTATTTTGATGTTTTAAGTGGCGCCGTTAGGCTACCAAATTTTTATGTGGTTCTTTCAACATTATCCATTTTTAAAGTTCTAAATCCATGTAAAGTCTTGCAAGTACCTTTTTATTATATTGGGGTATGATATATATATCTATCATACTGATATTTTATGTTCATATGACGAGATACCCTATTTGATCTCATCAATTCATTTTTGGTTGATGTTTATGTGACGCCGTTAGGCTGCTGAGTTTTCATAAGAGAAATATTATTTTTGTCTTCCTTTCATGTTCTTCATTTCATATGGAATATTTTCAAATTTCATTAACATTTTCATAAATCCCTTATATTCTTTCCCTCTACTGTATTATGGGTCATTTATGAATGTTTGACGCATGTCCCCTCTCTTTTCAGCGTTTTCTAAAACCCTGTAACGTAGCCATTGTGCTGCAGAATTTTCGTCTCAAAATGCCTCTCTCTTTTTCTCAAAATTATTTTATGTTATTAAGTGAATACTCAAAGCTCTTATTTCTACAGGGGTATTCACATATATATCAAAATGTTCTATTTTTAAATTCTGATATTTACATACATGAAACCTGCTTTCCCTTTCCATGGGTTTAAAGTTATAAGGCCACAGCCTTAAACCTTACTTAATATTGAATTAAATGAGTAATTCACATTGAGGATTTTTTCAGGTTTAGAGTTTTAGAGAGTTAGGACATAACTATTACATCTTAAAAGATTACAAAGTAGTCCCTTATACTAAATTTTCATAAAATAAAAACTCTTAAAAAGAAACATGTATAGTTCCATGTTTTAGGTAGCATGACTTTCCCTTGATCTCATCCTTGACCCTATTCCATGCTAAGTCCTGTGAAAAACATTTCAAAAACTTGGGATGAGCATAAGAAGCTCAGTAAGGGATACACAAAGGATGAAAACTGTTAGTTTTTCAAAACGACAAGTAAACCATGAATACTTTATCAATGTAATACTTTTCACCTTCATGAAGTAGTAAAATCTCTTCACAGAAAAGAAGTATCATTACTTATCTTTTTGTAACCAAAGGATTACCATAACACCCATATAAAGAACACATAACATATATAAAGTTAACTTGGGACATAATCATACTTAAGTGGAATAACCATACGGTCGACTTCCACACATATCACTTAATGGAATAGCCATACGACCAATTTCCATACATACTTAATGGAATAGCCATATGGACGACTTCCATACCCAATTCATTGGAGGTTATAACGTAACCACCCGTCCTGGTATTCACGGCACCACCCGTCATATGGTTTATCACGTAACCACCCGTCAAATGTCCAAGTACCAATATAAAATCATAAAACATAAAACCAATATAAAGGAATGATAACATTTCCACATTTCAATCACAATATATCATAATATAATCCTTTTTCAAAACCATTTTCAATACCAAAATACATAAAAGAGTATATGGTATTTATTTCATTTTAAAAACATAACGGCTTGTTGAGGAAGCCAACGAACAAATAATACTCGCGGGGGCGGAAAAGGTCGTTGTCACCACGTACGTTAAAAAAACATTCCTTTTTGTCGTTTAGTAAAACGCTTTGTAGAAAAAGATTCCTTTTGTATAAAAGTAAAAGTCAAAGGGGTTTATACACCGTATAAAAGAAAGTTGTGTATAAAACGAAATATGCCTCAATGAAAGGAGATGGAGACGAAGTCCCTTACAAAGATGGTATCCTTGGTTTAAGGATAAATCAATTGCATAATTATGTGTGAAAAATGAATACACCAAATATAAGTGGATATTAACTGTAAAACAATCAGAGGTTATTCAGACATATTCATAGAACGACATATTCAAGGAGTACAAGTTTATCCCAAAGAATCAAATTTGGGCTAAGAAGTTCCCTTGCAAAAATTTGACAGCCTAACGACGTCACTTCAAAAATTCAGAAAATGAGTTGATGAGAGATAAAAAGGGAATCTCATCACTTGGACATAAAATTTACATCAATCAGGATATAGAAGAACATATCCCAACATAATAGTATGTGAATTAAAATACATAACAAACGAAGTCTTTTAAAAAGAGGATGGTGAAAGGTTCCCTTACCGACTTGGGTAACTTTCGAAAAGTACACCCCATTGAAGAAGTGTCATACAATGAATATATAAATACCCATAAATGGAATTATATTACAAAATTAGTGTAATAGTGGGCAGTACATAAACCACTCAATGGAAATTGTGGCAAATGTAGCATAAATCTCACGGGAATAAAAGTGAGACAAAAAAACTCTTACGAAAACTCGGCACCCTAACGACGCCACTTAAAACTTACAAAATGGATTGATGAGAGGAAATAGGGTATCTAATCACATCAACATAATGTTTACAGAAAGAGGAATATAAAAGAACATCCCCCAACATAACAAGTAGGAGCTTAAAAGAAGCGACATAAAGGAGAGTACTTTAAAAGAAGGAGAGAGGTTAGATCTCTTATGAAAATTCGACAGCCTATCGGCGCCACTCAAAACTTCCAAAATGGATTGATGAGAGAGAATAGGGTCTCTCATCACATGAACACAAAAATTACAGTAAATGTAATATAAAAGATCATCCCAATAACAAGAAATATGAGCTTTAAAAGGAATGACATAAAAGTGTGTACTTAAAAAGAAAGAGAGGAGTAGGATCCCTTACCTCGGGTCCGACTTGACTCGATCGTTCTTTAACGTCCTGAATAATAAACTTGAGTTAATTTCTATTTTCTTAAGAAACTTTTTCAAGTTCATTATTCCTTTTATATCACTTATTTCCATGTCATAAACATTATGTAATCATTTAAGTTAATAATGTTTGTTTTGTCAATATTTGGTTCTTAAGTCGAAAGTGGACTTCTTACAATTACATGTTGTTCGTGGTCAAAGGTTCTTTATATCCAGAATTAAATTCCTGATTTGGATATCATATATATAATATATATATCTAGCATATACATGTATTTATAATATTACATAATCATTTAGAGGTAAGAAATGAAATGCACCGTTCATGGAGATGGTAAGCCGTACGTACGCATGAACGCTACTTTCATTTCTATTTCATATTTTATAGAATGGAATCATAATGATATGAGAGTATATTATAATTCAAGTATAATAACATATATAATATCATTAACTCTATCCTTTACAAATCCCACATATGGTATTAATGAATCAAATCACTTTTAGGGGGCGGTAGTCCGCACTTCCTAAAATGAAGATATCGTGTTTACCCATAATGGAAAAAATAATGGTATGCCATAAATGAAAAATACAGAAGCTTAAGGAAAGAATAAAAATATTATATATTATATATAAAAATAGTGACATCATAATGGCCACCTTTGAAGGTGTTAAATGAGTATTGAACAATCATCGTTTCGGGAGGCAGAATTTCGCCATCCACGGAAACCGTATGTTCTTTAACCATTTGATGTAGTTGTGTGAGAGTGTAGCTAGAATAAATCTTATAACAACATCCTATTATATTGAAGATACTGGTGTTGTTACAAAATAATTAAATAAAAAGAGTTTAGGGGGTTGGAGAAGCAAAATAAAACAAATGAACAAGAGAGAATGAATTACCTTTAAAAGTGTAACTCCTTTTGATTTGAGCCTAAAGGCTTCCTTTGAAAGTATTCTGCCCAAAGGTAATCCTCTAGGATGAGGATAGGGATGTGGAGAGAGTAAATGGGCAGGGGTTGGCCGAGCCAAAGGCTTGAGGAGTGTGTGAAATGAGGTAGAGGCGGGGGCCTTTTATAAGAGGAGAGGAGGGGCACTTTTGGAAAGTAAGAAATATTACTTTATTTGAAAATGTGTTTCGGTTTTAAAAGGTACCACATTGATATAATTCGTGGATAAGGTGATAAGAGTTCTAAATCCACCCATACAATAAGTTTTGGACATGTGTAGGTCATAGAGTTTACATTATCTTCTCATTTTATTTAAATCGTCAGATAATGATGTCATCGCTGCATCATTATGATGTCATAAATAATTTAATTTATTTAATATCTAAAAATTAAAAAAAAAATACTATGATGTAGGAAATCTTTTTATATTTCCAATTACTATTTATAATCAAAAATATAATCTTTATAACCCCATGTAAAAATTGTTTTTGTAAAATAACTCAAGTTTGTTTCATTTTTACTTTAACATTAAATAAAAAGTTATTTATGTCATTTCCCATCCAAAGTGGATCCATGGGGTCCCCAAGTTGACCCATGACTTTTCTTGGTCGGCCATGACACAACCAATGAGGGTAGGATATGTGTCAAGTTCATTTCATACTATTAAAACATTATTTTTACCTTAAACTACACTAATTACCACTAATCGCGATTAAAAACTTAATAAGTTATTATTCACCAAAAAATTATTTTTATCACATTGTACCAAATTTTACTTCTTAATGACAACCATGTATGTTGGATTTTTGAAATTCAAAACACAAATATGGCAAAATTTCATTTAAATGGAATAATCAGTTTTTATAAGTACTACTTAGTGGTTTCACTATTCATCAAAAAATTGATGATTTTCAGAAAATTCCCAAAAATTCACCCTAAGATATATTTGATATTCTGAATTCAAAAATGAAGTCTATTTTACAAAATTCAAAACATATAAGTCACATTAATTAATTTAAGAATTAATTCCCGCTGTCATGACAAATAGCGTGTTTTTATGAAACAATAAGTATCAAAAGATTGACACTAGTTGAAGTCCGATTTTAAAGTGAAATTAATTCCAACGACCACTATTGGATTTAATGGTAAAAATATATTATAATTTCACTTTAAAAACAATTAAAAAGATAATCTAATCATATAAATAAATTATATTAAAAAGAGGTTTTGAATTAAAATACAACATTTTACACTATTGATAAAAAAAAGAACTTTATCGGAAAGATACCAAAAATTTACACAAAGTAAATTTTGATGTCCCGATTCTAAATAAGAGTTTTATTTGGGCCAATATAATTTATAAGAGTGAACAAAACTATATTTAATGACGGTTCTCCATCAAAAGGTGAGAAGTGAACCTTTAGTGAAAACTAGGGCATATACGCCTAAAATTGAATTCTTTCCGTATTTTAAGCCTCTATCCTCTATTGGATAAATGTAAAAACATTTAAAAACATATATAATCATATTTTAGTTATTTATATCCATTCCCGCCAATACAATAGCTACATGTTAACAACCATTTAAAATAATATTATTTTATTATTAGAGTGCAACGTAAGATTCCCAAGAAACTCGTTGTTGTGTGTTGGGTACGCCATCGAGCATAGCGTCCCCTTTAAAGTCATATCAATATTTTATTCACAAATATGGATAAATATGAAAATTTCATATTCTTTATTTACCTGGGGTGTTACATCCTTCCCCCCTTTTGGGAATTGCGTCCTCGCAATTTTTAAAATTGATCTTGGAAACATCCTTGAAAGTCCTACATCGGAACAAGAGTCGGTAAAACAATCACTTTAAAATAACGAAGGATAAGTACAAAGGTCACCCGAGTTAACCCATACTAGGATTCCTAGTATGAAAATATGGACATGGAGGAAAAAACAAAGGGTCATGTTCTGATGGAGAGTGATAGAAAACATGTTTAGGAGAAAGTTAACCATGAGAAAATCACAAACTTGTGATGGGTTAAACGGTGTTGGGTTCCCCAGTAGGAAAAGTTAATAGACAAATTTTTTGTTTTAAGTTACTTTTTATTGTGGAATTTATTCATAAGGAAACATAATCACTTATCATGTTGACTTTCAACTTTTACTAGATTCCTTAATCAAACTCATATTTTTTTCCAAAAGACGAGTATTTAGGGAGACTTCTTCACATTAAGAGTACTATAATCAACTTCTAGAGAATCACCTAATCCACCAAAGGGAACTATACAATTCCCATGTCTTCAAACCTTAACCAAAAGTAAAACCAAAAAGGTTACTACAAGATCAGATAATCCAGAAAAGGATAACCCTTTAAAAAGAAAATCTATGCTTAATCTCCAAAATTTGTCCAACAAAACACAAAGTTCAACGAAGACCATTAGATAAACAATTTGTCCATAAAATCCTGCAAAGTAAACCAAAATAAGATTGAAACCCAAATATTTGAAGGATTTAGTCACATAGTCTTCCAAGTTAAATCGTAACATTTATCTCCAAACAACATCAGATGCTCCTAAAGCCTCGCATTGAAATGTAATTATCCTAATCACATATCCTCCATGATAGGTTAATCATTTTCATAAATAACCCAAAATAAATTTACTCTTCATTCATAAAATAATATAACTAAAAAGAATTGGTCAAACTAACCAGGGACTTCACGTAGTCCAGTGGTAGGTGATAAATACCAGTCGCTCTTTGGTTGTGGGTTCGATTCCCGCAGCTTTGTCCGACGCGACGGGTTGTCACACAGTCTGTGTGTTGTCATTTTTCCAAAACTATATAATTCTTAAATCATTCCCCAAAAGAGATAAAATCATCAAAAATGATTATAACATATTTTAACCTCAAGTTTATCTCATGCCCTTCATTTTCCATCATATCATATAATAACCCATACTTACCTCAAAAGTAAGGATCATATAAACTCTAATGGTTAACTTTATAATTATTACATGAACTTCCACATCGATTGGTAATCTTGTACATGATGAATTACAGAACATACCAAGATTATAGTGGTTGATCATGACTCCTTGATAGTTGGTTTAGAACAACCACGAGTTTCTTCATTGAATCCCCCATTTTATCTATTATCTTAATCAGAGAACCACCATAGTTTCCTTCAAACCTGTTGTCTCTTTGGTGCCTGCTAGATCCATCCATTCACTAAAAACAGAAATGTCAGTGTGAGTATATCAAAAAAAGCATCATGTACCAATGAGGAAGGTAAACACTAAGATATACTTACTCATTCACTTTATCTAAAACTAGGACTCTTTCTAAAATCCTATCCATTATGGTAATGTCACTTATTCATAAAGAATACCCTAACCTCTAAAGTTATCTAAACCAACCTTTGATACCAACTATAAGGCCCCAGCCTTAAACCTTACTTAATATCGAATTAAATGAGTAATTCACATTGAGGATCTTTTCAGGTTTAGAGTTTTAGAGAATTAGGACATAACTATTACATCTCAAAAGATTAAAAAGTAGTCGCTTTTGCTAAATTTCCATAAAATAAAAACTCTTAAAAAGAAAAATGTATAGTTCCATGTTTTAGGTATCATGACTTTCCCTTGATCCCATCCTTGACCCTATTCCACGCAAAGTCCTGTGAAAAACATTTCAAAAACACGGGATGAGCATAAGAAGCTCAGTAAGGGATACACAAAGGATGAAAACTGTTAGTTTTTCAAAAGAACAATTAAACCATGAATACTTTATCAATGTAATACTTTTGACCTTCATGAAGTAGTAAAATCTCTTCACTAAAAAAAGCATCATTACTTATCTTTTTGTAACCAAAGGATTACCATAACACCCATATAAAGAACACATAACATATATAAAGGTAACTTGGGACAAAAACATACTTAAGTGGAATAACCATACGGTCAACTTCCACACATATCACTTAATGGAATAGCCATACGGCCAATTTCCATACATACTTAATGGAATAGCCATACGACAAACTTCCATACCCAATGCATTGGAGGTTATAACGTAACCACCTGTCCAGGTATTCACGACACACCCGTCATATGGTTTATCACGTAACCACCCGTCAAATGTCCAAGTACCAATATAAAATCATAAAACATAAAACCAATATAAAGGAATGATAACATTTCCACATTTCAATCACAATATATCATAATAGAATCCTTTATCAAAACCATTTTCAATACCAAAATACATAAAAGAGTATATGGTATTTATTTCATTTTAAAAACATAACGGCTTGTTGAGGAAGCCAAAGACCAAATAATACTCGCGGGGGCGGAAAAGGTCGTTGTCACCGCGTACGTTAAAAAAACATTCTTTTTTGTCGTTTAGTAAAACGCTTAGTAGAAAAAGATTCCTTTTGTATAAAAGTAAAAGTCAAAGGGGTTTATACACCGTATAAAAGAAAGTTGTGTATAAAACGAAATATGCCTCAATGAAAGGAGATTGAGACGAAGTCCCTTACAAAGACGATATCCTTGGTTTAAGGATTAATCAATTGCATAATTATGTGTGACAAACGAATACACCAAATATAAGTGGATATTAAGTGTAAAAAAATCATAGGTTATTCACACATATTCATAGAACGACATATTCAAGGAGTACAAGTTTATCCCAAAGAATCAAATTTGGGCTAAGAAGTTCTCTTGCAAAAATTTGACAGCCTAACAGCGTCAGTTCAAAAATTCAAAAAATGAGTTGATGAGAGATAAAAAGGGAATCTCATCACTTGGACATAAAATTTAAATCAATCAGGATATAAAAGAACATATCCCAACATAATAGTATGTGAATTAAAAGACATAACAAACGAAGTCTTTTAAAAAGAGGAGGGTGAAAGGTTCCCTTACCGACTTGGGTAACTTTCGAAAAGTACACCCCATTGAAGAAGTGTCATACAATGAATATGTAAATACCCATAAATGGAATTATATTACAAAAGGAGTGTAATAGTGGGAAGTACATAAACCACTCAATCGAAATTGTGGCAAATGTAGCATAAATCTCATGGGAATAAAAGTGAGATGAAAAATCTCTTACGAAAACTCGGCAGCTTAACGGCGCCACTTACAACTTCCAAAATGGATTGATGAGAGGAAATAGGGTCTATCATCACATAAACATAATGTTTACAGAAAGTGGAATATAAAAGAACATCCCCCAACATAACAAGTAAGAGCTTAAAATAAGTGACATAAAGGAGAGTACTTTAAATGAAAGAGAGAGGTGAGATCTCTTACGAAAATTCGGCAGCCTATCGGCGCCACTCAAAACTTCCAAAATGGAATGATGAGAGAGAATAGGGTCTCTAAACACATGAACATAAAAATTACAGTAAATTTAATATAAAAGATCATCCCAATAACATGAAATATGAGCTTTAAATGGAATGACATAAAAGTGTGTACTTAAAAAGAAAGAGAGGAGTAGGATCCCTTACCTCGGGTCCAACTTGACTCGATCGTTCTTTAAAGTCCTGAATAATAAACTTGAGTTAACTTATATTTTCTTAAGAACCTTTTTAAAGTTCATTATTCCTTTTATATCACTTATTTACATGTTATAAACATTATTTAATCATTTAAGTTAATAATGTTTGTTTTGTCAATATTTGGTTCTTAAGTCGAAAGTGGACTTCTTACAATTACATGTTTTTCGTGGTCAAAGGATCTTTATATCCAGAATGAAATTCCTGATTTTTATATCATATATATCATATATATCCAGAACATACATGTATTTATAATATTACATAATCATTTAGAGGTAAGAAATGAAATGCACCGTTCATGGAGACGGTAAGCCGTAAGTATGCATGAACGCTACTTTCATTTCTATTTCGTATTTTATAGAATGGAATCATAATGATATGAGAGTATATTATAATTCCAGTATAATAACATATATAATATCATTAAATTTATCCATTACACATCCCACATATGGTATTAACGAATCAAATCTCTTTCAGGGGGCGGTAGTCCGCACTTCTTAAAATGAAGATATCGTGTTTACCCATAATGGAAAAAATAATGGTATGCCATAAATGAAAAATACAGAAGCTTAAGGAAAGAATAAACATATTATATATTATATATAAAAATAGTTACATCATAATTTCCATCTTTGAAGGTGTTAAATGAGTATTGAACAATCATCGTTTCGGGAGGCATAATTTCGCCATCCACGGAAACAATATGTTCTTTAACCATTTGATGTTGTTGTGTGAGAGTGTAGCTCGAATAAATCTTATAAAAAAATCCTAGTATATTTAAGATACTGGTTTTATTCCAAAATAATTAAATAAAAATAGTTTAGGGGGTTGGAGAAGCAAAATAAAACAAATGAACGAGAGAGAATGAATTACCTTTAAAAGTGTAACTCCTTTTGATTTGAGCCTAAAGGCTTCCTTTGAAAGGATTCTGTCCAAAGGTAATCCTCTAGGATGAGGAGAGGGATGTGGAGAGAGTAAATGGGCAGGGGTTGGCTGAGCAAAAGGCTTGAGGAGTGTGTGAAATGAGGTATAGGTGGAGGCCTTTTATAAGAGGAGAGGAGGGGCACTTTTGGAAAGTAAGAAATATTACTTTATTTGAAAATGTGTTTCGGTTTTAAAAGGACCCACATTGATATAATTCGTGGATAAGGTGATAAGGGTTCGAAATCCATCCATCCAATAAGTTTTGGACATGTTTAGGTCATAGATTTTACATTATCTTCTCATTTTATTTAAATCGTCAGATAATGATGTCATCACTGCATCATTATGATGTCATAAATAATTTAATTTATTTAATGTCTAAAAATTATAAAACAAATACTATGATGTAGGAAATATTTTTATCTTTCCAATGACTATTTATAATCAAAAATCTGATCTTTATAACCCCATGTAAAAATTGTTTTTTGTAAAATAACTCAAGTTTGTGTCATTTTTACTTTAACATTAAATAAAAAGTTATTTATGTCATTTCCCAACCAAAGTGGATCCATGGGGTCCCCAAGTTGACCCATGCCTTGTCTTGGTCGGCCATGACACAACCAATGAGGGTAGGACATGTGTCAAGTTCATTTCATATTATTAAAATATTATTTTTACCTTAACTACACAAATTACCACTAATCGCGATTAAAAACTTAATAAGTTACTATTCACAAAAAAATTATTTTTATCTCATTGAACCACATTTTACTTCATAATGACAACCATGTATGTTGGATTTTTGAAATTCAAAACACAAAGATGGAAAAATTTCATTTAAATGGAAAAATCAGTTTTTATAAGTACCACTTAGTGGTTTCACTATTCATCAAAAATTGAAGTTTTTCAGAAAATTCCCAAAAATTCACCCTAAGATATATTTGATATTCTGAATTGAAAAATGAAGTCTATTTTACAAAATTCAAAACATATAATTCACATTAATTAATTTAAGAATTAATTCCCGCTGTCATGAAAAATAGCGTGTTTTTATGAAACAATAAGTATCAAAAGATTGACACTAGTTGAAGTCCGATTTTAAAGTGAAATTAATTCCAACGACCACTATTGGATTTAATGGTAAAAATATATTCTAATTTAACTTTAAAACCAATTAAAAAGATAATCTAATAATATAAATAAATTATATTAAAAAGAGGTTTTGAATTAAAATACAACATTTTACACTATTCATAAAAAAAACATTATCGGAAAGATACCAAAAATTTACAAAAAGTAAATTTTGATGTCCCGATTCTAAAGAAGAGTTTTATTTGGTCCAATAGAATTTATAAGAGTGAACAAAACTATATTTAAAGACGGTTCTCCATCAAAAGGTGATAAGTGAACCTTTAGTGAAAACTAGGGCATATACACCTAAAATTGAATTCTTTCCGTATTTTAAGCCTCTATCCTCTATTGGATAAATTTAAAAACATTTAAAAACATATATAATCATATTTTAGTTATTTCTATACATTCCCTCCAATACAACGGCTACATGTTAACTACCATTTAAAATAATATTATTTTATTTTTAGAGTGCAACGTAAGATTCCCAAGAAACTCGTTGTTGCGTGTTGGGTACGCCATCGAGCATAGCGTCCCCTTTAAAGTCATATCAATATTTTATTCAAAAATATGGATAAATATGAAAATGTCATATTCTTTATTTATCTGGGGTGTTACATCCTTCCCCCCTTTTGGGAATTGCATCCCCACAATTTTTAAAATTGAGCTTGGAAACATCCTTGAAAGTCCCACATCGGAACAAGAGTCGGTAAAACAATCACTTTAAAATAACGAAGGATAAGTACAAAGGTCACCCGAGTTAACCCATACTAGGATTCCTAGTATGAAAATATGGACATGAAGGAAAAAACAAATGGTCATGTTCTTATGGAGAGTGATAGAAAACATGTTTAGGAGAAAGTTAACCACGAGAAAATCACAAACTTGTGATGGGTTAAACGGTGTTGGGTTCCACAGTAGGAAAAGTTAATAGACAACATTTTTGTTTTAAGTTACTTTTTATTGAGGAATTTATTCATAAGGAAACATAATCACTTATCATGTTGAATTTCAACTTTTACTATATTCCTTAATCAAACTCATATTTTTTTCCAAAAGACGAGTATTTAGGGAGACTTATTCACATTAAGAGTACTATAATCAACTTCTAGTGAATCACCTAATCCACCAAAGAGAACTATACAATTCCCATGTCTTCAAACCATAACCAAAACTAAAACCAAAAAGGTTACTACAAGATCAGATAATCCAGAAAAGGATAACCCTTTAAAAATAAAATCTATGCTTAATCTCCAAAATTTTTCCAACAAAACCCAAAGTTCAACGAAGACCGTTAGATAAACAATTTGTCCATAAAATCCTACAAAGTAAACCAAACTAAGATTGAAACCCAAATATTTGAAGGATTTATTCACATAGTCTTCCAAGTTAAATCGTAACATTTATCTCCAAACAACATCAGTCGCTTCTAAAGCCTCGCATTGAAAAGTAATTATCCTAATCACATATCCTCCATGACAGGTTAATCATTTTCATAAATAACCCAAAATCAATTTACTCTTAATTCATAAAATCATATAACTAAAAAGAATCGGTCAAACTAATCAGGGACTTCACGTAGTCCAGTGGTAGGTGATAAATACCAGTCGCACTTTGGTTGTGGGTTCGATTCCCGCAGCTTTGTCCGACGCGACGGGTTGTCACACGGTCTGCGTGTTGTCCTTTTTCCAAAACTATATAATTCTTAAATCATTCCCCAAAAGAGATAAAATCATAAAAAATGATCATAACATATTTTAACCTCAAGTTTATCTCATGCCCTTCATTTTCCATCATATCATATAATAACCCATAATTACCTCAAAAGTAAGGATCATATAAACTCTAATGGTTACCTTTATAATTATTACATGAACTTCCACATCGATTGGTCATCTTGTACATGATGAATTACAGAACATACCAAGGTTCAAGTGGTTGATCATGACTCCTTGATAGTTGGTTTAGTAAAACCACGAGTTTCCTCATTGAATCCCCCATTTTATCTAGTATCTCAATCAGAGAACCACCACATTTTCCTTCAAACCTGTTGTCTCTTTGGTGCCTGCTAGATCCATCCATTCACTAAAAACAGAAATGTCAGTGTGAGTATATCCAAAAAACCATCATATACTAATGAGGAAGGTAAACACTAAGATATACTTACTCATTCAATTTATCTAAAACTAGGACTCTTTCTGAAATCCTATCCATTATGGTAATGTCACTTATGCTTAAAGAATACCCTAACCTCTAAAGTTATCTAAACCTACCTTTGATACCAACTATAAGGCCCCAGAATTAAACCTTACTTAATATTGAATTAAATGAGTAATTCACATTGAGGATCCTTTCAGGTTTAGAGTTTTAGAGAATTGGGACATAACTATTACATCTTAAAAGATTAAAAAGTAGTCGCTTCTTCTAAATTTACATAAAATAAAAACTCTTAAAAAGAAACATGTGTAGTTCCATGTTTTAGGTAGCATGACTTTCCCTTGATCCCATCCTTGACCCTATTCCACGCTAAGTCCTGTGAAAAACATTTCAAAAACTTGGGATGAGCATAAGAAACTTAGTAAGGGATACACAAAGGATGAAAACTGTTAGTTTTTCAAAACAACAAGTAAACCATGAATACTTTATCAACGTAATACTTTTCACCTTCATGAAGTAGTAAAATATCTTCACTAAAAAAAGTATAATTACTTATCTTTTTGTAACCAAAGGATTACCATAACTCCCATATAAAGAACACATAACATATATAACGGTAACTTGGGACATAAACATACTAAAGTGGAATAACCATACGGTCGACTTCCACACATATCACTTAATGGAATAGTCATACGGCCAATTTCCATACATACTTAATGGAATAGCCATACGGCCGACTTCCATACCCAATGCATTGGAGGTTATAACGTAAACACCCGTCCTGGTATTCACGGCACCACCCGTCATATGGTTTATCACGTAACCACCCGTCAAATGTCCAAGTACCAATATAAAATCATAAAACATAAAACCAATATAACGGAATGATAACATTTCCACATTTCAATCACAATATATCATAATAGAATACTTTATCAAAACCATTTTCAATACCAAAATACATAAAAGAGTATATGGTATTTATTTCATTTTAAAAACATAATGGCTTGTTGAGGAAGCCAAACACCAAATAATACTCGCGGGGGCAGAAAAGGTCGTTGTCACCGTGTACGTTAAAAAAACATTCTTTTTTGTCGTTTAGTAAAACGCTTCATAGAAAAATATTCCTTTTGTATAAAAGTAAAAGTCAAAGGGGTTTATACACCGTATAAAACAATGTTGTGTATAAAACGAAATATGCCTCAATGAAAGGAGATTGAGACGAAGTCCCTTACAAAGACGGTATCCTTGGTTTAAGGATAAATCAATTGCATAATTATGTGTGAAAAACGAATACACCAAATATAAGTGGATATTAAGTGTAAAACAATCATAGGTGATTCACACATATTGATAGAACAACATATTCAAGGAGTACAAGTTTATCCCAAAGAATCAAATTTGGGCTAAGAAGTTCCCTTGCAAAAATTTGACAGCCTAACAGCGTCACTTCAAAAATTCAAAAAATGAGTTGATGAGAGATAAAAAGGGAATATCATAACTTGGACATAAAATTTACATCAATCAGGATATATAAGAACATATCCCAACATAATAATATGTTAATTAAAAGACATAACAAACGAAGTCTTCTAAAAAGAGGAGGGTGAAAGGTTCCCTTACCGACTTGGGTAACTTTCGAAAAGTACACCCCATTGAAGAAGTGTCATACAATGAATATGTAAATACCCATAAATGGAATTATATTACAAAAGGAGTGTAATAGTGGGAAGTACATAAACCACTCAATGAGGATTGTGGCAAATGTAGCATAAATCTCACGGGAATAAAAGTGAGATGAAAAATCTCTTACGAAAACTCGGCAGCCTAACGGCGCCACTTAAAACATCCAAAATGGATTGATGAGAGGAAATAGGGTCTCTCATCACATCAACATAATGTTTATAGAAAGAGGAATATATAAGAACATCCCCCAACATAACAAGTAGGAGCTTAAAAGAAGTGACATAAAGGAGAGTACTTTAAAAGAAAGAGAGAGGTTAGATCTCTTACAAAAATTTGGCAGCCTATCGGCGCCACTAAAAACTTCCAAAATGGATTGATGAGAGAGAATAGGGTCTCTCATCACATGAACATAAAAATTACAGTAAATATAATATAAAATATCATCCCAATAACAAGAAATATGATATTTAAAAGGAATGACATAAAAGTGTGTACTTAAAAAGAAAGAGAGGAGTAGGATCCCTTACCTCGGGTCCGACTTGACTCGACCATTCTTTAACGTCCTGAATAATAAAATTGAGTTAATTTATATTTTCTTAATAACCTTTTTCAAGTTTATTATTCCTTTTATATCACATATTTCCATGTTATAAACATTATGTAATCATTTAAGTTAATAATGTTTGTTTTGTCAATATTTGGTTCTTAAGTCGAAAGTGGACTTCTTACAATTACATGTTGTTCGTAGTCAAAGGTTCTTTATATACAGAATTAAATTACTTATTTGTATATCATATATATCATATATATCCATCAAATACATGTATTTATAATATTACATAATCATTTAGAGGTAAGAAATGAAATGCACCGTTCATGGAGACTGTAAGCCGTACGTACGCATGAACGCTACTTTCATTTCTATTTCATATTTTATAGAATGGAATCATAATGATATGAGAGTATATTATAATTACAGTATAATAACATATATAATATCATTAACTTTATCCTTTACACATCCCACATATGGTATTAACGAATCAAATCACTTTCAGGGGGCGGTAGTCCGCACTTCCTAAAATGAAGATATCGTGTTTACCCATAATGGAAAAAATAATGGTATGCCATAAATGAAAAATACAGAAGCTTAAGGAAAGAATAAAAATATTATATATTATATATAAAAATAGTGACATCATAATGGCCACCTTTGAAGGTGTTAAATGAGTATTGAACAATCATCGTTTCGGGAGGCAAAATTTCGCCATCCACGGAAACCGTATGTTCTTTAACCATTTGATGTAGTTGTCTGAGAGTGTAGCTCGAATTAATATTATAACAACATCCTAGTATATTGAAGATACTGGTGTTGTTACAAAAGAAGTAAATAAAAAGAGTTTAGGGGGTTGGAGAAGCAAAATAAAACAAATGAACAACAGAGAATGAATTACCTTTAAAAGTGTAACTCCTTTTGATTTGAGCCTAAAGGCTTCCTTTGAAAGAATTCTGCCCAAAGGGAATCCTTTAGGATGAGGATAGGGATGTGGAGAGAGTAAATGGGCCGGGGTTGGCCGAGCCAAAGGCTTGAGGAGTGTGTGAAATGAGGTAGAGGTGGGGGCCTTTTATAAGAGGAGAGGAGGGGCACTTTTGGAAAGTAAGAAATATTACTTTATTTGAAAATGTGTTTCGGTTTAAAAAGGTCCCACATTAATATAATGCGTGGATAAGGTGATAAGGGTTCGAAATCCACCCATCCAATATGTTTTGGGCATGTGTAGGTCATAGAGTCTACATTATCTTCTCATTTTATTTAAATCGTCAGATAATGATGTCATCGCTGCATCATTATGATGTCATAAATAATTTAATTTATTTAATGTCCAAACATTATAAAAAAAATACTATGATGTAGGAAATCTTTTTTTCTTTCCAATGAATATTTATAATAAAAAATATGATCTTTATAACCCCATGTAAAAATTGTTTTCGTAAAATAACTCAAGTTTGTGTCATTTTTACTTTAACATTAAATAAAAAGTTATTTATGTCATTTCCCAACCAAAGTGGATCCATGGGGTCCCAAAGTTGACCCATGGCTTGTCTTGGTCGGAAATGACACAAACAATGAGGGTAGGACATGTGTCAAGTTCATTTCATATTATTAAAACAATATTTTTACCTTAAACTACACTAATTACCACTAATCGCGATTAAAAACTTAATAAGTTACTATTCACCAAAAAATTATTTTTATCCCATTGAACCACATTTTACTTCTTAATGACAACCATATATGTTGTATTTTTGAAATTCAAAACACAAAGATGGCAAAATTTCATTTAAATGGAAAAATCAGTTTTTATAAGTACCACTTAGTGGTTTCACTATTCATCAAAAATTGAAGTTTTTCAGAAAATTCCCAAAAATTCACCCTAAGATATATTTGATATTCCGAATTCAAAAATTAAGTCTATTTTACAATATTAAAAACATATAAGTAACATTAATTAATTTAAGAATTAATTCCCGCTGTCATGACAAATAGCGTGTTTTTATGAAACAATAAGTATCAAAAGATTGACACTAGTTGAAGTCTGATTTTAAAGTGAAATTAATTCCAACGACCACTGTTGGATTTAATGGTAATAATATATTCTAATTTCACTTTAAAAACAATTAAAAAGATAATCTAATCATATAAATAAATTAGATTAAAAAGAGGTTTTGAATTAAACTACAACATTTTACACTATTCATAATAAAAAGAACTTTATCGGAAAGATACCAAAAATTTACACAAAGTAAATTTTGATGTCCCGATTCTAAAGAAGAGTTTTATTTGGTCCAATAGAATTTATAAGAGTGAAAAAAACTATATTTAATGATGGTTTTCCATCAAGAGGTGATAAGTGAACCTTTAGTGAAAACTAGGGCATATACGCCTAAAATTGAATTCTTTCCGTATTTTAAGCCTCTATCCTCTATTGGATAAATGTAAAAACATTTAAAAACATATATAATAATATTTTAGTTATTTATATCCATTCCCTCCAATACAATGGCTACATGTTAACTACCATTTAAAATAATATTATTTTATTATTAGAGCGCAACGTAAGATTCCCAAGAAACTCGTTGTTGCGTGTTGGGTACACCATCGAGCATAGCGTCCCCTTTAAAGTCATATCAATATTTTATTCACAAATATGGATAAATATGAAATTTTCATATTCTTTATTTACCTGGGGTGTTTCATCCTTCCCCCTTTTGGGAATTGCGTCCTCACAATTTTTAAAATTGAGCTTGGAAACATCCTTGAATGTCCCACATCGGAACAAGAGTCGGTAAAACAATCACTTTAAAATAACGATGGATAAGTACAAAGGTCACCCGAGTTAACCCATACTAGGATTACTAGTATGAAAATATGGACATGGAGGAAAAAACAAAGGGTCATGTTCTGATGGAGAGTGATAAAAAACATGTTTAGGAGAAAGTTAACCATGAGAAAATCACAAACTTGTGATGGGTTAAACGGTGTTGGGTTCCCCAGTAGGAAAAGTTAATAGACAACATTTTTGTTTTAAGTTACTTTTTATTGAGGAATTTATTCATAAGAAAACATAATCACTTATCATGTTGACATTCAACTTTTACTAGATTCCTTAATCAAACTCATATTTTTTTCCAAAAGACGAGTATTTAGGGAGACTTGTTCACATTAAGAGTACTATATTCAACTTCTAGAGAATCCCCTAATCCACCAAAGAGAACTATAAAATTCCCATGTCTTCAACCCATAACCAAAACTAAAACCAAATAGGTTACTACAAGATCAGATAATCCAGAAAAGGATAACCCTTTAAAATGAAAATCTATGCTTAATCTCCAAAATTTGTCCAACAAAACCCAAGTTCAACGAAGACCATTAGATAAACAATTTGTCCATAAAATCCTGCAAAGTAAACCAAACTAAGTTTGAAACCCAAATATTTGAAGGATTTAGTCACATAGTCTTCTAAGTTAAATCGTAACATTTATCTACAAACAACATTAGTCGCTCCTAAAGCCTCGCATTGAAAAGTAATTATCCTAATCACATATCCTCCATGATAGGTTAATCATTTTCATAAATAATCCAAAATCAATTTACTCTTAATTCATAAAATCATATAACTAAAAAGAATCGGTCAAACTAACCAGGGACTTCACGTAGTCCAGTGGTAGGCGTTAAATAACAGTCGCACTTTGGTTGTGGGTTCGATTCCCGCAACTTTGTCCGACGCGACGGGTTGTCACACGGTCTGCGGGTTGTCCTTTTTCCAAAATTATATAATTCTTAAATCATTCCCCAAAAGAGATAAAATCATCAAAAATGATCATAACATATTTTAACCTCATGTTTATCTCATGCCCTTCATTTTCCATCATATCATATAATAACCCATAATTACCTCAAAAGTAAGGATCATATAAACTCTAATGGTTACCTTTATAATTATTACATGAACTTCCACATCGATTGGTCATCTTGTACATGATGAATTACAGAACATACCAAGGTTCAAGTGGTTGATCATGACTCCTTGATAGTTAGTTTAGAACAACCACGAGTTTCCTCATTGAATCCCCCATTTTATCTAGTATCTTAATCAGAGAACCACCACAGTTTCCTTCAAACCTGTTGTCTCTTTGGTGCCTGCTAGATCCATCCATTCACTAAAAACAGAAATGTCAGTGTGAGTATATCAAAAAAACCATCATGTACTAATGAGGAAGGTAAACACTAAGATATACTTACTCATTCACTTTATCTAAAACTATGACTCTTTCTGAAATCCTATCCATTATGGTAATGTCACTTATGCTTAAAGAATACCCTAACCTCTAAAGTTATCTAAACCGACCATTGATACCAACTATAAGGCCGCAGCCTTAAACCTTACTTAATATTGAATTAAATGAGTAATTCACATTGAGGTTCTTTTCAGGTTTAGAGTTTTGGAGAATTAGGACATAACTATTACATCTCAAAAGATTACAAAGTAGTCGCTTCTACTAAATTTCCATAAAATAAAAACTCTTAAAAAGAAACATGTATAGTTCCATGTTTTAGGTAGCATGACTTTCCCTTGATCCCATCCTTGACCCTATTCCACGGTAAATACTGTGAAAAACATTTCAAAAACTTGGGATGAGCATAAGAAGCTCAGTAAGGGATACACAAAGGATGAAAACTGTTAGTTTTTCAAAACAACAAGTAAACCATGAATACTTTATCAATGTAATACTTTTCACCTTCATGAAGTAGTAAAATCTCTTCACTGAAAAAAAAGTATCATTACTTATCTTTTTGTAACCAAAGGATTACCATAACACCCATATAAAGAACACATAACATATATAAAGGTAACTTGGGACATAAACATACTTAAGTGGAATAACCATACGGTCGACTTCCACAAATATCACTTAATAGAATAGCCATACGGCCAATTTCCATATATACTTAATGGAATATCCATACGACCGACTTCCATACCCAATGCATTGGAGGTTATAACTTAACCACCCGTCCTGGTATTCACGGCACCACCTGTCATATGGTTTATCACGTAACCACCCGTCAAATGTCCAAGTAACAATATAAAATCATAAAACATAAAACCAATATAATGGAATGATAACATTTCCACATTTCAATCACAATATATCATAATAGAATCCTTTATCAAAACCATTTTCAATACCAAAATACATAAAAGAGTATATGGTATTTATTTCATTTTAAAAACATAACGGCTTGTTGAGGAAGCCAAAGACCAACTAATACTCACAAAACCTATCCTCATATCCAAGTGCATCATATCACTCCCCATTAGGGAATCCACTGGTTCCTTGAGACCTATTACAGACTTGACATTTTGATACTGACATAAACTCATCACCCATTAGTGACAACACTACATATGGCTCTTCCAAACCCTAGACCTGATATGAGAGATCCAACACCTTTCCAATCCCTCTAAGCATCTGAATATCTATTCCATAAGAAACTCTCATAACATGTGAATGATTGTCACGTCACATATCCTAAGTAAGATCTCCCATTTCATCATCTATAAGAATCCCAATTTTTCCCACCATGCCTTTTCTAATAGGACACATATTACTCAAAAGGTAATCCAAGCTTCAACCCACCCTCAACTGTGTGTCACTCACTAGATGTGAGATGTATAAAAATCTCAAGGAACCAGTGGATTCCCTAATGGGGAGTGATATGATGCACTTGGATATGAGGATAGGTTTTGTGACATGAAATGATATGGATTAATGGAGAGATTGTGTGAAAAAGTATGATCTATGGGAACAATATCCTTAAATTTTATTTATTTTCTTATGATATGTGACTGAACTAGAAGGGGGGGGGGATTCTATGGACTAGAACCTCTATGAGTGATATTGAGACAATTGAACTATCATGGGTGATACAAATTCCTGATGTTCATGAAATATGACTTTTCCATGTGTAGTCTTGGGTTGGGATGGTGGTACATTCCTTGAGTGGTCTTATATCATGATAGTATACCAACCTGAGTGGGATGGAAGGGTCAAGGTATATGGGATATGTGGATGATAGACCATACCTAGAGTGATAAGGTTATGGGATTGGATATGGACCTAAGACCTTTACCTTACCCTTTGGGAAGTGTATTGATGTCTTAGATGATTCCTAACCCATGTATTTTGGTACAGGATATGTAATGGGTTCTACAACAAGAGGTGAAAAGGTATATTTAAGCATGGTGGTAAAGAAGGTATGATCATGTGACATAGTGTCTTTGTTTTCACATGTGGACCTGATACACACATATTTGTGGTGGAATCATTAACAAAATATATCCATTGTGCTTGCATGATATGTTTAAGTTTAAATTTTCTTCCATATATATTATTTAATATACCACAAAGACTCTGTGAGACTTGACTGAGATTTATATCCTTCACCCTGCATGGGAACTCTAGTATGCGAGCATAAATTTTGTTTACTTTTAGGTCCAAGTCTCTATTGTTTAATTGATCATTCTAGAGTATCTTAAAGGTATCCAGATACAGTGAGTGTAGTGTTCCTAGGCATGGTTGTAGGGATTTATTTTATATTTTTGTTTTTTGTTTTTACATTAACCAAGTGAGATATATGTGTTTGTAAGATTTTCAAAATATGTGTAAGTTTTCCAACATTTAATTTTTATTATACCTATATTCTTATTAATTTATGAATTCCCTATTTTTTATGTATTTTTGGTTATTTACTATGATATATTACTTTGATTCAAGGGAATATTCACTATAATTTATGGATTAGAACATCATGGATAATTGGCAGCCTATAGCATACGAGGAGGCACACCAGAGGTCACATTACACCTTATCTTGGGGAAATTTCGAGTGGATTCCATAACAGTGTATAACATAGATCATTTAAAGTATTTACCAGTTGGAGTTCATGTAATACCCTATTATTGTAAAAGAATACTATGTTTGATAGCATATAGGACACACAATACTAATATTTAACAACCCTGGAATATTATGATTTAAGATGACTATTATATCATAACTATTAAATTAAAGGATAAGAATATAAATTATTAATTTATATGATATATTTATAATGTTCATAATCAATTAAAAATCATATATTAATTCTTCTAAAATAAAAACTCATATTTTTTATTATATTATCATATTTTTTAAATAAATATGTTTTCATCGAAATTGGTTCATATTACTTTTCATTAAGTGAATATTTTAAATAAATTATTATACTTTTAGAATTTAGATTTTATTAAATTGAAATATTCTTTTAAACCATAATTTCATAATTCTCAAAGGGTGATGTTTGGAGATTTTTTTGTGAGGACTGATATTTCATTTGGTTGTGAAAAATAATGATTTTATAAAAAATTTCCATTTCATTTAAAGTATATAAAAATTACCCTTTTGTTTTGACTTGATATTAAAATATCATTAGTTCTTTATAATTAAAAATTCCATTTAATTTATTTTTCTCAGTTTTTTTTCATTGTTCTGGTTTGAAAGTATTTTTATTCTTAGAAATGATTCTTTCTAGAAAACTATTTTTCATCACATTTTGTGAGTTTATTTTAAAATTAATTTCTAAAAATTACAAGTAAAAAAATAAATAAAAGTAATCTCATGTTTTATACCATCATGTACATATTTGGTAAATAATTTAACATTATTTTTTTTCACAACGATTCGTAACAATGGTAAATATTTATCCCGATAGAAAATGGTCAATTTAGTTGAGTAGGGTTAAAACAAAATATAAAAGTCTTTAAAATCACACAAAAACTTGAATTTAATATTTTATATATGTTTCATTCAACCTAACTTTAAAATATTATAATATATTTTATTTTATTTAAATTTTTTTCATAATTAAAACCTTTATATTTTTTAAGTATAAGATAATTATAAAATGTATGTTTCTTGCTTTTAATATCTCTAATATTTTATGATAGAGATAAAAATTAGTTATGGATAGTTATAAATTGATACATTAAACATTAATTTTTTTAATAATGATATTTAATATTTAGTTATTAGTGATATAACAGAAAGATTAAATTATTTTGCAAAAAACACACATTGCTTGTGCAGGAAACCAAAAAATAATGTAAAATATTATAAAAAAATAAATCTATTTTTTTTCAATCTTGGTGTTTTAATATTTTTAAAATAAATATAACATATTTATAATTTATTAAACATTATATTATAATTTAATTACTATATTTATATTTTTATAGATTAAAATTATGTGAATAGCCCCCAAAATGACTTTAGTGGTATTTTATGTTATATAATATTTTATAAAATGATTTAAAATTCATAAAAATATTTTCATTATCCAAGTGAAAGGTGTATATTCTATAATATCAACATTTTTCCACTTATGTGTCACTTTTCCATTTATTTTAACTATCATCACCCCAAAAGTGTGAACCACATTTTGATCATGATAATTATTAAATGGGATAAAGTGTTCATAAAACTAAGATATGTGGGTTAAAATATCACCTAAACATATCTAAATTTTATTTTATGAGACTATTTCAAAATATATCAATCTATGATTCAAAATATTTCGAATTGGTTCCCCATAAAAATTATAAATGATTTGTATTAATTTAATACAATATGTAATTCAAAATAAGGACATCACCTACCCTCCCCTCCTCACAATTCACGAACCAAATATCAAGACCACAACGTTAAAAAATATTATTATATTTCTTATCTATATTATATAATTTCTATTATTATAAAAATATAATCTCCAGGGTCTATAAGGAGGGATCCAAAGGAGGTTATTCCAAGAGGAGATAACCATCTCAATCAAGCATTTTCATTTTACTACTTCCTCTTATTACTCATTGAATTACATCATAATAATTCAAATTTAATAAAATCATTATTTCCTATATATATAGATGTTATTATAATATCGTTACATTATTCATCTCTATTTCCCATAAAATGTGAAATGAAACTATCATTATTCCATACACGCAGAGTACTGTCTCATAAAACGATATATTATGTTTCTCATAACTATAATCAATGGTTAGTTATTATAATGAATTTAAAGTAAATATATGATATATATGATATATTTATGATTAAATAAATATAATATAGAATCTATATTCTTAACATTAAAATTTTTACAAACAAAATCATCAAACATGCGTATGTATAGAGAATCAGTTCTATGTATAGATATACTTGTGTTTCCCAAAAACAATCTCTAATAGATGGTAATGTGGATGGATTTAATGAAGTTAATTTATTTTTATAGAATTACAATTTTAATTAAATATAATTTTATCTAATATATTTCACTTATTAAAATTGTGCCATATTTAGATATATAATGTTATATAATTCATATACACCATATGATAAAACCAAAAACATTTTATTATATTAATTTAAACCTTACATTTAGAAAATAAATTTTATCATATGAATTGAATGTATAAAAATGATAAAACAAAATGAAAATAATATATCAACAATGTGTAAATTTTGATATACTTTATCCTCTATAATAATTTCACATACTAATAGGACAGTAGAAATGAAGCATAATATTTAAAATGCAATATGAATTTTGAAAATTAATATATATATATATATATATATATATATCATTGAGAGAAAATATATTTTAATGATGAATAAATAAAATATTATGTATTTATATAAATTTGAGAAGCTATATGACCGTTACAAATAAGAACAATAGAATAATAATATGACCATTTAGAATAGTAATCCGAAAATTAAGGATAATAAAATGATAGTTAGAATATTAAAATAAACTATGAAAATATAAAATAATATTTAAGAATCACATAAAAATATAATATGACATATTTATTTCATGAAACAAGTAAATAAATGATTAAATAATAAAATAATTGTTTATATTTTTGTAAAACAGAAATGATATATTTTTATTTTTATAACTATTATTAAAAGAAGGAAGAATTTCATAAAATTGGTTGATAAATTGATACTATGTTTTTATAAGTATAATACAATTTTATGATACATTATGCAATTTTCATAGGGTAAAAAAATTGTTCATAATATTAAAATTAGTATATTTGAAATAAATAAATATTTTATTAAAAAAATAAATTTCTCTTATTCATAAATTTATTTCTGTATAATAGAATTTAAATTTTGAATGTACACGTTGAAAATTCATGATGGTTAATTTTTGGTATTTTTCAAAAATAGTTGAGTTTTGATGAATAATGACCTTTGTAAAATATTGTATTTAACATTTTAAACTAAATTTATGATCATTAGAGTCATTTATGATATTTGAACCCACCATTTAGAATGAAAATTCACAATTTATTATATACATTCATATGAATCAATGTTTTTAGTATTCTTGAGGCTACATAATAATATAATGATTATAATATTAAAAAATACCCCTCTCCCCTATAAAATCCAATTCTCACCACCCCTTATCCTTAAAAATTATATTACATAGAGAATTCGAAATTTCAACCTAAATATATTACCAATAATCTAAAAATGTTATAGTCATAATTTTCTAATCAGAAGGCCAATTCATCAATTCTTAAGGGATATCCTAAGAAGCGACAACCAAAGGAAGAGCTAACATTGTTGAATAACATCTTTTGATATTATTCTTACTCTACCACCCCTTATGTTTTCCATCCTCATTTAAATGATTTAATTATTATCCTAATATATTGATATTTTATTACTAAAATCTAATATTCATATTCTAACCTCCCTTATTTATATTCAAAAATGAAAACATTCTTTACAACATGGTCGGTTTACCACCACCATAAACAACGCAATTCACCTTTCTCCACCTACTTCAGGGATGGTTATAGAAATAATAGTATGTCTATATATTTTTATTATAATTATATTAAAAAATTTTCCCTTTTAATTAATTTGTTAATATAATTTAATATAAATAAATGAATTTATTTCATGGTGGTCATTAAAATGGACCTAATTAACTAAGAAGATAATGTTAATGTTTATACAAAGTGAATCTTCTCCATGTGAAAACCCATATGTGTATTTGGTTCCATTTAAATTTTTGGATGTACATGAATAACATTTCATTTAATTTATATTTTTTAACCCCATTTGTAATGAACTTCAATAATTATCCATATATGATCTAAACATAGAATCAAAAAAAAATTCCTTTAAAAATGATGAGCACTATATCTTATTGAAATTGATAAAATGAGCATAATAAAATTATAGAATAGAAAATATATATTTATAAGGTTATGCATTAAGTAATTAAGGAATATAATTTTTTTATCCATGATGTTAAGTGAATGTAAAAAATTATTCTAGAACACAATGTATGAAATATCTCTGACCAACCCTTTTTAATAGGGTTATGACTCTTCTTTATCTAACTCACTATAAATCTCTCTTTGATTCTATGAAATTCTTATATATACTGTATAATTGTCTATTAAATATATAAATAGCCTATTCTAGCATCATTTTATGGGGTAATATATGCCTTATTTTAATTTCCTAAATGTAATAAATAATATCAAACCAGATTAAGGGGATCATTTATACCCCCTAGGCCTTTTATGTAGTGATTGTTTAAAATATATTTATTCCCATTCATTATTTCAATAAATAAATGAATATTTTATTTATAATAATTCTTTATTACCAATAATTTTTAAATACAATTCCATACATATTATTTCACCCAATTTAATTAATTGTATCTCTAAAACACATCTTTGAACGTTAATTTCTATACACCATTCACAACCTTTTTTATAAAATTTCTCCAAATGAAAAAATTATTTTGAGACCTGTGCTTATGAATTCATATATTAATTCCCAAATTATTAATTCTATATTATTTTGGTAATCTATATGAAATATCCATTTATTATGATATGAGGAAATAGTATGCACCCCATTTCATTCCAGGAATAATTATTATGTTTATGCCTTATGATTGAATTCATTTTGTGGTACACATAAGCATGTATATGTAATTTTTGGTACTCCTAGAAAGCATTCAAATGAATTGGATAATTTTTTGTCTCTTGAGAATTTATGTATGTGATTTTTGATTAAACCTAATCCACAATGGGACTTTGTCCACTATATGATTTTATCTTGTTAGTTATCCTTGACTTATACATATGTCATGTTATATGTTTCTTATTAAATTATACATTACCATAATCTTATGATACCATTTTTATTATTTTACTGTACCATGTGATTATTTTTAAGCCTTCTATTTTATGATATCATGTTATATCGTCTAACTCACATTTAATGCTTCATTATAATTATTATTACCAAACTAGGGTTTATAGGTCATTATAGTGATGCAAACCTTTTACCCATATTATCAGACGATTTTAAGAATTTTTATTACAATCCAAGGATAAAAAATACTTGTGTCTATGGGTGAATATTTACATAAATATAAAACATGAGACTAGAATAAAAATCTCTTTTTTAAACTTCAATAATGAGCTCCTAAATCTATATAGGATATCCTACAACATGTATAGACAAAAGGGATGATCTAAAAATCCTAATATTGGAATATACATTGGAATAATGAGGATAACATGATTTAGAATGCATAAAATGACAACATCAATGGCATGACACATGAATAAACATAACGAAGCAAGAAATGTAAAACATGGAATATTATGATCATGGAAATATAGGAAAGCGGAAGAAACATATATCATAACACAAAAATTACCCAATGAAATGGATAAATATCAAGGTTAACACATTTAAGAATACTTATGAAGATTTCTTCCAAATAAATAATCAAACATAAGGAATAATCACAAGGATTACCCATAGAGGGAAATGGTTATGGAAATATTTTAATAAATCATAACCAAAAGAAAATAGAACCATGGTATACATGAGATAATATGATAAATTAATATTTTCAATTAATAATTTATCAAATAGAAAAAATATAATGTTTTATAACTTAATATATAACATGTAAAATAGTGGTTAGATATGTGACAAAGAAGTGCAGTTTTAGGGATAACAAAAAGAGTCATAAAAGAACAAAGAAAAATTGATTTCATAAAACCAAAAAATGAACTAAAATATTTTTCCCAAATAAAATGGGTAATTTTAGATAAATATTGGTAGAAAAAATTATTTTATTAAGTGTACATTAATATGGGATGAAAATAGAGAAGTCCCCATTAATTAGGCTACTTATCAGGGAGAATTGAGAAGGAAACCTCATAAATAATGTAATTCCCCATACTATAAATATGAATTGAGATACATAAATATGCATACTAAATAAATAAATAAAATAGGATAAATATATATGATAAATTAAGTGACAAATTGGGAAAAGCTGAGAGAAAATGTAACCTAAAGGTAATACGGAGGTTCGGAGAGAACAATTAACTTAGGTCTAAAAGCATTATGAACTTCTACATACTATCATACGTAATTAAAATAAATTAATTAAATAATTAATAATAACTTATAAAACATGTTTTTTATTTATTATTTTTATTATAAATTTCATTTATGGTGATTTTTTTGAGTTATGAAGATCACTTTCGTTGATACGGGAGTGTTTGTTTCATGGTTTTGTGATTAGTTAACTTGTGTATAGTTATATAAGTTATTGTCAAAAGAGAATAATACAAAATTTGTGAAATGAAATTATATTAATGAACATTTATATGTTTAAATCTTTTTTTATAAATCATTTTTATTCTGATACGATGATGATTATTTAGATAAAACATTAGAAAAAACGATTACTTTTTTTGGTGATTTTTCAATCACCATGAACTAGTTTTGTTTTACTTAATATTATGTCAATATATTAGTTTAAAAACCAGAAATATGTTATAATATAAATTTTATAATATTATATTACCAAAATAAATGTTTTATGACAATCCATGAATGTTGTAATAGGAAAAAAATAAAATCATTATTCACCAAGACAATTAACCAACATAACTTTGATAACAGTTTTGTTTCATAGAATAAGAGGATGTAATAAAAGGATTTGATATATGATATTCCATTATAAATATAAAAATATAGTATACAAACTATTCTATATTTTTAATGAATTTTATGATGAAGTTGGTGATAATAATGTTGAATAAGAAATAAAATTAAGAGAGGTGTTTTGAAATAATTACCACTTGAATATCAACTCCTTGAATAATCCCTTAAAGGCCTTGGAATTTTTCTTGGGGTGATAAAAGAAGCAATTGGATGTCGGTAGAGTTATTAGGAGAGGTATTTATAATTTTTTGAGGATCTTCAAGACTTGTGGGATTAAATGGGGTGGAAAGGGGTGGTATCTATAATTGAGTAGGACTGATTTTTAGTGATTAAATATTTGTTATTTTACAATTAAAGCCAACCACCTCAATGTGGCATTAATTTGAAAAAATTATATAATTAATTAATTATTGTTTTCTCTTTAGGTTTGATACATATATAAAAAAATGTAATTTTATATTATTTATGTATATTATGTCTTTACCATTTAACTTTAACCGTTTTTGTATTTTATGTATACTACAGTAAGTATTTTTTTTCCATTGTAATTTGTTTATGCTTAAAAATTGAAAAGGACATATAATATAATTTTTAACTTTTTATTCCTAATATGAATTCCGTTTTGTCAATTTCTATTCACTAAATTTTTTAAATTAGATTTAAAATTAATCCCATAGACATAATAGGAATCATTTGTTAAAGTGAAAAATTACAAAAGTTGATTTTTTTTAAATTCTATTTTTATTTGATATTGATTCCAATGACAAAAAATTTATTTATTTATGTATAATTGAGATATTTTTTATATCCAATTTATTAAATAATATATCATTTTAAATTATTTATATTTAAATTCAATTTTCAATTAAAATGCAGTAATTTTCACTTTTCATAAAATATGGAATCTTATCAGAAAAATACCAAATATTCAATCTGGTATTATTTTGATATCCTAATTTTAATAATTATCTATATTTTTTCAAATAACATCCATAAAAGGGTAAAAATTTACTTTTAAAATATGTTAACTAATAAAAGTTAGCAAAATGCCTTTATAAAAATATAGCTTTTATGCTTAAAATTGGATTTGTTATATTCTTAAACCTATAAAACATATTGGTTGAATTAAAATAAACTTTATTTAATATATAAAATAAAAATTTCATTAATATCTTTCATTAATGGTGATTAATTTAATTTATTATCATTAAATTACATTTTAGTAATAAAAATATTTTAAAAAAAACACATTTTCTATGTTCAATTGGTTTTTATTTTCATTTCTAATTAATTAGTCACCTATGAATTAATTTTGTAAATATGAGTAAAAAAATTATAATTTAGTTAATATAATTTATTCCTTCTATTCCAATAGATAGGTGAAAAATATAATAAGTATATAATAATATTTTGGACTTTATTTAAGAATGTCATTTTGTACAATGTAAGTCATCGAGAGATTAAGAAAAAGAAACATAATTCAATTTTTTGGGGTGCGACATTCTACACCCCTTTAAAAGAATTTAGCCTCCAAAATTATTTATTAAGGTATAAACATATGGGGATACGAATACCTCATCACATCCTCAGGATTCAACATAGCTTCCACCAATTGGTGGTTTTAACCCAAAACTATAACCAGGTGGGTGGTATTTTTTCATAGAACCCTGTCTTTATGATATATAACCTCTAATAGTTGTTCCTTAAAAAAAATTTATTTCTCCAATTGCATTTCCTTTGAGTTTAGTACCTGTGAAAAATCACATATTTACTTCCTCAGGTGTGATACATGGAATACATCATGAACTTGAGAGGGATTTTTTTAAGAACTAATCAATAAGATACTAAAATTATAAGATAATGGATTTCAAATGAATTTCATCATTGAAAATTTTAAGTTTCACTTTAAAATCAACGATGGATGTTTAAAAATTTCTTACATTAGTAACCGATAATGGAAAATTGGTCAATGAAACATCCTCTTAAAAATATGGAATGTAAAATGTTTATATCACCACATAACTATGATTTCAATTAAGAGAATATAAGAGGAAATTAAAATTATTTGAGTGAAAGAGAATTACAACAATAAATTTATGATGTAGAATGATAGGGAACATGGTCATTATATGGTAAATGACCACCTAACCCTTGACCAAATATGTCTTAAAAATGACACTGATATCATAAAAAATAATGATAATAGCTACCAATTATTTCAAAAATCACATAAGATGATATAATTAACTGATTCCATATCATAATTAAAATCTCACTATTTGATTATGCCACGATAAATTTATGATTCATTTATTACCCAAAGTATTTTTAATTCCTATAGAAATAGTGGATCATAATATCTATAATGGTATGGAATTTAATTCCTTATGAATATAGTTATCATAAAAAATGTTATAAAATATTATCATAAATGCATAAATAACCATATTGTTAAGTAATAAATGAATCTAAAAAACCTCTTCAAATGTTAAATGTAATCAATTTCATTAATGGATTCCCTTAGGAATCTTCCAAAAATAATTAAAATAAAAAACATTTGAATGAAGGAAAATAAGTTTTTATAATCAAATTATCATTAATCCCCCAAATAACATGGTGTTTCTATTAATTGTCACACAATAATCATATAGAGATCATTATCATGCAATCTTGTGAATAATGTAAATAACTTGAATTACCATAAAACCTTAGTGAAAACATGAATGCATTCAAAAATTAACTATTTATTTAGAATAAAATCTCAAAAGTTCTATAACATCATTCCATAAACCACATTTTCATGTTAATAATATTTGGTTCCATGGTAATCTATAATATACCATTATTTTTATCTCAATACAATAACTCCTAATATCATTTTTATCTAAACATGAAACACATACTATGTTTTATGTTTCCTGTAATCATCTATTATCCAAAAATATCATCTTACCATTAATTAAATTTTTCAATATATTATAATCACTCAACATATCCTATAAAATTCATAATGACAATATATTATGAATGATAATTATATATTTAATGATTCTTATAACATATTCTTTGAATTCATGTACTTAAATAATTCATTTTTCCCACATACGTCCCATAAAATTAACTATGATTCATCAACTTATTCCTTAAATTTTGTTTCCTTTCACATTTCCTTTATAGTCTCAATATAACCATTCCTCATACAAAATTTATGATCTTAGTCATAGAAATTAACCGAAGGAAATTATTTTTAATAATTATTATTCTCTCAACATTTAAAGAATTCGTCTATTGATAATTCATTAGGGAGACCAATATTTCCATCATTGGAGTTTTCTGAATTAATCATTGTCTGGATCCACTTAAGTAGTAGTTATAGAATATTCTGCTCATTTCCACCATAGTGGTTGATGTAGTCGATTTTCCTTGAAAAACCTTATCTTAGGGAATTGGATATCATAGTGGCTGTGTTCTTTTTCTTTAAATCACTATACAATAGGCATAATGTTCATCTGAACCATCTTTTCAACTTACTGATTATTGGGTTTCTCGATTTTATTTTGGAATTAAATATATTGGTTCCCCTCTTCACCACACTTTAAGAACATTTTAGTTCTTATTAGTAATTTTCCATGTTTCTTCCTCCCACACTTTTAACAAGTGGGGTCTTGAGTTTTATTTCCTCCAAGATATTTTTTATTGTAATTTATTAATATAAATCCATATTATGTTTCTTTTATCTAGTCATATGATAACACTAATAATCACTGATACTCATTTCATGTTAATGTTCACAAATAACAATCTCTTCACTACTATCAATGTCCAAAATTTCTAAGGATTTTTTTAGACTCGGTTTCAAACCACTATGGAATTGGTCAGCATTACTTTATGTGCTAATGGAAATTCTGAAATCATACCATGTAAGACAAATAAATTTTTCCTTATATATTGTAATCGACTCATCTTACTTTTCATTAGTATAAGTAACTACCCCTCTATATTATGATGGAGAGTTTGAGGAAAATATTTACTAAAAGATAATTTATTGAATGTTTCCAATTCCATGGAACCAATTTCCCCTTTAGGCTTCATTTTTTCATTAGTTTCCACCACTAATACACTTCCCCATCAAAACTATAGACTACCAGTAGAATTTTATCTTCTTATGAGAAATAGATAGAAATTAATATATTTTAAATTGAGTTATTTCATTGCTCCATGATGAGAGGATCATAATATTTAATAAATATAAGATCTATTTTCCCATAAATTATCCCACCACAAAATAGAATTCATTACAGGGAAGAAAATACACATTATTCACGTTTTTATTAATAACATGATTACATTTATCTATTATATTCAATAACATATGATCTCTTGTTCCCTTCAGTAATCGTATATAATTAAGGAAAATCATCACATGGACTATCACATCAGTTATTGGCATGGGTTCTCATATTTCTAGCCATTAAACTGAAAATAAAAATAAAATTTGGGGGCTTGAATGTGTAGCTTGTACGAATATAAAAATGAATCATAAAAAATAGGTGGAAAATATTATAAATGAAATTTAAATATTAACTTGAGATTCCTTATGTTTAATTATAAAAAATCTGTTTTGATAGAAATATATATAGGGTTCTTACTAATGTTTTCATGTCATAATTCCAAAAAAATAACTAGACCAAATAAAGATTAATTGAATTGAATTAAAATGTTTTCTACATATACACATATCATTATATAATTATGTATAATAAATAATGGTATCAATTGAGTAAAAGATATAGAAAATGTACCCCAATGGTAATGTGGAGGTTTAGAGAGATCCATTACCTTATGTATGAAAGCATCCAATAATTATACTTACTATCATAGATAATCAAATTATATTCAATAATTACATAATTTAGAACCTCTTAAAAATTTATTTCATGTATTACAATTTTATTAAGTTTATTTATGACCATTTTGATGAGTTATTATGGTCAATTTTTTTGTTATCGGAGTGTTGGATTCATGGTTTCTAGATTGGTTAACCAATTTACAATAATGGAAGTTGTTTCCAAATGGGAATAGAACTCTTGATGTGAATTGAATCATTATTCATGAACTTTGAGAAGACTAAATTGTTCCATATAAAATTTTTTTATTTTGAAATGTGGAAGATCCATTAGATAAAACATTAATGATACATGTTATGGTTATTTTAGTGGTTTTTCTATCATCACGAATAGGTTTTTGTACATAATAATATTTCTACATATTAGTTCAATAAGCATAAATAAGTTATAATATATTTATTATAGCTATATCATTGAATATGAAGGGGTACTAAAAGGGATGTATGTAGAGACCCGAAGCTTGACGTACATGGACATTACATTACATTTACGGAATACTTAGTACATAACAAAACACACACACACAAGGATCGTAATAGTTTAGTGTCTTTGGAAACTCGGAATATAATCTTCTAATCGTGGTGAAAGATCTTCAAAATCTCCCATAAAGATCTTCCTTTTTTTTACCTAAAACCATTCTTTATATCCTGGGGAAAATAAAACATAAAAGGGTGAGCTCAAATGCTCAGTAAGGGTAAACAAAAGAAATATCAATCACATCATATACATAAGCACATAACTTTTGGAAATCTTAACCTGCAAAAGAGATCAAAATTTCATAACATGGGGTAAATCATGGAAGTGAAATTTAATCACAATAATCATAACCTAAAACATGAAACTTTGTGTCATTCACAAAAAATCATAGAGAATCATTTCTTGTTAGTCAAGACTCATTGCCAAGACTATCTTAGTGGACAAAGTCCCTTTCTGAATTGAGTAACCCTCGTTTCAGTCATGTTTCACTGAACTGGTATAACCTACCGTTACAACCCTGTCTATCTAATGAGATATAAAATCTTTACCCAATGCATTGGAGGGAGATATAGGTCCCACCCATCTTATAATGAATCCTTTCTTATGTGTGCCACATAATCATAAACCATACATCATAGCATAACCCACGTAATAAAAATGGGATTCTTAAAAAACATGACATCATAAAACAATTCATATAAGGTAAATGAATTCATAAAAATATTTCCATCAGAACATAATCAAATCCATGTAATAATAGGGATAAAAACAGAACCCTTTTATTATCTTAGATGGAAAATAATTTTGATAAAACACTTGAAATGAACTCTTGAGGAAAATATCCTTTCTTCTTCAAAATCAATTTCTTTTCACAAAACGTCATGAAATTTTAAAAGAAAGAGATTTTATTGAAAATATTCATGAAATCTTTTGGAGGAAGCTTCATGAAAATAATTCTTTATAAAACCGTAAAAATTGGTTCATGCTGTATAAGTTAAAAAAAACATTCTTCGTACTTTTGTCGAAAAAGTCAAAAAGTACCTCGTACGAAGAACGACAAAAGATTCCTTTCATATCTATTACTAAAAATTCACCAAAGGGTAAAATTAGATTTAAACAATTGTAGGTGGATGGAAATAATATTACATATTGAGGTAACATGGATGTGGATGATAAAATACACCCCAGAAAATACCAAAGTATAAACAATCTCGGATAAAAATGAGATTGTGATATTTTCCCTTACCTTAGGTCCGATTTGCTTCGTATGTTTCCGAACCTTCTGTATAATGATTTAAATAATGTCATTGACTTATTACAGAATCATATTAATTGTTATAATATTATTTATGGTTCACTTATGACATTATATTACCCGTTCTTTTGTAAATTCCATGTTAAAGAAGCGTTTTGGGTAAAATCGTTTCATTTATCGTAGGTGTTTTGACTTGTTGTTATTGACATTATTATCACTTATATTATTATTTACTTACTTCCAGAATATAAAATATGATTTATATATCATATATATTCAGTATATATATATAATAGATAGATAAATGAAATGATAAACACCGTTCATGGAGACGGTAGTCCGTACGTACGCATGAACGCTGTTTTCCTTTCCTTATTGTCTTGAATGGAAGTAAGTAGATGACATACATATATATATATACATAAATCTAGTATCTTTATAATGTCATATATTTCATTATTATTTCTTATATATACTTTATAATCATTCTTAAATGGTTAACATGGAGAATGAATCTCATCGCGTCGTGGAGACGGTAGTCCGTACGTACGCACAAGCGATGATATCATTTCCATAAATATTGAATTGGATTGGAGTGGATTATACAATATATCATAATCAATATGATGTTGTAATAACTATGTATAGTTATTCTTTACACCATTATACCCATCCATGTAAGGTGGTGGTGGAAAATAGATTACACCACGGCGTGGAGACGGTATTCCGTACGTACGCACGCGCGGTGATTTCTTTTTCCGTAGGATGGATAGATGGTGAAATAGGGTTGTTTCATAATTATAATAACATATCAGTATATGAGTGATACTGATGTTATTACTTCATAATGAAACAACCTAAGAAGAAGAAGTGGAAGAAGAAATAAAGATGAAAGAATTGGTAACGGTAATTACCTCTTCTTTGAAGCGCCTCTTTGAGACCTCCTCTTAGGGCACTAAAATTGGTCTTTGAGGATGACCAGAACCTCTAGGATTTTTCTAGAGAAGTGGAGAAGAGATTTTGGCAGGGGTTGGCCGAGCTTGAGTGCTCAAATTGGTGTGAGGAGGAGGGGGAGGAGGTGTCCTTTTATAAGGGAGGAGAGGGGCACCTTAGGAATACCTCAAAATATTATTTTATATTAATGTCAAAATCGGTTTATAATGGTTCCAAAGGGTATTATTTCGAAGCTAAAGTGGGTATGGGTCGAAATCCTATCAACCAATAGTATTTAGACAAGTTTAGGGTATTATTTTAACCTTATCAATTAGATTTAACTCTAAGTTAAATAATTTAACTTTTACAATGTCTTTTGGTTTTCTTTCACTATATGGTTAATACACTTACTATAACATGCCAAAAGAACCCCAAATTGTTTATTATTAATATATATATCCTTATCTAAGTCATTTGGCTGAACCTTAGATTTTAGAAATAAAATAACAATTAATAATATAATATTTGATTTAAAAACTATTTTGTGTCAATTTTGACACTATTTGATATATGATTTTTGTGAAAGTCATAAAAGAATTATATGTTCGAACCAAGTTGATTAAATCAACACTAATATATCATAGTAACCTAGAAAATTAGTTTAATTCATAAAAAGTCTCAAATTACATTCATTTGAGCATTTATAACATCAATTATGTTAATATTTCCTTAAAAGGGTAATTACTGCATCATCGTTGTGTCATAAATAAATTAATTTATTTAAAGTCTAAAAATTATAAATAAAATATCATTATGTAGGAAAGCATTTTATATTTCTAATGAATATTTATAGTCGAATTTATCTTATGTATAGCCTCATATTAAAAATGTTTTAGTTATTAAACTTTGATTTTAACTATTTTAACTATTCATTAAATAAAATAATATTAAATGTCATAATCAAATCCAAGTGGACCTAAATGGTCATATTATATTCATAAGGTTGTTTTTAGTCGAATTACACTTATCCAATAGAATTAGGACATGTGTTAGGGTAATAGTAATATCATATTTACCCTTAGTTACCCTATTTACTATTAACCGTGGTAAAAAAAAGTAAAAAGTTACTATTCACCAAAAATTATTTTCATCTCATTGAACCACATTTTAGTCCTTGATATTAACCATGTCTGTCGGATTTTCGAAATTCTATTCATAGAAGTGGTAAAATTAAGTTTTATGCAAAATTCAGTTTTTAACCTACCACTTAGTGGTTTCACTATTCATAAAAAATTGAAAGTTTTCAGAAAAATACCAAAATTTCATCCTAAGGTATATTTCATATTCCGAATTCAAAAATGATTTCTATTTTACAAAATTCCCAACATTTAAGTTGCATTAATTAATTTTATAATTAATTTCCGCTATCACAACAAATAGCGTGTTTTTAAGAGATAATAACTATTAAAAGATTAACACTTGTTTATGTCTGGTGTAAATGTGAAATTACATACAATGACCAAAATTGTATTGAATTGTAAAAATAGATTCTAAATATACTTTAAAACCACTCAAATTAATGATTTATCACTAATAATTATTTCTATTAAAAAAGTTGTTTTTAATTATAATTTAGTAATTTTCACTATTCATCAGAATATGAAAGTTATCTGAAAAGTACCAAAATTTCATCTTAGGCTAAATTTGATACTCCGAATCCAAAAATGAAGTCCATTTTGAGAGCTAAAATTTCTAAAATTTTAAAAGGCGGTTATTACTATTCATAACGGCTAGTTATAATAATATTTTAATAGCATATCGTTGTTTCGTGAAACTCAGTATTGCGTACTACACACGCTATCGAGGAAGGTTGCGATTGCGTGTAATGCAAGGCAAGTCAAGGATGCGTGTTGTGCAAGCTCCTTTTGGTGTAGCGTACAACACAAGACATTAATAAAATTAAAAAGAATACTTTTCATAAAATCTCGGGCTGTTACATTCTACCCCCCTTAAAATGAATTTCGCCCTCGAAATTCGTCGGGGTTATAAATGGTTTACTATTCGAAAGTTTCTTTAATAGAAACCCACATCGTAAAAAGGAATATCAAAACCAATCTTTAAAAACAAAAGTATGAAAGGTAACGGTTACCCAAATAATCTAATCACTGGGTTTCCACATAGGTGAAAATATGGATATGGAAGAGAAATCTAACCATCATGTTCTGATGGAGAGTGGTAGAGAACATGGCTATTGAAAATCCAGTAATCACAAATCCATAAATTTGTGATGATATAAGGTACCATCTGATTCATCAGGTATAAGATCACTAGGACAACATTTTTGGTTTTCAAGATCATTTCCCTAAAGTTGAAAATTTGAATTAGAATAAATACTTACTTTATTTTGGTACAATCTCACTGTTGTTCGTGCCTTGAACAATTTCCACTTCATATATTAATTAAATGAAGTTGAATTTGTTATTCGTGAAGTGTTAGCAGATCATGTGATAGAATGACAGGTCATTCCATCTGTCTCAAACAAAAGGTTAGCAAAAATTATATACATAAGTCGGTCTATAGTGAGATTAATCATATATGGTTCCTAAAATGGACTTATACTTCATATATCATACTGCTTAATATAATAAAACTTGTTTCTACTAAACAAGGAATTCCTGTAGGCCAGTGGTAGGCGATAAAGGCCAGTCGCACTTCGGTTGTGGGTTCGATTCCCACAGCCTTGTCTGACGCGATGGGCTGTCGCCCGTCCTGCAGGTTGTCCTTTTGCTAAAACTACATTACTATAACATCCCATCAATAATATCGAAAAAACTTCTATCCTTAAACAATACTCACTTATGTCCAACATAATCCATTTCAATCTTTAGGCTTATCCATAATACTGTAGTCCACTCTCATAACATAGTGAAAACGATTACCAGAGATTTAATACCATCGTTGATCCCCATATATCATAAGATATGTTTTGTTGGTCACATTCCAAACATTCAAGGTCCTTAATCATGTATTCTCTTGAATTCCTTAGTGAAAACATGAATGCAGTTAAAAGTTAACACTTTCCATATACCAAAATCCTCAAAATTCTATATACTCAAACCATGATATCACTTAGTCCTTATATCAATCATGAGCTCATGAATACTTTTAAACATTTCATTTTCTTGTTTTCCCTTCATTATGCGCATATCATCTTATTTCCAAAAAATATCTCAATCACATTGAATACAACATCAATAAATATTGAAATACTCAATGATACAACATTATTTTGGAATCCCATTACATAAACACTTAATCATTCCACCACATCGTTGTCATATTCAACATTGCCAATAGTGATCGCATGTGACTTCCCTTTGTCCTTTGCCTTCAGTGGTTACTCATGTTGATCATCACTAACCCTTGGATTAGGGCATTTATTAGCATAATGCCCCATTTCCTTGCACTTGAATCATTGAAGTGTTGGTGGTGCGTTCTCTGCAGTGTTTGCTTTATTCACATCATTAGAAACCCATTTTCCATTACTTCGACACTCATTTGCTCGATGACTTTCTTTTCCACACTTAAAACATTTTCTAGTCCCTTTAAGACAATCTCCACCATGCTTCTTTCCACACTTTGTGCATAAGGAAACATTCATCTTCTTTTCACCATTATTCTGATATTTCTCCTTGAACTCCATCTTTCGTTTCTTGTCAAAACCATGAGATGGATATGTAACACCAAATTCCATTTCTACCTTGATAGCACAACGCACAATTTCTTCATAGCTACTGAAGTCTCTTATAGCTAATGCCCTTTGAAGACTTGGTTTTAAGCCACTGAAAAATCGATCAACTTTACTTTCAGGTTGGATGATAATGCCAGATGCATACCTTGCAAGTCTTGTAAAATTCGCTTCGTATATACCAACAGATTCATTATCCTTCTACTTCAGCTCAAGAAACTCCTTTTCCATCTTTGTTCGAATAATACGAGGGAAGTACTTACTGAAAAACAAGTTCTTGAACTCGTCCCACTCCATGGACTCAATTTCATCTCTTGGCCTCGTATTCTTGATAAGATTCCACCATTGATCAGCTTCACCTTCCAAACAATATACTGCTAAGATGACTTTATCATGTTCAGAACATTGAAGAACTGAAAATATCTTATCAGTGGTACTGATCCATTGTTCAGCAACAAGTGGATCAGAAGACCCACTGAAAGATGGTGGATGTTGCCTCATGAAGGACTCAATAGAATATTGTTCTCTTCTCTGCTCATTTGGAAGTCCAGAATGATTCATAGCTTGTGTAAGTATAGCAATAATATTTTGCACTCCATCTCCCATAACATTTGTTTGTTCAGGAGGACAATCATTTCATTGTCCATTGCATTGATCAACACGGTTCCTTCAGGTTCTAGCCATCGTCTAAAACCCAAAAAGAATAGTGTGAGAGGCAAAAATCATGCTAGGGAAAAAACATAATAAAGGGGGAGTACCTTCAATATCTGACATCTTAGGTTTAATTCTATGATCGTTAGCGTAATTCTAGTACTATAACCTATACGTATACTTAACCTTAGGGACATCCCCAGACATACCTTAGAAATATCTCTAGGGATCTCACTAACGTTTTCGCATCCTAGTTTCCAAGGGTTGACTAAACCTTTCCTCTGATACCAACTGTAGAGACCCAAAGCTTGACGTACATGGACATTACATTACATTTGCGGAATACTTAGTACATAACAAAAAACACACACACAAGGATCGTAATAGTTTAGTGTCTTTGGAAACTCGGAATATAATCTTCTAATCGTGGTGAAAGATCTTCAAAATCTCCCATAAAGATCTTCCTTTTTTTTACCTAAAACCTTTCTTTATATCTTGGGGAAAAGAAAACATAAAAGGGTGAGCTCAAATGCTCAGTAAAATCTTAACATCCAAAAGAGATCATAATTTCATAACATGGGGTAAATCATGGAAGTGAAATGTAATCACAATAATCATAACCTAAAACATGAAACTTTGTGGCATTCACACATAATCATAGAGAATCATTTCTTGTTAGTCAAGACTCATTTCCAAGACTATCTTAGTGGACAAAGTCCCTTTCTGAATCGAGTAACCCTCGTTTCAGTCCTGTTTCACTGAACCGGTATAACCTACCATTCCAGCCCTGTCTATCTCATGAGATATAAAATCTTTACCCAATGCATTGGAGGGAGATATATGTCCCACCCATCTTATAATGAATCCTTTCTTATGTGTGCCACTTAATCATAAACCATACATCATAGCATAACCCACGTAATAAAAATGGGATTCTTAAACAACATGACATCATAAAACAATTCATATAAGGTAAAGGAATTCATAAAAATATTTCCATCACAACATAATCAAATCCATGTAATAATAGGGATAAAAACAGAACCCTTTTATTATCTTAGATGGAAAATAATTTTGATAAAACACTTGAAATGAACTCTTGAGGAAAATATCCTTTCTTCTTCAAAATCAATTTCTTTTCACAAAACGTCATGAAATTTTAAAATAAAGATATTTTATTGAAAATAGTCATGAAATCTTTTGGAGGAAGCTTCATGAAAATAATGCTTTATAAAACCGTAAAAATCGGTTCATGCCATATAAGTTAAAAAAAACATTCTTCGTACTTTTGTCGAAAAAGTCAAAAAGTACCTCGTACGAAGAACGACAAAAGATTCCTTTAATATATTTTACTAAAAATTCACCAAAGGGTAAAATTGGATTTAAACAATTGTAGGTGGATGGAAATAATATTACATATTGAGGTAACATGGATGTGGATGATAAAATACACCCCAGTAAATACCAAAGTATAAACAATCTCGGATAAAAATGAGATTGTGATATTTTCCCTTACCTTAGGTCCGATTTGCTTCGTATGTGTTCGAACCTCCTGTATAATGATTTAAATAATGTCATTGACTTATTAAAGAATCATATTCATTGTTATAATATCATATATGGTTCACTTATGACATTATATTACCCGTTCTTTTGTAAATTCCATGTTAAAGAAGCGTTTTGGGTAAAATCGTTTCATTTATCGTAGGTGTTTTGACTTGTTGTTCTTGACATTATTATCACATATATCATGATTTACTTACTTCCAGAATATAAAATATGATTTATATATCATATATATTCAGTATATATATATATATAATACATAGATAAATGAAATGAAAAACACCGTTCATGGAGACGGTAGTCCGTACGTACGCATGAACGCTGTTTTCCTTTCTTTATTGTCTTGAATGGAAGTAAGTAGATGACATACATATATATATATATATACATAAATCCAGTAGCTTTATAATGTCATATATTTCATTATTATTTCTTATATATACTTTATAATCATTCTTAAATGGTTAACATGGAGAATGAATCTCATCGCGTCGTGGAGACGGTAGTCCGTACGTACGCACGAGCGTTGATATCATTTCCATAAATATTGAATTGAATTAGAGTGGATTATACAATATATCAGAATCAATATGATGTTGTAATAACTATGTATAGTTATTCTTTACACCATTATACCCTTCCATGTAAGGTGGTGGTGGAAAATAGATTACACCACGGCGTGGAGACGGTATTCCATACGTACGCATGCGCGATGATTTCTTTTTCCGTAGGATGGATAGATGGTGAAATAGGGTTGTTTCATACTTATAATAACATATCAGTATATGAGTGATACTGATGTTATTACTTCATAATGAAACAACCTAAGAAGAAGAAGTGGAAGAATAAATAAAGATGAAAGAATTGGTAACGGTAATTACCTCTTCTTTGAAGCGCCTCTTTGAGACCTCCTCTTAGGGCACTAAAATTGGTCTTTGAGGAAGACCAGATCCTCTAAGATGTTTCTAGGGAAGTGGAGAAGAGATTTTGGCAGGGGTTGGCCGATCTTGAGTGCTCAAATTGGTGTGAGGAGGAGGGGGAGGAGGTGTCCTTTTATAAGGGAGAAGAGGGGCACCTTAGGAATACCTCAAAATATTTTTTTATATTAATGTCAAAATCGGTTTATAATGGTTACAAAGGGTCTTATTTCGAAGCTAAAGTGGGGATGGGTCGAAATCCTATCAACCAATAGGATTTAGACAAGTTTAGGGTATTATTTTAACCTTATCAATTAGATTTAACTCTATGTTAAATAATTTAACTTTTACCGTGTCTTTTTGTTTTCTTTCACTATATGGTTAATACACTTACTATAACATGCCAAACGAACCCCAAATTGTTTATTATTAATATATATATCCTTATATAAGTCATTTGGCTGAACCTTAGATTTTAGAAATAAAATAACAATTAATAATATAATACTTGATTTAAAAACTATTTTGTGTCAATTTTGACACTATTTGATATATGATTTTTGTGAAAGTCATAACAGAATTATATGTTCGAACCAGGTTGATTAAATCAACACTAATATATCATAGTAACCTAGAAAATTAGTGTAATTCATAAAAAGTCTCAAATTACATTCATTTGAGCATTTATAACATCAATTATGTTAATATTTCCTTAAAAGGGTAATTACTGCATCATCGTTGTGTCATAAATAAATTAATTTATTTAAAGTCTAAAAATTGAAAATAAAATATTATTATGTAGGAAATATTTTTAGATTTCTAATGAATATTTATAGTCGAATTTATCTTATGTATAACCTCATATTAAAAATGTTTTAGTTATTAAACTTTGATTTTAACTATTTTAACTATTCATTAAATAAAATAATATTAAATGTCATAATCTAATCCAAGTGGACCTAAATGGTCATATTATATTCATAAGGTTGTTTTTAGTCGAATTACACTTATCCAATAGAATTAGGACATGTGTTAGGGTAATAGTAATATCATATTTACCCTTAGTTACCCTATTTACTATTAACCGTGGTAAAGAAAAGTAAAAAGTTACTATTCACCAAAAATTATTTTCATCTCATTGAACCACATTTTAGTCATTGATATTAATCGTGTCTGTCGGATTTTTGAAATTTCATTCATAGAAGCGGTAAAATTAAGTTTTATGCAAAATTCAGTTTTTAACCTACCACTTAGTGGTTTCACTATTCATCAAAAATTGAAAGTTTTCAGAAAAATACCAAAATTTCATCCTAAGCTATATTTCATATTCCGAATTCAAAAATGATTTCTATTTTACAAAATTACCAACATATAAGTTGCATTAATTAATTTTATAATTAATTTCCGCTGTCACAACAAATAGCGTGTTTTTAAGAGACAATAACTATCAAAAGATTAACACTTGTTTATGTCTAGTGTAAATGTGAAATTACATAAAATGACCAAAATTGTATTGAATTGTAAAAATATATTCTAAATATACTTTAAAACCACTCAAATTAATGATTTATCACTATTAATTATTTCAATTAAAAAAGTTGTTTTTAATTATAATTTAGTAATTTTCACTATTCATCAGAATATGAAAGTTATCCGAAAAGTACCAAAATTCCACCTTAGGCTAAATTTGATACTCAGAATCCAAAAATGAAGTCCATTTTGAGAGCTAAAATTTCTAAAATTTTAAAAGGCGGTTATTACTCTTCATAACGGCTAGTTATAATAATATTTTAATAGCATATCGTTGTTTCGTGAAACTCAGTATTGCGTACTACACACGCTATCGAGGACGGTTGCGATTGCGTGTAATGCAGGGCAAGTCAAGGATGCGTGTTGTGCAAGCTCCTTTTGGTGTAGCGTACAACACAAGACATTAATAAAATTAAAAAGAATATTTTTCATAAAATCTCGGGCTGTTACATTCTACCCCCCTTAAAATGAATTTCGCCCTCGAAATTCGTCGGGGTTATAAATGGTTTACTATTAGAAAGTTTCTTTAATAGAAACCCACAGCGTAAAAAGGAATATCAAAACCAATCTTTAAAAACAAAAGTATGAAACGTAACGGTTACCCAAATAAACTAATCACTGGGTTTCCACATAGGTGAAAATATGGATATGGAAGAGAAATCTAACCATCATGTTCTGATGGAGAGTGGTAGAGAACATGGCTATGGAAAATCCAGTAATCACAAATCCATAAATTTGTGATGATATAAGGTACCATCTGATTCATCAGGTATAAGATCACTAGGACAACATTTTTGGTTTTCAAGATCATTTCCCTAAAGTTGAAAATTTGAATTAGAATAAATACTTACTTTATTTTGGTACAATCTCACTGTTGTTCGTGCCTTGAACAATTTTTACTTCATATCTCAAATAAATGAAGTTGAATTTGTTATTCGTGAAGTGTTAGCAGATCATGTGATAGAATGACGGGTCATTCCATCTGTCTCAAACAAAAGGTTAGCAAAAATTATATACATAAGTCGGTCTATAGTGAGATTAATCATATATGGTTCCTAAAATGGACTTATACTTCATATATCATTCTGCTTAATATAATAAAACTAGTTTCTACTAAACAGGGACTTCCTGTAGGCCAGTGGTAGGCGATAAAGGCCAGTCGCACTTCGGTTGTGGGTTCGATTCCCACAGCCTTGTCCGACGCGATGGGCTGTCGCCCGTCCTGCAGGTTGTCCTTTTTCTAAAACTACATTACTATAACATCCCATCAATAATATCGAAAAAAACTTCTATCCTTAAACAATACTCACTTATGTCCAACATAATCCATTTCAATCTTTACGCTTATCCATAATACTGCAGTCCACTCTCATAACATAGTGAAAACGATTACCAAAGATTTAATACCATCGTTGATCCCCATATATCATAAGATATGTTTTTTTGGTCACATTCCAAACATTCAAGGTCCTTAATCATGTATTCTCTTGAATTCCTTAGTGAAAACAGGAATGCAGTTAAAAGTTAACACTTTCCATATACCAAAATCCTCAAAATTCTATATACTCAAACCATGATATCACTTAGTCCTTATATCAATCATGAGCTCATGAATACTATTAAACATTTCATTTTCTCGTTTTCCCTTCATTATGCGCATATCATCTTATTTCCAAAAAATATCTCAATCACATTGAATACCACATCAATAAATATTGAAATACTCAATGATACAACATTATTTTGGAATCCCATTACATAAAAACATAATCATTCCACCACATCATTGTCATATTCAACATTGCCAATAGTGATCGCATGTGACTTCCCTTTGTCCTTTGCCTTCAGTGGTTGCTCATGTTGATCATCACTAACCCTTGGATTAGGGCATTTATTAGCATAATGCCCCATTTCCTTGCACTTGAAGCATTGAAGTTTTGGTGGTGCGTTCTCTGCAGTGTTTGCTTTATTCACATCATTAGAAACCCTTTTTCCATTACTTCGACACTCAGCTGCTCGATGACTTTCTTTTCCACACTTAAAACATTCTCTATTCCCTTTAAGACAATCTCCACCATGCTTCTTTCCACACTTTATGCATAAGGAAACATTCATCTTCTTTTCACCATTATTATGAGATTTCTCCTTGAACTCCATCTTTCGTTTCTTGTCAAAACCATGAGATGGATATGTAACACCAACTTCCATTTCTACCTTGATAGCACAATGCACAATTTCTTCATAGCTACTAAAGTCTCTTATAGCTAATTCCCTTCGAAGACTTGGTTTTAAGCCACTGAAAAATCGATCAACTTTACTTTCAGGTTGGATGATAATGCCAGATGCATACCTTGCAAGTCTTGTAAAATTCGCTTCGTATATACCAACAGATTCATCATCCTTCTTCTTCAGCTCAAGAAACTCCTTTTCCATCTTTGTTCGAAGAATACGCGGGAAGTACTTACTGAAAAAAAAGTTCTTGAACTCGTCCCACTCCATGGACTCAATTTCATCTCTTGGCCTCGTATTCTTGATAAGATTCCACCATTGATCAACTTCACCTTCCAAACGATATACTGCTAAGATGACTTTATCATGTTCAGAACATTGAAGAACTGAAAATATCTTATCAGTGGTACTGATCCATTATTCAGCAACAAGTGGATCAGAAGACCCACTAAAAGATGGTGGACGTTGCCTCATGAAGGACTCAATAGAATATTGTTCCCTTCTCTGCTCATTTGGAAGTCCAGAATGATTCATAGCTTGTGTAAGTATAGCAATAAGATTTTGCACTCCATCTCCCATAACATTTGTTTGTTCAGGAGGACAATCATTGCATTGTCCATTGCATTGATCAACACGGTTCCTTCGGGTTCTAGCCATCGTCTAAAACCCAAAAAGAATAGTGTGAGAGGCAAAAATCATGCTAGGGAAAAAACATAATAAAGGGGGAGTACCTTAAATATCTGACATCTTAGGTTTAATTCTATGATCGTTAGCGTAATTCTAGTACTATAACCTATACGTATACTTAACCTTAGGGACATCCCTAGACATACCTTAGAAATATCTCTACGGATCTCACTAACGTTTTCGTATCCTAGTTTCCAAAGGTTGACTAAACCTTTCCTCTGATACCAACTGTAGAGACCCGAAGCTTGACGTACATGGACATTACATTACATTTGCGGAATACTTAGTACATAACAAAAAACACACACACAAGGATCGTAATAGTTTAGTGTCTTTGGAAACTCGGAATATAATCTTCTAATCGTGGTGAAAGATCTTCAAAATCTCCCATAAAGATCTTCCTTTTTTTTACCTAAAACCTATCTTTATATCCTGGGGAAAAGAAAACATAAAAGGGTGATCTCAAATGCTCAGTAAGGGTAAACAAAAGAAATATCAATCACATCATATACATAAGCACATAACTTTTGGAAATCTTAACCTGCAAAAGAGATCATAATTTCATAACATGGGGTAAATCATGGCAGTGAAATGTAATCACAATAATCATAACCTAAAACATGAAACTTTGTGGAATTCACACATAATCATAGAGAATCATTTCTTGTTAGTCAAGACTCATTGCCAAGACTATCTTAGTAGACAAAGTCCCTTTCTGAACCGAGTAACCCTCGTTTCAGTCCTGTTTCACTGAACCGGTATAACCTACCGTTCCAGCCCTGTCTATCTCATGAGATATAAAATCTTTACCCAATGCATTGGAGGGAGATATAGGTCCCACCGATCTTATAATTAATCCTTTCTTATGTGTGCCACATAATCATAAACCATACATCATAGCATAACCCACGTAATAAAAATGGGTTTCTTAAACAACATGACATCATAAAACAATTCATATAAGGTAAAGGAATTCATAAAAATATTTCCATCACAGCATAATCAAATCCATGTAATAATAGGGATAAAAACAGAACCCTTTTATTATCTTAGATGGAAATTAATTTTGATAAAACACTTGAAATGAACTCTTGAGGAAAATATCCTTTCTTCTTCAAAATCAATTTCTTTTCACAAAACGTCATGCAATTTTAAAAGAAAGAGATTTTATTGAAAATAGTCATGAAATATTTTGGAGGAATCTTCATGAAAATAATGCTTTATAAAACCGTAAAAATCGGTTCATGCCGTATAAGTTAAAAAAAACATTCTTCGTACTTTTTTCGAAAAAGTCAAAAAGTACCTCGTACGAAGAACGACAAAAGATTCCTTTCATATCTTTTAATAAAAATTCACCAAATGGTAAAATTGGATTTAAACAATTGTAGGTGGATGGAAATAATATTACATATTGAGGTAACATGGATGTGGATGATAAAATACACCCCAGTAAATACCAAAGTATAAACAATCTCGGATAAAAATGAGATTGTGATATTTTCCCTTACCATAGATCCAATTTGCTTCGTATGTGTCCGATCCTCCTGTATAATGATTTAAATAATGTCATTGACTTATTAAAAAATCATATTCATTGTTATAATATCATATATGGTTCACTTATGACATTATATTACCCATTCTTTTTTAAATTCCATGTTAAAGAAGCGTTTTGGGTAAAATCGTTTCATTTATCGTAGGTGTTTTGACTTGTTGTTCTTGACATTATTATCACTTATATCATGATTTACTTACATCCAGAATATAAAATATGATTTATATATCATATATATTCAGTATATATATATAATAGATAGATAAATGAAATGAAAAACACTGTTCATGGAGACGGTAGTCCGTACGTACGCATGAACGCTGTTTTCCTTTCCTTATTGTCTTGAATGGAAGTAAGTAGATGACATACATATATATATATATATACATAAATCCAGTAGCTTTATAATGTCATATATTTTATTATTATTTCTTATATATACTTTATAATCATTCTTAAATGGTTAACATGGAGAATGAATCTCATCGCGTCATGGAGACGGTAGTCCGTACGTACGCACGAGCGATGATATCATTTCCATAAATATTGAATTGAATTGGAGTGGATTATACAATATATGAGAATCAATATGATGTTGTAATAACTATGTATTGTTATTCTTTACACCATTATACCCTTCCATGTAAGGTGGTGGTGGAAAATAGATTACACCACGGCGTGGAGACGGTATTCCGTACGTAAGCACGCGCGGTGATTTCTTTTTCCGTAGGATGGATAGATGGTGAAATAGGGTTGTTTCATACTTATAATAACATATCAGTATATGAGTGATACTGATGTTATTACTTCATAATGAAACAACCTAAGAAGAAGAAGTGGAAGAAGAAATAAAGATGAAAGAATTGGTAACGGTAATTACCTCTTCTTTGAAGCGCCTCTTTGAGACCTCTTCTTAGGGCACTAAAATTGGTCTTTGAGGAAGACCGGAACCTCTAGGATGTTGCTAGGGAAGTGGAGAAGAGATTTTGGCAGGGGTTGGCCGAGCTTGAGTTCTCAAATTGGTGTGAGGAGGAGGGGGAGGAGGTGTCCTTTTATAAGGGAGGAGAGGGGCACCTTAGGAATACCTCAAAATATTATTTTATATTAATGTCAAAATCGGTTTATAATGGTTCCAAAGGGTCTTATTTCGAAGCTAAAGTGGGGATGGGTCGAAATCCTATCAACCAATAGGATTTAGACAAGTTTAGGGTATTATGTTAACCTTATCAATTAGATTTAACTCTAAGTTAAATAATTTAACTTTTACCGTGTCTTTTTGTTTTCTTTCACTATATGGTTAATACACTTACTATAACATGCCAAACGAACGCCAAATTGTTTATTATTAATATATATATATCCTTATATAAGTCATTTGGCTGAACCTTAGATTTTAGGAATAAAATAACAATTAATAATATAATATTTGATTTAAAAACTATAATGTGTCAATTTTGACACTATTTGATATATGATTTTTGTGAAAGTCATAACAGAATTATATGTTCGAACAAAGTTGATTAAATAAACACTAATATATCATATTAACCTAGAAAATTAGTGGAATTCATAAAAAGTCTCAAATTACATTCATTTGAGCATTTATAACATCAATTATGTTAATATTTCCTTAAAAGGGTAATTACTACATCATCGTTGTGTCATAAATAAATTAATTTATTTAAAGTCTAAAAATTATAAATAAAATATCATTATGTAGGAAATTTTTTTATCTTTCTAATGAATATTTATAGTCTAATTTAACTTATGTATAACCTCATATTAAAAATGTTTTAGTTATTAAACTTTGATTTTAACTATTTCAACTATTCATTAAATAAAATAATATTAAATGTCATAATCTAATCCAAGTGGACCTAAATGGTCATATTATATTCATAAGGTTGTTTTTAGTCGAATTACACTTATCCAATAGAATTAGGACATGTGTTAGGGTAATAGTAATATCATATTTACCCTTAGTTACCCTATTTACTATTAACCGTGGTAAAAAAAAAGTAAAAAGTTACTATTCACCAAAAATTATTTTCATCTCGTTGAACCACATTTTAGTCCTTGATATTAACCGTGTCTGTCGGATTTTTGAAATTCCATTCATAGAAGTGGTAAAATTAAGTTTTATGCAAAATTCAGTTTTTAACCTACCACTTAGTGGTTTCACTATTCATCAAAAATTGAAAGTTTTCAGAAAAATACCAAAATTTCATCCTAAGCTATATTTCATATTCCGAATTCAAAAATGATTTCTATTTTACAAAATTCCCAACATATAAGTTTCATTAATTAATTTTATAATTAATTTCCGCTTTCACAACAAATAGCGTGTTTTTAAGAGATAATAACTATCAAAAGTTTAACACTTGTTTATGTCTGGTGTAAATGTGAAATTACATACAATGACCAACATTGTATTGAATTGTAAAAATATATTCTAAAAATACTTTAAAACCACTCAAATTAATGATTTATCACTATTAATTATTTCGATTAAAAAAGTTGTTTTTAATTATAATTTAGTAATTTTCACTATTCATTAGAATATGAAAGTTATCTGAAAAGTACAAAAATTTCACCTTAGGCTAAATTTGATACTCCGAATCCAAAAATGAAGTCCATTTTGAGAGCTAAAATTTCTAAAATTTTAAAATGTGGTTATTACTATTCATAACGGCTAGTTATAATAATATTTTAATAGCATATCGTTGTGTTGTGAAACTCAGTGTTGCGTACTACACACGCTATCGAGGAAGGTTGCGATTGCGTGTAGTGCAAGGCAAGTCAAGGATGCGTGCTGTGGAAGCTCCTTTTGGTGTAGCGTACAACACAAGACATTAATAAAATTAAAAAGAATATTTTTCATAAAATCTCGGGCTGTTACAATGTATATAATATATTCCATTAAAAACATAATAATCATGTATATACATGATTATGGAGTAATAATTAATTGATAGGTGAAGGAGTTGAGAATAAATTAGAAGAATAATAAAAATTCAGAGATGTGTTTTGAAAAAATTTCGTCGATAATATCACATATATTAAGGATTAATTAATGATCATAGAATTGGTCTTTGGGTTATTTCAGAAGAACTTAGTTGTGGGGATAGTAAAGAGGAGACGGTTTGGATGGGATTTTGGGAGCTTCAAGGATTGTGGGACATTATGAGGTGAAGAGGGGTGGTATTTATACACGAGGAGTGGCGATTTTATGTGATTAAACAATGATTATTCTATAATTAATGAATACCTAATTGAGGTGGATTTAATTTAAAAGAATTATATTGTTAATTAATGTTTTGGAGAGAAGTTAGGATCTTGTAATACCATAAAAAATCATTGTTTCAAGGGGAAATATGGTGTCAAATGGGTTTCCCTCATCATGTCACAATTTTAACTTTTATCTAAAGCTTCAAATGGATACCCCAACCATATCTTGGTATAAACATCAATTCTAAAGGTTGGTGTTTATCTAGGTTTTCTGGACCATTGACTCTTAGGGACTCGCATTGGTTATAGGATGGGAGGTTGGGCTCATCGCATGCTTTTGGGGGGAACTTTTGCCTATCCAACACACTCTAATATATTTAAGATATATTCCTAAATCTCTTCCTAATCCCAATATGAGACCAGTTGCCCAAATTGAATGGTATTAGGTCAAATATCTTTTATATGAAAAAGACTGGGATCTATAGGGTGAGTCTATCTATATGTATATGAGGTTCTTCAACATTCGTTGATAATAGGTGGTTTATTATATGATAAAACCATATATCTATATGTTTTTGAAACTTTCTCCCTCATGAGGAGGTGATTAACATTCCAAAGGTGGTATTGAGACATTATGAGGCTTCCTATGTATCTTGGTTATTGCAGGAATCAAAACAAAGACTGTGGAACCCGTTCCGTTTTATGTCATGTTGATGAACATATATGGTTTCTCATGGATACAATCATGATCAGGTGCTAGAGGGGATTCCTTCATATCCCAAATATAACAAGAGTCAAATTTTTTATAGTTCATTATTTCAAGACTTATATATTGGTCTATCTTGTGTCATGATAGAGACTCATGGTGCAGATAAAATAATTACAAAAACTCCCTGTGATCACTTGTTCCATGGTTGGTGTGAGAAACAAGGGATTTCAAGTAACAAATGTTATTACTTTGGAAAATGGATTCATATGCTGGTACCTCTATAGATAATCAATATGGAAATCAGGCCTAAGTGGGAGGAGGCCTACATATCCTAAATATGGTAGGAATCAAATTCATTATAGTTTCCTTTATGCCATTTCTTACACACTGAGTTTTCCCGGGATGGTGAAGATTTATGATGTAAGAGAGGTGTTTGTTGTATCCACCTAAGCTCACATGATCCATGATTATGGTTAGAAATAAGGGGGATAATATGATCAGCCTCATGGTGTATGGGTATGAGACATGAATATTTGAATAGTTCAGGGGATGTTTAGTATAAATATCAAGCGTTAGGGAGGTATCCTACATATCCTAGTTATGGAAAGAATCATAGTTTTCATAGATCATTTTATGTTTGTACTTACCAGCTGAGGTTTCCCTATTCCATTGTGGTAGTTTATAAGGAAGATGAAATTACCATTTCAACTCCCTAAGATCCATGATCCATGCTCGTTTGTGAGAAAAAAGGGCTAACAAGTAATCAATGTCACTATATAGAATGAGGGACTCATATGATGGTCTCTCCATGGATGATCAATACAGATCTCAAAACATTGAAGGAGGTGGAATAGTTATACTAAATATGGATGTTATCAATGTCATCGTAGTTCCATTAAATTGGGGTAATACACTCTGAGGATACCCTATTGATCATGGCTTACACACAGAGGAAATATAGAATTTTGAAATCCTAGGGTGCCTAGTGATCTATGGAATGACCTAGAATGATACACATATAATGTATCATGAGAGATAGTGTAACAATATATTCATAATCCTTTAGAGAGACTCAATTGACATGAGATAAATACATTATGTGAGTCAAGTGATGTGTTAGAGGCACATCATAAGTCTTGGACGACACCTTTAGGAGTCATCATGAGACTTGGATGACATCATTAGAGGGGGTTGTGAGTCTCAGTTGACTTGCTCAAAGGGTTTCATGACATCGTGGTATTCGTGTTCAAATTCCTTTGTGACACTCGACTTACATAAGAGAATGTGGTTATGTGAGTCAAGAAATACATCAGAGATACATCACAAGTCTTAAATGACACCTCCGGGAGTCGTTGCAGGACCTGGATGACATTCCTAGAGGGCGTTAGAAGTGTTTACTGACTTTCTCAAAGGGAATTCTGAGAGCATGATTTCTATGTCTGAATTCTTTCATGAGACTCGATTGACATAAGGAAACACCGTTATGTGATTTAGGCAATGTGTCTGAGGGATGTCACAAGTATTGGGTGATGGACCCCATGGGTTCTAAAGATCGAAGTGGGAGCCATAGGGCCACTTGTATGAAATTCACTGACATGTCCGGAGGATGTCACATGCCCCGTATGTCATGTCAAATTGGTGTCGCGAAACCTGGACGACATGCCCTAGGTCTGTCACACCTCTATAGATAACACACGCGCAATGCATGATGGGCTACACCAATGTCTTTGAATTAATACTTCTTCCATTGATCTTGGTTCTAACTATTGTATTGTGAATTCCTTTTGTTTCATTCAATTTATTTTCCTATTGAGTCTCTCATGATCATGTAGCATTTTAGAATGATCTTCACATAACCTACCATATATCCTTCACATGATATACGAATGATCATACACAGAGATTTTATGCCTAGAACATAACTACTCTGATTGTTTTCTTCTATATAACTTGATAGAAAGATTTCCAATAGCATGATTACTATGAAAAGTACATAGAAATCAAGAGCTGAATCCTGCAGAGTCTGGGTGTCTGGAATCCAACTTGTCTTTTTCTTTTAAAAAAATCCTACTCGTTATTTGTGTTGGGGTGGAGAATTTATATGCATCACCACCCCTACAATACATAGGTTTGTGCAGTGTGTATAGAAAAAGTCCAGGATAGAGTTAGTGAAGGGGCCTGATGCCACACACTTGGATGAGTCTCTTTTGAGGACTACTTCAAGCGTGTCTCATAATATTTAGATATCGCATGTCGCCTTCTTCAACACATCCTTCATCATATTATTGATGATTATTGAAGACTTGTTCAAACATCCTGTTATGTCTAAATACATCCATGTTGTTTTGATCATATGTTCGAGGGACATTTGATGGTTCAAATTCTTATAGGAAGACACTCACAAGACATTGGGTGACTTTTTCTAGGGTCACAAGGGACCACACTCTGCATTCTCTATGCACGTCTCATAACTTTTAGTGACCAAAAGTACCTCTCACCTCCTCCATTTTGATCCCATTTTTTTAATGTAACAACAGTTGAGAGTCATGTAGAATTTCATGTCTGTTTTCAGGTTATTTCTTCTATTTCATAGAGTTGTGTCATGTGACCAATATGGGTCGCACGGGGGTGTGGGACCATTACATATCCTGAAGATGAGGATTACATGCCAACAGGCTTCCATTAGACATAATGAGCAGGTAATCGAGGTCTCAAAGTGCCTTGAGGGTCATCAATGCTGCCTCACATGTCTTTTTTTATGACCGAAACCCCTCTTTTCTCTATTTTTTTTATTCTTTGTTTTATTTTACAAGGTTCATGGATCATGCGAGTTGGCATGAGTAGTAACTATGATTTTTACATAGTATTTGGATGTTGTCTCACATGACCTATATGTGTCATATGGAGAGTGTGAAAGCTTGTAGTGGACATGTCTCTTCGTCTGTCCTTAAGTCATAGAGGGGTTTCCTAGATAGGTCTTAGTACTTCCATGTAGTGAGGATGACAAACTATAAGGTTTGTGCATTGTTTCATAGTGTCTCGTGGACAACTAGAAATGTGAATCACAAGTACTTTAGCATAAAAGAACCCCTCTCACCTCCTCCTTTTTATCTCCATAATTTTATATGGAGGAGATTTAGAGGGCATGAAAGATTTAGTAGATATCACCATGATATTTTTTTCTTCTTAATGATAACCTGACACATGAGAATCATGACCACTAGGGGTCTCTTCCTTTCTAATGTCACTCCTCTTTATTCTGGTAGGATTTTTGATGATTTTTCAGGAACATGGAAATGAAAAACCATGTGGCCTAGAGGAGATCATTCAATTTTTTTGGGGGACTTACCAAGAGTCGGAAGTTTTGTTGAAGAGGGATCCAAGGGACTAGCCGCGGGCGATATACCATGCGTGGGGCCTTTGCGGGACCTTAAAATTGTCACACAATCTCGAGTTTATTAGAGGCGTCAATGAAACATAATCCATCGCCTCATTCATTTCTTTCATTGGTGTAATATTACCCATATTCAGGTATATCTTCCCTTTTGATATTTCCGATGCTTATTGGGTAAGTGTCAACAAATCCCCCCCCCCTCTTGAGTGATACCTGATGGGACAAGGACTCAAGAGGAAAACAAATTCCACCTAGAAAGTCTAATGATATTAAAAAATACTGTTTGGGAGTTTTTTTTCTACTATTTGACATTTAGTATAACAAAATCCTCTTATATTTATAGGGGTGGAGGAAAATTCATCCCATCGTCTACCTATTGTCAGAGAGCTCCCACTGTTGCTCCTATTCAAAGACCCTTCTGTGAACCCTGATCACGATCCCTTCCCAAAAGTATACAACATGAATATATCCAACCAATTCACTTTCAAAAGGCTTTTTTTTCTTAGGATCATGTCTGACTTGACCGAGAACTATTTGTTGGTGATTCTTGAGACTTTGGTTGTGGGGGTCAGGGTCGACTCAAATAGTTTCACGAGACTTGTTGACCCTATAATTCGATCATTTATGAATCATGTGACCATGTATTGTTCACATGATCGCAAGTCTTCAGGGGGTCATGTGATTTTTGTGATCCTCTTTAGGGGTTACGAAACCCACAAGTGTTTTAGAGGTCAGGAGGTTCACGAACTCTTTATTTGGTTTGAAAATTCCATGAGGAGTCATATAATGCACATGATTCCATTGTCTTGGGTCATTCTTTATTTTTTTCAAAAAAGTTGTGTTTTATTTGTCTAATATATTTCACATACTTATTTTTAGATGTCTTATGGTTCCTACCATGGTTCCTCAGTTGTGGACAACCATAAGGCTAGGATTCTCAAGAATAACATTGGTGATATCCATGCCATGTGCATACTGAAAATGAGGACATGAATGGATTCCTTTCATCTAGAATTCCTAATTACACCTTATCTGATCAATTTACACAAAACGAGTTAGGATTTCTGGATGATGCCACTATATCTCCCCTTGATTTTAACTGGCCATTTCGCTGGGTATCTAGCTCCTCGGAGTGTGTTCAGGCAATAATTACTGAGGAAGGTCAGCTAGATATATCCCAATCTCTTGGATTATCTTATATATTGACATGTTATCCACTATGTCTAGATGGTTGTGACCTTACTAAACAACCTATCACATAGAGTTACTCAAGCATATTCACCTCTTCTCTAGACACCTCTGGTGGGGGATGGTACTCAAAATGGGTTCTTCGCCCTGGTAGAAATTTCACAAATAAATTTCCATGACCATTATGGGTGATGAAAAGCTGTTAAGAATTTGATGATGATCTATACGCGGTTCATCAAAATGATGTCATGTAGATATATCAATTCATCATTTACGGCCAACCCGACCTCCTTCAGGAAATGACTAGCCACTAGTTTCTTGGAACCAACAAATTCCACCATCCTCATAGCGAGGTGGGTATTAGTATGTGGGATATCCATTAAAGAGAAGCATCCCTCCTCTACGATAGATGTGTGAAAACTTAATTCCAACTATGGATGTATTGGATGATTATCTAAAGACTATGGTTCTATTAGGGGAGATTCTTTCCATTATGATGAAAAATCATGGGAGAGAACAGACAGTGCACTCGCTTATTTCCTTCACCAACTGGATCAATATTTTTCTATGTGGCCACAGGGTGAGGCTCAATGTTATATTCCCACATGGATTCAATTCCAATAATGTTTATGATAGTGTCTGATTGTGTTGGGAAATTTTTCAAGATAGGGACTACACCTCATGGGGAAATCTGGGGACACCAGAGGTTTTTTCGGAGCATAGGTTGGCAGGTTTTCTATCAATTTCCAAAATGAGTGTCCCTTCCTTCCTCGGGATACATGCTCTGAAATTCACATTAGAGAAATGGTAGTGGTGGAGTGTCTTATAGAAGGGTGGTTCCTTAACCTGGAAGTACAGCTTCTTGCACACCTCTACCAGATGATGGGTCATATCAAGCTTGGTAACACTCACTATATGATTTTATGGTCCTCTGCTATTTCTATTTGGCTGGATAGGGGAGTATATCCATTTTTACGAGTATTAAAATATCTCTAGGATACTTGAACATGTATCCATTCATTCATTATCGAATATATATAGGGATAGACCTATGTCTCTGTCCCCTACATAAGTCAATGGTGTACTATACCTATCTATCAACTTCAACTTTTCTACAGTCTATATACAGAGTAGTCTGATTGTTAATGACTGCAGTAGCTCTCATGATGATAGGTCCTATATAATATCTCGTTAGGATGGATTTCATTCATTTAGGGTAGAATATATGATTATATATTATTTTTACATGGTGTAATGATTTTCTCGACAGTTTGGTTGTGTTCAAATATTTTCCCCAATACATTTGGCCATCATCCAAGGGTAGCGATATCCTAGAATATTCCACCAAATTTTGAAGATTATATCCTATGAAGATACTAGATTTTTCATCATATTTAAACCTATTGATTCCCCTACTATATTTGATAGTATTTAGCTAAGGCTTAATCCCATGCTTATCCCAATGGGGTGCTAGGCCAGCAGATCCGTCATTTAGACATGCCCCTTATGTCACTAATTCATATATATGTGGAACTAATGGAATTGAATGGGGATTTTAGAGATTTCTAGATGAAGATAAGTCATCTTTATGATATTTATTTGGATGTTACATCAGGTTACGCTGAGGAGACCAGTAATCAAGTACCCGCTAAAGATAATACACCTATTAAGCGAGTGAATTATGGGACTTCTTCTATAATTTTGACATTGATTTAGTAGGTTGGACATAACTCTATTTCAACCACTTTTTCTGCTACTGAGTCCCAATAAATTGATATGAAAATGTTATAGCATATAAATGTCATGAATATTGAGACCCCTGTGGAAACATTCTTCCATCAAGGGGAGGGATTTGACACTTATTTTATGATCTATGTGCGGATGGATTCGAATTGTATCCTCTTTACAAAATAATGTAGTAGATCATCCAAAACTAAAGAGACTTAGTCATGAAGGAAAGGGGCTTTAATTATGTTTTGGATGAGGCCTCCATTTCAAATAAAATGGGGGAGGCAGCGGAAGAACTTTAGTATGTTCTCTAGTTGTCTTCTGAATAGTAAGCCTAGATGGATGCATGGGAGACATAGATATAGAGGCATGATGAAATGATTTCTCATATAGAGTCAAATATTTCATAATTTTTAACCACATTGGACACTACTCGGAGGAGGGTAGAATAATTTACTACTCTAGCCGATGTTCTCAACCTAAGGCAGACGTAGAAGAGGAGGGGAAGGAAATACTTTGATGCTTAGTTGATGCCTCATGCTAGACTCTTGGAGACCTTGATAGTGCTTCCTGACCACCTTCTATTGTGACCAACTTTTTTATATTACATCCCATACTTTTTTCAATACACTCCATTTTGTTTATCGATGTTTTATAGAGACCCCAATATGTGGATATTCATACCTGTTTTCATACATTGAAAGGAAGTGTTTTTTATATTACTATCCAATTTTAGGCCTTGTATGATATCTCAATATTCTATCACTTTTCTATCGAAACCCATCCATTTAATTTCTTCACAAGATCTTCATTGCCTGATATGTAGAGGCATCAACTAGGTAGTAAGTGCATCTTGAAAATGAGTGCTTTTCATATCTACAGAGAGAATATTTACTGAAATAAGGCCATGTAATGGGACTCAAGATAATTTCCTTGTGCATTAGTTTAAGGTGATTTATCCTGGACCATCTATTTCATTAATTTATGGTCTTTAAGATCGGACCATATATTTACTTAGTTTAAGGTCTTCTACCTTTGTCCATATGTTTCATTAGTTTAAGGTATTTTATCTCAGAAAATATGCGAATTTTGTTTATGGCCTTTCAGCTCAGACCATCTATTGATTTTATTTAAGATCAATTAGCAAATACTATCTGTTTCTTTAGTTTATGGTCTTTTAGATTGGACCATCTATTGATTTTGTTTAATGTGTTTTAGCTTGGACCTTCTATTGATTTAGTTTAATTCATTTTATATTGAACCATTTTCTTCATTAGTTTAAGGTCTTTTATCTTAGATGATCTGTTGCTTTAGTTTAAAGAGTTTTATCTAATATCATCTATTGGTTTAGTTTAAGGAATTTCCGCTCAGACTATCATTTTGAGAATGGGATATGGTGCATACATGCTAGTAGTGACAAAAATACTCTAAGGTGATGGATCATACTCTGGTCTTTCTGAGGATCATGAGGATCAGAATTCTATTTTTGTAGAGTGACATGCTTGGTTGATGACTATAGGTGCATATATATGAGTGATAGGAAAGAATTAATAGTCAAACCAGGGGGTCCCTATAATCTAGGTATCTTCTCCAAGGGATATGTAATATCTATATAATTAATATTGAAGAGTTTGGGATACTAGGGATACAAAAACAACCTAGGTAGTTGGGATATGGATGAAACAAATCATAACATGGGAGTTTGAGTCCATGAATATCAGATGATACAGACATGGTGGGTATGTCCCTTGAAATTTTTAAATGCCAGGTTCTACTATGGTGTTGCAAAGGCTCACAGTAATCAATGCACAATTCTAGAAAGGAGAAAATACATTTGGTTGGTGGGTCAAGAAACTTATGAGGTGGTAGCAAGAATTGTGAAAGATGATATACACATATTTATATGGGATATAGATGATATGAAAAGACTCAAACATCTTGATGATGAATTTGGATATGGAATGAAAGCTATCGATGAAGTGTTTTGGAACCCTAGGTAAGAAATATCTTAAAATTATGCTTCATATCTACACCATCTTCTTTCGAATCATAAGATATGGTCCATAAAAGTCTAGAAAATGAAGCGTCACAGTCCATCATTGAGGAAGGGTACATAACACGGTGACGTAACATAGATGATATTGAATCTTCTTGGATAGTTTGGTATGGAGATTTTAAATCATGATCTAAAGTGATCGAATACATATAATGTTATGGAACAATCATATGGGGATTAGTTAAAACAAAATCAGGTATTGATGGCTGCTATGATGATGTTAGGGCTCACAAGAACATAAATGTCCTTTTTTAGAGTTCTGAATTTGGTTGATGACCATAGGAACATATTAATGAACCATGAACTTGAGTGCATAGTCAAGAAAAGGGTCCTTGATACAATATATCCTTTCTATGGTCCATGGAAGGTTATTATGTTTTGGGGAACCCCGAATCACAAAGAGTGGTTTGTAGAAGATGTAAAATTCAAGGAGGGTTCGAATGCCGTAATGATTATCTCACTTCCTAGCGAACATATTCTCATGGAGATGAGGTTTGACAATTATTGCCCTTACTTTTTCCTGGACTTGCGGGTTTATCGAGAATATCCAAGATTTTACTAAGGTTATTGACCTTATGATATTTTCACCTTTTATATCTACCTTAAATTTTTCCTAAAATCAGCAGATTAAGATTTTATCAAGAAAATTCATGACTTTTTCTCAGGCTTCCCTTTATGGGTTTTTGGCATGAAAAGTTTTGGTGTCTCTTGTGCAGAAGTTTAATGTCTTGCGATTTAGACCACTATGGGCTAGAGTTTAATCTCTTATAACTTGACTAAATCATGGAATGTTCATGGTCATGACTTTTATAGACATTAAATGGAGGATGTAACACAAGAGGATAATTAGGATACCTAGGGTTTAGAGCTCTATTACCTCTTATAAATCATGGAAGGGAAATGACCTCAATCATTGCTCAAGTTTCTTAAGTCATGAGTAATGAAATGAGATCGTCATACAAGGAGTGGTTCAGAAACACTAGGGTGTTGGGTTTTTTCGTGATGATGTTAGGGATCATGATAATTAGGCCTTCCTTTTTCATATTAATGCATTTTTTGGATAAGCATATGCGCATATTTAATATACATGTGCATTAATGCATAGTCAATTAAATGTTCCTTGAAGCCGGGTTTCCTTTTCAAGGGCCATAGACTATTGACAGTAGTCTGGGATGCTCAAGAAATTATTTGTGGTATATGGATTTTAGGTTCTCTTAAAGGATAGTGGAAGCACCTCGTACTCTAGTTGACCAACGAAACACTATAGCGGTCCTTTGATGAGGAGTAAAAATTTGAGATGGTATGTATTGTTTATTATCATGTATTGCGGATTCATTTATGACAATTTTGTTTAACTTCATATGATAAGGAACTGATTCAGTACAATTTAATGTCATTTAGAAATGACGTAGGAACAATTGTAAAAGGTATTAATGTTTTCATTGGGCTAAATTAAGGGAACTTGGGCATCACTATATATCCAATGAAAATGAGAATGATTCCTCATGTAGTTCTAGATAGCCATTCAGTTGAATGTCTTGAAGAAAGGAAAAAATCCATATATTTTAACATCATGTGTTCATGAAGAAATGATTCATATAGTTTAACATCATATGGTGATCATGATGTGGCATAATTGAATGTCGTGTGGTAGGGACATGTGCGGACAGTTTAGGGTCATGTAAACTAGACAGTGTGTTGGAGTTCCTAACATGGGGGTGTGTGGTGCGTTTCTATGAAGAAATATGATGTGAATGAGGAACAAATAAGTCTCAACCATGCCACACACCATTCCAAGAATACTCATGAAAAATTGAAAAAAGGTTGATGGCTACAGCTGGGCCTGAAGATGAAATGACTGGGCATCCCTATGTATCTCATGAAGATGATAATCAAGCCACATGTAGGTCTAGAAAAGAAAATATTTTATGCAGGTCTCACAATTATATTGATGTGGAAATTATTTCCCTTTACATTTGTAGATGGGCCTATGATGGTAGATCAATGCATTACTAAATATTTTATATGGGAAGGAATTAAGCTTCATGTAGTTCTCGAAGATCCATGCCATTTAAAGTCATGTGGAGGAGAGGAAGGTGTATTGATGTGAATTGGTGAACAAATCATGGTTGGGATTAAGGATAAATTAATGAGACTTACTATGTAACTCATGTATATTATAATCAAACCAGACATAGTTTTTCGAGGACCATGTAGTTTAATTTCTTTTTGTACGGAAATTGACTGTGCAATTTAACATGATGCAGTAAGGGATTATGGAATGATTTTTTATGGTATTATAATCAAGACCAAAATGGATATATTATACACCTATATGCCTTTCTTATGAGGGTATGCCCCTACCATGATTCTTAAGATCACATGAGATATGTTTAGTGTGAGAAACAAGGAGCAGAATGGGTTCCCCTACAGTATAGAGTTAAATGAGGGGTATAACATGAAATTTTCGAATGATACAGTGGATGGACTAAGATGTAGGATAAAGGAATCCCAACATATATCACTAGGAATGAGTATCAATATGTACAAAGTTTTGGAGTGAACTGTGAAATTTAATGTCATGTAGAAAGGATGTGGGATTACCTATCGTGAAGGGAAGGGGTGTTGTGGATCAGTGTAGTTTTTTGTCATGTAGTAAAGATATTTGACATGAAATATAATTTCTGGTGGTAAGGACATATTTTATATAGTTTAAAATCATGTGGTTAGGATGATACATTCCATTTAGTTTAGCATCATGTAGTGTGGATGAAATATTCCATACATTTTAACATCATGAGGTGATGATTTGATATGGGGCTTACTATATTGTTGTGGAGCTTTTACTAAAATCTTATGAAAATAATTTCTTGAGAAATATCACATTGGTGGGGGGGGGTGTAACCTACTTCCCATCCATGGTGGAAAATGAATAGGATCCATTAATATAGACCATATATATGATGTAAGGTCCTTCTAAAATATGATCCAATTTTGGGGGATTCTTTCCCAGTATCATCAAGATTTTGAGAGTCAACACCAATTCTCTCAAAAGTAATGAGCCAAGGTGACTTTTTTTTTATTGAAAGCTTGTCCAATCCTATTCTGGTGGTCATCAAGGTTGTTCAACATGCACAACCTCTTCTCATATAGTAATTCCAACTCATCCATTAATTTCTACGAGTTTTCATCATTTAAGAGATATATTCAAATGGATATTTGGAGTGAGGGAAGCTAGACTTCCATGGGAAGCACTACCTCTGTCCAGTACACCAATGTGTATGGAATTTCTTGTGTATAAGTACATGTGGGGGTGTGGTAGGACCACAAAATGTGGAGGAGTTTACCTAGACAAGGATTCTTACCCTTGTTTACCATTATCTATAGTATGTACAATAAGGTCATATTAAAGACCACAATCTATCCATTTTCTACTGCATGATAGAGGGATGAGTGATCAGATTCAATGTTGTACTCTTGGTCAAGCTTCTTCAACTATGTGTAATAATATTTTGTGATGTTGTATGTCAACATTGTGTGAGGAACTCTATACCTATAGATGATATGTGACTTCAAGAATCTAATGATATTATTCATCCTGAATTCCTTGATGGGTATCACTGCATCCCATTTAGAAAATAAGTTAGTGGTGCTAAGGATGTACTTGAACTGCATAGCCACGTTAGAGGGATATTTCCCCACAAAATCCATCCCTTAAATGAAAATTTTCCAGGAATATACAGTGGTGTTTAGCAATTCCAGGGGATAATGGATGATGTTTTATTGGATCTAGCATGCATGAAATGTCTTGGTGAATTACACATATTCTTGTATCATGGTTTTCTAGTAATATCCTATCCTCGTTTTTTGGTTGGAAAACCTATTTCTAGATTGATGGGAACTGCAATGGCCCATGTGGATTTCCTCCATGATGGAAAAAAATTCTCCTTATGCAATGCACATGAGGATAATTCCTTCAAAGCAACAATTATAGTGTATTTTTTTTCTCTTTTGGACTATCATGCAAAGTGAAGTTCACTTCCCGATGCTGATTCTGTTCACTTCTAGCACGATCTTCTAGGAGAGTCCCATTTTAAAGATAACTGATTATGGTATCCTTACATCCAGGGGTGGTCATTGGTTCATTATGCTTTGGGGTGGTGTTGAAATGGTTGATCTCATCGATGTCAAATATAGTAATTAATGACACAATTCTTCGACGTGTAAAACCAAAGGTTACTTCCTACAGATTAGGGTTGTCCAAGATGGTGGATGCATTGTCCAACATGTTAGTATGAGTATTCATTAATGGAGGGTCATAATGTTGTGTGACCTCAAAGGGAAATTTCTCCATTATTCCCGTGACATAGCCAGTGAGGGGGTCCAGTTCCTCCTCTCTTATGTCATATTCACCATTGACTTGATTTATCACTAACTATGAATCTGCATCGATGTTCGGGTAGGCTATGTATATTTTTAGGAATAATTCCAGAGCAGTGATAAAGGATTGGTATTCTGTCACATTATTTATGTAGCCTTCAAGTAGTGAGAATGACTAGGGAAAAACTTTTCTATATGGAAAGAAAAATACAACCCCTTGACCAACCCAATTTAGTTTTTGGGTTTTCCATTCTGGTATCTACAATACTTCATTAAGAGCCATCAATATACATCCCCCATATTTGGGGAGTGACATAGGAATAAATGACCTATTCATCAGAGAGCTTGGTTTCTTTTGGTGTATTTTCCAAGGCAGGGGGTGCTGTAATGAAATCATCTAGGGCTTTACCTTTCAGCGAATTTTGAGATATGAACTAAATGTCAAATTTCTGCAGAATGACTGCCCATCGGGCCAAGCATCTAGTAATCATGGAGAATACTAGGATGTACTTGTGTATGTTGATATGAGAGAATAGGGGGACCTTGTGGTGCTTCATGTAGTACCTCATCATTTTCACTATGATGATGTGTGTGATAAAGTTCTTTTCGACAACATAATATATTGTCTAAGTACCATGAATGGTTTATTTAAGGAAGTAGAGAATATTATCACTCCCCACAAGATTATTATATGTGATAATGGAACCTAATAATAACTCCTCAGTGGACACATATATGATGAGTGGCCTCCCTTCCACCAGATGAATTAAAACTAGTGGAATCAGAAAGTACTTCTTGAGACATTTGATGGATTTCTGACATTTATAGTCCCATTGGTAGGTGATTCCTTTCTTCATTAACCTTGTGAAGGGGAGAGAAATACTATTTTGGTTGGATATGAATCACTAAATGTAGGTGAGATTTGTTTGGAGACCACTGGGTTTTTCTGGTTCATCGGGGGTGAAATTTACAAAATAGAACTAGTCTTCTCTGGGTAAAACTCAGTGATGTGGTGGCATACCACAAAGACAAGGAACATTCCTAATGTTACCATAAAGGAAAAGTATTTCATATTTCTCTTTAGACTATGTTGTCGTATCTTTTCAAAGATTTCTTAAGGAGTTGTGAAGAGATCTCATCACTCTTACGATTTAAAGAATAATTCATTGAAATAACATACGACTATCCTTCATAAGAATGGATTAAAGATACAATGTATGGTGCACTAATATGGGTTACTAACATTATTTAATCCATTGAGCATGACCTAAGTGAAAAATATCCCTTATGGTGCTCTGGAGTTAGTGAATTCTTCTTCCATGGGGGCCATATTGGATTGATTGTACCCAGATTACCCATCCATGAAGGAAAGGTCCTGGAAGCTAGTAGTTGCATCACTCAAGTGTTATGTGATTTTAATGTTAAATAACCCTTTTGGAAATAATGATTAATGTATTTGAAGTCAATGTATACCATAATCTTCATATTATTCCACTTAAAAGAGATGATGTTGGAAGGATATCTCAAATATTTACCTTCTCATACAAAGATGGATTTGAAGAACTAGTAGACATCCACTGCTACATTGGTGGAATAAGAAGGGTGCATCCCCCTAGCTACATTATTGAATCCCTGAGGCTCATCACGCAGTCCAAGAGGATCCACAGACATATATGGATTCACTCCGGGCATTTCAATTTAATTACAAAGGAATAAATATCAATGATGCTATAGAAATGTGATGTACATCTCCAGATCTTCGAGAGGCACGGTGGCACTAATCAAGGTATGCCTCCGTTCTTATTCTATCTCTATATTTCCCCACCTAATCTCATCAATGATAGTAGAGAATATTTCATTAAATATTGGAGTGGTGTTTCTGAGTTCATCCTCATCCATTTTTTTAGTTAGTGGAGACATATTTAGTGTCGATGGATGTCCATGGACCTCTCTATTTGTATCAGGGAGAGGGATGCCATTATAAGAGGTATTACCATCTTCAACTATCTAGGTTATTATAGAGAGATAATGGAAGTTACATTCACTGGGGACATGATAGGTTAGGTTCTCTTGGTTAGATATTCTACCACAACCATGTTTAAGGGGATAACATAATAATCTTCTTGTATAATTTTGGGATTGACATTAGAGGTTCCCTATATATTAGGACATGCAACCCCTATATCATCATCCACTATTAGTTTCTTTCCTCCATTATTGGTGAAATTTTCTTTTCCAAATATGGATCTATAATCCTCTAAGGGTGAGCTATCACCGTGTAGTATACTAAAATTCCCATTGATGGGGTACTTCATGTATTGATGGAATGTTAATGGAACTACAAAGTGGATATGTAGCCAATTACTTCCATGCAAGAAATTGTAAGCAGTGTCATACTGGGTAACAAAGAAATCATTATCAGATGTGAGATCTCAAAATTGGGCTTTGATTTGGTCATCCCTAGGGGTCTATTGTCATGATTTTCATATCCATATATAGACAGATTTATTAGGAATTCATTCCCTTTTCTATACTCCAATTGTCGAAGGGTCTGGACAGGTATAAGATGGACCCATGATCCATTATCAATTAGAACCCTTTGGAAATTGACATTTATGAGTCTTCCTGATATGTATAAGGGTCTTATGTACCCTTGGATGGCCTCTTTCTAGTATTGATCAGTCAATGGGATGGGAACATGGTATCCAAAGGACATTGTCTCCACTACATATACCTCGATGACAACAACTTTTATCTAAAATTACTATTTGCTCAAAAGGGTTTCCATGAGTTCCCCTATGTTATTTTGAAATAAAGAGTGCATCCAAAATTGAGATCCTGGTCAAGAATGTGAACAGAGGTTTAATAACACAATACATTTGTTCTAGAGGTTAGAGCTTCGAAATATGGGGTTTCACTTGGTCATGTGGACAATGAGCTAGATCATACTATTCATGAGTTGAAGTAGCTATGGTAGATAGACCTAGAGCCCATGTGGCGATTGATGGGGAATCTTATTCCAGCTGTGTAGGTCACTTTGGACTTCCCCATTTACAGGGATGATCAAATTGAATCATTTATAAGTGGTCATAAAATATGATCAGATAAAGGCGACTGTAAGAGGGAAATGAGGCACCTAATTTCCTTTTCGGAATTTGCTGAAGCAGTTGATGATGAGTCTCAACTGTATATATGTCATCCATGGGGACATGACTTGAACATTGAGTCTAACCACATCTTGATTTCCCCTATACCCTAGTTTCCAGTGCATTGGTCCTCCCACTCCTCCATAATAGGCATGAAACTTTATTTATGGGCAGACTCATCGTTGATGAAGGGGTCTATCAAGTGTATTGTGTTGATAGAACCAAATATGAGCTCCTTGTTTGATGATGATTTTGTTTGGTGGGGTGGTTCCAATCATTCTAATGTCAAATGGATGATATTATAAATTGTTAATGCCTACTTTAGAAGAGAATCTCTATCTTCCTCTTCTATTTTATTCCACCACCGGTGGTCACAGCCTCTTTTGGGAGGCACATCTGACAACTATTTATTGGGTGATGAAGTTTCTCTTGGCCTAAGAAACTATGCTCTCAATGTGGAATGGTCTCAATAAAATATCATCCAAACTATCTAGTTGTTTAATTTTCACTCATGTCTTACCGGGAGCTCATCCCAATTATCCTATTCAACTAGTTGGACCATGGTTATGAAAGCCAATTTCTCTAGGGAATTATCCATAACCACATGTCTGGAATCAATCAATCCTTGAAGGACGTCTTTGATTATGAAAACATTATGGATATTATGACTCATCCTTCTATGGAAATGATAGTAATCAGGACAATTAGTGAGATTGACCTTATCAGGCTTCCTAGGTTGTGGAAGTTTGAGTAGGTTATTTTCCCTGGATTCTATGAAATAACTAAGGACATGTTCTTTCTGGATGGAAAACACCTTATTCATCTGTCCATAAAATCACATAAAACCTTTATTTATTTGTGCTTCTAGATGATAGTGATTCTATGGTTTTGGTCTCTTAATAGGATGTTCTAGACTGATTGGGGCCTACCTGGGAATATGGATATGTGCCACTGCTGGCGTGAGAGTGACAACAGTATCATCCATTATGGCTAACCATTTTTCTTGTGCTTTGTGCATGAGTCGAGCTTTGGGTTTCACAATATTAATGGTCTCCTCTAAAGATTGGGCTATTTTATAAAATTCAAAGAATCATCCATGATATTTTATTTGAATCAAGGGTGTATAAAACTCATCCCTCTAATTTTCAGTATAGAGTTCTAGTAGTTTCTCTTGTGAGAGAGGGATACTGAATGAGTAGGTCAATCTCATCCACCTTAATATGAAATCAAATAGCCTATCATTTTCACTTTATTTATATTTTTTCATCTCTATAATCATTGTCTTATTTAGTGTATATTTAAATTGGTAAAATAATTGATGATGGGGGTTTTCTCATTTTGACACAAATCTGGATGGTAGACTACTATACCAAACAAAGGATGGCCCTATCAATGTCTCTAAAAAACAGATTAGCTAGGTTGAATCCTATTAATGTCAAGGTCCCATCAAAGGATACCATTAGGACACAAAGTGTGTGATATTATACTCATGGTTTCCAGAATCATCAAAGGTATAGAATGTTTGATGGACAATGTTGGGAGGAGGTGGGGTGTCATCGAACCATTCGAGTTATGGATTCCATTAAGGCTGGACAGGTGCATGGTACTTTTCTATGTCCTCCATTATAATAGAAAAGGACATGATGATGTTTTGGAGATATGAAATTACCACTTCCTAGACTATCTCCCTCCCCTGTGGAGCCGGTAGGGGTTTATTAGGTGGCCCTGTTTCTATCTCTTGTCTATTTTCAACTGAACCCATGACTGAACTATAATACTAATGGGGGAGAAGCTACAGCTACATCAAAGAGAATTAATGATCATTTTCGACTTCTACATGCACTTGGGATGGTTTCCAAGACCTAGATCCAATATTCTATTCAGAGGCTTCCCTTGATGACAAATCTACATCAGGTGGGAGAAAACTTTCCTCTTCTTAGGGATGATACCCTATGGGAATATTTATCATGAGTAACTCCTCATAAAATAGATGAAGAAATTGTATTTTAGTCACATATTGTGACAATATTTCCTCTGGGAAGGAACCTTGATCCTCCAAGAAGGTGATTGGGGTGTGGTTGTACCCTACACCTTGGCATCATTTCATTAGGGAGGTTTCAACTCTATAATCATAATTTCCATGTTTTGGATCCTTCTTTGGAACCTGGTGCACTTATCCTCATTCGGTGCATTTAATTCACCCTCCTACCAAGGAATATTTTCTATACCATGACCCATTTTTTCTATTCAATGATCAATATATTCTATGTTTACAGTGACGACATTCACTGAGGCATATCATAAAATGGTGGTCGTGTAATTTCTTTAGAAAAAACAAGATGATTTTTCACAGCTTCTATAAGGACTGTTATTTGAAAACATGGTCTAATTAGAATGTTTTGGCTTGAAAACCTAGTGAATATTAATATTCATCAATATTTTTTCATCCAATTTTTTTTCTATGAACAGTGACCCTGAGGGAGTTTCTGACTGGTGTTGTTGAATAGGCCCCAAATAGAAGAAGTGTATCTCATAGTAGGTAGGATGCTGGCCATTGATTCATTTATTCAATTTTAGAGAATATTGACTCCTCCTATGGTGGTGATAGTGATGAAAATTCACCTAGTATTATGGGGTGAGGGTAATTCGGGTCCATAGTTCCCACTAATTGGTCCAATTATTGAGAATCCAATGGCTTCAGTCAGAGATTTGATGACTCCTATGATGAACATAATGATATAAATTCCCCCATCCTTATGGGGTGAGGTTGTTCATGGATCATTGATGATATATATAAGGTACTCTTAGTGGAAGATGAACAATGGGATGGGGATTGAGATATAAATTCCCCCAGTCCAACGGGATGGCGTTTTCTTTCTGCTATTGCCAATGCGTCCCAAAATCTCTCAGGAATTGACGATCTGAGAGGTTGAGGCGATGATTGTTATTACCCAAACCTGGTAGGTGGTGCATTCTCCTAGAAGGATAACACCATATATTCAATAGTGGCCCACTTGATGTGCCACAATTGTGCATGCATGGGAGCTGGGTGCGATGGAGACCCATGATGGCAATAATTCCCCATAAGAATTTTTCTGGGTGATTGCAACTTAGGTATTCATGTTTGAAATATCATCTTATAGTTTCATGGGGCCATGTTTGAAGTCTTATTTCTTATCCTCCCACTATGTCTGTAATATCTTGGCACTGTTAGACTGGAGGCATTCTCTAGTAGTGATCAACTGGCCCGAGCATTTCCTAGTCCCTTGATCTCTCCAGAGGCTATAACAATACATGATGCCATATCTAAAGTGATCTGCTTTTACAAGGGAGTTGTGAAATATAACACACTATACTATCCCCATTCTCAATTTTTGATGCCTAATTTAGCATCAATGATAAGTTGTTTAAGTGTCACGATGAAATGGAAATAAGAGTATTGAAGGTTTGCGATGTGATTTTCTGGTTTTGGAACCCGGGCCATTGAGATAACTGCTAAGTCAACTAGGAAATAGATTATCCTTATTTTTTTGAAGTTGAAACACATATCCATGACAAGTGAGATGTTGATCCTACAATATATGATGATTATCCCACATATTTTGAAGTAGATATAGATTTCACTCCATTTTTATCTCATTTGGGATCTCATAGCTCCAAGTTGTGAGGGGACAAAACATTATGTGGAGGTTGTTTCCAGCTAACTCTATCCATATAAATATTTTGGCCTCCTCCCCATCAAACATACATGCGTCCAACCATTCATACCATAGAATATGTATATTATGGTCTCCAGCTAACGGGAATGGAGTGTTCCTAGATGTTTAGGGGGAACCACGTACTGTTGGAATTGATATTTCAAGCACCTCACTGTACGAAGGAGTCGGGGTTGGGTGACCTCTCTATATAGAGGTTTTTGGAAAAAGTGAGGATTTCCTATCCTATGAGAGATATCTTTGTGGGGAGGTTGATGATGGTGTATTTCATGTTTAGATTCCATGCGATCCATCACCACACTACCATGAGGAAGACTATCATTGTAATTAAAGTCTCATGCGTCCAATTTTACAGATGAGTCGAAAGACACTTGTGGAATTGGGAATCTATCTTAAATGACCCCAATGACACTAACATTGAGAAAATTAGGGGAATGTGACATGTTCTTCATCATGTTTGGAATATAAGAACCTGCCTTTTATGACTGTGCAGGGATATGAACCAAATGCATGACAGTTTCAAGAACTTTTATATAACTATCAGGTGTTGTGGGATTTTAAGACCACTTCTGAGAAGCTATTGGAATATGATGATATAGTGACCCATAAATTACATACATTGATATTAATTTATAATTTCTATATATTTATTACAACATATAACAAAACCATGACAGTACCGTAATGTTATAATGTCTTTAGAAACTAGGAAACATAAACAACTAGTCTGGAAAACATCTACATTGTCTCCTGTTTATTTCATCATAACTAGAATCCATTTTTGAATATAAGACTTAATATAATTATTAATGACCTAGGGAAAATAAACATATAAAATTCTGAGTTAAACTGATTAGTAAGGGTAAAAAATTGAAATATTATTCATATCATATTCACAAGAACAAAAAAATTGAAAATCATATCCTGCATATTAAAGAACACAATATCATTTTATAGGACACAACCAAAAAATAAAATGTAATCCTAATAGTCATAACATAAGACATGAATTTTTGTGGCATACACACATAATCATATAAAATCATTTCATATCAGTCAAGAATCATTTCCATGAACATCATAGCAGAAAAAGTCAATTACTAAACTGAGTTCACTCTTTGTTCCAACCATGTATCACTGAACCAGATTTACATTCCATTAGAGAAATGTATATCTCATGAGATATAAGTATTTAACCAAATAATTGGAAGGAGATATGGTTCCCACTCATCTCAGAATGAAATCATCTTTACATGTGACACCAAATCATAATTCATTCATCATATCATAACCCAAGAAATAATGGGATTTCTTAAACATCATTCCAAAATAACATAATCCATATAAAATAGCTTACATAATTTTAAAAAATAAAACTACAGTTTTAATAGGTATATAAAAATAACACTATTTATGGAGTTTTATCTTAGATGGAAAATAATTTTGATAAACCACATGAACATAGCTCTTGAAGAAAATATCATTTCTTCTTCAAAAACATTTTCTTTTCTCAAAATGCCATGAAAATTTAAAATAAAATAATTTAGTTGAAAATAAACATGATATAGTGTAGGGTAATATTCATGAAAATAAGGTGTCATTAAACTATAAAAATCCATTAATGTAGTATAAGTTAAAAAAACATTCTGCTCATACATTTTCCGGAAAAGTCCAAAAGTACCTCATACGGTAAACAAAAGAAAGAGTACTTCTATACCATGTAGTAAAAGTAAATAATGGGTAAACATGAATTTAAAAATACATATAAGAATAGTTAACTTCTTTATAAAACATATTTAGAAAACATGGACATGGGTGATAAATATATCCTCAGTAAATTTTTATGTATAAACAATCTCGGATAAAAAATGGATTAGAAAAGTTCTCCCTTACCCTAGGTCCGATATGATTTTTGTGTATCTGAAACTCCATTATAATTAATTAAATAATGTTACTAATTTATTCCAAATTCATAATAATTATTATGATAACATTTATGATCATATTTTTATCCATTTTTTTGTAATATTTCATTGTTACTTGTTATTTTAGAAATAACTGCTTTATGTTCTTATGTATTTTTTGTCGAATAAGTTCTCATTCCTATTTTTAGTATATATTATATAATTTACATAATGGTATTAGTATAATATATATCATATTTATTCATTCAATGCATTTATATAATCATGATTTAATGAAGATTATGTAAAATGAACCACATCACACCGTGGAGACAGCAAGCCGTATGCACGCACGAGCGACGATATCATTTCTATAATTGTTGAATGGCAATGTAGTGTATGGTGTATAGTATCACAGAAATAGTATAATGTTATATTAATCGTATATAGATATTTTTTGTACCATTATACCCATCCATTTATGGTTGTGTTGAAAAACAAATTACACCACGACGTTGAGATGGTAAGCCGTACGTACGCACACGCAGTGATTTTTTGTTTCGTAGAATGGATAGAAGGTTAAATAGGATTGTTTCATATTTATAATAACATATAAGTATATAAGTGATATTTATTTTATTACTTTATAATGAAAAAAATAATTATGAGGAAGTATAATAATAATGAAATTTGAAGGAATTGGTAGAAGATATTACCTCTTCCGCGACGTTACTCCTTTAAATTTCCTCTAAGAGAACCAGAGTTGGTCTTTAGAGAAGACCATCACCACTAGAATGTTAATTGGGAAGTATCTAAGAGAAATGAGTAGTGTTGGGGTGAGCTGAATTGTCACAATGGAGTGAAGAAAAGAGGGAGGTGGTTCCCTTATATAAGAGAGGGAGGGGCACTTTAGGAAACTCTCAAAATATTAATTTATTATAATTTCAATTTCAATTACAGATGATTAAACACTCATTTAACTCAAATATAGGATGATTTTGTTTCTAATACCCATCATAAAAAAATATTTAGACAAATTTTGTATACTTTTATATCCTTATCATTTTTGTTGAACCCTTATTTTTCCCTTTTTAATCTTACTGTGATATCATGTTATTTACACATTGTGGGGTAATGTAATAACCATATCATGTCAAACGACATATTTTTTTTTCATCATGAAATATTTGGACTTATATTAAACATTTTAACTAATATTATATTTTTTGGAACTTAATATCATTTAATAAACTATTTTATGTTTTAATTAATGAATTATGTCAATTTTGGACACTATTTATACTTGACATATTTACAAAATTCATAACTTCCTGACTAATTAGAACAAAAAAATTAATTAATCCCTAATATGTCAATTTAATCTAAAAATTTCGTGGATTGCATTAAAATGTTCAAATAAAATTCATTTTAATATTTATAAATTTATTTATTATAATCTTGCATTAATTATGTAATCACTACATCAAAATTGTGTCATAAATAAATATATTTATCTAAGGTTTCAAAATCATAAATAAAATAACATGATGTAAGAAATGTTTTTATCTATCTAATTACTATTTATAGGCATAGATATTGGTTATATAACCCTATATTAAAATCAATTTAGAAAAAGATATATGTTTGTGTTAGGATTTACTTTAAATTAATTCTTATAAAATGTCATTTTCAAATCCATATTAATCCATGGGATCAAAAAATCGACCCAAGGATTACCATGTTTTGAAATATCTCATCCAATAGGATAAGACACGTTTGGGGGTATTTTTATACTATTTAAATATTATTTTTACCCTTATTTACTAGATTTACCCATTAACCATGGGAAATAAAAATAAATGTTGAAGTTACTATTAATAATGTCCATAAATAAAAGGTATATATTCACAAAATATGGACCCTAGGATTCCAAATATGGACTGAATTTTTCAAAATTCAAAACACCAAGGGTTTAGTAATTAATTTAAAAATAATCCCTCTATTGAAATGAGAAAATGTGTTTTAAAATTTAAAACATTGCAAAAGATTGAAATTTTTTTCCTATTAATTCAATTTAAAGTTAATGATAATGACATATATTATATTAAATGGTGGATATATATTCTATTTATACTTTAAAACCATCCAATATTATAATTTAAAAATATAAATTATCTCAATGAAATAAGTTTTTTTAATTAAAATATATCACCTTTTTTCTATTTATCAAAACAAGAATGTTTTGAGAAATTTAATAGAAATTTATCCAATGTAAATTTTTATATCTCGCTTCAAAAAAACAAGTTTATTTTTCATATAAAAATTATTAATGTGTCAAAATTTTAATTTAATATGGTTTCCCCATTCAATGGTGTAAAAATAAACATTAATATATATATATATATATTTTCTTATAGGGTTTTATTCATACCCTATTTCTAAAATATTCATTGGAGGAATAAAAAATCTATTTTATTAAGTATATAAAACATATATATCTCATTAATTTCATTAACAAAATTAATTTAAAAAAATTACAAATATCTAATAGATTTATATTTTTCATAAATAATTATTATCCAATGAATTGATAATGCATTTTCATAAGTTAATTATAATTATTGCCTCTAATTTTATGGTTACGATATAACGGTAATTTTATATTAAGGGAATATCGCAGTTCATTTAAACTCATGATTGCGTGAAATGCAAGCTACTAAAGAATAAAAATTATTTAAATAAAATATTTCATAAAAACATTCAGGTGTTACATTTTACCCCCCTTAAACTAAATTTCTCCCTCGAAATTCATCACTTGGAAACAAACAGAAGATGATAACTCTCCATCATCATATCCTTAAGTTCCCCTGCAGCTTCTTCAAATGGGTGGTTTCTCCATAAAAAATTAACCAAGTGAGTGGTCTTGTTTCTTAGAACTTATTCGCTACGATCAAAATTCTCTAACATTTGTTCTTCACGAGAAAGATCTTTCACCATCAGTGTGACTTCTGAGCTTAGTATATATGAAGAATCAGGTATGTACTTCCATAGGAGAGATACATGGTACACATCATGAACATCAGAGAGATTCTCTAGAAGCCTCAATCAGTAATCTACCTTCCCAACATGATCCAGTATTTCAAAAGGACCGATATACTTAGGGATCATATTTCCCTTCTTTCCAAATATCATTATTCTCTTCCAGGGAGATATTCTTAAGAACACCTTATCACACAATTAAAACTCTAAGTCTTTAATTCAGTTGTCAGAATAACAGTTTTGTTCACTCTGAGCTACTCTTATGTGTTATTGTATAGATATGACCATTTCTTCCATTTCATAAACAAGATCAGGACCTAATAGCTTTGTTTCCCCAAATTCATCCCAGCAAGTTGGAGTTCTACACTTCTTTATAAAGAGGGATTCCTAAGGAGCCATCTGAATACTAGTGTGAAATATATTATTGATTGAAAATTCCACCAATGGTAGGTTTTAATCCCAAACACATTTTATATTTATAAAGAAAGCTCTCAACATGTCTTACAGAGTTTGCATTGTCCTCTCAGACTGACCATCTGTTAGAAAATGATAATAAATACTGAAACATAACTCGGTATTTCGAGCATACTGAATACTTCACTAAAACATAGAGGTAATCCTTGGATCCCAATTAGATATAATGTAAAGTGGTACTCCATTCCATCTTACCATTTTTTTCACATATATCATAGAAATATGATCTAGAGAGAAATCCTCTCTTATAGAAATGAAGAGTGTTGTCTTCGTTAGACGATCAACTATAACCTAGATAGCATTATAGCCTTTGAATGTTTTAAAAAGCCAGATGAAAAGTCCCTAATTATGTTTTCCCATTATAATTCTTGTATGGGTAATGGTTGTAACATCCCCATAGACTTCTGTGTCTTAGCCTTATCTTGATAAGGAACCAAGCATCGAGAGACATATTTGGAGACATCTTTTTTCATGTCATCCCACTAGAAGTACTAATTCAAGTCCCTATACATCTATGTGCATACATGGTTAATAGAGAATGATGAACTATGATCCTTATACAATGTATCCTTATTTAATTATAGTATGGGAGGAAAACTAACCTTGTTCATAAAAACTATTTTTTCATCACAATCAAGGTGGAATTCATGAAAATTTCTCACCTTATTTTGTAACTCTACATCTTCCTTCTGTTCCTCTTTAATCCTCACATGTATATATGGTTGAACATTCATTTGAGAAAGATAATATTTCAATGATTCCATTAAAATTTCATGATCCTTCCTTTTTAAATCCTTAAATATTGGTTCTTACATTATCATCAAAATAGATAAGCTAGCATTGTTTTTATAACTCAAAGCATATTCCTCCTTGTTCACTTTTACAGGGTGATAATATACTGAGAAGTTGTAATATTTAATCAACTCCAACCATATTCTTTGGCAGATATTCAGCTCCTTTTGTGTGAAAATGAACTTAAAATATTACAATTCGTATAAATATCACACCATTCACCATAATGATAATACCTTCATATTTTTAAGGAAACGATTAATGAAGATAACTTCAAATAATATGTTGGGTAATTTTTCTCATGAATTTTCAAATACCATGAGGCATAATCTATCACCATATCATTTTTCATGAGAATACACCCCATCCCCTTCTTGGATGCATAACTATAGATCAAAAACCATTATCCACTACTAGGCAGTGTGAGCACTGGTGCACTGGATAACCTTCATTTTAGATCTTTGAAGTTATCTTTACATTCCTCCATCAAAACCAACATAACTATTTTCTGAGTCAACTTGGTTAGTGTATTAAATAATCGTGAGAAATATTTCACAAAAAATCTATAATATCTAGGGAAACCAAAAAAATTCAGGTCATAGTTACTATTATTGGTCTTGACCATCTCTCAATAACCTCTGTTTTTGGTGGATCAATAGATATCCTCTCTCTTGAGATAATGTGACGAAAAAATGAAATTTTTTGATGCAAAAATTCACAATTGGTAAATTTTGAATAAAACTTATCCTTTTTTAGGGTATTCAGTAATATTATCATGAGATCTTCATATTCTTCCTTGGGCTTTAAATAGAAAATAATATCATCTATAAAGGAGACAAAAAACCAATCAAAATAGTCTCTAAAGACTCTATTCAGTAGATCTATGAAGATAAAATAACCATTAGTAAGACCAACATGAATCACTATAAATTCATAGTCACCATTCCTTGTACAGAAATTTGTCTGTATATCCTCATTTTTTGATCCTTAATTGATGATATCCTAAAATAATATCAATCTTCAAAAATAATTAAGATATGCCTTGTTGGTTAAACAAGTCATCAATTCAAAAAAGATGATATTTTTTCTTGATTGTGATCTTTTTATATTATCGACAATCAATGTAGATTCTCATTGATCCTTCTTTCTTGTTAAAAAATAAAAAAGGTGTTACCCCAGGTGATACACTAAACTATATGAATCCTTTATCAGGATTCTATTTAATTTTCTTATTCAATTCTTGTAGCACAATTGGGGTAATTATATAAGGTGTCTTTGAAATAGGTATATCAGTCGGTATGAGTTCTATTCAAAAATCAACTTCAGGATTTCATGGAAGACCAAGAAATTCCTCCCGAAATACATCATAAAACTCCCATACAATGGGATTATTCTTAATCATGGGTTTCTACCCAATAATTTGAGATAAATAATCTTAATTTATTGGAATCCTGAACCATAATATGGATGGAATTTATATTGGAAGGTAATACTCATCCTCTAATCCATATATGATCAAATATTGAGTTGGAATATAAAATGTGACTTCCCTTCTTTGGAAATTGATATGAACTCCATATAAAGAAATCCAATCCATGCCAATAATCACATTAAATTAAACTATAGGAAGGATCAAAAGATTAGAAGGAAGAACTTTTCAACAAACATCAATCGTAGAAGAATTATAAAGATTTGATTAAATCTTCATGCCATTAAGGGTTGTCATAGCTAACTCAACATTACATTTTTGAGGTAATAGTGCGATTCCCTTATAAAATTCATCAAATATAAATGTTTGGAAGGATCTAGAATCAAATAAAAACATTCTATACTTTAGAGTGGATGGTAAGTGTACCTTTCACCACTTCATTATTTTACTTGACATCGCTGATAGTAATTGCTTGTGACTTTACTTTGTCTTTAGACATAAGAGTTTATTGACACCGATCATCAGCAATAACCATTTGATTAGGGCATTGATTGGCATAATGCCCCATTTCCTTACACTAGTAACTTTGAAGTGTAGGAGGTGTATTTTTCATAGCCTTTTCCTTTTTTACATCATTAGACATATTCTTCCCATGAAATTGGAATTCAATTGCATGATGACCTTATTTTCCACACATAAAACATTTACTTTCCCCCTTAAGAAAATTCCCTATATGTTTCTTTCCACAAATTGAGCATAAAGGAAAAATCGTATTCTTTTTAGTGTGGTCATTAAATTTTCCATTGAATTCCATTTTTCTATTATTATCAAACCCATATGACTGATGGGTTACTCAAATCTCCATCTCAACCTTAAGATCTCATCGAAAAATTTTCGTCGTAGCTATTAAAACCCCTTATTGAAAATTCCCTTCTTAGACTTGGTTTTAAGAAACTAAAGAATCGATCAATATTACTATCAGGTTGGATAATAATTCCAGAAGTGTACCTTGTATATCTTTTAATATTTTCATAATAGGTACAAACATATTGATCATCATTTTTCTTATGTTCAAGGAACTCCTTCGACATATTTTTTCTATGAATACAAGGAATGTACTTATGTAAAAATAAGTTCTTGAACTTGTTCCATTCCATGTACTCAACATCATCTCTTTGCCTCGTATTCGTGAAAAGATTCCACAATTTAATAGATTCACCTTCCAAATGATATACTCCTAAGATGGCCTTATCATGATCAGAACATTGAAGAACTGTAAATATCTTTTCAATAGTACTGATCCATTTTTCGGCCACTAATGGATTAGAAGACCCACTGAATAAAGGTGAATGCTGACTCATGATGGATTGAATAGAACGTTGCTCCATCCATTGTTTTTTTGGAAGTCTGGAATGATTCATAGCTTGAAAAAGATGTTTGGTCATGGCTACTAGATTTTTTATTCCCTCATCTATAACATTTGGTTACTCCGGGTGAAAATCATTGCATTACCCATTGCATTCAGCATTAATGCGGTTCTCTCGGGTTCCATCCACTAACTAAAACCCAGAATCATTGTGTGAGAGAAAAATAATAACAGGAAAACCACATAGTCAATAATAAAATTTCAATTTAGGACACTTTACTTTATATCCTAGGTTATTCATGGTTATTTATGAAGCACTAAGATTGTATCCTATACATAGACATATCTTTAAATCTTTCCTATCACAGTTTCCAAAGGTTAACTATACCTTTCCTCTCATACCATCTATAGTGACCCATACATTAAATACATTGTTATTTCTTCAGAATTGAAGTATATTTATTACAAAATAGAACGAAACAATGACATGAACATATATGTATAATGTCTTTAGAAACAGGGAAATAAGAAAACTAGTTTATAAAACATATACATTGTCTCCCGTTTATTTCATCATTACTAGAATAATTTTTGGAAAATCATACATAATACCCTTTTTCATGACCTGGGGAAAATAAAAATATAAAAGGGTGATATCAAATTCTCAGTAATGGTAAACAATAAAAATATCATTCATATCATATTCATAAGAACATAACATTTGAAAATATTATTAACCATATAAAAGATAACAATATCATGTCATGGGAGAAAACAATAAATTGCAATGTAATCCCAATAATCATAACATAAGACATGAAATTTTGTGGCATACACACATAAATATAGAAAATAATTTCATATTAGTCATGTCTCATGGTCAAGACCATGATAGAGGATAGACACCATTACAGAATCGAGTTCACTTCTCATTCTTTCCCTGTATCATTGAACCAGATTTTCTTTCTATTCCAGAAATCTATATCTGATGATATCTAAATCATTACCCTATGCATTGGAGGGAGATATCAGTCCCACCAATATTATAATGAAATCATAGTTACATGTGCTAAAAAATCATAAATCTTTCATCATAGCATAACCAAATAAATAATGGGGGGTTTAGCATCATTCCATCATAAAATAATACATATAAAATACCATTCCATAATTAATAAAATCAAATCATATTAATAATATATATAGAAACACCAAACTATTTAAATAGTGTCGTCTTATATGGAAAATAATTTTTATAAACAACTAGAAATTATTTCTTAAGGTAAATATCCTTTATTGTTCAAAAAATTTCTTTTCCCAAAATGCCATGCAAATTTAAAAGAAAATAATTTAGTCTAGAATAAAATTGAGATAGTGTTAATCATAATTTATGGAAATATTGCATCATGAAATTATAAAAATCCTTTCATGCTATATAAGTTAAAAAAACATTCCCCTTGTACTTTTTCCAGAAAAGTCAAAAAGTAACTCATATGGTAAAAAAAATTAAGATTCCTTCCATACCATGTAGTAAAACTCAAAAAGGGTAAAAATGAATATAAAAATAAATAGAAAAAAAGTTAAAAATTTATGATTTTTTTAAAATATGGACATGGGTGGTAAATATATCCTCAGTAAATACTTACGAATAACTAATCTCAGATAAAATTGAGATTGTAAAAGTTATCCATTACCTTAGGTACAATATGATTTATATGTATTCAGTCCTCTTGTATAATTATTGATGTAATGTTACTGATTTATTCCAGAAACATAATAATATTTATGAAAACATTTATGATTATATTTTCTTCCATTTGTTAGTAATATTTCATTTTTACTCATTATTCGGGTATTAACTGTTTTATGTTCTTTTGTATGTTTTTCCAGATAAGATATTATTCATCTTTTTAGGTTATAGTTATATCATTTATAGAATGATATTAGTATAATATATATCACATTTATTCATTCAATTACTTTATATAAGAATGGTTTAATGAATATTATGTAGAACAAATCACATCACACCGGGGAGATGGTAAGCTGTATATACTCACGAGTGACGATATCGTTCCCATAACTATTGAATGGTATTGAATTGGATGGTGTATATTATCTAAAAATTAATATCATTTTATATTAATCTTATATATTTATTATTTACACCATTATACCCATCCATGTAAGGTGGTAGTGAAAAATAGATTACACCACGATGTGGACACATTAATCTGTACGTATGCACACGCGGTGATTTCCTTTTTAATAGGATGGATAGAAGGTGAAATTGGGTTGTTTCTTATTTATAATAAGATACCTGTATATAATTTATAATTATGTAATTAATTTATAATGAAACTACTAAATAAGAGAAGTATATAAAGAATGTAATTTGAAAGAATCGATTGAAGAGATTACCTCTTCCTCGACGTGCCTCCTTTAAATTTCTTCGTAGGGAACTAGTGTTGGTATTTTGAGAATAACAGAACCTATAGGTTGTAAATATGGAAGTTGAGAAGGTAAATTTTCAGGTTTTTTTCCAAGATTTAAGGCTATAAATATAGTGAATATGAGGGAGAAGAGGTACTCTATTTTAAGAGAGGAAAAGGGAATGTTAGGAAACTCTCAAAATATTAATTTGGTATAAATTCACATTTGTTTAAAAATTGTCCAAAACTCTTTTAATTAAAATATAGAATAATATTGGTTCGAATAACCATCATTTAATAATGTTTAGACATGTTTTGTACATTTTTATATCCGTATCTTTTTGGTTTAACACGTATTTTACCCCTTTTAATCTTACTTTGATTTCAAGTTATTTACACATCGTGGGTTAATGAAATTTCTATATCATGTAAAACAACCAACAAAAAGTTATTTATTACATATTTGGATTAATATTACCCATTTGGACAGAACATAGATTTTTATAAATTTAATATCACTTAATTAATTATTTTATGTTTTATGTTATGAATTATATCAATTTTGGACACTATTCATACTTGAATTTATTAAAAATTCATAACAACCTGATTACATCAAACCAAAGTAAATAACTCTACCCTAATATTTATTTGTAATCCAAAAATTTCTTTTATGACCTCAAAATGTTAAAATTAAAGTTATGTTTATATTTATAATTTCATTTATTAGAATATTTCATTAATGAGACAATCACTATATCATATTTGTGTCATAAATATATATATTTATCTAATGTATAAAAATTAAAAATAAAATAACATGATTTGGGAAATATTTTTATATTTCTAATGAATATTTATAGACATAGATATCTGTTATATAACCTCATATTAAAATTTATTTAGTAAAAGATACATATTTATGTTTTAATTAACATTAAATTAATTCTTGTAAAATGTCATTTTAATATCCAAGTGAATCCATGAGATCCCAAAAAGGACCCAAGGATGCCTATGGTCAGAAATATCTCACCCAATAGTATTAGGACACTTTTAAGAATAGTTTTATGCTATTAAATTATTATTTTTTACCCTTATTTACCTAATTGTCCCTTTAATCATGGTAAATAAAAACAATTACTGATGTTACTATTGATAATGTAAAAAACATAAAAGATTACTATTCCCATTATTTGGACCTTCTCATTCCAAATATGGAATTCATTTTTTAAAATTTTAAACATAGAAGATCCAGTAATCAATTTAAAATTAATCACATTGTTGAAATGATAAAATTATTTCTAAAAGTGAAAACAGTCCAAAGGATTTAAAAAAATTTTACCTATGAATTCAACATAAATGTAATGCTAATGATATAAATTATCTTAAATGGTAAAAATATATTCTATAAATACCTTAAAACAATCTAATATTATAATTTAACCATATAAATTATCTCGATGAAAAAATGTTTTTAATTAAAATTTAGCATATTTTAACTATTCATCAAAACATGAATGTTTTCAGAAATTTATCAAAAATTAGTCAAGAGCATATTTTTATATCCGGCTTCAAAATAACATGTTTATATTATCATATAAAAATTATTAATGTTTCAAAATATTAATTTAAAATGGGTTCTCCATTCAAAGGTGTAAAAATAATCCTTAAAAAAATATATACAGGTTCTTATAGGGTTTTATTCACACAATATCTATAAAATATCCATTAGATGAATATCAAAAATATTTTACTAAGTATGTGACACATATATATCTCAATAAATCCACTACCAAAAGTAATTTAAAAAAATAAAAATAACCAATTCATTTATATTTTTTATAAATAATTTATTGCCAATGAATTCATAATGCATTTTCATAAGTTAGTTATAACTATTACAGCTAACCTGAATTCTAGGCTATAATGGTAAATTTATATTAAGGGAATCTCACAGTTTATTTGAAATCATGATTTCGTGCAAATCATGCTTATGTATAATAATAATTATTTAAAGAAAATATTTCCAGAGAACTTCTAAGTGTTACAGCTGATATGTTGTATCATTATTGAAAGTGTTTTCAGCCCATCCCAAGGCCTTTTTTATTCTCACTTGATGATCCTCAATCAAGATGGGTGTATGGTTTCGATCTTGCTCCTTTGGGATATAATACTGGTCTTTCATGGTAGGAATATGAACCTGCCTTGAGGTGTGTGTCGCTCTCACCCTACTGGCCCATGTGGGATTTGGTATATGAGTCTAGTCAAAATATGCGTTCCCCGTCAGAATATAAATAAGGAAATTGGGAATGGTGTAAGTAATATTAGCCTTATCCTATGTTTCCTTGGAATGATGTTGGTGTATTCATTCATTGACAGAATTAATAATATTCCATTGAATTCAATCATCTTCTAGGATATGACCCACAAATCCATTGACAGGAATATGAGGCTATCCTAGAACCTGTTCCATTCCCACTTGGTCAGCCTCGACAAGAATAGGGATATATTCCTGATCATGGGCCTTTGGAGTATGCAATTAGATATCTTTTATAGGCATGTGCCCCTATGCCATTTACTATGCCACTCTCACCTGGTTCTCCCTATATGGAACAAGGAAATGAGACCGATCCGATGCCTCACCATTCATTATAATATTCTGATAATCCTCCCAGGTGGGGACAAGAGTGTGTTATTACCCAGGAACAACCACCGGTTTGTAATGATTTGATTGTTTCACTATACTGAATATAGGGATAAAAGTATGTACCTATCCCTTTATCTACAACTGTGCAAGAATATGATGGTTTAGTTCTTCACCTATTGCTAAAATATATTGGCGGTTAGCAAAGTTGGTGCTAGGATATGAGACGACACATTTTCTTTCTCCATGTTGAACTGGAAGATGAGTTTTTTTAAGTTGGGATATGCGTCTACTTCTTTAAACTATGTTCCTTAAGAGTATGATGATGGGGTTCATATATAAAAGCAAGAATATCAGCCTCTTATGCTTTCTATGTGAATATTCAAGGAGACTTGTTCATAGGGAGAAGGGATATGAGCCTACTAGATAGTACCTTCCTGAGAATACATGTAGTAATTTTCAGTGGGAGTAGGGTAATATTCCCCCTCTTATATATCTAACACCATTCTCATCCAATGAGTTTTTCATACAACCTGTGCATGGGAGTTAGAGGGCACCGTGTATCTGATGGTAACCTCAGTAAGTGACTGAGGGATACCAGTGGTATGGTGTCAATAATGGTGGTTAGTAGGAACACCCATGCATGTCTCCAAAACATGAAGGAAGCCTTATTCATATTCCTAGACTACCTCCCTTAGAAATGGATGTTGGTGGTTATCACACTCTGAGGATAATCACCTGAAGATGTTGGTTGTGGAAATGAGAGCCACACGTTTTGGACCAACCTTTCCTAGGTGACGTAGAACTACTGGCTATCATTTCTAGAGGATATAACGAGCATCATCTATGGTCAGGATAATAGCATACTGGTGGTACTCCTGGAACATCGTATTCACTACATACTATTGGAGATGTCATGAAGGTGAGGCTATTTTACAAGATCTGAAAGTTTCAATTTTAGATGATTTGCAGGAATGAATTTTAGATGATGACAACATCATCTCGAATCAGGTTGTTGAAGTAGTACTAGAAATTTTGCAGATGATAAAGAAAAAGGTTTCTCATATGTTCTCTATCATAGTCGTATTCATCTTCATAAAATATGCATGGTTAGATCATTAGTTATTTTATTCTATATTCATCCATTCAACTCTTTTAGATATATCAAAATGAAGATGGACTTATGAGAACCCTAGCTATATAAGATTATTTATAATTTTATGATTGTCTTATTTTTTTGTTTTTAAGGGTTTGAAAACAACATATCCTAATAAATTATAACCCAATCATTTTTTCATTAGAGGGATTCATTTTGGGTTCACATTTATGTTTTGTCGGAAAAAATAGTGTGGAAATGGTTTGTCTCATCATGTTTACATTGTCACATTTCACCAAAACTCCCAATGGGTCTACCATCAATTGTTGGGTACATACCTAATTTCCAATGGATAGTGGTCATCTTGGTTTTCAGGTCCATCAACTCTTTGGGACTGAATTTGGTTCATAATATGGGAGGTCATGCCCATCACACCCTTTTGGGGGAATTGATTCCTATTAAGGAACTCTCTTAGATATTTAATATATTTTTGTGAGTCCCTTCCTAATCCAAATATGGGACTAGATACCCTAAAGAAATGACATTAGGTCAATTCTCATTCATATGAAAAATATTGGGATCTATTAGGTGAGTCCATCTATATGTATCTGATGTCATCATCATTCTTCAATGACATGATGTTGCTTATATGATGAAACCATATACCCAAGTACTTAAGAGCATTCTCTAATATGAGGAGGTGGGTAATATTCTGAAGTTGATATTGAGATATTATGAGGCACCTTGTATATCATGGTTATTGAAGGAATTAAACAACATGTAGTTTGTCTAACCCTTGCAGTTTTTCATCATGCAGATGGAATTATATGGGTTATCTAGGAAACCATAATTCTAGGGTTCTTGAGGTAAATCCAACATATCTTTTATATAGTGAGAATTGGGGTTTTCATAGTTCAATCTTTCAAGAATTATATATTGGGGTTTCCCGTGTCATTATGGAGACTCATGGTGCAGATGAAATAATTTTTGCAACTCCCTAAGCTCACGTGGGCCTTTATCTGTGTGAGAAACAAGTTATAGCATGAATCCAATGTTATTTCTTTGGAAGAGGGACTGATATATTGGTCCCTCAATGGATGATCAATATGAAGCTTGGCCTTAGTGGGAGTTTTCCAACATATACTAAATATGGAAAGAATCAGAGTCATAATAGTTCCCTATATGACCGAGCACAAAAACTATAGTTTCCCTGTATGGTGGTGATTTCTGATGTTAGTGAGGTGTATATTTTGTCCCCATAATCTAATGTGAACCATGTTTATAGTGATAAATAAGGGGGGGTCATATGATCTACCTCATTGAGTATGGGTCTGGGATTTTCATATTAGAGTAGTCCTTGGGATGTTTGGTATGGAGATCAGGGCTGAGGGAGGCATCCAACGTATCCTAGTTATAGTAGGGATCAGAGTTTCTATAGTTCATTTTATGATTGGTCTTACACACTGAGGTTTCCCTATGCCATTTTAGGGGGTTATAAGCTATAAGATATGACCATTTCAACTCCCTAACCCTACGTGATCGATGCTCATTTGTGAGAATCAAAGGATATAAAATAATCAATGTCATTGTTTTGGAAATGAGACTCATATTATGGTCACTCCATGGATGTTCAATATAGATCGTAGACCTCATAGGGTGGTGACCTATGTATCATAAATATGGAAGGAATAAAAGTAATTATAGTTCCCTTTATGTGGAGGCTTACACACATAGGATTCCTTATTGATCATGGATTACCAACCTAAGATAGACAACATTGTAAAATCACGGGATTCCCTATGAGAATTTGCTTGACATGTCTTGACACATATATATAGTGTCTTGAGAGTTAGGGTTTCATAGTATAAATTTATTCACGAGTCTCAGATGACATGATTGAACACTGTTATTTGATTCAAGTGATGTTTTTAATAGGCATCTCAAGTCATGGATGATAACTCAAGGATCTATCGTGTGACCTGGCCGACAAGTATAGATGGAACCATGTGTCTCCAATGACTTTAATGGAGGTCAACCCATGTCTCAGCGGACTATATCATAGGGTGTCACAAGATCTTGGTTTTCATGTCTAAATTATTTTGTGATTCATGACTGACATGAGAATAATCTGGTATGTGATTCAAGTGATGTGCCTTAGGACATCTCATTTCTTTGATGAAACCTCTAGGAGACATCTATAGACCTAGTTAACATATCTGTAGGGTGTCACGAGTTTCATTTGACTTTATTGGAGGGAATTGTGAGATCCTGGTTGTCATGTCTGAATTATTTTGTGAGACTCAAATGTCATGAGTGAACTCCATTATGCGAGTTAGGAGATGTGCCCAAGAGATGTCACAAGTCTTGGTTGATGGACGCAGAGGGATTATAAGATCAAATTGGAACCTATGGGGGTACTGTATGACATTCTATGACATGTCTAGAGGACTTCACAAGGCCAGTATGACCTATTGAAGGGGTGTTGTAAAATCTAGGTGACGTGCCCCTATGCTTTCATGTGTCTTTAGATAACACACATAAAGTGCATGAGGGGCAGTTAGAATTTCATTCTCTTAAGCCTCCTAACATTGATCTTAGTTCTAAACCTTATGTTGCGAATGTCTTTTGTTTCATTCAATATAAGTTCATCTTGAGTCTCACGTGATATAGTAGGCCTATGGAATGATCTTTACATAACCTATAAGAGATCCATTTCATGATCTAAAAATGATCATATGAAGTGATTTTATGCCTAACACATAACTACCCTGGTTTTCAGCTATTGTATTACCCGATGAAAAGATTTTCTATCACATGATCACATTGAGAAGTCAATAGAAGTAAATAGATGAATCCTGCAGAGTCTAAGTTTCTCTAATACAACCCATGTAGTGTTCCTAAAAAATACCACTCTTTCATCATGTTGGGGTGGATAATTTAAAGGCACTAGAACCCATGATACTCACTAGTTTGTGCAGAATATTTGTCGTATGTCCAACATCGAGTCAGTGAAGGGGACTGGTGCCATGTGGTTTTGTGAGCCTCTTTCGGAGACTACTTAAAGTGCATCACCATATTTTCTGTGATCATGAGTCTCATTCAACAACACATCCTATATCTAATTATTTCCAATTATCAAATGCTTTTTAGATCATGTAGTTGTGTCGAAAGACCTCCATGTTATTATGATGACATGTCCAAGGGCCTTCGTAAGATTCAAATTCCCTTGGGAAGAGACTAATGAGACTAATGAGACACTTTGTGACTTGTGCTAGGGTATCATGGGACAATGTTGTGAGTGAATTAGGCGTATCACATTCCTTTTAGTGACCCTGAGTACATATTGCCTCCTCTATTTTGATCCCCTCTGATCAATGTAATAATGGTAGGGAGTAATGTGAGAGTTCATTTTCCAGGTCAATGGTATTTATTTTATATTTTAGAGATGCATTTCATGGCCAATATGAGTCACACAGTGGTGCGTGAGCATTCTATTTCATGAAGGAAATGATTACATGCCAACGGGCTTCCATGAGATATGGTAGGCATATCGCTGAGGGCTCGCGATGCATTTCATGTCATTTGGGGCATGTCACATGTCTTTTAGAGATAAAACCCCCTCTAATCTCCTCCATTGTTTTTCATTATTTTATTTTACAAAGGTATGAGATCATTCTTGTAGTAATGATTAGTATCTATGCTTTTTTTACAATATTTTTGGACTATTTATCCCTTTACCAATTTGGGTCATATAGAGAGTTTGTAAGAATGTAATGAATAGGTTTATCTGTCTATACTTAGAGCACAATAGGGTATATTGAACTTTTATGGGGAGTTCTATGTGGCCTGGAAGAAAAATGAGAGGGTTTTTGAGAGTCTTTGTATTGTCTCACAAATCTCTCTTTGTTCCCATCATACATCCATCAGTGACCAAGAACCCATCTTGACTCCGCCGCTTTATATACTTCATTTTATGTAGCGATGTCTCCGAGGTCATGTGAGATTGCATAGATATCACCAAGGGATTTTTTTCTTCCAAATGATGACATATCACATGCGCTTCCTGACCACTTGGGGTCTATTCATTTATAATGTAATCCCTCTTTATTCTCAAAGGATTTGAGATGGTTTTTCAAAAACCTTCCAATGACAAACAATGTGGCCCGTGGGAACTCTTTCAGTTTTTCGGGGGACTTCACAAGAGAAGGCATGTTTTTGAAGAGGGATCTAGTGGAATAGCCTCAAGTGACACACAATGAATGTAGAATTTATGTCACCTTGAGATGTCCACACGATTATGAGTTTCTCATAGGATATATGAATATTAAATCATCCCTCAATTCCTTGATTTTGTAGGGAAAATAATACCCATATTGAGGTATTTCATTCCTCGTGGTTTTGCCGATTCTTATTTAGAAAGCGTAAACAACCATTTAATGTTTTAATTTTTACATATTTTAAGACATTACCTTTTAAATTTAACCCTTTTATTTATGATACATATAATATATTAGATAATATATTAACCATGGTAAATTTTTTTGTTACATGAAAACAAAATGACCATAATATAACACTCCTAAATTTAAAATTAAGAACATTATATTCGATTTCATGTATGACACATAACACCAATCCCATTTGGGAATATAATATCCCAAAACATTACACTATTATTACTATTTTAAATAAATTATATATATATATATTTCAATTCCCAAAATGTTGAGATATCATTCATTACATGCAACAAATACTTTCTTTGATATCTTTCATTACACGAAAGATTGTGTTTTACCGTGCACCAATATACAATTAAAAATATTATTATAAGATATAACCTAGCTATCAAATAAGTGGTTATAAATATTATTTACCGAATTATGAAAATATATGGGTTAGAAAATTATATAATTAATTCAAATGTAAAAAATTAATTTAAAAATAATATAAGATCCAATTGAATACAAATGGAATTTTATTTATAGAATTATATTTGTATGATCAGAAGGTTGTTTTATTCTAACAAATTAAATTATTTAGTGATCGATATTGATGTAATCTAAATATTAAATATTGAATCATTTTTTTTCATTTATCCATTATATTTGATAAACATAATATGAGAATAAACCTAATTTTATGCATAAAACATATATTTTTATAGGGGAACTATTACAACAGTTTAATAGAGAACCTTTTAAAATAAATTTTTCAGAATTTTATATATTTAACATGTGAAAATAAACTTCTTATTTATATCATAACATAAAAATTATCTTATGGTGAATTTTTTGTATTTTTCTATGATGTTTCAATTTTTGATGAACAGTAAAAAATACTGAATTTTAATTCAAAACTGATTTTTCATCTAATTTATTTATAAGGAAAAATTATATTTTTGATTAGTTTTAATATTTAAGTAGATTAATTTAATATAAATTAATATTTTTTTTTTCATTTTAGTCAATTTAAATTTGAAATTTAATATAAAAATATAAAAAACATTTGAACATTTTAAATTAAAAATATGCTCCGTTGTCCCATATATGATATTGAATTTAAATTAGTTTATGCAACTTATATGATTGAAATTTAGAAAAATGGTTTCTATATTTGGAATCATAATAATTTATAATTTCTAATATGGTTAAAATTTCATTTATTAAATAGATTACTGAAATTACATAATATTAATTATAATGATTAAGAGAAAAATTAGCTAATATGTGACTAAACATTTATCTTAAGGGCCAAAATGACCTATAAACTTTTCCAAAACCCATTGGATGTAAATATATTGAACCTATAATCCATTTTATATAATTTGGGCCATTATAATATCTAATATTATTAGCAAAATTGTTGGTGGGAATCTGTTTTAAAAAATTTACAATAAAGCCACTCCTCCTCCACAATAAAAAGACACTCACACCAACCTCTTACTAACACATCTAAAGACACCTTGGATTAAAAAATATAAACCCAAATATATCCTAAACATCTATAAACTCATCTTATAAGTCTAAAAGTTTTAATAATTCCATCCATGGAATCCCTTTGGTGCAATCTAAAAGGAGTTACCTGAATAAGAGGTAACATCCTTCCTCAAGGTCATGTATTTTATTTTCATTATATACCCACTAAACTCTTTTTAATCCATTATAATAAAATAAAAACAACAATAAATATTATGTGATATTTTATTCAATGTTTTTTTGCTTACATGTACCAAAAGATACATTTAATGGGAAATAAACTTATCATTTATGTGTACGGTGAACGACTCCCTCACAGAACAATGTCATTTGTTATTCATTTATCACCTTTCATGGATAGTAATTATGAGGGATATATATATATTATATATAATTATATATTATATATTATATTTATAACATCTTCATGCTTCTTTAATTTTTATATAGGAAATAAATTTATGATTTCTATTTTGTGGGAATACGATAACCTCATTTGGGGAAGAGTGGACTACCACCTCCTCAATGCGATATGATTCATTCACACTATACAAGGAAGGCATAAAAGATAGTTTTAATAAAACTATTTAAAACATAAGATTTAGTTATGAAACTGGAATTATAATATATATATTATTTATATATTATTCTTTTAATACGTCCAAAAAAATGAATGTAGCCTTCATGTGTATGTACGGGTTACCATCTCCATCAATAATACTTTTCATTTCTTGTCTCCAAACATAATTTATTTTTATAAATAAATATATTCAAAAAAATTTTATAATTATGTTGTTATTTAATTTTTATTATTATGAAATTATGATCTATATAACCCCAATAACATGTATCAACACAAAAAATACTATAAGAACCAAGAAATTAACAACCGAAGTAGTAGAAATAATGAATGTTTAATAATAAATTGGTAGTAAGATTAAAAAAAAGACAACTTATCATATCCTAAATGATACAATGGTTATGTAATAATTTTTTATGATTTTTAAAACTATTTTACAAGAAGTTTAAGGATGTTCACATGAAAAGGAAACACAAGCTAAGGGATTTTAATCTCACTTTTTTACATCCATGAGATAAAAGTAATTTTAACCACTTATTTATTTTATATGGTCTATCAACGACCAATTTTGATATATTCTATCATTTATTATATTATCTTAATTGTATTTTCAGTTTTAATTTTAATATTTTATTCTAATAGGATTTCAGTTAATAATTACAAAGTAGAAAAAGGTTTCATAAACGAATTTATTTTCATTAGTTTATATTACATCGCCATTTAAGTTATTATTATATAATTACATGTCTAATAACTTTTTTAATATAAATTTATGTATTTAGACTTGTTTTATGTGGATTAATATTTTACACATACAATCTATTCATTGTTAAATTTTCACATCAATGTTATGTCATTTTCAAGGTTTTACATCACAATCTCATTTTATTTGGTTTTATTTACATTTGAAACTACATCAAAAAAATTTGTTTGATAATTTTATAATAAACCATTTAAATTTTTTCTCCTCTAGTTATTCCGTATTATTTTCATTTAATAGCAACACTCTCCTACACTATTGTACTAAAAATGATTAATAAAATATTTTTATGAAAATCCGAATTCATTTATCTCTTCAGTTAAAGATGTTATTTTCATCTAAAAATCACATTTTTTAAAAGTGTTTTAAAAAATTATTTCACCTTATCAAAATGATTTCCTAAATAAAGTTGTGACCATTTTTTCTTTGATAAATGTTTTCAAATGTATATTCATATCTATTTTCAAACATGGAATTTTTCCAACCTTTTTACCATTCAAAAAGAATATTATTTTTTAACTTGCAAGACATGTAAGTATTTACTCATGTGCTTTGATTTGATGATTATTTTCATGTATAAATAGGAAACATTTAATATAAAATTATTTGAAAAGTTATTTACAAATAAAATTATATTCAATTTTTTTAGAAATTTAAAATGTATATTTTCTACATTAATTTTTTGAAAAGATATTTTTATAGTATTTTTATTCATCAATGTCACCATTTGTTTTTTACACCACTCCAGATATTCTATATTTATAATGTCCTTAGTATTGGTATATATGTTTTTTTTATTTCTCTGAATAAGGATAGTATTGACATTCACTACCTTAATTCCATTTATTCTCATTGAAATATTAAATTTCATATATCATTTGGAATGAATTTACAAAAATTATTCATATAATTTATTAAAGATAAGATTATTTTGAAAACAATATATCATTTTTACATATGGGGTCTAATTTTTAATGTTATATTATGAATCTCCATATTATCATCAAATTATATGTTTATCTTAATTCTGGGGGAATTATTGTTCAATTATTTCAAAGTGGAATGTGACAATTTGTAATGTCTAAGGAATATTTTCCTTGAGATTATCTTAATGATATTTCAATGGTATATCTATTCATCTACATCAATAATACTTATTGTTAGTTATACTCTATAGAGGAAAAATTTATAGATCTATATCATCTAATCGATTCACATATTTGATAAGGAACATGGTTAAATTGATTATCCAATATATGAAGAATACTTTAGATAGGTACGACATGGGTGAGGCCCAGTTATAGATAGCCCATAAATGCATCGATAGTCTCATTGGATGTGTTATTAGGCTAGATTTATATGGGTTTTTACTTTATATTATAAAACATATTATGAATGGTCCCGATGGTGAAGGGACCATGTATATAATAAACATGGAATCCAATAATTATACATTTACATCATTTAGATGTAGTTATTATTCATCCATGATATTTTTTATCGACTTATCTATGGATATATTTCATTTTGAGTTCATTTATTAAATGGAATGTGCTTTAGTAGTTTTAATTTAGTTTTTCATTATGCCTTATATAGCTAATTTTATGGCATGTGTTTTTAGGAATAAGCTTTCAACATTGTTTAACCATTCAATTTATTGATTATATGGTATGTGTGTTTAGTTATTAACCTTTACATAGTGATTATTCTCACAAATTCATTATTTATTCCACTACTATTAAAACTAACTAAACATTTGATCTCCTCCTTATTTTATTTACATTACCTATAAATACAAAAAGTATATTATGAATAATATACAAGGATACAGTAGATGGAATAAAGTTAAAAAAATTAAGAAAACAATTATATTGTAATTAGTTTATTTATTTGTAATAAAATACTCAATCATGTATCTGGTTATCAAGACCATTAAACTCTTATTCCCTTTAGGATTTTATTCCTTATAATCTTCTCAATGCAATGGTAGAAATCACCAACTTTGGGATAATAGGGTTGTGTCTTAATAGTTTTCATGAGATGAATATTACTAGAAACCATAGAATATAGAATTAAGAAAACATCTATTAGAGAATGTAAGGATATGTATAGAAGAAAAATATAAAAAAGTTGATAAATAAGAGATTATGGGGGTATTCCGTTGAAATAAATCTCTACCTAGATACTACAATAGGATGTGGATGTAGAACATATGTACCTGGGGGTAAAAACTCTTACCAGGTGTGTTGGGCCTGACTAAACCAAACCTAGTACATGATATAGGGCCTCACTGGAAACCTAGTTTTACACTCATAAGGGACATGCTTAGAATAATTCACATTTTCACTACAAACCATGACAACAGATTTTAGGAGATAATGATAGCGAATGACCTAGTTTAGTCCTTAAACCATGGAATGACATATGTTAACATAAAAAAGATGATGTATTTATGTATGGAGGTTGTATTGAAATCCATAATTAAAGGATTATTTAGTATTAAAACTTTTTTAGAGGGTTTTTATCATATTTGTTTCTGAAATTATATTATAATGGTTTAGGAAAATGAAAATTAAATTTCGTGTGACAACAAATCACATCCGAAAAGGATATAGGACATGTACCCATGATCGATGGTCGATATGGTTTTTGTGTCTACTACTAGTCTACAAGATTTCCAAGTAAAATTTTCATTATTTTTAGTTAAACAATATGATGAAAAAATATTAATGATAAACTAGTAATTTTAATTTTTTTTACATATTAATGTATAGACAACATTGGCTTTAGAAAGTAGTTAGAGAAAAATGGAAACGTATTTTCACTCTTTCATGGGTCTTATAATCTATTAAATGTATTTTTTAGTGTTTTAGGAATCAAATAGATATTTTTTGACATTCTATATTTATTTATTGGTTGAATTATAATTTGATTGAAGAAAAACAAAATGATGAAATTTTTTCTATGAAATTGAAATGTATGAAATAATATGTTTCTCTATATTCTGGGTATCTATGAGAATTCTTCCACATTAGGAAAAGTATCATAAATAAATATAATACCATTCCATTTATTTTTTTTGAATCGATGGAATTTTAAATCATTATAGTTCTGTGACTTTGAGTTCCTAAAATTTACATTTATCAATTTGTTTTTTATGATTGATGACCTCAATCACTCCCTATAAATCTTTAAACTTTTCCACGACATACGTATCAATAATTTCAAAAAAATTTCTCCTACTTAGATACCATGTTATATGTTAGTCCATGTGAAATTTGTACTTCCCATTATCTATTTCTAGCAGATGTTTTATGAACCCTTCAATAAATTTTAGAATTCAATATATGAAATACCAAACAAGATATTACCATGAAGTTGTTTAAATTGAGAATAAGAAATTTAATTAATGTTGTGAGAATGCAACACCGTGAAAATACAATGTATGAACATTGTATTTGATAGCATGTATCACATGAAACATCAAGTGTATAAGGGAATTTAATATAAAAATACATAAAAATATAATTAATATTTTAAATTAATTCAATCTATAACATTAAATAAACAAAATTATATGTTTTCATTCATTACATGAAAAAAAATCTTTTTTCAATGGCTTGTGTTACATGCATAAAGAGTTTAATCGAGAAATAATATATTATTAAAAATGTTATTATTTAACATTATAAGATATAACCTAGATGTTAAATTATATTTTATTAATAATATTAACTAACTTATGAAAATTGTTGGTTTTCATAAATAAAAAATATATTTATTGATTATAAATTAATCAGAACTGAATATAAGAAATAATTGAATAAAATGTGAATTTTCTTTGAGAATCCTATTTGAATGCTCAAATTGGTGTTTTATTTGAATAAGTAAAATTAAATAATGAAATATGTTAATATAATTTAAATATTAAATATTTAATAAAATATTTTTTACATTCATCTAATAGTTTCGGTAGGCATAAGATGATAGTAAACACAATTTTTGGCGTAAAAACCTATATTTTTATAAAGGCATTTTTGATGCATTTTTTTGGAGAACCTATTTAGAATCCAATTTTTTTTACACTTTATAAATTATATTTTTAAAAATAAAATTCTTTTTTAAAATAGGAATATAAAAATTTTCATAGGCTCATTGTTTTATATTTTTTTATCAAGTTTCATTTCTTGATGAATAGTGAAAAATACAAAATTTTATTTCATAACATTTTTCATCTAATTTATTTAAAATTATAAATTATATTTTTATTTCCTTTTAAAGTAAAATTATATTAAATTTTTATCAATTAATTCAATTTATGTCATTGGAATCAATTTCACATTGAAATTGAATATTAAAATATAGCAAACCATTGAAAATTTATCTTTAAAAATACGCTTTTTCATCTTGTCTATGAGATTAAATTTAAATTAAATTCATCCACATATGTGATTTAAATTTTTAAAAATTTTATACTTATTTAGAATCATCATAATTTATATTTTTTAATGATTTTAAATAATTTTTTGTATTATAAATATTTGTGAATGTAATTAAAACAAATTATAATGATTTTGAGAAAAAAGTGCATAACAAGGGACTAAACCATGAACTTAAGGGGCAAAATAACCTAGATTCTTTTAAAACCCCCATTTTATATTAATATATAGACCCTATAATAACATTAATAAAATTTACTTCATTATTTTATCCATTTTTCATGGGAATAACATGGGTGGGATTCCCATTTATAAAAACTAAAATAATGCAACTCCACCTCCACTGTAAAAAGCTACTCGTTCCTCCATCATCCTCACACCTCTCATGCCACATTTGATCGACCAATGTATATCATAATAGATCCTAAAAATACCTCCAATAATTATAATATGTCTCAACATTATAATTAATATATACATGAAATAACATTGGTTCAAACCAAAAGGAGTTACCTGAATAAGAGGTAACATCCTTCTCATGCTCTTTTATTTATTTTTCCATTATGCATTCCTCAAATATTCATAATACACACTGATAACCATTTTTATAAATACATTGATAGTTTTTTTATTATTATGTTTATACCTAAACATACACACTCATTCATATAATGGGTAATGAATTTAATATTTCTGTGTCTAGTGAACTACTACCTTACAAAATGATGTCACTCATTTTTCAATTTCCACCATTTATGGTTGAGAATAATGATGGAAATGTTGGCCATATAAGATATATATTATGATTATAATTTTTATATGATTATTTAGTTTTTATATATATTAAACCTTTGTGATTTCCATTTTATTGGAATTTGATAACATCATTTGTGGAAGTTTGGACTACTGCCTCCTAAAAGCGATGTGATTCATTCCCACTATTAAAGGAATGTATAAAGGTTGGATTTAATAAACCCGTGTTCTATTTATTACATAGATATTATACTGGAATTATAATATATATATACACACATTCACACACACACACACACAACATTTACTTATCACTATCTTAATATGACAAATAAATTAAAGTAGTGTTCATGAATATGTATGGCCTACCGACTCCTTGAATGGTGAATATCATTTATTATCTACAAACATAATGGATTCTAATAAATACATATATTCTGAAAATATATTACAATTTCATCATGGTATACATTCTTGATATTATGAATACAAATCAATGTAATAAAATCTAGAATTAAAAAAGTCAAAACATACTCAATGAACTAGGAAATTTACACCATAGGTAGTGAAAATAATGAACTTTTACTAATAAAAATATATTATAATATTATAATATGATCATATATGATATAATAAATTTTAATATTTTTATATAATATGTTATTAAAATGTTTAAAACCATTATACATGAAGTTAATAGAATTTTACCGGAAATGAAAAAAAGGGTAATGAAATTTAATATCACTCTTTACATCCATGAGAAAAATGAAATTTTTACCACTTATTACTTTTATGTGTTGTATTTACTTACTATTTTTGATATATTTTATCATCAATTGAATTATATTTATGGTATTTTGATTTTAAATTTCAATTATTTCTTCTATAGTGATTTGATTTCAATTTACCGGTTGGAAAAGATTTCAATAACCCAATTTATTTTCAATTTTTAAAATTATTTCCTTGATGTAATTAATATTAAAATTTTATGTGTGTAATATATTTTTAATATCTATGTTTTTATTTACAACTCTTTCATGTCGATTTAAATTTGACACACTGAATCTACTCATTGATTTATTTCACGTTAACATTATTGTCTTTTCAAGTGTTTACTTTACAATATCATTTTGGTTTTTGAGTGTTTACCGATGAGTGGACATTAAAGAAAATTATTTGATATTTGAAAATAAATATATTAATTTTTTTTATCCTTTGGTTATTCCTAAACCTTTTCATTTAATAGTTCTTATTTTCCACTCTGGGGTACACAAAATGTTTTAGAATTTTTTTAAGAAATCCTAACTTCATTACTCTCTTTAGTTGGGGAATATATTTTTTTGTAATTTTTTTAATTAAAAAGTCTTCAAAAATATTTTTATCATTATAAACATTATTTTTAAAATAATTTTTACACTATTCTTTTTTGTACAAATGTTTCCATTGTAATATTATTGTCTCTTTCTAAACATAAAAATTTACTAACATTTTTTCTGTGAAAAAGGATTGTTCTTTTAACCTTCTATAACATATATGAATTTATATAAAATAATTTATATGGAGCTTCCTTATAATTATTTAAAATTTATAATTTAATGAATTTTTTTTAAATATTTAATTTCAAAGAGAGGGATTTTAAAAAATTATTATTCAAAACAAAATGGATATTTTCAAAAATAATGTTTTCCAAAAATATATTTATAGTATTTATATTAGTCAATGAAAAAACACATTATTTTACGAAAAGGTATATGTTCTATTAATTCCATTCTCATTATTTATATGGATGGTTTATTATTTCACTAGCAATGGATAGTATTGACGTTCACTACCACGATTCCTTTTAGTACATTTGAAATATTCACTTTCCTATGATCATTTGACATTGAATTGGAAATAATTATTCATATCTTTTATCATATAAACATTTATTTACTAAAACATATATAATTTTTACATATGGTTTTCACTTTGACATATTATATAATAAATCTCCATATTCTCAAGAAATTATACATTTTATTTAATTCATTGGGAATTATGATTTAAATATTTAAAAGAGGTTTGAAAAGATTTGTAATGTTTAATGATTATTTACCTCAAGAATTTCTTAATGACCAATAAATGGTTTCTCAATTAATACACATAAAAAAATATTATTATAACTAACCTTCCTTGTGGAAATATTGATTTATTTGTATCTTCTACTCTATACAAATATTTAAAGGCACATTTTTAAATGGATTATTCAATATATGTGGAATTTTTTGGATTTAAACGACGTGGCTGGGTCCCAGTTATATATTTCACCTTTATGTATTTGTAGTCTCATGGGAAAAGTTTGTTGTCGTGCCTTAGATGTGTTTTTGCCTAGTATGATAATGTTTCTTGTGAAATTTATCAATGTTAATAGTTCCATATACCTAAGAAACATAGAATCTGATAATTATTAAATTCCCTCATTAAGATTCAATTATTATTCGTCCATTGGGGTTTTCATCAAAATATCTATGAATAAATTTCTATCTTAGTTCAATGAGAAAAAGAAATGTGTTTCTATTATTTTCTTTTCCATATGGATTAAACCTTATCTAGTTATTTATATTTCATGTTTTTCCAATAATTACCTTTCTATATTGTTTATCCATTTAGTTTATTGATTATATGAAATGTGTGTAAAGTTATTTACGTAGATATAATGATTATTCCCATTGATTCATTATTTATTCATATATTACTAAATCATACTGATCATTTGAGCTCAATCTTATTATATTTCCATTCCCAAGGAAACCAAAATGTATACTAAGAAATATATACAAGGGTACGCAAGAAGGAATATTGTTATTATCCAAGAAATTTAAAAAATTATGTTTTCATTAGAGTATTTATTTGAAATACATGAATCATTTATGAACATGGTTTAACAAGACAACAAAACTATTCTACCCTTGGGGATTTGATTATTTGTAATGAAGCAAATGTAATGGTATCAGTCACCGACTTCGGGCTTCTGGGGTCAGATTGCTAAAGTTATAACCAAATTTGGAACTTATAATTCAAAAAATGGGATCAATTTTATCAAATTAAATTTACAGAATGAAAAAATTAGATTTAAAATGAATCTCAGAGACGAAATGGGAAAACATGGTTTTAATGTGAAAATTTTGAAATGATTTTATATCCAATTTAAATGAAGAATTGATTCCAATGAACTAAATTTGGTTTATTAAGGAATTATATAATATATTATTATTTGAAACATATCTAAAATAAAATTTATCATTATAAATTATTTATATGAATGTTTGTTTCAATTAAAATTTTATAATTTTCACTTTTCATCAAAAAATGATACTTATAAAAAAAATACAAAAAAATCACCCTAATATAATTTTTATTTCTTTATTTTAAAACAGAAGTCTATTTTTTTCAAATATAATATTCAAAAGTGTAAAAATATAGTTTTAAATAAGGTTCTCCATTAAAAGGTGTCCAAACTACCATTAAAAAATTAATGTTTTTATGATTAAAATCAGATATACTCTTATTAGAAACCTATGGAAAATATTTTATGCATTCAAAAAATTATTGGAATGATTAAATAAAATATAAATATCATTAATATATTTCACTAATAGTGATTTATTTAACTTATTAATATAATAATCCTTTAGGGTATTAATTGGTTTATAATATAACATCCATTATGTTCATTTGTTTTTATATTTTGATTTATAATTAATTGAAAACCGATGAATTAATTTTATAAAATTAGGTAAAATTCATTTTAATGATTTAGTTAATATCATTCGTTCTTTCTATTACAGTGGCTAGGTAATATCTATCCCAATTATATAGTATTATTTTGGAGTTCATTTAAGACTAGTGTTTTGGGAAATTTAGTCTATAAAAGATATTTAAAAAAAGAGTCATTACATAAAAACATAAGGAATTACCCTTACCCCTTTATTAAATGTATTTTATAAGTTATCCTCTATAGTTTTAGAATATATTTATTGATAATAAAGTAAATATGTTATGTCTTAGTTTATTATTTTAATATATTATGAATCTAGTCTTCCAAATACACTAGGCATCATGTTATTTGGGGTCTGTTTGTTTGTTTTTTCTATTTAAAATCATGAAAAAATATTTGTAAAATACATAGGTATTTACATTTGTTAATAGAGAATAGTCTAGTCAAATTTTTGGATTAGGAAAATATTAATTTATTGAGAACTGTTGGGTTAAATTTAGATATAAGAGAATATCCTAAAATGTTATTTAGGTATATAGTGAGTGGTTTCTAGGAAATTAAATACTTTTTTGGATACTAAATGTGGATATGGTTCTAACTCAATTCTACCTAAGGGGAATCACACCAAAAAGGGAAAATATGGGGGGTTAATAAATCATATATAGGTTCACTAGAAATAGGACTTACTACAGACCATGTTTGATACTCCCTAGGGTATGGTTTGGAATCTTGGAGAAATCCTCCCAAACTATTATACCAGACCTGAATAAATTATTTGGTTAGAAAATATAATAGGAAAATTATTATAGATAACCTAGATGTAAACCCAGAGACTCATAAAATCGTATTAATATTTTATTTACAGGTTATTCCTTTTATTTTCATATTTTATTTTTATGTATTATCTTCAATAATTTAACTCCATTTTATGAAATATATGGATATAGGAGTTAATTAAATTTGTTATTATTTGGTTACAGAAAATTCATTTCATGTTATTTAAATTTGATTATTAAAATATATAAAAGGTCATTGATCATATGGATGAAATCGAGTCACACAGAACATTATTACTCCTTCTAGATGATATAATCCATATTTTTATTAACAAATATTTTTTAATGACTTCAAATGTATTAAAAATATTCAACTCAATTGTGGGAATCTATTTCATCTATCAAACACCATTTCATTTCTCAAAAATTTATATGTGTTATGATGTATTTTCAATTTGATTAAAAAATATCAATTCTAACATCTCATTAGTCTGGGAAAACATCTCAACATACTTGAATATTTACACATTAGAGTTGGGGACTTCATACTAAAGTATGAAGGAAATTTCAACAATATTAAGGAAGACCCAAATTATTTGAATTAATTTTATTGACTGTATTATTAACATAACATTAAATAATTATAAATTGTAAGGAGACATTTTTAAGCGAGGATAATGTGACCAAACATAATTTTATTAAAGTAATTTCATTTAATATAATTGTGTTACATTAAACACTGTAAAATTATATAATGCACACACACCAAATGATTAAACCAAATATATTTATATATATAATTTTAAAAATAATTTTTTGTGAATATAAATCACCATATGTGTTGAAAGTATTATACTTGGGGAAAATATAAAATAAGATAACAATAATAAGAAAATTTGGATATGCTCGATCCCCCATAATAATAACACGCATTAAAAACACTATAGAAATGGTGTAGAATATTAATAATGAAATATGAATTTTGATAATAGAAATATACAGAAAATTAACAGAAAATATAAGTTAATGAATAAATAATGAAATATAATCATATTTATATTAAGCAAGGAACCCATATGACCATTAAAAATACGAGTCTTGGAATAGTAATCTAACAATTAGAATAGATATATGATCATTCGTATAGTAATATGACCATTAGGAATAGTAAAATGATAATTAAAATATTAAAATAATCTATAAAAATTTAAAAAAATATTTTGGTTTCATTTAAAATTAGAATATGACATATGTATATCATTATACATGAAAATAAATTTTTTTTAAATTATATAATATGTGTTTATAGATTTCTAAAACATAAATGTTTATTTGACTTTTTTCTTAAATATACATTGATTTAAAATATAATATTTTTTTCATAAAATGTGTTTAAATATAAATATTATGTTTCATTATAATTGTATCATAATTTTATGGGACTATAATTAATTTTTAAAAGGGTTTAAAAATTCAATCATGATATTATAATTGATATTTTTCAAATAAATGATTTTTAAAAAAAAAAATAAAATTATAATATTTATGAAATTATATTCATAAGTTTTATTTCATGACTGGAAAATATATTTTAGGGAATCATTATGGTTTTTGAAAATTTTATAAAATAGGTAAATATTTGGTGAATAATGAACGATTGTAAAATATAGTATTTAACATTATAAGCTAAATAAGTTAATTTAAGAGCCATCGATGATGTAAGAGCCCCTAGATCAATATAAGGTTAACCATTTACTTTATATATTAATTATAATCAATACTATTGTAAGTATTGATCCAAAATAAAAAACTAATGAATATAATATTCAAAAACACCACTCTCATCCTCTTATAATTAAAATCCTTCACCATCCCTTCTCTGAAAAAATTATTTTCCTTGTAGATTTATAAATATATAACAATGTACATTCCTAATATATTTCCCTATATTTATGTACTTCAATTATCAACAGAAAACCATTTATAGGATCCTTATGGGGTACCCTAAGAAGAGGATACCCAAAGAAGAGGTCAAATTTTTGACTAACCACTTCAGATTCTATTGTTACGCTACCACCCCTTTATTTTATAAATACACATATAAATATTAACATCAGTATAAAAATATACTTATATTTTAATTTTATAGTTGAATATCCCTTATCTAATCTACCCCCTTTAGATTATAAAATAAAAACACAATTTACAATATTGTTGGTTCAACTCCTCCATGAACAACGAACTTTGTTTTTTTTCATTAGCTTTTGGGATGGTTATGAAAAAAATATTACCGTTAAATGTGATAATATTAATATATTATTACTTATATAAATTTAATTATGGTTTTAATAATTATTTAATTAAATTAAATGAATATAGTTTGTGATAGTAAGTAAAAAGACCAAAATAAACTAATGAGATAACATTAATGATTTTACTAAGAGAATCTTCTTTATGTTGGAGAAAATATGGGTATATGGGATTATTAGAATTCATATAGGTATATAAATACCATGTTATTTCAATTTTGGAGTTTTAGTCACATTTTACAAGAACTTCAATAATTATACAAAAGTAAATCGATAATGGAATCATGGAATGAATTCCCCAAAAACAACCAAATTGGACATTATATCTCACTGAAATGGTTATAAATTAACCTAACAGAAATAATGATAAAAATTTATATATGAAAAAGGTTCATAATTATTTATTTAATGAGTCTAATTTTTTTATCCATGAAATTTTGTGTAGGTTTCGAATGATTCTAGAACATAAAGTAAGGGATATCACTAAACAACACTTTTCCTTTAGGTTAGGACCTTTATATCTATCATATAACTTAATAAATATTCTTTATTTTTATGTAATGATTCTAATGTATGTATATATTTATCTTACATATATAACTATCCAATTCTACCTTCTATTGATGGGATAATACATCATTTCTAAAATTCATTCTTTAAAATTGAATCTGATTAAGGGGAACATTTTTATCCCATATCCCATTAATGTTATGGTAATTTAATGTATTAATGATAATTATTGATTTAAAAAAATAAATTAATATTAAACATATAAAATTTATGGTTTACATTTAGTTTTCAAGGAAAATCTCATAATTATTCCTTACAAATGATTTTTAACCAATTATTTAGAACAATGTTTTGTAAGTTTATTTTTATACAAGTTATCAACCATTTATCTTGAAATTTATTCTAAATGAACAATATATTTTGATGTAAATGATTATTATTTCAAATATTAACATTAAAAAATATTTAATTTTTTATTCTCATTATAATATTTATGAAATATCATTTTATTTTGATATAAGGAATGATTATGGAACACATTTCATTACATGGATAATTCCTAAATTTGTTCTATACAATTGACTTACATTTGTGGAAAATTGAAACATGTATATGTAAAAATGGATCCACCGTGATAGTGATCCAATTCATGTGGTATTTATTTTACCACGTGAAACTATATGTATGTGATTTGGGACTAAACTTAATCCATGATAGAGGACTATCCACCATGTGATGTTTACTTAGATGATAGCCTTGATTTATATCATACTTTATTTTACCTACACTTTTATATGCTTCAATTATATTATTATAACATGTTTTCTATGTTATTATCCCATGATATTATTCATGGTACTTCCCTTTTATGATATTATGCTACGCCTTTCGACTCACCTATTATGATTCGTTTTTATTTTTGTTACCTTAAAATGATTTATAGCTGAATCCTATATTTTATATATTTCTTATGATATCTTATGAAGAGATCATGGGGATTTAATATCTCATTATAGTGAATAAAATTATGATGTTATATTTGAGTTTCTTTTTCATGTATTATGAACCTAGTATTCCAATCACAGCCAACACCATTATATTTGGGTTGGGTTTTAGTGATATTTATGATAAAAATATTTTAATAAATTATATAAAATTTATGGTTCACTCTAATAATGATTTTACAAAGAAATTGTTTTATTTTGTTTTTTCAATTTCCATCCAATGAAAAAGTAAAAACATCAGTCATGTGAACATGTAAACTACCTCCACACAATAAAATTTATTTTTTTCAAGAATAATTTTCATGGATGGATATAAAATATATTTTAATGTATAAAAATTTCAATTATTTAATGGTTATTATTCTTAAGATGATGTCATAATGACCCCTTTGACCATGGCCAATATACCAATGTTGTTTTGGGGATTATAAACTAAACAACATCAAAATATCCGATTGAAATTAATTGATCTTGTAATTACACAATTAATTGTAAAAAACTAAATAAAAGATATAATGATTATAATATAAACCTAATAACAATTCAAAATAAATTAAATATTAAATATTAGTTTTTTTACATATGAGTTAAAAAGGTACGTGATTAGTTGAGAGTTGAGGTAAGGGATATTTTGTCATAAAAACATGTATTTAAATGTATTTGAATACTTCAATCTAATATCTAACCAAATTTAAATATTATTTTATGGATATATATATTAAATAAATTATTTAAAAATGTTATTTTACCTATCCTATGACTTCATTAAAAGGGTATCAAAAATAAATCTTTTTGAGTATTTTGTATAGAATGCGTGACTTTCATTTCCAAATTAAAAAAATGAATTTTTGGTAATGTATATGACATTAATTAATTTTTCCATTACCACAAAATTTTTTATATTTATATTACATTAGATGATTTAAATTTTTTAAGAAAAAACATTCCCCTCTTTTTTTCATAATTTAATTTTCAATGTTTTTTATAAAGTAAAAAGGTATATTAATATCACAATTTTTTTATTATGGGTTCAAAAGTATATTTTTATGAGTTTTATGATGGAAATGAAAGATTTTATTTGTTTCATGTATTTTTTGGTCCTTGGAATTTTTTTGTCTGATGATGGATGGGCCTAATATAACTATCTAATTCATTGGGTAATTACTACATTTTTAGAGAATTATAGGAAATTAATCGAGTATAACATTCTATTTGTAAGGGTTCCTGTAAGGGTTTGATGAAGATGATGTCCCAAATAACCAAAATTACGTTACTATTAGTAAAAATCAAATTTCTTGTTAATATTTATATTTCACAAGGAAATATATTGATTTATTATTTAATTGACTGATTATTCCCTTTAAGGGTAAAAGGTATGTTTTTATGAAAATGTTTTTTTGGTTCTCATGTTTTTTAAGAAACCATCCTAATATTTATTTTCAAATATTTTTTCATTTAAAGTTCTTTATAAAAATATTTTGTTAGTAAAGATAATTTCATGTGTAAGTAAATTATTATTTGTGCTCAGAGTTTATTATGTTAATAGAAAACTTTAAAAGACAATATCATGGCATAGAAATGGAATAATATGTTTCTATAATTGTTTTGTATATTTACCCTAATAATATTTTATTTTTCATCCCATATTTATAATAACCTTTTAATGGTCATAAGGATTAATAAAAATATTAATAATTTAAGAGTTCGAGATATTTGAGTTACCTTGAATGATGTAATTACTTATTTATAAAGAACTTGTTTTCTGGGAAAATGGTATTGTGTGGAAATGTACAAATTATTTTGTTGGATAATGTCATAATTTTCTAAAATAGTAATACTAAAAGGTCCATGGGCATGTATTTAAACAAATATTTTAATTTGAAGTTGTATGTTTTGGTTGGAAAAAATTGACTCATGTTTATTGGTATCAAATCCAGAAATAAAAAGAATTTGTTTTTAGATCCAGATTGGGGAGTGAAGGTTAGGGATAATATAGGTCAAATTATGATGGTGTTGACTACATATAAAATACCAGACATGGTTCTACACACTTGTTCCCCATTAAGGTTCGTTATAGGACCTCATACACTCCTCCCCATATGCCAATGGTTTTTAACTACTAGTGAGGGTCTAATATCGATCATCGGGATATTATAACCTCTTAATAAGTTAATTAAAACAATAGAAATAAATTATAATAACAAAATTATACAACCAATAAAAAAGATAAACCATTATCACATTTTTACCAAAATAAGAAATACAATATCTAAAACTAAACAATAGATATGTCCTGCAAAATATGTATCATGTGTCGATATGAAAAAAATAAAGACACTAATAATTCCCAATAGGGAACTAAATCACTTAAGGTTCCCTCATCCAAGATCCATTACAACTCATCCATATAACATACGACTGTTTCACTTATGATATCTTACAAACATCAAGTCTATTCGGTTACTAATCAGGAAGCCCGAGTAGGGTGTGAGTACAACCGATTATGTCCCTACCAATGAAATCTAAAACAATATCCATTCATCTGTATAAATTATATATATATATATATAAATTACTAAATAAAATATAATCACATTTCCAATTAATCACTAATTAACCACATAAGCCCACAGGTTCTTGAGGACACCCGAACCATTAGTACAAGCTTCATCTCATGACATAGTTTGAACCATATCACAATACCACAGTTATAATTTATCTTTTCATTTGAGATCTTACCATGGCCAATTTGAACCATGGTCCGATTACATACACATAAGTGTAGAAAATCATGTAGAACACTCTATGGGTATTTGGAGCCTCTATACCTATCCCAAACCTCATTTTCATATGGCCATTGGGTGCCTCACTCCATATCCAATACTCTCTATTATATATGGAAATTTAGATCCTCAGTCCCTATCCAACACACATTTATCACATATGAGTATTTGGATCTTTGATCCATATCCCACATAAATTTACCACATACGGGAATCTGGAGCCTCAATCCCTATCCCACGCACATTTATCACATATATCACAAATATATCCATGTCACAAAAATCAAGGTTAATCAACTTTAAACCCCTGTGTTCAAAAATTCACATCATGATATAATGTTATAATTATCAACATAAAAACAGTTATCCAATATTATTACATAGAAAAATGTGATCAATTAATCATTACATCATTTATATTGTTGAAATCATAAACCCATTATCCATTTAAGTTCACATCAAACATCTCATAACTCTCATTTTAAATCAACTCATACTCTCATTAATTTAACAATTACACAATTCAAATTTCCCATCAATTCCATAATCACAAATTCTAAAAATTAATTCAGTGAATAATTAATCAAATTCAACCAATTGCATAATAACAAAATTTAATTAATTGATTTTAAATTAATTAACCTAGTTCCACCAATTTCATAATCCTACCATTTAATTATTTAATTCACCAATTAAGTAATCCAATTCCATGTTTCCATAAATTAATTAATTAATTTATTCAATTCAACATTAAATTTCCAAATGTTCTAATTGAAATCTAACAACTCAGACACACAATTTTAATCAATACTAAGATAATTTAATTTTTACCACCTTCTTCATGATTTATAATGAACACATTCCAAAGAAAATCCCAAATTGATGTGGGATGATTAAGAACATGTCAAAGAACAATATTTATATATGAAACCCAGATCCATGATCAAAAGAACTAGATATATCAATATCTAAATATAGATCCACTACCATTAGAGTAAAACATCCCTTGAAAGGATGAAAGAAAGACAGAAGATAGGTATGGAACTATTTAGGAAAAGAATTAATTAATGGTAGAGGTAAAAATATACAATCTGGGATTTGATTCAATAAGAATTGAGGTCAAAAGGCCTTCAAATCCATTCATGAGCATAAAAAATAAATATAAATCATTCAGGATCACGGTAGGGTCAATTTAGTGTGATCTATGGGGGTTATAGATTAATAAAATAATATTTTGGAATATTAAAACTCACACACATGGTTTACTACTTAGGTATCATAGTTTCTTCTAACCGTGTGTCTAACCATGCACCTCCTCTCAGGGAGTCACATAGTTACCACAACAAGGGTTCACTGTTTAAAAAACATAAACTAGCCATGTTAATCCCCAATATTTTGGTTTTCATGATTTTGTGGCCTCGAAACATGGTTTCAAGAAACTATGTGCCAACCATGAACTTCCCCACTTCCTCAAAAAACATAATTAGTTCACCAAAATGGACCCAAGAAAAAAAATATTTACTCAAAAAATATAAGAGAGTACCCTTAAAGGTACTTAAGATACCTCTATAAAAAGAAAATATCTTACAATCATTCAACCTTTAATAAATAATCCTCAAGATATAATCCTAATAATCTATAAAATTCACTGTGAAAAAGATCGGGCCACTAAGCCCACTTATCGGATTCTCTTTCCCATGTTTCCAACTAAACATACCCACATTTCCACAATACTAGAACTATCAACACAGTCTTTCCCCACAAAACATCCTCACATAAATGTAACATACATAATAGATTCTACTCAAAAAAACATTGGTATCATTTTCAATATCATCCAAATAGATCAAACGAGAAGGGTTGGGGTGATATAATTGGTGATATGACACATCGAAAGCATCATGCATACCATTATACCTCTATGGAAGAGCCAATTGGTATGCCACTAGCCAGATTCTCTCCACAACCTCAAATGGTCCGGAAAACCTATGAATGAACTTTACCATTCTATATATCCTATTGTGATGCAATCTATGTGAAACCATATGAAAAATATGATAACCCTATATAAACTCTAAGGGTTTTCAACGTCTAAGAGCATGTATATTTTTCCTACAGTGATCTATAACCATACATTTTATAATCACGTGATCCTACTACGATCAACAACCTGAGTCTCAATGACCACATTCCTACTAATTCATCTATGAAAAAACCGAATACCATCCTTTTTATCAAGTATCTATATAAAAAACCAAATGTAATGCCTTTTTTCACAACCAGAACACTAAGATCCTCCCCATTGTACTATAGAGTTTACAGCTACAAAATTTTAGAGTTTGGAACATCCTTTATTGAAGAATACCACTAAAACCACAACTAAAACATCCACACCAACCCAATTCATTTCCCAACTCACCACACAAAAACATACATGAGAACACCATCAAATATTGGCATCTAACCTTGCCATCAAAAACAATATAAATGGACACACATCGAGTATTCACGAAAAAATCAAGGACAATTTGAATCACTAAAATTGATTACTTCCAACTCCATGATACACATATCATTTTTTACCCTTAAAAGGTGGATTAGAACTCACCATATCCATTTCATTTTACCCAACCATGTCGATCCAACACCAGCCGACCAATTCTAGAAATTCCCATGTTCTAATATCATCACGTTTCTCTATCAGAAAACTACAATGGATTCTCATTTAAGAACACTACCCACATATGAGCACACTTAATGATTTCCACCACCATCTTCTAATGAAATTATACAATCAAGCATGTTCTGATTCCCAATCCATCATTAGGTTATTCTACCCTTACTAATAAATTTTGAAACAACCTCTCATATTTTCTTCTAGAACGAATCCTTGGCTGAAATAATGAGCATATTATAAAATAATCACATCTAAGAACCACTTTTAAATATACATGGAATCCCTAGTTATACCTCATTCATCATTTATTAGAATCTTTATTTCATAACATCCAACTCATAATCAGATCTACACACCAAAAAAAACCCACCGGTATGGGGTTTATACTACCACGACTAACATGTTAGTCCCCACATTTTTAATATCATTATCTCTAAATCATCAAAAAATTACTACCACAATGAAATACTATTAAAAAATAATTTGAACCATAAAACATGGTCATGGTCATATTCCAGTTCAAATGGAAAAAAATATCAACCGCTACCTATTCTCAGCTTCTGAGAATGGAAACCTTAGCATTATTTGACATCTAGTCCATCCCAATAATCACATATATAGATTGTCGATTGTGTACATCCCACCGTCCAGATCCATATACAGTAGTCCATGATATCAAACTCAAAGAATCCCTATACAAAAGAAAAACACATTTAGGAAGCTAGGCATAAATCCAAAACTCTCTCAGGATACCTAGGAAGATGTAAAGGTATTGGACATGATCATCACTAGCTAAAGGTATGATAATAATTATTCAATGAACAACACTATAATTCCACCATAACCAATGCTATCTCACACAATGGAAACACATTAACAAGTTGAATGTCTCAGGATTCCCTTTACACCAACATCTCATCAACATCTGACCACCATAACTCACATGGTATTTTAACAAAACAAACCACCACTTCATGGATCACTACAAAAAATCAATTAACCATTGTATCTTATGGAAATAGCACCAACCACTTCTCAATTTCTTCAAAAATGACTCTATATGTTCAAAATAGAAACAAAATTTCCTACCACACCAATACATAACCAAATGGATCCTCAAAAAACCAACTATTCCACCTGATCCTCTATCCATATCCGACTCAAGGTATCTTCAAAATTTCCCTAAAACAACCCAACAATTTGCAGAGAAAATATCAAACACCATGACATCCCCTCACCTCGGGTGTCAATTCCATATCAAAAGAGTCAATCCATTATTTAATCACCCTTATCTAGTCAATCCAAAATGAATGTCAATTCCTTCCTCAAAAACCATAAAAACCACATGGATAGGTTTTTGAATGATCGTTCGTTAGAAAAATACCATTCTGAGAAACTATACATACTCATGTTCTTGACTTTGAATGAAACTAATCCATGAACATTTACTTTTATGAAAATTGATGGAACCACCTGTGCATCTATTCAACCTCTGAAGATACCACCCATGCCTCAAATTCCTTGCCTCACATTCCATGCCACCTGTTATTCTAGGCTAACAATTCATGACTCTAACCTCTATTTTCCAAGGATTTTAAATCATATCCTCAAATCAAGTCACATTACCAAAATCATTGACCTTTTATCTTTTTTCTTTTGGCCAATACCGTAATAGGGTACACTCCTTGTTTGATGCTGTTGAAACTCAAATATCCACCTATGCCACTAGAATCTAAGGGAACACTCAATATTATTGACTAATATTACAGTTCACCCTTGTAGGTCAAATGGAACCAACTCTATAAAATAGAGTCCCATCAAATAAGGATAATGGCTCTCTCTCTCTTGCATCCATACACATGAAAACTCAAACAACTCACTACTCATGGGAAACAATCCTACCACCATTCTGAACACTCTAAGTCCAATGCACCAAGAGACCATTAACTTCAGGTTCCACATTAGGGTTAATTCCTCACACATATTAGTACTATGATCCCAACACCTAATATAGGGTCCAAAACACAACTTGCAAGATCTCAACTCACAAGGGTTACCACACTCAAATTTATAGAAAACAACTGACAACCCAAAGGCCTCAAAACCTATAATAGAGTTCTCCAACAACTTTACCCTCACATGCCAAAACACCCACAATAAAGGCCAAATAAATACATAAAGGATTATAATTTCCCATGCATCTTGGTTATAACATCTATATAAAATGATCATGGATCTCAGAAAACTACTCTACCAATATATTACCCGAAATCAATTGAGGATCTTGTTCCACAACTTGATGATCATTTCCATTAATGTTTTCCTATCATAGTATTATCAAACATCATTACAGAGGCATATCTATCAATTAAAAACATAGGTCTTAGAGACCAAAACACAAAATCATCAAATTTCACAAGAGGGATGAACATAAATCCATATTAGGTCATCCTCCCTTTATATACCACACATTCAAAATCGAGGCACTGTTATTATCCTTAACCATACTATATATAGGTATTTTTAAACAATGAGTAAACTCATATCATTATTCATGTTTCTCCTTAGACACACATTTATTCAAATATTGTATAATTTTAAAATTATCATATTCATATTTTTCAGCTTTTTATTAATGATAATCAAGTAAATAATATAATTTTCATTTAAAAACTTACCATAAACCTTATTTTCCAATTCATTACTAAAATAATGTATGTAACAAAAAATCCTGATTACCTAGAATGATGCATGCATTCTCAAATCCCATTCCATATCTGGCATAAGTAAAATCTCATAAAAACATAGAAAAAATAATCACATCACAGATCAAGTGCATCCCCCAAGGTGGAAAAACATCAACTATAACAACACACATCAATAATAACAATCCCACACTGGGTAAGTGAATTTTCCACACACACAGGTTAGATACTCTTAGGAACAATATTTTTACCAAGGAATTAATCATCATATTATCAAGTATACCTTTTCCAAATAGTAATACAAAAGAAAATAAAACTCCTTCAATAACACTTTGAAACATCTTGACCAGGGTTCCACACACCTGTTCCCCGATCTGGTCAGTTACATGACCTCAGGTGGGCCTCCCCATATGCCAGAGTCAATCGAACTACATAAAGGGGAATATAACAATAATGGTAAGGATATACCCTTTTTAAAAATGGATCTCAATATTGGAAACAAATTAAAATGACAAAATGATATAAATAATAACCAAACCAAACCAGTATCACATGATTCCAAAAACATGGAATATAATATAAAAAACGAAATAGTTTATATGAAATTAAAAAAACTTTTCATGTTTAAATATGAAAAAACCCAAAATAAATAATGACACTGAAAACATCTATGTGGGTTCTGAGCCACATCTGATTCCCCCATCCATGCTCCATCCGAACTCATCCATCTATCATATGGCTATTTTTCTTTTCCTATCTTGAAAACAGGAAGATTCTCTGGGTACCAATTAGGAAGCCCGAGTAGGGTGCGATTACAACTTAGTAGGACATCCCCAATATAATTTAAACCAATATTCAATCAATAAAAATATATGAATTTTTCCAACGAATAAATTACAATGCATAGTTAAATAATTATCAAATTTTAAATTATTCATTAACTAACAAAAAATGCCCCCAGGATCCCGGGGACACCTGAACAATAAATACCTACTTTATCCCATTAAAAGTCTAAAAAATATCAAAATACCATGTTAATCATTCATCATTTCAATTTAAATCACTTCATGGACCATTGGATCCATGTATCAATGAAAAACTCATAATTGTAGAATTTGTTGTCTAACCTCCAATTGTATTTGGAGCCTTTTTCCCTATCCCACACCTCAATGTCACATAGCTAATTATAGCCTCAGTCCTTATCCCATAATCACAATCTCATATGTGTATTTGGAGCCTCGGTCCCTATCCCACACAGATTTATCACATATGACTATTTGGAGCCTCAATCCATATTCCACAAACATTTATGACATATAGGTATTTTCATACTCAATACCTATCCCACACACATTATCACATATATCATAGATATATCAAAGTCACACACATCAATTATAATACAAATTAGAAACTTTTAATCAATATCTGACATTTTGGTATATCGTTACTATTATCAAATCAAACATTATTCTCCAATTTAATCATACAGTATAATATGATCAATTCACCATTAAACCTCTAACATTATTTAAATCATATAACCATCAACCAATAAAGGTCAAGTCAAGCATAACATAACTCTTAAATCCAATTAATTCATACTCACATTAATTGACAAATTACACAATTCCAATTTCCATTCAATTCCATAATCAATCATTACAATAATTAATTCACAATAAATTAATCGAATTCCACCAATTTCATAATCACTACATATCATTAATTAATTAACCAATTAATTAATCCAATTATACCTATTCTACAGTCTATACATCTCATAAAATAATTCCCTAATCAATTAATCCATATCTATGTTTTAATTAATTAATTAATCAATTAATTTATTCCATTCAAGTTTCAATTACTAAACCTTCCAATTGAAATCCAATAGTGGAAATAGGCAATTGGAATTAGAACTTTGGGAATTCATTTTATACCACCTGCATTAATATTTATGATAAAATCTCACCAATAGATATACCCAATTGAATAAGAACAATCAAGAACATGATGAGTTACAAGATATATATGTGAAACTGAGATCCAAAATAAAATGGACTAGATCTTTCAAAACCTAGATCTAGATCCACTAAAAATTGATTAAACCAACCCTTTAAAGGATGAGAGAAAGATAAAAGGGTGGGAAAAAATATTCATGATAGGAATATATTACTCTAAAGGGTGAAGATATTCAATCTAGGGTTTGATTAATCCCAAACAGAGTTTGGAAGGCATTAGAATCCATCCAAAAGCCTCCAACAATGAGAAAAATCATATAGGGTTGAGCTAAGGTTAATTTAGGGTGTTTTACATGGGTTTGGTATTTTTAAAAATAGTTTTTGGAATATTAAATCACACAGGAATGATTTCCTACTTAGAGAAAATGATTTACCCTACCCACGTGCCTAACCATGCACCGTATCTCAAGGATTCACGTAGATAACTATAGAAGGGAAGAAAAATTGAAAAATTGTGTGCCAGACATGTGAATATACTCTAATTGAGAACAAATGGTTTTCTAGCCAGGACACACGGATCAGGAAAACTGTATTCTAATCATTCCCTTACCCATGTCCTTCCAAAAACATCCAAATTTGAGTAAAGTGCTCCGCAGACACAACTCAAATAAGTTCTGATCAAAATAAGACAAACAAATAGTAGAAAACATGCTTGAGACATCTCTAGAAAAAAGTTAGGTTCTTACACTAGATATGATATATAATAAATATAATAAACTATGGTTGATCAAGATAAATAATTGGATGTATGAATATAATATGTTGTGGTATAAAAATGATCCCAACAATAGGGAAAACTATGAAGAACTACTAGAGAGAGGTGCCTAGTGAAAATATAAGGATTTAGTTTTTATTAACTTCTTTAAATAGATTATAGATATCATGAATCCTTAAAGGGTGTGAGGAGTTTGAATGGTCTCAAACAATTAGAGTTGTCCATGATGGTCAAAATTGATTCTTTATATGTGTCTTGAATAAGGGAGTTAAAAAAGAGGCATGTTGGGAACCAAATATTTCAATTTTTGTAAACCGAGAATGATGTATATAATAAATGGATGTATAAGTCTAGGATTATAATCAATATATTTCAACAAATACATTGAGTGTATTTGTCTATTAATTTTTATCTATTAGAAAAATAAATATCTACCTGAATGGTGTTATAGATGTTTACATCTTGGGTTCATCATCTAGAGCAATTGGATGTACATAAAAAATTTACTAATGTGGACTTTTATGTTGAAATTTATATGTAACAATTAGTTGGTTTCAATGATTAATGGATCTAGAAACATGTGGTAATACTGAAATGTAGACAGTGTGTTTTTATGTAATTAATGGGAAATTAGAATCGAAAGATCAATTACTTCATGATGAAGCATAATTTTATTCAGAGTAATACTGGTCCATTTTTACTAGATTATTTTTAGATGATGTTATTATATAATCACACTATTATAAATAGATGTCATGTTCATTTTGACATTAATAAAAGAATGAATCGATGAGATAACATTTGAGTTATCTAAAAAAAATTGAGATAAAGGATATCAGGTCATAAAATCTATTTTGGGGATAAAAATAATGAGTTATTGATGTTTTGGTTACTTGACCTAGGAATACTACATCGATAAGGTGGGGGAATTACCTGGATTAAGTGTAGAGAAACTAATGAACATGCCCAAGTACAAAAAAAATCAATACTAGAAAGGTGAGGGATCAATGAATGGAAGTATAGGTCTAGTACATATAGAATCATACAAAGGAAATGACTATCAAAATTTGAATATACACTATGGTTTGTAATCCTATGAAAATGGAAAATGTAGTGGGATTTTATAGTAGGTTTTTGTAAAACTCCAGGATAGGTGATTGGGAGGATTAGAAGTGGATTCTATTGTAACAAAATAGTTTTGAAGGCTTGCCAATTTTATCCAAAACAAATAATCCATTGAATATTTTTGAAGACTAAGACCTTAGTGGAGATTTAAAAACATAAAATAACAGTTATGGTATAAAGACACGACCATAAATATTACAAAACCTTGAATTTTTAGTCAAGAATTAATTCTCTTACATTTTTTTGATCTTTTCAGGTATATATTTTTTTACAATTTTTTCATAAATAAAACATAAAAAAACTATATAATAGAAAATTTAAACTTCTGATCAGAATCAATTTTCCTACCATATAAAAATTTAGAAAAATTCTTGGTTTATTGTAATGAAAATCATCATGAATTTTAACTTTAACTCTTACTTTATATTAACCATTATTAAATCCAATGAATAAAATTTTAAAAATGTGGGATGAAAACCAAAATCATAGTAAGGGACAAAAAAATAAAATAAGCTTTAGTCTAATGAAAAACCTGATAACTAAGGAAACACCTTTTCATATGAACATAACTTATTTACCATGAAAGTTAATTTTCATTCATTTATATTAACTTCTTAAAAAATATTATTTCCATAAAAATTCATTATCTAGAATAGAAAATTTAGGTAGGTTATTTAGTGAAAAATATCATAGAACCCTTACATAACCCTAACAAATTTAAATAACTATTCAATTAAATACCAATATCATTCCCAAGATAATATAATCATTAACAGAACCATTAATGTGCTATCTAGGTTCACCCCTAGTATAAGATATATTGGTATCTCCTTGAACTATAATGGATCACCGATCATAAACAATGTATTGGAACCATACCAGGAATAAAACATTTTATGCTTCCAAATTTTCATCACCAAAACCTCGAAAAACACTTTTAAACCCATTTAGAGAACACTTTGTGATATCAAAATACCATTTTAATTCCAAACACAAATTTTAAAACATAAATTTCTAAGAAAAAAAAGAAATTGGGGTTTTCATTAAAGAAAACAATAAATATTTTAATGTAATCCTTCCTTCAAATAATGGTATTAGCGGTGAGAAAATTCATTGTTAATGTGTATGTTAAAATATAAGATTCATTTTTTAGTTTGTAAATGAATTAAATCATTAAAAAAATACTCATTTTATTCTAATAAAATTTAATGAGAAAAATTATCTTAATAAAAATCTAATTTCAATAATAAAATCATTATAAAAACAGGGCCATATAAGAGAAGGTGTTGGAAGAAAAACCTTAAAAGAGGCTTTAAAAAAAAAGAAGTGTCACATATCATTTGGGAAACAATTGGATCATAAGCGCCATGAATGAGTAACTTTAAAAAACATTAAATACAATTATAATAGATAAATTTATGATACAAAATGTCAAATTGGATATATATACACCTAATAGAACAATATAGGTTCATAACATTAAAATACACCCCAATGAAAAGAAATTGGGATAATGTCCCTTACCCTAGTTTAGTTAGTCACATATATTATTTATATTACGGAATAGTAAACTTATGTCAATTATTTACATTATTAAATACCTTTTTAATGTTTATTATTCCTTCTATTTTAATTATTGTGATATTATACTTGATTTCTGAATTAGTTTTGTTTATGTCATTTGTTTTGACCATATTTGGCTTATGTGAAAAAAGATTTTGGTAGGATGAACATGGTCAAAGTGTTAATTATTTAAACATATAAAGAAAAATAATCATGATATAATTGAAAAAATTATATATAAATTGTAATTTTAAAACAAATAATGAGACCCGATAATGAAAAAGGAACAACATTATATTCATGGAGATTGTAGGCCATTCGTACCCATAAGTAATGTTTCCATTTTTAAAATATCATTATGGAAATGAGGTGAATAATATTTTACATTTATATAATAATCATAATATCATATATAAATTATAATTTTAATAAATATATAGATATATATCTTTGATATGGTGTGGTGATGAACAGAGTGTCAAATCACTTCATGAATACTGGAATCCACATGTACATGATCAACGTTATCAATTTTTAGTGAGTGAAATTTTAAGATGGAAAATTATATATTATCATTTAAGAATGATAAATATGTCTAGAATATAGTTATTATGTAACTTATATCACATATATTCCATATCATTATCTTTATTACATTCTATGTACAATGTTAGTGGAAATAAATTATATCGTTTGGATTGGTAGTAGTAAGATGTACACACATGTGAAGTTATTATTTCCCCTAAAGAATGGAATTTAAAAAGGTATATTTTTTATCATAAAATAATATCTATAAATATTTTACAAATATCATATTTATAATTTAAATATTTAATTTAAACAATCTATGAGAGGTGATGATGGAAAATGAATGACAACAATTCATGAGTTGGTTGTCCGTCATGCACAAAAAAGATGAATTTGTATCCTATTTGATAGAGAAGGGTATGGATATAGATTATTAAAACAATATAGTAACATATAAATATATATAATATTATTTTATTTAACATGATAAAATTTGAAGAATATTTTATGGTGGTAGAAGAAGAAATAAAATAAAATTGATAGTTAGTAATTTTACCTCTTCTTGGACCACCTATTCAAGATTATACCTATGGTATTCCTAGAATGGATTAAAAAAAGATATGGGATTATGGGATGGATGTTTCAATGTGATTTGGATTTTTATTGTCAAAGTAAAATGTTTTGAAGATATGAAGAATAGAGGAGAGGTGGTGGGCTTTAATATGTGATATAAGTGGAACACTCAATTGTTTTGTAATGATAATATTATACTCACTTTTTTACATTAAAAAAGGGTTAAAAATAGATTGGTACTGATTCATAGACCTGATCAAGTCAATATATGTCTGCAAATTAAATTTTATATGATTTTATATGTCATTTTAACCCATATCATTTTTGTTTATCCTCTTGTAAATCCATGTTTACATAAACTGTGTAAATTAAATTTTACTGTTTAATGATTCATTTTTGTCAAAAATTATGTAAAAATTATTATATAATAAAAAATATGATTACTAATTTTTTTAATCCGTTTTATATAATTAAATTCACCAATGTGGAAAAGGTTAATTTTAAATAAAACCAATAGATATGATGAAAAAGTGGGTTTTCATGATGTGTATTTGTCATGGAAAAAAAGATTTTATATTAACTTTATTAATAATAATAATCATAATATAAGTATAAATTATTATTTTTTGATATATAATCTATAAATTTTTAAACATTCCACGTTATTTATTATTTTAATTAATTGAAATAGAAAAACATCGTGCATTTTAAAATAGTTTTAGGAAAAATCCAATTTTAATAAAAAAACAATCTTATACTAAAATATAATATAAAGATGAATGAAAAAAATTAATTGGATCAATTATAAAATATAATATATATTTTAATTTAAATCATATTTAAAATATAATAGAAATATTAAATTAATTAAATTACTGAAATGAAATTACTTTTTTTATTAAAAATTAGAATTTTATCTATTCATTGAAAAATAAATATTTTTTGAAAAAATAATTTTATTTTACAAAAAAGAAAATTTTATATGATTATTAAAAAGGTAATAATTTTTTTTAATTAAAATTAAAAAATTTAGAAATTAATTTTTAAATTAAAACCTTACAATTAATGTCTTTAATTATAGTTATTTCATTTTTTGATTTATAAATTACATAATATTTTTATAATTAATATACCTATATTGATAAAAATTAGTGTGACTTAAGGAATAATAACTTGGGTTTTTAAATTCTTCTCCACTTTTTGAATTTCATCATCAAACCTTTATTAACTTATTAAACAACTGACTATATCACTCACTAATATGATTTTCGGATTACCATTTTCCACAACAACAATAAGGATTTTCTATAAAACCTTAACCTAATGAATCACATTATAACTCAAAAATTTCTCTCCATGTTCAATTATATGAATTGTTTCTTCCTTATATGAATGATTTTATTCCAAATGAACTATATCAGGGGTCAAAAAATGAGATGAATCTGGAACATATTTTCTTAACATTGAGACATGAAAAATGTTTGTACCAGGGATACAGATGAAGGTAAGGCCACTTAGTAGGAAAATAATTCATATTTCTACATGATTTTATATAGTCCAATGAACATTGGACTTATATTTCCCTTTTTACTAGAATTTATATAACTTGCGGTGGGTGTTACTTTTTCTGGTTTTGACCCTATGTATTTGTGGTTTGGGGTAGTTATTGCACCTTAGTTTTGAGATCATGGATTACAATATTCTAGACCTTTATGGTTCAATATGTGTTCATAAATTCCATGTTGTTTGATATCTATTTAGTATGGTTGTGACTAAGAGGTTGGAAAGTGACATTTGTTAATGGGGATATGGTGACTCTTGTTCATTGAGAAATTATCTGTTGTGATCTAAACTCAGGGGGGGTGTTTTGGCTTGTTGTTCCCATATATGTGCACATGTATCTCTAGTGTAAACACAAGTTCAAATAGTTTAATGGTGCTTTATATGGAGTTTTTTGGAAATGGGGGAGTAATATCTATTGAAGCTACCATTTTAACATATTTTATAATATAATTAAATTTTTATAATCCCACTAGAGTCTCTTTCAAAAGAAAATTGTAAATTTTTTTGGTTTTTGTGTTATTTCAATATTAACTGCAAAAATTTCCTATATTTGAATTTTAACTATTTTTATAACTTCTATATTTCATGAATATCTCATTTATTACTGATATAAATCATTTTAATCTTTATTTGGATACCCATATTATATAGAAACATATTTTTAAACTACTCCGTGTTGGGATTCAGATATATGGAGGCCCAAATATATCATTCATTATGGAAAGTTGTTATGTCCTATGGTGTGTTCCATCCATAGTAATTGAGAAATAAATCCCGAGAAATGTCCCCATATTCATTTATTCAAGATGTGTATTATATTGTATTTCCAGATGTGAATCCTTGATGAGGTTCAAGTCTAAATCCAATCCATAAGGCATTAGTTGAATTGTTACAACATCTTGAATATGAAAGGTCAAAATATGAAGAATCACTTCCATTCAATATTTAATTCATACTTTCTGAACCATGATTTCAAAATGTCACTAACTCTATTGAGGAAGGATAATTTAACAATGGAACAACTTTTATTATTGATGGAATATGTGAATGGGCTAGATGAAAGGTCATAATTCCAATTGAATTTGAAGATTTAGAATGTGATAATGAACATGGATAGAATTAATGTCTTAGAGTAAAATTTACATAACCTATTAATCATGTGCTCAATGATGCTAAATATTTTATGGAGGATATATAAATCATTCTATAACAACATTAATGGAGAAACAACTTCAAAATTAATCCATTTGATGTGCCATACATACAGAAACATTTTGAGAACTCTTTTGGAGGGAATTCTTTCACCCCCTCCACATAAATATGTATCCATTATTCATTTAATAGAGTCTAATCATATGGATTGTTGTTTCTGGACTTTCAGTATATTTTTAATATTTAACGATTTTCTAATTATGTTTTGATTTTGATATATTAGTAATTTTTTTATATCTCACTTCTTTCATTTCATTTATTTTATGCATTCACCCACCATATTTCCCATCTCAACCCCACTAATATTGGAGGACTAACATCATCAATTGTTCAAAATATGGAATTATTGTTTAATTGAGTTTAATATGGTTCAATTTATTTTCATTATTATATTTTAAGAATTTACAGGTTAGTTTAATCAATTATGATGAGAGGTCTCCCATTTTATCCACCATACAAATTCGTTTATTATCTTTTATAATTTTTCATTCATTCACCTTTTTGTCCATCATATGGTGGAACATGGAATTAGTGGTGATAACCAATGAATAAGTATCATAGATGATGTTTGGAATAGGATTACTATATAGGAAGAGGTCTAGGCATGGGTTAATCATATTTCAAATGAGAGGGTGTAGTGTGATAGGTTTTGTTCACAACATTGGAATGAATATTGATATTTTTATTAAAACAATGATATAAATCCCCAAGACCTACAAAGATCAGTTTTCTTAATTCATTATTCCAATAAAATTATTTTTTTAATTCAATTTACATATATAATATTTATATATTTCTCTGTACCACAGTTGAACAACCTATGGTCGATCTCGGGGAGGTCTCCAACACACAACAATTTCTCTATTGTTCCTATTATAAACTACTTAATATAAAAATAAAATATATAAAAGGGAGTAGGTGTTTGAAATTCTGCATGGAAAATATTAATATTATATATATTAATAAAATTCAAAAAATAACTTTTTTAGAAGAATTAATAAATAAAATTATTCTTGGGAGGCCCAACGGCTTAATATCATTATTTTAAAAATAATATCTTTATTCATTTTAATGTAATGATCAAAACCGTTTACACTATATCCTATCCATTTAATAGTGATCATCCCAAGCTAATTCCTATACATAAGGGGTATTTGTCTTCTAAATAAAAAATAGGAGTCCTATTTTCTAACTGACACCCACTTATTCTATTCTCCTCCGTATACAAGAAACAAATGGTGAAGGGAAGGAAAATGATAAAAGAGAAAGAAGAATTCGGACGATCAAAAAAATGGGGGTGACCATTCACCATAATCTCTATAACTAATTCTTAAATTCCAGTGATTAAATAACAAAAATAAATTTAATCATATAAAACTCAATAAACTCGTCATTCCCTCCCTCAAGTAAGTTTAGAGGTTTGTTATCCATTACTAGTGGAGTTGAGAAGATGAATACGGTCAGAGAACACATAAAATAAATTAAATTGAAAATGTTAGATATGAAGAAACGGACTAATAAATTAAAAGTATTAAATTATTACAAAATATAAAAAAAAACAAAAATGGGGAATGAATAATATCCTCACGTTCCGACTTGTTGAAATTTGAATGATTTCTTTTCATTACTGTTCATAGATAACCCATTAAATTTATAAATTTGTACAATTTCTATTCATTAATGTTTTCTATAATGTCTCCTCCATTCACCCTAAAATTTTAGCATCATTGACCCCCAAAAGAATGAGTTATGGAAATTTTAGTTGGATTTATTAATTTTGTCCATGAACCTCATCATATTCCACATCTCCACAGTACAATTCCATTAAGGCCTCACATCCATTGTAATCACTAATTTAACCCCTATTAAAAGTGGTTCCACAATTCCATTCTCATATCTCCACGAAATTTGAGGAATTTTAGATTCGTGGAATATATAATATAAATTAAAGTCTAAATGGTACTATTTCTTCTAGATGATTCCTTTCATATTCCATAAGTTTAAACGAATTAAAGGATTACATAGTTATTGTACATTGACATTAACCAAATCAATAATATGCCTAATGGATTCATATATCATCTCCAGCTGGAATAAATGAATTTGGACATGTTAAAATAGAATTATTCTCAATTATAGAGGTAGGGTTCACTCCATTGGATAGAACAACTTTCTACAATTAATGCTTTTTGGCTCAATATATCGTAATCAATATCCAGACCTATTAAGAAAAATGTTTCCAAATAACAAGGGTATTATTAAAAAATAATCACATGATTGTCATCAATAATAAATGAGAAATTCGCAAAATATATAAGTGTAATAACCCAGATCTTCTTTTCGGGTACGTTTTTACTTTTTCTGGGGTTTTTGTGAAAAATGAATTTTTTGTAAATTTTGGAAGTACCCGCCGTGTACTTTCTGAGTACACGACGTGTACTCCATTTTCCGCTCGAAGCCATATGTTGGACGTGTCCGGGCCACACACACGGTGTGTAAGGGTGAGGTGGAGGCCTGTTAATTCAGAGTATGGAAAACTAAAGTACACGTCGTGTAATATTTTTCATTAAACGGACCGGGGTCGCGCCTCATCGCGATATTTTCCTTCTTCTAGGTTTGGTTCATCCGAGAGCGACCCATACAGACGAATCTTCGATGAACTCCCTCCTCACCGTCTGTTCTCCGATTCGAGCACAGTTAGTTGCGTTGGAATTGCAACGATATGTTCTTCCTTCTTCTTGAGTCTTGTTTCTTGATTCCTTCTCATTTCCAAGTTATCGTGGGATGAAAATTTTGTGAGTTTTCTCAGATCTTCATCGTTCTATGGGGAATATATCATCGAGGATCACGTATATTGGTATCCTACGATCGAGGTAGGTGGTTTGTGCCTTTTTGTAGAAATTTGATGAGTATTTTGTGAAAATTCCCCAAATTCCCTTGGGTGGGGAATTTTTGGTTTCGTATTTTTCCCCTGCCGGTTGCCTGCTTTGCTTTATTGCTGTAGTAGAGGTTTATGCTTGTGAGTAGAGTAATTTATTTTGTGCTCAGGTTTCTTTTCCATGCTTGTTGTGCTGTTTAGTGTTTCCAGTTGCCATACCTAGTTTTAGGATAGTTGATCTATTGTTTTATGTTTGCTGTTGAGCCTTAGAATGATACCCAAGTAGTTCTTGAGGTTTACTTGGACAATGTACATGCACTGAGCATGTTTTAATTTTCCACACAGGACTGTGAGAGCCTAGTGTAGTAGACCATAGGGATAATCGCCGTAAGGGCTTTTCCAGAGTGTCTTTTAATACGATGCGAGACCACATGGGGAATTGACGATGAGTTCTTCCTTAGAGAGTCTGTAGTTCCTCAACGCGGGCCATAGGGGGAATGAGATATTGAGTGATTCCCCAGAGAGCCTTTAGTATGATACGAGACTATACGGGGAATTGACGGTGAGTGCTTCCCCAGAGAGTCTACTTTTTAGCTGATCCAAAGGGGTGAGACTGTGTGTACCTCCAAGAGGGTTTCTAGTGCTTTGTAGGTTGAACTATAGTGGTTTGGATGTGAGTGCTTCCCAGAGGGCTACTTGTTTAAGTTTTATACTGGTTTTTTACTTGAGTAACTTATATGTTAGAACTGTGGATTGTAGATGCTGTGTGCTTTCTTATTTACTGCTTATTGTTTATTTACTGCCATGTATTCATTGACTGTTAGGCACAAATATTTGGGTGATTTCCTACTGAGATTGTATCTCACACCCTGTTTGGGCCATGCTTTTGGGCCCAACCGGACTATGTTGATGCAGGTATTGATAAGGGAAAGCGCCCTTCTACTTCAGGTTCTTGATTGCACTAGAGCTGGAGAGCATGGGACCGAACCGTGGCTTGCAATGCTGAGGAGTCTACTTTGTTTTTCTTTTGCACTTGGTTTCAGTTGTATTTCAGCATGTTGTTGTGTTTGCTTCTTTCCGTAGATACTTGTACCTACTGCATCATCATCATCATTAATATATGTATTCATTGCTTCCACTATTGGTTTCAGTTGTTATGTATGTTGTTAATGCTTCCGCTCTTTATTGTTGTCTTCATTACCTTGTATACCTTACCAAATGAGGGCATAGTTTCTCCACCAACACACCAAGGCCCTCACTTCTAAACGGCAGCCTCTGGCATTTGGGGAAACACGCTTGAGCTCTTGTAGCACACCGGGTACGGGGCACCAATGGAGGGGATCTAGATTCGGGTCATTACAAAGTGGTATCAGAGGGGTTCTTTTCTCTTGATTTACTATTTGGATACTTTATCTAGGGATAGGACAGATTCAGTACTTCTCATCAAGCTGTGGTTGGGAGTAGCTAGCCCGTGTACAGGGAAGAGCCATACTACCTCGTTAATTACAGTTTTCTGGTTTTGAGATTTTATAGTTGGTCTGATTTCACCTAGAGTGATTCACATTACTTGTGCTATTATGGTTTTGATATTGTGGTTCTATTTCTATTTCAACCCGATGATATGAGGGTATTCCGTCTCATGCATCATATAGGCACCTATAGAAATCACATGCCATGCATTCTTGCCATGCCATCTAGGGTACATTAGCGATTGCATGCTGTTGTGATAGATTTTGTGTAGATTATGCATGCTGTTGTGATAGAATCTTGATATGTCCTCAGCTGTCATGTTAAAAAAGTGTTTGTTTTGTTCTCTGCTTAATGTGAACCCCAAATTTTGGTTCTTGAGGTGTTATGGGCCCTCACGGATCGAAACATGGCACCTCTTTCCCTTGTTTTTAGTGTTTCCGGAATTCTGTGCAGTTTCTGAGCTACTGCCCAGAAAAACCCAGAATACACGCCGTGTACTTTTTGGATACACGCCATGTAGTTTTCAGGCCGTGTCACTGACCGTGTGGGCAGAACATGGTTTCGTGAAAGTAACTTCGGGAACACGCTGTGTACGTTAGGTACACGCTGTGTGAGTTCAGAACCGAGTACCCGACCGTTCCACTAACAACATGGGTCGGGGAAGCACGGGTAGAACACGCTGTGTCCATAGAGAACATGCCGTGTAGTCCTATCCAGGTAACCGGCCATGTCATGAACCACACGGGCTGGATTTACCTTCTTTTCCACACACCATGTCTGTTCGAAACACGCCGTGTACTTGTGTCCAGGTACCCGGCCATGTCACGAACAACACGGGACGATGTCACCTTCACCAATACACACCGTGTTTTTTTGGAGCATGCCGTGTAAGGTTCATCCGTGTAGACGGCCGTGTGCTTAACAACACGGGCCGCCGAATCCTTGTCTAGTACACATTGTGTTTGTTTAGAACATGTCGTGTAGTCTCGGGTTAAGTCGGACCATGTGGGTTAGCCGTGTAAAGAGACTCAGGCAGGGGACTAGTTTTCTTGTACACGCCGTGTGTTGGGGTCAACACGCCATGTAGTTTGAGGTGTTACACGACTTGTAGGGTAGGAGTACACACCCATGTCAGTGGCTTAAGAAGACATTCCATTTAGTTTTTATACATGCCGTGTAGTCGTGTTTTGCAATCTTTTGTGTGTTTCTTCCCCTGTTCCCGTTTTATAATCTTGTGTTCTCTATCCTTGTTTTTATTATCTAAGGTGTACTTTTTATCTTTCAGTGATATGCCTCCGAGACGTCCTCCGGTCGTACGTCTGTCGTTAAGCATTGATCAGACGCCAGACAGGGCTGATCAGGGACTTCCTGCCGGTCCCCTAGTTGAGCCAGCCTTGGCACCGGCTGTCATACCAGTTGCGGGTGCTAATGCGCAGTTCAGGGAGGGCTTCATGAGGATGATGCAAGCTTTACAGGGAGCACCACCTCCTGCCATGACTATGGAAGACTTGACATGGGTTTTCCAGCAGCAGCATCCTCCCACGTTCTCGGGGGATGGAGGACCTCAGGCTGTAGAGTCATGGCTGGAAGCCATGCTGACTATCTTCGAGCATCTGGAGATGCCTCCAGAGAGGCAGGTCAATCTCACCACCTACATGCTCTGAGACTCCACCATGAGGTGGTGGGACGTGATCTCACAAGCAGGTCAACAGCAGGCTATGACTTGGGAGGAGTTCCAGTGCGTGTTCTTCGACTACTTCTACCCAAAGACATTGAGGGCTGATCGAGCCCGGGAGTTCATGAGCATAGAGTAGTCTAGTCTATCTGTCATGGAGTATTCCTCTCATTTCACTGAGCTGCAGCATTTTACACCCCTTCTGGATGGGAGTGGGGTATTCTTGGAAAGGAAGTCTGAGAAGGGACTCAGGTGAGAGATCCGCTCGCAGGTTAACATCTTCTAGTTGAATTCCATCACTTCAATCGTCAACTAGGAACTGATTGCAGAGCACAATTAGAGAGACTGCGGAGCTGTGAGCCAGGGCGGTTCTGCTTCCAGAGTTAGCTTTCCTCTAGATGACAGCAAGAAGCGCTGTAGGGAGTCTACGCGCGGTGATTCGAGGAAGTGAGACACATCATCAGGTTTCCAGGTGACATGCTACAAGTGTGGCCGGACAAGGTACATGAGGCCGCAGAGCCAAAGAGACCCCGTGGAGTGCCGATATTATGGCAAGATGGGTCACCATCAGTATTTCTGTTAGGTTTTCTCACTATCAGCTGGTGACTAGGGTTCTTCCATGACTCCTAGTTCAGGAGCAGCCCCACCGGTTTCTCACCAGTCGGGAAACTGGAGTTCTTCTGGCCGTTCGGGTGGAGGTGGAGGTCGAGGCCATGGTGGTCAGACACCAGTTCCTCAGCACCAGCAGGGAGGTTCATCTCTGAGTGGTCAGCCAGGGGCGCAGGGCCGTGGTACAGGCAAGTATTTTTCCGTGGAGCAGACTTATCTGGAGCAGGGTCCTGGCCCTTCTGCTGTCCAAGTTACGATTTTAGTATCCTCCGTTTTATCTTCATCCCTTTCTGATATTGGTGATACACATAGCTTTATCTCCGTTGCTTTCATGGAGAGCCTTGGGATCTGCATATTTTCTTCTGCCGACTCGTTGACACTAGACACCCCTTTGGGAATGAGGAAATCCAGCGTACGCTAGTGTAGAGAGTGCCCTCTCAAGGTTTCAGGGTATCACTTCTTATGGGATCTCAATGTACTAGAGATGACAGGCTTTGATGTCATCCTAGGCAAGGTCTAATTGATTCCCTTCCAGGCAGTCATTGACTGTTATCACCACAGAGTCAGTTTCATCTCACAAGAGGGTGAACCGTTTCTTCATAGAGGCGAATGGGACGTTCGGGCGAGTCGGGCGGGACTCGAGCATCTTGGGCTAGGAGGGGTGACAGTCCAGATTGCTAGCCTTTCTCTGGATGATCAGGGGACTCCACAGTTGGAATTTCCTCCAGTGGTGAATTGCATCAGGGATGTATTTCCAGAGGACTTTTCGGGTTTGCCTCTAGAGCGTGAGGTAGACTTCTCTATTGAGCTCGTGCCAGGAGCGGCACCGAAGTCCGTTCCTCGCTATAAGATGGCCACACCTGAGTTTCAGGAGCTCAAGAAGTAGTTGGAGGAGCTACAGGCTAAGGGTTTCATCCAACCTAGTACTTCTCTTTGGGGTTCACCTGTCCTGTTTGCGAAGAAGGCAGACGGTACCATTGACTTAGTGTGGATTATCGTAAGCTGAACCAGTTGACGGTCAAGAATAGATATCCTTTGACGAGGATCTATGACCTTTTTGATCAGCTTCAAGGAGCCCGGGGGCTCTGGAAGATTGACTTGAGGTCCGGTTATCATCAGTTGTGCGTTACACCATCAGATATACCTCTGACAACCTTCATGAGAAGGTATAGTCTATACGAGTATACAGTCATGCCGTTTGGTCTCACGAACACACCTGCAGTTTTCATGGCACTAATGAACCGATTAATCCATTATTACTTAGTCTCCTTCGTCGTGGTCTTCGTGGATGATATCCTGGTGTACTATCACACTCGACACGACCATGCCACACATCTTGATATCGTTCTTAGTACACTGAGAGAGCATCGAATTTATGCTAAACTCTCAAAGTTCCACTTCTGGTTGGATCAGATTCACTTCTTGGGTCACATCATCTCAGAGGAAGGAGTATCTGTGGACCCATAGAAAGCGAGAGCTGTAGTTTCCTGGGAGCATCCAATGAACATCTTTGATGTACAGAGCTTCCTAGGGCTGGCTGGATAGTACCGGCGCTTCATTCGAGACTTTTCTCATCTAGACGCACCTGTAACAGGTCTGACCAAGAAGGGGGAGAAGTTCTTATGGTCAGCTTCTTGTGGGTCAGCCTTTCAAGAGCTGAAAGGGAGGTTGACGTCAGCACCGATAATAGTCTTTCCAGATCCAGGAAAGAGCTATACAGTCTACTGTGATGCTTCAGGTATCGGACTAGAAGATGTGCTTATTCAGGGAGATGGAGTCGTTGCATACGGGTCTCAACAGTTGAGGCCACATGAGAGGAACTACCCTACACACGATCTGGAGTTGGTAGCTGTTGTTCATGCCTTGCACTGTTAGAGAAACTATCTTCTGGGAGACAATTTTGTGGTCTTCACTGACCAGAATAGTCTCAAGTATATATTCACTCAGCTTGATCTGAATCTGAGGCAGCGTAGGTGGGTCAAGTATCTTCAGTCTTTTGATTCCAAGATTGCTTATATGCCAGGTAAGGGAAACACTGTGGTAGATGCATTGAGCAAGAGAACTCAGGTTCAGGAGGCCAGAAGTGAGTGGCAGCTTATGGCTCTATTCTCTGAGATGCATCTGGAGGTGCACGATTGATGGGGACAGACTATTCTATCTTCTGTAGCTGTTACCACCACGCTACTTGATCGGGTATGGATGAGGCAACTATCAGACTCAGAAGGCTAAGTCCTGTGGGGGAGTGTGTCAGAAGAGGACCCTCTTCCAGGATAGACAGTGGGAGAGGATGAGATCTTGCATTTCCAGGGACGCGTATGGGTGCCAGCAGACATATGTGAGGAGCTGATGCGGGATTTACATTCCTCAGTTTGGGAAGTTCATCCTGGAATCACCAAGATGTATCAGGATCTTCATCGCCAGTACTGGTGGCCAGGTATGAAGAAGGATGTTTCTGGTATTGTCATGAGATATTCTACTTTTCAGCAGGTGAAAGAAGAGCATCAGCGACCATCGTGGCTTTTACAACAGTTACCTATTCCAGAGTGGAAGTGGAATGATGTTGTGATTGACTTCATGATCGGGTTGCCGAGATCGCCTCAGGGGAAACGATGCTATTTGGGTTGTCTTCAACAGGCTTACGAAAGATGCTCACTTATTTCCGATCAAGGAGACCTTCAGTGTCGATGATCTGGGATGACTTTACATCAGAGATATCGTTCGTCTTCATGGAGTTCCACGCTCTATTGTTTCAGACAGAGATGCACACTATACCTCTCAATTCTGGCAGGGACTTCAGAAGGCCTTGGGTACATAGGTACTTTTGAGTACAACATACCATCCCCAGACTGATGGCCAGTCTGAGCGCACGATCCAGGTGCTTGAGGATATGCTCCGAAATTGCATCCCTGACTTTGATGGATCTTGGGAGAAGCATATTCCTCTGGTGGAGTTCGCCTAGAACAACAGTTTCCAGGCGACCATTTAGATGGAACTATATGAGGCTTTGTACGGTAGGCCATGCCGATCACCCTTATGCTAGCTGGAGACAAGAGAAGTAGCTTTGCTGGGACCTCATATTGTTCAGGACACTTCAGAGAAGATTGAGCTGATTCGGAAGAGGATGGCTATAGCACAGTCTCGGCAGATGTATTATGCTGATCAGCAGAGATGACCTCTAGAGTTCGAGGTCGGTGATCGGGTATTCCTGTGTGTCGCACCAAGGTTGGGACACAAGAGGATTCAGAGATAGGGTAAGCTTTCATGGCGGTACGTCGGGCTGTTTGAGGTCTTGGAGAGAGTTTGGTCGGTCGCCTATCGGTTACAGCTACCTCAGCGGTATCAGTCCATGAACAACGTCTTCCACATCTCTCAGCTTCGATGTCACTTTTTAGACCCATCTCATGTTTTTCAGCCCGAGGAAGTGAAGCTTGAAGCAGATGCGTCGTTCGAGGAGCATCTTATCCAGATTTTCGATCATAGTACAAAGGTTCTCCGCAGGCGGTCTGTTCCTCTGTTACGGGTGCTATGGCAGCACGGACGAGTACAGGACGAGACCTGGGAGAGGGAGACTGATGTACGATCACAGTGGCCGGAGCTGTTCAGGGTTTCTTCTTCTCCGCCTCGTTAGGGAAATTCGGGGACGGATTTCATTAAGGGGAGAAGTTTGTAAGAACCAGGATCTTCTTTTCTGGTACGTTTTTCCTTTTTCTGGAGTTTTTGAGAAAAATGAATTTTCTAGAAATTTTTGAAGTACACGTCGTGTACTTTCTGAGTACATGCCGTTCACTCCCTTTTCCACTCGAATCCGTGTGCTGGCCATGTCCGGGCCACACACACGGTGTGTAAGGGTGAGGTGGAGGCCGGTTAATTAGGAGTATGGAAAACTTAATTACACGCCATGTACTCAAGAAGTACATGTCGTGTACTTTTTTTTTCATTAAACGGACCGGGGTCGCGCCTCATCGCGATATTTTCCTTCTTCTAGGTCTGGTTTGTCCGAGAGTGACCCGTATGACCGAATCTTTGACAAACTCCCACCTCGTCGTCCTTTCTCTGATTCGAGCATAGTTAGTTGCGTTGGAATCGCAGCGGTATGTTCTTACTTCTGCTTGAGTCTTGTTTCTTTATTCCTCCTCATTTCCAAGTTATCGCGGGATGAACATTTTGTGCGTTTTATCAGATCTTCGTCGTTCTAAGGGGAATCAGTCATCGAGATTCACCTATATCGATCACCTAGGATCATGGTAGGTGGTTTGTACCTTTCCATAGAAAGTTGATCAGTATTTTGTATAAATTCCACAAATTCCCTTGGGAGGGGAATTGTGAGTTTCTTGTTTTGCCCCTGCTGTTTGTCTGCTTTGCTTGATTGTCGTAGTAGAGGTTTATGCTTGTGAGTAGAGTAATTTATTTTGTGCTCAGGTTTCTTTTCCATGCTCATTGTGCTGTTTAGCATTGCTAGTTACCATGCCTAGTTGTAGGATAGTGGAACTGTTGTTTTATGTTTGCTGTTGAGCCTTAGAATGATAGCCAAGTAGTTCTGGAGGTTTTCTTGGACAATGTACGCACGCTGAGCATGTGTTACTATTCCACACAGGACTGTGAGAGCCTAGTGTAGTAGACTATAAGAAGAATCGACGTAAGGGCTTCTCTAGAGTGACTTTTAATAGGATGAATGACCACAAGGGGAATTGAAGATGAGTTCTTCCTCAGAGAGTCTGTAGTTCCTCGACGTGGGCCGCAGGGGGAATGAGATGTTGAGTGCTACCCCAGAGAGCCTTTAGTACGATATGAGACTATAGAGGGAATTGACGGTGAGTGCTTCCCCAGAGAGTCTACTTTTTAGCTGATCCAGAGGGGTGAGGCTGTGTGTGCATCCACGAGGGTTGCTAGTGCTCTGTAGGTTGAACCATAGGGGTTAGGCTGTGAGAGTTAACTAGAGGGTTACCTGTTTACTTTTGTTATTTGTTGTTTACTTGAGTATATTATATGTTAGAACTGTGGATTGTAGCTATTGTGTGCTTTCTTGTTTACTACTTCATGTTTATTTACTACCATGTATTTATTGACTGTTAGGCACAAATATTGGGGTGATTGCCTACTGGGATTGTATCTCACACACTATTTGGGCCATGATTTTGGGCCCAAGAAGACTATATTTCTGTAGGTATAGATAATGTCAAGCTCCCTTCTACTTCAGGTTCTTGATTGTACCGGAGCTGGAGAGCATGGGATAGATCTGTGGCTCACGATGCTGAGGAGTCTACTTTGTTTTTCTTTTGCACTTGGTTTTAGTTTTATTTCAACACGTTGTTGTGTTTGCTGCTTTCCAAAGATACTTGTACCTACTACATCATCATCGTTATTACTATATGTATTCATTTCTTCCGCTGTTGGTTTCAGTTGTTATGTATGTTGTTACTTCTTCCGATCTTGATTTTTGTCTTCCTTACCTTGTATACCTTACCAAATGATGGCATAGTTTCCCCACAGACTCACCAAGGCCCTCTCTGCTAGTCGTCAGCCTTTGGCATTTGGGGAAACACGCTTGAGGTCATGTGGCGCACCGGGTACGGGGCACCAGTGGAGGGGCTCCAGATTCGGGTCATTACAATAAGTGATTAAAAATAATTAAAATTCCCAAAATAGAACATCTTTTCTTATAAGCTCAAAATATTTTTTTTGACAATTTCTCATTAACTAAAACTATTTTTGGATTATAAATATTGAATTATGGTATAAAATATGTTAAAATGATAGCGTTATCAATTTTAAACATGATGATTTAATTTTTTTTGTTTGAATTGTATGTTTTCATAAGTAAATCCTATTACATGGGACAAAAAAGACTCATATTTTGGGAGTTGGTTTTTTTGTAATCTGTGGTGATCCTGGGGAGGGGTTGGACGAGGATTCTATTGTTTTTGGGTGTGTATGGAAAAAGAGGATGTCTTTTTACATTGTATGTTTCAAAAGATGTGTAATAACTACTATAGATTAACAATATAGTGTTATGTGAAAATGATTAATGGTTTTACAAATTCCACTCAATTCGTGGACGTCAGTTTACAGTCAGGGGGAACAAAGGTTAGAAACATTGGTTGGTTAGCCTAGTGATATATGCACCTTGTAATATGAATAAGGAGTGGAAAATTTAAAAGTGTAATCAATGCGTGGTTGGTGCCATTTAGTTTCTGTAAAAGTTCATGGTTTTGGATTTGTTTCTTCTTCAAGGAAGAAACTGTGTACTGGAATTTGGTTGCAAGGTCAGTTTAGAAAGGATGGATCATTCTAGTGTTTGAACCATCTATTTAATGATAATTAATGGGGCCATAATGCTGGTTTGGGGAAAAAAGACATGGTAGAACAAGTCATGGATTAATTATTTCATTGTTGAAGTTACACCTTGGGTGGTTTGGGAGACATAGTTGGGTTTGGTTTTATGAATTTTAGGCATTCAAGTAAGACCCTAAGAAATCCTTGAGTATAATGAGGTTGAAAAATCAGGTGGCTTGGTCAATTATGTTAGAGGTAATTTGGGACAAACTTAGGTGATGTATGACTCAAGTGATCTAGTGTCGAGATCATCATGTGTTCACTGGAATACATGATACCTCGAGGGATTTGTTATGGTACATGTATAGGACCATGCTGGGAAGACATCGTGTTGTTTAGGATAGGCGAACCAATTTTTCAAAAAAATTGTGTATCCATATCTATAAAACCATAGATGGATTTCTGGTTGTGTGACAAACTATTGGAATAATATGGAGAATTATATCATTTTGTTTCTATTTTTAATCACTGAGGTCATTCGATAAGAACATGATGGGGTTTGAAGTGGTAGTGCCACATGAAATGTTAGTTCACATCTTCTTATCATAATGTCATGAAATGGTGGTGAGATTTGTTGGAAATTATTATTGAGTTGAGATGGTTGATTTTTAATGAGATAATGGCATAATGGTATTGTAAAAACAATTTATGGGTCATGGTTCCTACATAGGGGAGGTGAATTATATGATTGATTGTGCCTAGTTGTGTTTTTCAACAACATATTGGGGTACTTTTTTCTAGTAATGGTTGTGCATAATATCTTAATGTCATCTTAGGTTTTCTATTAGAGATTATATTTTATTCCATGGTAAAAAATTATTTTTTGGTTTGATATGGGGCCTCATTGAGGGTCCACTCATGGATCGGTATATATGTAGCTATATGGTGGAGAATATAATATCGAATGGTTATGGGTGAGGTCATTAGGATGGATCAAATAACAAGGTATTAAATGTGTGCAATTCTTAGAATCTAAGAATTATTAGATGTCGATGTTTGTTATATTTTTCTGGTAGAATATGGATAGCCATTTCTAAGAGTTGGGGCGCAGTTTGAGATAGATGTTTGAGCTATGGTGGTAGAATTTAATGACAAAATGATTATAATAACACTCCTAAGGTGGTGATTAGTACATCAGTCATGAATGTATTGAGTAGGCCATGGGGTAAATGTGATGGATTTAGGGATCCATAGATAATATTTTAAGGGACATGTTTAGGATCAATAGGGATGGTCGGGTGTACCATTAATGTGAAGGTAGATTGAACCAAGCAATAGTTTTTGGATTATGCTCGTTTTAGAGGTGATCTAAGTGTCTTCCTCGGTGACATGTTGGTGGGTGTTTTAGGGATGAAAACATTTTACGGAGTAAAAATTTATATGGATTTGATGCTTCATTAGAGCTTGTAAATGGTCTCTAGAAGAATTGTGAATTTTTTGGAGGTATGAATTATGTGATAAGGGATCATGACTGGATATATGGGATACATGTCAATAATGGATGTTGCTCTCCAAAAGTGTGATTCAGATGGAATGGACCGACTCAGTTGGGTAAAAGGAAGAAGATGTGTTTGGATTTTGACACCCCGCCAATTAATTTTGGAGTGATAAGTGTTTCATGGAAATGGTAATTCATTTTAAGGGGGAACCAAGGGAACTAAGGTTGAGATATGGGTGGAAAAAGTTTAACCAATCAAGGTAGATTCAATGGAAATTATGAATGAAAACGTTGGCTGATGTTTTTTGTGGATTTTTGGTGTAGTGAGTTAGGAAACATGTTGGGTAAGTTGTGTAGGTTGGGTTGAGGTCTTATTAGTCTATTTTAATACTAAAGGTTATTAAAATCATAAAATAAAAGTGGTGAGATGGGTTATATGGGGAGGATAACCACATTTGATTGTATTCGATTAATGATGTGACCTGTGTCTCTAGTCATATGGACTCAGATAGGAGCTATCTTTGTATTTTAGTTTTGGTAATGGATGTTGGCTCAAGTATGACATGTTGATTTTGTCAGGATAAAGTTTATGAATGGGTGTTATTTAGATGTTCAAATATAGAGTGAGGCAATTGTTTGTTTGGTTATGGAAAAATTTTGTTCATGAAATGTGAAAGGAAATTTTATGATCCTTCGATAGAATAAATATCTTGAAATTGTTTGAGTTTTAGAAAATATGTGAGATGGAGCCAAAATATATGTTACATGAGATGTGGATAGAATTATATTGAAGGTACTCACATTGTCTCTCCTTAGGGTTGCAAAGTTATTTTACATTGTTATCTTTTGTGGTCGATCAGTATCATTACCATAACTATTAACTTGTATTTTATGTTGATATGCGGATTTGTGGTAGATTCATCCATAAATAGCATCAAGTTGTTACTTTAGATCATGAGTGGGAAAATATTTTATTTACATGGGATTATTTTCTTTGTGTGAGTGTTGTTATAGAATAATTGAATTTAGGAAGGAATGTGAAAAATTAAATTTGATTGGTTTCCCTATGGACCCATCATTGGCCTTGGAGGATTTTTTCTTCAAGGGATGTACAGTTTGGGGATGATCCAATATATGGTTGGGAGGTTGTATGATCCTGACCATTCAATGTGGGACGTCCTTAATAAAAGATGGGTTAGACACATGGCTTTTTCTGTTGAAGTTATTTGTGGGTGTATGAGGTTTTTCAGTGGTTTCATAGTGTCTCAGGACATGAAATGATATGGAAAAGATTTTATAAAGTGTGTATGTCTTGGTTGTCACATAGTTAGTATAATCCTTTAACCTAGCCATAAAAAATGTTATTTGAAACCCCATTTCAAATTGAGGATGTGACATGGTCACTAAATGGTTTTCAAGTAAGTGTGGATTCTTATAGGAAAGCATGCATCTTGGCCCTTAGATTATAGAATGTAGAGACCCAAAGCTTGATGTACATGGACATTAAATTACTTTTTCGGAATACTTAATACATAACAAAAACAAACACCAAAGGACTCTAATAGATTAGTGTCTTTGGAAACTCGGAACGTAATCTTCTAATCACAGTGAAAGATTATCAAAATCTCCCATAAAGATCTTCCCCTTTTTTCTTACCTAAAACCGTTATTTATATCCTGGGGAAAAGAAAACATATAAAGGGTGAGCTCAAATGATCATTAAGGGTAAGCATGGAGAAAATAAAACAAACTATATACATTTGAATTTTAAAACATGAACATAAAGTTCAAATATCAAAATCTTGAGTTGTGAAATAAATATTGGTAATACGTAAGGCATAGATCATAAAAGGAACATAAATCATGATAAAATTACATGGAAAAACATGTAATTGTGGAAACCATTATTTACATGTTATGATTTCCATAGTAGCCAAGTCATTGCTTCCAAGACCATCTTAGTGGACAAAGTCCCTTTCTGAATCGAGTTCACTCCTCATTTCAGTTCTGTAACACTGAACCAAATTAACTTACCATTCCAGCCATATCTATCTCATGAGATATAAATATTTAATCAATTCATTGGAGGGAGATATAGGTCCCACCCATCTCATATTGAAATCATTCTTACGTGTGCCACAAAACAATCATAATTCATTCATCATAACCCAAAGAATAAATTGGGTTTCATAAACATCAGTCCATCATAACACAGTACATATAAAACAAATGGATATAATTTCATCATAAGAAAATTGAAACCATATAAATCATAGAGAACTTATACTTGAAGCATACACATATGAAATAATGTCATATTATATGGAAAATGGTTTTGATAAAACACTTGAAATGAATTCTTTATAAAAATACCCTTTCTTCTTCAAAATCATTTTCTTTTCACAAAATGTCATTAAATTTTATAAAAAAATTATTTTTTTGAAAATAGTCATGAAATATTGTAGAGTAAGCTTCATGAAAATAAGGTGTTATGAAAACTGTAAAAATATGTTCATTCCGTATAAGTTAAAAAAACATTCTCCTCGTACTTTTTCCAGAAAAGTCAAAAAGTTCATCGTACGGTAAACAAAAGAAAGATTCCTTCCATACACAAAGTAAAAGTAAAAGAGGGGTAAAAATGACTTTAAACATACATGGAATAATATTAAACACTTTATGAAAACATTTTTGTGGACATGGATGAAAAATATAACCCCAGTAAATACTTACGAATAAGAAATCTCAGATAAAAATGAGATTGCAAAATTATCACTTACCTTACGTCTGATATGATTCGTATATATCTAAAACTCCTGTATTATGATTTAAATAATGTCATTGACTTATTACAGAATCATATTCATTGTTATAATATCATATATGGTTCACTTATGACTTTATATTACCCGTTCATTTGTAAATTCCATGTTAAAGCAGCAGTTTGGGTAAAATCATTTCATTTATCGTACATGTTTCGACTTGTTTTTCTTGACATTATTACTTATAAACTGATTTAAATAATTCCATAATGTAAAAAATTATTTATATATAATATATATTCATCATATAAATATATATATGATAGATCGATAAATGGATTGAAATACACCGTTCATGGAGACGGTAGGCTGTACGTACGCATGAACGCTATTTTCTTTTCCTTATTGAATTGAATGTAATTAAGTAGATGACATAAATATATATATAAATAAATTCAGTATCATTATTATGTCATATATTTCATTATTATTCATTATATATAATTTATAATCATTCATGAATGGTTAATGTGGAGAATGAATCTCATCGCATCGTGGAGACGGTAGTCCGTACGCACGCACGAGTGATGATATCATTCCCATGATCGTGGAATTGTATTGAAGTGTATGTATAATATTTCAGAATCAATATAACTTTATAATAATCATATATATTATTTTATTTACACAATTATACCAATCCAAGTAAGGTCGTGGTCGAAAACAGATTACACCACGACATGGAGACGGTATTCCGTATGTATGCACGTGCGATGATTTCGTTTTACGTAGGATGGATAGAACGTGAAATAAGGTTGTTTAATATTTATAATATCATATCAGTATATATATAATACTGATGTTATTACTTTATAATGAGACTACTAAAGAAGAAGATGTAGAAGAAGAAAGGAACTTGAGAAAATTGGAAGAAGAGATTACCTCTTCTTTAACGCACCTCCTATAAGCTTCCACTTAAGGAAGTGGAGTTGGTCTTTTCAGAATACCAGAACCTCAAGAATGTTTATAGGGAAGTGGAGAAGAGAAAAGTTCAGGGTTTTTCTGAGATTCAAGGCTCAAAAGGGTGTGAAGAGAAGAGGGAAGGGGTTCCCTTTTATAAGGGAGGAGAGGGCACCTTTGGAAAAACATAAAATATTATTTTATAATAAAGTCATATTCGGTTTATAATAGCTCCAAATTTATTTATTTAGAATCTAAGGTGGTTATGGGTCAAAATAATCTCAACCAATAGATTTTATATAGGTTTGGGTTATTATAATAACCTTATCTTTTAGTTTTAACTCTTAGTTAATTAGATTGACATTTACCATGTCACTTTGTATTTTTATATTATATAGTTAATAAACATACCATATACATCCAAGATACCCCCAAGTGGTCCCTTAATAATACAAATATCATGATATAAGTATCTTGTCCGAACCTTATATTTTTATGAATTTAATAATAATTAATAATATAATATTTGTTTTAAAAACTATTTTATGTCAATTTTGACACTATTTGGTAATGGATTTTTGTGAAAATCACAAAAGCATGATTAGTTCAAAAAAAGTTAATTAATTCAATAATAACATGTCATAGTAACCTATAAAATTTGTGGAATTAATAAAAAGTCTCAAATTACATTTATTTGGGTATTTATAACATCAATTATTTTAATATTTCATTATTTAGGTAATTACTACATCACCATTGTGTAATAAATAACATAACATATATAATGTCTAAAAATTATAAATAAAATAAAATTAGGTATGAAATAGTTTTATCTTTATAATGAATATTTATAGTCGAATTTATCTTATGTATAACCCTATATTAAAAATGATTTAGTTATTAAACTTTGATTTTAACTATTTTAACCCTTCTTTAAATAAATTAATAATAAATGTCCTAATCTAATCCAAGTGGACCTAAATGGTCATATTTTATTACTAAGGTTGTTTTTGGTCGAATTACACATATCCAAGAGAATTAGGACATGAGTTAGGGTAATAATAATATCATTTTTACCATTAATTACCCTATTTACTTTTAACCGTGGTAAATAAAAGTAAAATGTTACTATTCACAAAAAATTATTTTCATCTCATTGAACCACATTTTAGTCTCAGATATTAACCATATTTCTTGGATTTTTGAAATTCCACTCATAGAAGAGGTAAAAATATGTTTTATGTGAATTTCTAAATTCTCCTAGGAGGTGTGTAAAAGACGGTGAAAAGTTCAATAAAATTTTTATATATCTAAAATTATTATAAAATGACTCCAATTAATTACATTGAACTTATATAGGTATTATGTATCAATTTTTTCATAAAATAAATTTAAATAAAATAAATAATTATTTAAATAAAAAGTCGGTTTTTAAATAGTAACCCAGTGTTTTCATTATTCATCAAAAATTGAAAGTTTTCAGAAAAATACCAAAAATTCACCCAAGGATAATTTATATATTCCAAATCCAAAAATGAAGTCCATTTTTAATGATAAAATTTATAAAATTTCAAAAAGATTGTATTACTATTCATAACGGCTAGTTTATATAACATATCGTTGTTTAGTGAAACTCAGTATTGCATACAACACACACTATCGCGGATGGTCACGATTACATGAAATGCAAGCCAAGTCAGGGATGCATGTAGTGCAAGCTCCTTTTGGTGTAGTGTACAACACAAGACATCAATGAAATTAAAAAGAATATTTTTCATAAAATCTAAGGGGGTTACATTCTACCCCCCTTAAAATGAATTTCTCCCTCGAAAATCATCGGGGTTATAAATGGTTTACTACTTTAAAGTTTCTTTAACAGAAACCCATATCGTAAAAAGGAATACCAATACTTGACTTTAAAAATGAATGAATGAAATGTAATGGTTACACAAATGAACTAATCACTGGGTTTCCACATAGTAGAACATAGGAGAAAATATGGATATGGAAGAGAAATGTAACCATCAACTTCTGATGAAGAGTGGTAGAGGACATGTCTATGAAAAAGACAACAATCACAAAGCCATAAATTTGTGATAATCTAAGGTACCATCTGATTCATCAGATATAAGAGCACTAGGACACCATTTTTGGTTTTCAATATCATTTCCCTAAAGTTGAAAATTTTGAATTAGAAGAAAAACTTACTTTATTTTGGAACAATATCACTATTGTTTTTTCCTTGAAAAATTTCCAAATCATCTCTTAAAGAAATGAAGTTGAATTTGTAATTCTTGAAGTGTTAGCAGATCATGTTATAGAATGATGGGTCATTCCATCTATCTCAAACAATATGTTACAAAAAGTTATTAAAAATACATAAGTCCATATATGGTGATATAAATCATATATGATTTCAAAAATGGACTTATACTTCATCTATCATACCGCATAATAAAATAAAACTTGTTTCTTCTGACCAGGGACTTCCTGTAGGCCAGTGGTATGCGATAAAGGCCTGTCGCACTTCGGTTGTGGGTTCGATTCCCACATCCTTGTCCGACGTGACGGGTTGTCTCCCATCCTGTAGGTTTTTCTTTTTCTAAGACTACATTATTATAATATTCCCTTAATAGTATCAAAAAAGTTATAGACATAATCAATACTAACTTATGTCCAAAATAATCCATTCAAATCTTTAGGCTTATCCAAAATACTTCTATCCAATCTTATAGTATAATGAAAACGATTACTAGAAATTTCATCTTCCAAGAATGTGAATACCATCATTTATCCCTCATATATCAAAAGATATATCTTGTTGATCACATTCCAAACATGTGAATACCTTAATATTGTATTCTATTGAAAAATGAATACCCATTGAATATTAGTGAAAACATGAATGTTGTCAAAAGTTAACTCTTTCCACATACCAAAATCCAAAAATTCTATATACTCAAACCATGATGTAACTTTTTCCTTATATCAGTCATGATCTCATGAATACTGTCAAACATTTCATTTTCTCCTTATCCCTTCATTATGCACATATCATCTTCTTTCAAAAAATATCTCAATCACTTTCCATGGTTATCGGTACCATAAAATTATTGAAAACCACAATAGACCAATACATAAATATTCCAATATTCCACGATACTATATACAACATTATTTTTGAATCCCATTACATTAACACTTAATCATTCCACCACATCGTTCTCATATTCAACATCGCCAATAGTGATCTCATGTGACTTCACTTTGTCCTTTTTCTTTAAGTGGTTTCTCATGTTGATCATCATTAACCCTTGGATTTGGCCATTGATTAGCATAATGCCCCATTTCATTGCACTTTAATAATTGAAGTGTTGGTGGTGCGTTCTCTAAAGTATTTTCTTTATTTACATCATTAGCAACCCTTTTTCTATTACTTTGACACACACCTGCTCGATGACCTTCTTTTCCACACTTAATACATTTTATAGTACCTTTAAGACAATTTCCACCATGCTTCTTTCCACACTTTGATCATAAAGAAACATTCATATTATTTTCACCATTGTTCTGATATTTTTCCTTGAACTCCATTTTTCATTTCTTGTTCAAACCATGAGATGGATATGTAACACCAACATCCATTTCTACCTTGATAGAACAATGCACAATTTCTTCATAGCTACTGAAGTATCTTATAGCTAATGCCATTTGAAGACTTGGTTTTAAGCCACTGAAGAATCGATCAACTTTACATTCAGATTGGACGATAAAGCCAGATGCATACCTTGCAAGCCTTGTAAAATTTGATTCGTATATACCAACAGATTCATCATCCTTTTGCTTAACCTCAAAGAACTCCTCTTCCATATTTGTTCGAAGAATATGAAAGAAGTACTTATTGAATAACATGTTCCTGAACTCATCCCATTCCATGGATTCAATTTCATCTTAGGGTCTTGTATTATTAATTAGAGTCCACCACTGGTCTTCTTCACCTTCTAAACGGTAAAAAACTAGAATGAATTTATCATGTTCCGAACAATGAAGTATGGAAAATATCTTTCCAATGGTACTGATCCATTGTTCAGCAACAAGTGGATCAGAAGAACCATTGAAAGAAGGTGGACATTTCCTCATGAAAGACTCAATAGAATATTGGTCCCTTCTCTGCTCATTCAGATGTCCAGAATGATTCATATCTTGCATAAGTATAGCAATAATATTTTTCACTCCATCTCCCATTACATGGGTTTGTTCAGGAGGACAATCATTGCATTGTCCATTACATTGACCAATATGGTTCCTTCGGGTTCCAGCCATCGTCTAAAACCCAAAAAAGAATAGTGTTAAAGGAAAAAATCATGCTAGGGAAAAAAACATAATAAAGGGGGAGTACCTTCGATATATAACATCTTTGGTTTAATTCTAATATCATTACCGTAATTCTAGGACTATAACCTATACTTATACTTAACCTTAGGTACATCCCTAGACATACCTTAGAAATATCTCTAGGGATCTCACTAATGTTTTCACATCCTAGTTTCTAAAGGTTAACTAAACCTTTCCTCAGATATCAACTATAGAGACCCAAAGCTTGACCTACATGAACATTACATTACTTTTTCGGAATACTTAATACATAACAAAAAGAAAATCCAAAGGACCATAATAGTTTAGTGTCTTTGGAAACTCGGAACGTAATCTTCTAATCACGGTGAAAGATCTTCAAAATCACCCATAAAGATCTTACCATTTTTTTCTTACCTTAAACTTTTCTTTATATCCTGGGTAAAAGAAAACATATAAATGGTGATATAAAATGCTCAGTAAGGGTAATCTTGTAGAAAATAAAACAAACTATATACATTTGAACTTCTAAACATGAATATAAAGTTTAAATATCAAAATATTGAGTTGTGAATTAAATCTTGGTAGTACGTAAGGCATAGATCATAAAGGAACATCAATCATGATAAAATAACATGGGAATAAAACATGTAATTATGGAAACCATTAAGCACATGTTATGATTTCCATAGTAGCCATGGCATTGCTGCCAAGACCATCTTAGTGGACAAATTCCTTTTCTGAATCGAGTTCACTCCTTATTTCAGTCCTGTAACACTGAACCAGATTAACTTACCGTTCCAGCCATGTCTTTCTCAAGAGATATAAATAATTAACCAATGAATTTTCGGGAGATATAGTTCCCACCCATCTCATATTGAAATAATTCTTACGTGTTCCACAAAACAATCATAAATCATTCATCATAACCTAAAGAATAAATTGGGTTTCATAAACATTATTCCATCATAACATAATCCATATAAAACAAATGGATATCATTTCATCATAAGAAATGTGAAACAATATAAATAATACAAAACTTATACTTGAAACATACACATATGAAATAATGTCATCTTATATGGAAAATGGTTTTGATAAAACAGTTGAAATGAATTCTTGAGGAAAATATCCTTTCTTCTTCAAAATAAAATTATTTTCAAAAAATGTCATGAAATTTTTAAAGAAAAGGATTTTGTTGAAAATAGTCATGAAATATTGTAGAGTAAGCTTCATGAAAATAATGCATTATGAAAACCATAAATATCCGTTCATTCCGTATAAGTTATAAAAACATTCTCCTCGTACTTTTTCCAGAAAAGACAAAAAGTTCATTATAAGGTAAACAAAATAAAGATTCCTTCCATAACACAAAGTAAAAGTCAAAGAGGGATAAAAATGACTTTAAACATACTTGGAAGAATATTAAACACTTTATGAAAACATTTTTATGGACATGGATGAAAAATATAACCCCAGTAAATACTTATGAATAAGAAATCTCAGATAAAAATGAGATTGCAAAATTATCCCTTACCTTACGTATGATATGATTTGTATGTATCCAAACTTCCTGTATAATGCTTTAAATAATTTCATTGACTTATTTAAGAATCTGATTCATTGTTATGATATCATATATGGTTCACTTATGACTTTAAATTACCTGTTCTTTTGTAAATTCCATGTTAAAGCAGCATTTTGGGTAAAATCGTTTCATTTATCGTACGTGTTTCGACCTTGATATTTTTACATATATACTGATTTACATAATTCCAGAATGTAAAAAATGATTTATATATAATATATATTCAGAATATAAATATATATATGATATATCGATAAATGGAATGAAATACACCGTTCATAGAGACGGTAGGCCGTACGTACGCATGAACGCTGTTTTCGTTTCCTTATTGAATTGAATGGAATTAAGTAGATGAAATACATATATATATACATAAATACAGTATCATTATTATGTAATATATTTATTTATTATTCATTATATATACTTTATAATCATTCATGAATGGTTAACATGGAGAATGATTCTCATCGCGTCGTGGAGACGGTAGTCTGTACGTACGCACAGGAGATGATATCATTCCCAATATCGATGAATTGTATTGAAGTGTATGTATAATATTTTAGAATCAATATCACTTTAAAATAATAATATATTGTTTTTTATTTACACCATTATACCCATCCAAGTAAGGTGGTCGTCGAAAACAGATTACACCACGACGTGGAGACGGTATTCTGTACGTACGCACGCGCGATGATTTTGTTTTTCGTAGGATAGATAGAAGGTGAAATAAGGTTGTTTCATATTTATAATAACATATTAGTATATAATTAATACTTATGTTATTACTTTAAAATGATAAAAATAAATAAGAAGAAGTAGAAGAAGAAAGGAACTTGAGAAAATCGGAAGAAGAGATTACCTCTTCTTCGACACACCTCATTTAAACTTCCTCTTAAAGAAGTAGAGTTGGTCTTTTGAGAAGACCAGTACCTCCAGAATGTTTATAGGGAAGTGGAAAAGATAAATGGGAAGGGGTAGGCTAAGGTTCATGTCTCAAAAGGGTGTGAAGAGAAGAGAGAAGGGGTGCCCTTTTATAAGGGCGGAGAGGGGCACCTTTGGAAGAACTTAAAATATTATTTTATAATAAAGTCATATTCGTTTATTAATTCCTATGAATTGATTTATATCAAAGCTAAGGTGGGGATGAGTCAAAATACTCTCAATGAATAGATTTTAGATAGGTTTGGGTCATTATATTAACCTTATCTTTTAGTTTTAACTCTTAGTTAATTAGATTGACATTTACCATGTCACTTTGTATTTTTATATTATATAGTTAATAAACTTACCATATACATCCAAGAGAACCCAAGTGGTCCATTAATAATAAAACTATCATGATATAAGTCTCTTGGCCGAAACTTATATTTTTAGGAATATAATAACAATTAATAATATAATATTTTTTCTAAAAACTATTTTATGTTAATTTTGACACTATTTGGTAATAGATTTTTTTGAAAATCATAACAACATGATTAATTCGAAAAAAGTTAATTAATTCAATACTAAAATGTCATATTCATCTATAAAATTTTTGGAATTCATAAAAAGTCTCAAATTACATTTATTTGGGTATTTATGACATCAATTATTTTAATATTTCATTATTTAGGTAATTAATGCATCACCATTGTGTCGTAGATAACATAAATTATTTTATGTCTAAAAATTATAAAAAAAATACAATTAGGTATGAAATATTTTTATATTTCTAATTAATATTTATAGTAGAATTTATATTATGTATTACCCTATATTAAAAATGATTTATCTATTAAACATGGATTTTAACTATTTTAACCCTTCTTTAAATAAATTAATAATAAATGTCCTAATCTAATCCAAGTGGACCTAAATGGTCATATTTTATTCCTAAGGTTGTTTTTGGTCGAATTACACTTATTGAATATAATTAGGACATATTTTAGGGTAATAACAATATCAATTTTACCTTTAATTACCCTATTTACTTTTAAACGTGGTAAATAAAAGTAAAATGTTACTATTCACCAAAAATTATTTTCATTTCATTGAACAAAATTTTAGTCCTTGATGTTAACCGTGTCGCTCGGATTTTTGAAATTCCACTCACAGAAGCAGTAAAATTAAGTTTTATGTGAATTTCCAAATTCTCCTAGGAGGTGGGTAAAAGATGGTGAAAAGTTAAATAAAATGTTTATATATCTAAAATTATTATAAAATGACTCCAATTAATTACAGTGAACTTATAAAGGTATTATGCATCAATTCTAACCTAAAATAAATATAAATAAAATAAATAATTATTTATATAAAAAGTCGGGTTTTAAATAGTAATCCAGGGTTTTCACTATTCATCAAAAATTGAAAGTTTTCAGAAAAATACCAAAAATTCACCCTAGGATAATTTCGATATTCCAAATCCAAAAATGAAGTCCATTTTGAAAGATAAAATTTATAAAATTTCAAAAAGTGGGTTTTACTATTCATATCGGCTAGTTTATATAACAAATTGTTGTTTAGTGAAACTCAGTATTACGTATAACACACGCTATCGTGGAAGGTCATGATTGCATGTAATGCATGAAATTTAAGGGATGCATGTAGTGAAAGATCCTTTTGGTGTAGCATACAACACAAGACATCAATGAAATTAAAAAGAATATTTTTCTTAAAATCTCAGGGTGTTACATGGATAGATATGCATTGTTGGTTCATGGTTTAGAGAATACTATAACATAATATTGAATCCAATAAAATGTGAAAAATTTCAATTGTACCTCTCTGGATTAAAGGTTTATAACCTAAATTTGTTCTCTTTATCTTCTCCAGTGGATTGGTTGATGAACCAAAACCGTCTATAATTTTAAATGGATTATAATCACTCTATTCATGGTTGTATGGTGAGTGTTTGGGTGAAAATTGGAGATCTGTGTGAGTATGAACCTCCTTTCTTTCCTTTTCAGTATTAGGGTGAGTAAAATATCTCCAAATTATTCGATTCCCTAAAAATAAAATTTTCAAGTGGATGCAAGTTATTGGATTTTAAAGTAGTTTGATTATAAATCATAGGCTATAGCCGACTATGTGGTTGTCTCTGGAATTTATGTAGATGGTATTAAATTTTTCCCATAGTTATGATGTGTTATATGTCTATTTAGTTGTGATAATTCATAACATTGTTACATTTTGATATATTGGGTCCAGAAAAGTAATTTTTTTTCCTTATATCAAGGTGTGAGACCCTTCCAAAACACCACTAGGTTCATTGATGATATGAGACTGAGCATAGGGTACCCATGGGTTATTCCTAACACATGAAAATGATGAAATCAATCAAAGAACATTTAGATAAGGGATATGTGAGAGATAATGGGATGTATGTTATGATCGAGTATGTGGTAGTGGTCAAATGGTAAATTTAATTGATTCTATTTTGGATTTTTTGAAAATTCCATTGGGTATATTGAAATTGTTTTTATTATAAATTTCTTCTACATGGTTATGGTTTTTAAATGAATAGTGTGATGTTCTGAAAGTAGAAGTTTTTTTAAAAGGATGCATTGAATCATGGTAATTTCAAAAATGGTTTTCATTATAGTTCTTAAATGGGGATTTGAAATGCGTACATGATTTCCCTTTTTCTATATTTCAATAATGGTTATTTGAATGGGTTAGAATTGAAATGAATTCATTCTTTAACAGTTTATCTTTAAAAGTTTTAGACCAATATTTTAAAGGTGTGTCCTAATGATTATTTTAAATGTGTATTCTAATTTTTTATGAAAAAAATTTAGTTTTAATGGTACATTGGAATAATCGAAATAAAATGATTGTATGGTTTGTGAAATAAAACTAAGGGGGTGTTTGGTGTAATGATATATTTTTTAATAGTTCATTATATAGTATTGGGATATGTTAAATGAGTTTTATATCTATGTGATAAACATGTTTAATTGTTATGGTTTGGATTTTCTAAATGTTTTATGGTTAATGAAGAATGTCCACATGGAGTATTGGTATGTGGGATATTGACATGAGGTTTTATGCCCAAGGGTCTTTTTGGGATGAGGCTCTAAATCCCACCCCTATAATGAAAAGGTTCTAGATTTAGTATAATGTTATATTACCATAACTACTACATTTGATGAAACTACCTTGACTAAAGGTCTGGGGTGAATGATATGTATTTAATTCTAGGATGTAGGATAAAGTAACTATGCTTCCCAATATGTGTAAATCATGTGGTTAGGATGTCAGACAAAGGCTCTATTATTCCCAAACAAATGAACATGTCTTGATTATTGGACTATATTTCCAGAGTATGTTGACAAATTATGATTAGTGAACACCCTTTTGAAATAATGTACGTAACACATTTTCTTATTGTCTAGGATTTTGGTGTGACCAAAGTTAGATTTTATGGTTGGTCGACACTACAGAACTAAATGTTATTTTTTTGATAATTTCTAAACTACAACAAAAATAAATATATATGTTTATTTTTTTGAATGATTTATTTATTACACTAGGATTATGTACACATATTTTTGTTAAGAAAATATATTTTTTCAGTCACTATTAGTTTTAGCCAGTTGAGTTGTACTCACGCCCTTCTATGGCCTCTATCGAAGATGGGTACCTTAGGATATGTTTTTTGTTTTAATTTACATATTCAGAAAATAGACCTGATGTTTGGATAATGCATGAGATATTTGGTAGGAGTATGGGATGATTGGCCTAGGTCGGGACTCATTTCATCATTTTGGATATTTTTTTAGTTTTTGTTTTTTGATTTTATTTTCATAAAATACAGACAAGTTGTTTATTCAACATATTGTTATAGATTTTTTATTTTGTTACTTGTCAAAACATGTTGCATGTTTTTAATTTTTTGATCATAATTATTTTATATATGTTAACATTATTTTATGATGTGGATTCAACATAACAAGTAGTTATAGTATCCTGATGTTTTCCAATAGATTTGAGACTCTAGTTGATCGTTGCTGGTGTACGGGGATGCGTGCCTGTGACTGTGTAATGAACTGACATGGTGAACCATATATAGTGGCTACTGGGTTTGGAATGTTAAATGTAACATATTAGAAAAATTACCTTAATGATTTTTTTTGAATCCAAAATATTTCATTCCTTATGTATCTCTTACCACCACATCATGATTTAAATAATTAAATTCATCAACATTTCAATATAAAAATAATTAATACTTTTTCCTAGATTCATTTACGAATGGAAAGGAAATGAGTACAATCTAATTCTATTTGAAACAAACATAATCCATCCAAATAATAAATAAGGATGTTATCATTACCTCATATCACCATTTTATCATAAAGAACACCACGGGTAGAATTTTTGAAGAATAAAAATACAACTAAAAATATGCTGATACATTCATGGAAAAAATACCATATCCACATTGAAAACCATGTTTAAAAAAATAAAAAAATATAGTTCTAGTACATGAATTTGAAAAAAATCATAAAATATGGAAAATTATCCTTCCTTAAAAATAATTGTCAAAAAGTCAGTAAATGCAATCAATCTATAAATGTTAAAAATAATCACTCTTTTAAAACTATGTAAATAGAGTTAAAAGTAACCCATGTTGAAAAAAAAAATTAGTTTCTATATAAAACCATTTAAAAAAAGTTAAAATATCTTATGAAATCTCTATATTTAAAATAATATTTTTTTATATAAATTTTATAATTTGTTTTGGGAAAACATGTATAATTATGATATTGATTTGGGATCCATAAGATTATTCAAGATCAGTATCTCTTACAAAAATAATAATTGACGTATATTAAAAAAATAATTGATGGAACGGTAACTATAAATTCCAAATACATATCAAACCATAGGTTAATAAAATTTATTTTTTTGATTAAAATAAGAATATATGATTTCTAAAAATGAACCATGAATATAAAAAACATAAAAAGGAAAGATGATTTTAACATAAAGATATTAGAGATACTGTAAATTTATAATAACAAATCATTAGAAGAGATTGATTGATATGGGTTTGTAAATCAAAACAATTTATTAATTTTAATATTTCTAAATTTATTCTTGAGGAATTAATTGCATCATAAAATAAAATCAGATGGAATGATATGAATCATGTCTCTTGAAAATGAAGTTGAGAAAAAAAAAACTGAGGAACATATCAATTTTTTGATGTGATTTCTAATCTAGGAATGTTTTTCTGTGAACATGTGTAATTATACATAAAAAAAAGTGTAAATATCAACTAAACATTTTTATAGTAAAATGATTCATAATAATGGGATTAAAATTTCATCGAAGTAAAATATTATCATAATTATTGGAAATTTAATAAAGAAACCCCTAACTAATTGGTAAAATTCTAGTTGAATTCCTTTGAATGACATAATTTTATTTTTTATATAAAATACCATAAAATATGAAGAATAAATTATTTGAAATTAAGAATGAGACACATATATTTCATTAAAAATAAATAATGTGAATTAAAATAAAATAGGCTTCAATGAATAGAAGTTGAGATCAAATCTCATGCATCAAGCACATATATTCAATGTATTTCCACTAAAAAATTTAATGAAATTTAACTACCTAATAAATTATTTCTATCGGGTGTTTTGAGAATGTTCGAATCATAATTTTAAATTTGTTACAGTATATTGAATACTATCAAATGTTTCACTATTCCATCCCTAACATAATACATGTTATGAAATAATTATAATATTTATATAGTAATTATAATATTAAAACCATTTATGTATTATAGATATGAAAAATGAATTCTATAATTATCAAGTAGACGATAGCTAATATATACACAAGAATAACATTTACATTTTTCTTAAAATAGTATAGAATGAAGGTGTGAATTATTTTATAATTATTATTATATCATAAGTATATTATTATATTTTAAAATACACTCATATAAACCATCCATGTGAGGTAGTGATGTAAACTAAATCACACATCTTTTTAGTGGTAGTAGTTCTCATGTATTTCATAAGAACATCATCATTTCTCAATGGATTAAAATGTAAGAAATATGATGATATACCTATTTTTTAAAAAGTATAATTTTTTCATTAAAATCATATATATACCTAAATTCTATCATGATATCCTTCTATGAGAGGCAGTGAGGGAAAATGAATAGCATTAGTTCTTGAAGTTTAGTCCATGGTACACATTAACAGTGTATTTGTTTCCCATTATAAAATGAACTAATTGGATTTCATATTTGAAATAAACATAATTAAATATGTTAATATGAAATATACATATTTTTTATGTCAGAAATGATAGAAGAGTTTTTATGGTGGTATTATAAGAAATAATGCAAAATATTTCATTAAAAACTATATCTCTTAAAAATAAACCACAATTTATTTATATCTTAAGCCCTCTATGGTTGGTTTTCCTACCAAATAATTTATATGATATTTAGGGAGTGATTTTGGGATGATGGTTTCTTATGAATATTCTGAACTACTATTCTCAAAGGGTGTGGGTAGTGAGGTGTGTACATTCCATTTGTTATTATTTAATTTATAAAATTGATATAAAAAAATTTTAATTTAAAAATATTAATGAATTGATCTATTAAATATATATATTTATTATTACTCTATATAATATCATACATTATTATTTGTATATGTCTAAGTGATTCTTTCAACAATAACTTTTCCCCCTAATTTTCCTATTTGACACTTATAGTTTTATCAATGTTTTGTACTCATTAAGGGCCCTAGAAGTTAATAAAAAAAGGAATGTGATCAATAGATGAAAAACGGTTGATATATTCAAAAATATACCAGTCAATTTTATTTGGATATGAATTTAATTTATTGAATGAAATTTAATAAAATATTGTTTTTTTTGAAATATAAATCATCTTATTTTTTGAATTATTCATTTAATTTCAAATTAAATTCATCAAGATAAAATTTTAATTTTAATATATAATATTAAAATATCGTAAATAATTTTAATCTATGTATAAAACAAATGAGAAACTCTATTTAATAAAAAATATATTAATTATTTATACTATTAATATTAGTTAGTTTATTTTTTTTCTACTAACATGAGCTTTAAACAAAAATTATTACATCATTTATTGTTATTATTTCACCACTAAAATATTACAATAAATTATCATAATAAAAATAAATAAATTATTTCCAAAATAACTTTTAATATTAATCAAAAATAATTTTTATCCTTATTTGAACATAATAGAGAAATTCAAAAGTAAGAGAGTGAAATTTTATATATTTCCTTACCTAAAAAATTTATAATTCCTTTAATAATAAAAATTAATCAAAATTTGTATAAATAATAAAATCATATGTATATGGAAGAATACAAATAATATTATTGATTAAAAGAAAGTGATATAGATTTTTAGGCATTTATCTACATAATTATAACATTAATTACTGAATTTACCCTTTATGACGTCATACAAATTTACCATGATTTCTCTTCATAATGAGAAAAATAAATAATTTATATATACATAATATAGAAATATTAATTTCATGTATAAAATATATTTTTATTTATTTTATTTCTTGATTTATTTGAAGTTAATATCAGATAAAAATTTAAAAGGCAATAAATACATTTTTTTAGAAAAAATTATTTTTAAGACAATATATGATCTTATACCAATATTAATCTTAATGATGATTCCAATGTAATTAGTTAAAGTATTTTGAATTATGGTATACATATATTAATTAAATATATGACTCTTAAATTAAATATTTAGTTAAATGAAATTACAATAATGAAAAAAACATTTTTTTTCACCATTAAATAAATTTTTTTACTTATTTCTGAAAATTCAAAAATTTCCACCTAAGATTATTTTTATAAAATTATTAAGAAATCAAGATAAGTCATAAAAAAATACTAAAATTATTATATAATATTAAAAAAATAAAATAATATAATTATTGAAACTGTAATTTGATTAAAAATAATGTATTTTCATTTGGACTTTGTAATTAGAAAACATTTTTGTATTGAATATAAATCAATAAAAAATAATCAATGAATATTAATAATTTTGAAATAAAATTTATTTATAATTTTTTACGTTTTTTATATTTTATATGAGGTGTGACCAAAAAATATTAAAATTTATTTAATATTGAAAATTTTTTAATCCCTGAATAATGAATTAAACAAAATAGAGAGAAACATATACAAGGGAGTTGTTATGACGACAAGGAAAATAAATTCATTAAAACTATATTTTTATATAAAATTATTCTAATTGGGAAATGATATGTAAAATAAAAATAGTATCTACTACAATGCAATTTTTAAATAGAGGGATAAATATTGATTTGATAATCACATTAGTGTATTCGTAAGAATAAATTATGCTATATGAATTTTAATATTTTTATTATGAATGATTTTTTTATAAAAATGTATGAAATATATTTTTCCCCGTAAAATTTTAACATTATTAATAATATTTCATAAATATATTGATTTAAAAATGATATTGAGAGTTATAAAGTCTAAAAATCAAAGTAATAATTATTTAAATTAAATAATGAAACATGATAATGGTATTAATGGAATGGCATGTTTTTTTAATATTTATTAGGATTATTTCATAATTACATTACAAAATTGTATTTTCAGAGATAAGTAATTATCATAACATATTTGTATTAGTCTTTTATAAAACAAAATATTTATATTTCTAAAACATTTTTTGATAATATAAAAAATAATATGAGATTTAATTAAAAATATAAATTTCCTTTTTTTATGATTTCATATTATGTAATAAAATAAAAGAATATATATTTCATAGTAAAATTATTTAAACGGAATAGCTCAAAAATATTTTATAAAGAAAAATATAAATCAATGTGAAATTATACTACTAACGGCTCCATGATTATGTGGGACTATAATGGGAAATCATTAATTGTAAATGAATTTAATATTATCATTAGATTCTTACATTGTAAAACTATCTTAGTCCATAAAATATTTTAAAGAATATTTTTGATTTCATGATTTCAAAGAGATCATTTATTAATTCATATAACAATGATGAAATAATTTCATAGGTATATACCCGAAACTTTTTATAATTGGATATATTATGATATATTATAAAATATGTGGTTGATATACATCTTAAATGTTTATTTGGTAGGGTTAATGATAGCAAATATCTACACATATCATTTTTATATTCACATAAATGGAATTTATATGTCTTCTTTTAGTGAGATTGTACAAATATTTTCTCCATGAACAAAACATAATAGACAAATACCATTCACTCATTAAAATAATCATATTTTTTGGATGTATAAATAATATTTTCTATTAAAATAGAAATTTGAGTTTCTCATCTAAATATAAATAGATAGAATCAATTTAAATAATAATGGAAATAATTATTCCAAACACCCATTTACTAATCATTTAAAATTAAATTATCAATTTATGAATTTTAATATTGAAGATTAATTTACAAGAATAGAATAATTTTTATTATATTCAATATATATATATATATATAATTTCTATTTATCCACAAAAACATGTATTTGAAAAATATAGATTAAACCTTGTTGTTCAATCGGCATGTAAGGTGTAATTATTTTGATATATCTTCCCACCCCCATATAATTTTTATCAAAATTGATTATAATTATATTAATTTTTGTTTCCTTTCGAAAAGTAAATGTCAATATTTTTATTATTATGATTTATGGAAGGATTAAAAAATTTAACCATATAACAATTTTTGTCACATTGATCACAGATAATGTATGATTATATTTGTATGATTAAATTTTATCAACTTACAAAAATTAGTCATAATGTATGTTCTATATTATTTATTATCAAATGTGGAGGTATATATTAATTATCTCTATGATTGTATATGAATGGAGAATATAATATGTTTGTGTTAGGGGATCAATATATGGTTGTTGTCAATAAATTAATCATGGGTAATGTAAAACCCCAATGATTTTTTTTGTTTAATTTTCTATTAGTTAATGTCATGAAATGTGATAGATATTTATTGGAAATATATAATAACAGTTAGATATTGTTTTAGAAAATGGATATGTCTTATGTAAATTTAAAAAGTTACCATCACACATTTTTTTTTTCATATATTGGGAAATTTATATTATATATTATGACATTTCATGTAATAATAAATGTCACAAAAAATAATATTCTAGTATCATAGTACATTGGAAAATTTTGAGCTACATCATCAGCCAATAATTTTCTGTGATACATAATAGTCAAATGTTTTACCCAATTTTATAGAAATAATAAAATATTTATGGTAAATAAGAGTAGTATCCTTAGAAAATATATTTTTGGACATTGTAAGATGATAAAAATTAAATTATATTCATCATAACATATAAAAATAAATTTCTGAACCAAGATGTTGATTGGGATATAGGTTTTAAAAAAAAAGTAATAATATTTATGTTATAGGGAACTAATTTTATTTTACAGATCAATCGGGTATAACACAGAATGATTTTTTATATCAATATGATTGTTTTCATTCATAAACAATGATGTATTTTTACTTCACTGGGAAAATGGGCTCATTATTAGTTACATAGTGAATCAAATGACCCAATTTATATGCATCAGATAAAATCGAGTGTGGAATAAGTATATTATTATAAAATTATAATTAAAATTAAAATTTTATAATTATTGTAGGATGTATATTAGAACAGGATATATGAAATTTAATGATTTGGTTTATTTTATGGTATATATAAAGAGTTTCAAATGTTTAGTTTTAATCAACACATATTTTATGATGTTCCTGTATATAATAGGGTTGACATTAACCTTATAAAGCATATGAAAATTACATATATACTTATGGAATGTAAATTTATTATCTCTAAAAAAATATTAATGAATCATTATCTAGAATAAGAAAATAGATATTTATAAGAAATGGTATAGAATTATAAATTAAATGTTGTTTTAACATGCTATGGAATAAGGAATAGAGGTCCCACTGAAATGTAAAAGAATGTTGTGGTTGTGAGGACCCATATTTTCATCTTCTTTGTATTAGTAACAATATATATAATGAATAAAAGATAAATATAATTATTAAGATAAAGTGTAAATTTGTATTATGTAATGATCTATTTTAACTATTGAGAGAAAAATGGTGTTCATAAATGTATAATGGATGGAATGTGAGGTCATATATATTTGAAAATTGATTCACGAAGAATAGAAATGTGTATTGTATTTTCATGAATTTCGAAACTCGAAGGTTCAAAAAATATGTTGAGTGATAAAGTTCTCATTTATCATATATATTAATTGAATTATAGGGGATGTAACTCAATAAATCTTATATTTGGTAGTGATATTTCTATCTTATAATATTTTTAAAATGCCCATTTATATCTTTTTTTTTGTGAAACTATGATTTAAATGATTATTCTACTACAAATTATTTTAATACAGAGTAAAAAATCATTTCAATATAGTTAGTTTTATTTCTTGACGTTGAATTTAATTGGTTACATGTAATGAGTCCCTAAATAGAATGAGACAAGATTAATTATTTATGGAAATATATTAAAGCATGTAGGATATTCAAAACATATTAAATGTGGATTAAATTATGGTCACCCCTCTCATAACATATCATTTTCGAGATCATGGATTTCCCACTAATTATGTTTGAACTATGTTGATTCCTATACAATTTAAATTCATAAATCCAATAGCACATCATCTGATTAGGTACAGGGTCTAGAATATAATATGGTTGTGTATAAAAATTTACCCAGTATACCACATGGTCTATTAAGTGTTTTGGGAAGTGATATATATAATATTTTTGTTAAACGTCACATCACTTTCACATATATATATATATATATATATTCTATTCTCAATAAGTTAAAATTATTCTATGATTTGTTTAAAAAAATAGTTTGGAGGCTTTAATTATTTATTTAACTATTTAATTATTTAGAGAAATTATATTTAATAATAAATGTTATTTATAAAAGATATAATACATGTCAATATGCATTGAATGTTAATGCCTTCTCCAAATTTTAAAACATCTTCAATTTTTTGAACGAGGCATATAAAATGAGGATATAATACTATTCTTTGACATGAGGTTGTAGTTATAACTATTGAGGTTGATATTTTCTCTCTATCTCATAGACTATCATTCTCTCTCCCTTTCTATCTCTTCTATATATCATTAAAATTATTAAATTTTACAATGATGTGTATATAATTTTATTTCATATATAATGTTGTTTTTACATTATCTATTTCCCACCTAAAAATAATTTACCCAGTAGTTAATAAATAGTTACCATTATTAATTTAATGAAGGATCTGCATGTAGGTAAAATTATATTCTTTTGATATAATTATTCCACATTTCATCAAAAATATATTTGGAGATAATATATCTGGGAATTAATTTTATAATTCATTTTTACTTTAAAAATGATCTTAAAATTATTTATACATTCCAACATAAATTAATAATTTTATACTTTTTTTATTATTTTACCTCATTGAAAATTAAGGTGTTGAAATATTTTAATATATATATGAATTAATATCTGCATGATCATAATATACTATTAAAGTAGTATAAGTTGGATTTATGGAAGAAATAAATTTTCTAATATAATAATAATATCTCAAAGAATTTTATTATAAAATTTATAAAACTTAATGATGATGCATTAATTTAGTTGAAATAATTAATTGAATGCCACATATGTTCCGATATTGTATGTATTTACTCATGTTAGAAATGAACTGAATCTAAATTAATTAAATTTTAATTCTCGAACAATATATTCATTATTATAAGATGTTGTTATATTAATATAATGCACTATATATCATTATTATATTAGTCTATTGTTATTATATCAATAATTTAATGGTTTGACACAATGGCAATTACACATTATAACTATTTCTAAAATATCTATTATACATAGATAATTTTGACACAAATATTATAAATAAAGTGATAAAATATATTTTATCTAGAAGAAATATGTGATAGAATCGATGATTATAATCATATTATATGAGGAACATTTATAGGAGCATCCTTGGGATATGTAATTATAGTTCTTCACTAAGGTTCATTCTGAGGATGAGATTCAACAATTAAAAACTGAGAGGCGAAATTGATTAGATTCGTTCATGATTATTGAGTTCACTTGACAAAATCTGATCACATAAACACCGCAATAATGTACTATCATTATAAACCGTATAATCAGGGTGTTTTTCAGTTTATTAATGGGTTACAGATGGAGGCCCTAATGGTTTGTAAAATTATTATTGAAATGATATGGTATTTTCCCAAATATATTTTCCTTATTATAAACCTTATATAAAATATAATATACACTGTGTTAGATGATGGAAAATTAAAATTTCATTTTTTATATAATAAAATAGAAATATAATTTTAGGGATATATATATGAATTATTTTTATTAAATTATATTTTAATGAAAGATTGATAAATATGAAATAAATATAATTTTCTATTTAAATTTCTTAAAATTAATATTTAGTAATTTAAAAATAATGAATTTGTTTTATCTAATCATAAGTGGATTCATTGAAGATTTTAAATAAGATCATGTAATAAATATTTTACGTTAAAATATAATTGAATTTTATTTTAGAAATTAAAATGATGAAATTTTAAAAATCAGTATGATACAAAAAAATTTACATTTTGATTCGACTCATATTAATTAAATAGTAGTGAATTTTTCATAATTTTACATGTAAATGTAAAATTTGGGTAAACAATTGTTATATTTTTTATATTGATTATATATTATAACATCATAATGAAATAATGTGATGTAATAAAATCTATAAAATCATGGATTTAAAAAAAATTAAATTTTCAATAAAATAATTTATTTTGATGTGATAAATTTTGTTTCTCAAACTTATGGATATCCATAAAAAACATAATTGGTATTTTTAAATTTTATTAACCAATTAACTATTAATATAACTCACAAAAACATCATCTATATAATAATTTTAACAATTTCATCCCACAAACCATCAAAGCACATATAAAAACATCACTCTGGAATAAACCATCATGTAAAATGAATGGTGGTATAATTGTTTTGAATATATTTTACTGTATACTCTGAATTCGATTTTGTGGAATAATTAGAAAAACCCCTATTTATTTATAAATTCCCACTCATTAGCTCATTCATCTCTACTGTAACACCATTTTTCTTGAATTTTATCTCCCTCTCTCACTCTAAATCACTCTCATGTGTTTAAATGGTAATAAGGATCTCTATAATATATTTAAAAAGAATAATCTCAAAGTAAGGTTTCTCTCTCTCAACATTTCAACTCAATTACTTTAATGATATTAATTCTTTTCAATAACTTATTTTCTTGTTTTCATGTGATTATACATATTTTGTTACTATCCATCATATTAAAACTATATATAGACCAACGTTATCTGTCATTAATTTTTTCAATGAAATTTTATCTAATCCTACTAAGCAACAAAAATCATCCCATTATATTCCAAGCCTATCATTTGTGTAGTTATTAATGATTTCGTTATTCATTCAAATGTTTTTACCGATCTGTAATTATCTATTATTTATTTTGGAATTATAAGAAATGAAAAAAATGAATTAATCATGGGATTAAAATGATAAAATGATATCCTTTATTAAATGATCCCGATAGAACACATAAAGTTATAAAATTTCAATGGTTCAAGAAGATTACAGTCCAATTCTTTGGTTAAAGTTTTCATAAAATGAAATATCATGTATACTGAACATGTGTTTATACATATCATAATATTTTATACTAAATTAGTGGTTAATCTCAACTTATTCTTATGATGTAAAATTTTATGTCATTTTCTCATTCCTATGTTACCATTAAATCACGATGAGGTTTCTTAGGCCATTTATCTATATGTGTATGTATGATTCCTAAATTTCTTATGTCATACAACTCCTAAATGGAATGTTTTAGTTATCACAATTCATTGATTTTATTACAAATTTACTATAAATTTTCTCCCATTCGTTTATTACAGATGTCCCAATGTTATCCCATATTTTATTATGATTCCAAGAGAAATTAGGAGAAATTTTTTTCAATGTAAATAATAGTGTTTTCTTTTATTTTAATTTTATTTTTTATGAATATAATTTCCCAATGACACTAGCTTTCTCAATTTTATGTGATTTTTCATATGAATCATTATATGTAAAATATTTAAATAAATTATATTGACAAAAAGTGTGACACCACAACCTGAAATACCAAGCCTATGAAATTAGTGAAAATTCATCATACACGGATCCTAATAAACAAGAAGCATCTAACATGGTGAGAGGGTTATAAAAACATAATTTTGGATGCTATACCCGTTTTAGATCATTTCTATACACAAAAAATATAAATTACAACACTAAAAATATAAATATAAGAAGAAGAAAAAATATCATATGTATTAACAGATGGAAGAAAAGTCAACAAATTTATTATAGAGTAGTATTCCTAAATATTTTAATATAGAATGAACATAAATAAATAAAACTTTTTTAAAATCAATTATAGTACATCCTAGTGCATCTTCCATTTTATTAATCCTTATCATAACCATCTTTTATGGTCTTCATTCCCACTCATGGATCCATATACGTGATGTTTGCATCCTCACTAAGAAGAATACTCATGGTGTCAATGGTGAAGCCCATTAAGACACCAAAAATTAATCCTTACCTTCTATGCACATTTATAGCATGTGTATTACATGATAAAAAAATAATCTGTGATAATGATTAAATAATAATACGATGATCACTCAGGTGCTCACCAAGAAACCATAAGACCCAACCGTACCAGCTTTGGATCCATAACAGAAGGTGGGTATGAGATGTCAGAAATGGCCAATAACTTTTCAAAAGGATTGAATCTTATTTGTCATCAACCTAATGAAATTTAGTGAACATTATTTTGGACATCCAATAGGTTGTGTGTTCTAATACATTGTGATGTATAGTCAAGGAAACAACATTTAGCCAGGGGATAAGTATATCATGCTCTTACCCTATGTATAGGTCCTCAATCATAATCACCAAAAGTCATCTCACATCCCCTTATATGGGTTAATAATACAATTATGGTCAAAAAAATAATAATACTAAAAATTACCTCAAAGAAGTAGTAAATACACACACCATGAAAGAGCATAATAAGGGAACCATTTAATGCCAACAATAACATATAGTAGCAACATATAACTAAATCTGAACAATATAAGGATGTATAAAATCTAAAATTGTAGTAAAAATAAAATCAATGATCAATAATATATATATCAACAAATACACACACTCAACAAAAATTAATCATCAAAATATATGGTTATCATGATGTGGAATAAAAATTTGAAATCCAAGAATAAAAAATATACACAGTCCTAAAATGGTATAAAGCCTCTGACATAGAGTTGCTATAATAGTACCCTATATTTTTTCAAATTATCAATGATAGAGCCACATTGTTCACCAATAGATAATTATACCATCTTTCAATGAATCCAATATCATGTTTTAGGTTATATAATAATAAGGGTTAGACATAGATACATGGTATAATTTCATTTCTTAGGGGTTGTTATATAGTTAAATACATCATGGATTGAATAATCAGAACTTGTTTTCCCATATATTGAAGGAGAGGGTGGAAATTCAATAGATATATTGTTAATGCAAGAATCAGTTATGAATTATTTATAAATTGAAGAGGATACACATAGGCCTAAACAAATAACATTAGAAAAAATTAATAATTATGTAAAAATTAATAAAATATGATATTATATATGTAGAGTGTTTTTTGGTGATAGATCTAAGAAAAATGTCCCAAACGAATCCACCAATTATGATATTTCACGCTTCAGTTGATGGGGTTCCATTTTCATGTCAATACTTCAACCAATTAACAAATGGATTGATAATGGATTAATGTTATTTTAGTAATCCCACATCCATAAATTTTATAGTAATATGATTCATAAACACATACCTATGGTATATTGGTATTTTATGGTAGATATCTATCTATGAAAAAGGAATCATAAAATCATGAGCCGTTATAGATCTAGGATGGATAGAAAACCACATTGTATATTCAGTGAGTTAATAGGCTTTACATTAAACCATAAACATAAATCATGGAAGAAAAGTAATTAGGAGTAGATCTAGTGAGAGCATACCGTTATAATATCAGTAGTTCAATATAAAATTGAATAAACAATAGAATAATAATGTGAGATACACTTGTTTATAGGGAATGTCACAAATACGAAATATGGTCTAAGGGTAAAACTAGTCACTAGCCATTAATTGTCTTCTGGTACCATACTAGCCAGCTTGTGGGGTTTGTATAATATTCCATAACTACAAGAACTAAAATATCAATCCGATAATTCATTTACAACCACCACAAGGGTAAGAATCCTATAAACATCCATCTATAGATTCTTATACTTCTTTTCACTAAACACCATCCTCATAACAATCAAAAAAATTGATCAACCAAATGCTAAAATGGGTAATTCTTAGAAATTAACAATTGATACATCGAATTCAATTTAGAATGGTGAAAATGGGTTGTTATAGTCGGCTTTAGATAATGGTATTATTATTTGTTTGTGATTAAGACTATGAAAATAATAAAGACAATTATATAAATAATTATAAACACCATAAATATCCTTATGTATTTCTATTTTATATAGTGTGCAGTTTTTTGATAAAATTTATATTTATCTAGATTTAGGAAAGAAGACGTGTATTTGGAATATATATACCTTATTGTAATAAACCAGAAAGTTATCATTAGGTAATAAAATAACCAATACTTGTTACAAAATAAAGAGTCATCGGACTAGACACCTATTCATACACACCTATTGTGTATTATTTGGTTAGTCCTATTATCATTATAATCCTTTATGATTTTGAAAAGTGATATATTATAATGACATTTTATTATAAGAAACAAACCAAGGTTTTAATAGATTAAATCCCTGAAATTCATCAGATCGGTTGAATAAGTAATATATTATTTATCCCATTAATATTCATAGTTTCTAATTTACATTTTTAATATTTTTAAAATTCTCATAACAAATTTTTCTTTCATTTAGTCAATATATGAAAATGATGGAACCATTTAAAAAACTAACATGGGTATCATTATGAATATTTTCTAAATGATATCACAAATATTATGAGAAAAAGATTCAATATATCCATTTAATACAAGAAAAACTAACTAAATTATATTTTAATTCTTTCAATATTGTTGAATTCAATCATTCTCTTAAAAAAATATGTTTTTTGTGGTCTTTCATGTGACAATGGACTCCCTCATTTATTTTACTTTTTATACACTAATTTAATAAAAGTGGTTTTACACAATAATAAGTATTGACAGTTTGCTGAAATTCATTCTAAATGAGAAATTTTTACTAGATTTTTATAAACATTTGTGATAAGAGGAATAAAAATGGACATTCCTCAATAAAAATGATAAATGAGTTCATTTTATCCATGTAATTTTATTTGTACTAGAAATTGATTATCAATAATAATTTTCCTCACACACTCATTATCTGTATAACGATAGAGTACATTCATTTATCATAATTAAGGAATAATATATCTAATAATATGAGGAAATCATCACAAGGATAACCTGAAAATTTTCGATAATATTAATTTATTATGAATGTAAATTTAATAGATTACGTAGTTCAATAAATATATTTTAAAATCATTAGAAATTCAAATATATGATATCTATGAGGAAATTACCCATTGAACCGATAATATTGATATAATCGATGTTGATTCTCAAGGGTCCAATAGTATTGGAGAAATGAAGTGATGAATGATGTGTAACAATAGAGGAAAATCAGATAATACTCATGGTTGAATTCAAATCCAACATCCCATGTATCATAAATTTTTTCATAAAATCTTGGAAACTAACTCAAGGTAATAAGGAATTATTTCTTGTCTGAAAGGGAAGGAAATCGTGTTTATAAATAATGGACAGAGATAAATAATCCCACTAATGAGATGAAATAAAAATAATTATATGGTCAATTTCAAGAACATGGATAAATGAACCAGCTAAAAGGAATATCGATACAAAACAAAAAAAATTCTCTAATACATTGTTTGACAATGATAAAAATGAAAGTAATATATCAATCATATAGTTCTTGGATGAAAAAAGCAATCAAAACTATTTTGGTGGATACTTAAAATGAAGTGGTGAAAAATTTACCAGTAATTCATTCAATAAATGAATATAATCTTTATGATTATAGTTATATAATTTCATTCATAAAATCAATGTGTAGTTGAAATATTCAAATGCCACTGTAAAAAATAGATGTTGTGTTGTTATTTATAATTGATAAAGGATAAATTTTTTCATACTTATCATTTAACTCCTCCCAAATAAATGTTTTTTTGAATGTCAAAAACAACTTGCAATACTCCCATTAGAGAAATTCTATGATATTTTATACATTGATTGGATATCCTCATAAATATCTTTCATTAATATTTTGTATAAGGAAATTATTTTCTATACCCCGTATTGACCTCATATCCAATATAAATTCAAGGAATTGGATGAGTCTCATTTGAAAACCACATCACAATCATTCCTAGTATTTCACTATGATAAAGTGTAAATAGATCATATTATAGAGACCACTGAAATGATTATCACGGATGGAATCTCCCTTTTAAACGAATACGATGATGTTTTCTCTAATGAATATGCTTATATTCCACATGACTAAGAGGTTGTTTTATCAATAAAACGTATTCCAAGATATCTTATAATATCCATGAAACCATATATAATGGAAGTTATTAAGCATTAATTATATAAAAAGACGCTGAAATAAAATTATGATAAAATTTTTGTACAATAGTGTCCTTCAATATGGGTTGATTAAATCCTATTCATCAAGTAAATGAATATCTTAATGAATCTTTTCATTGATTATTTTTAACTCCACAAGGTCAAGATAAAGAAAAAGATTCCCCTTCCACTTATCGATGTTTTGTACAATCATAAATGGGGTTAAAATTATATACCTATAGTGGATATTTTATTAGGATCATATCATGTAATGGTTATGTATGTGGATATTCAGAAGACATATATATATAAAAATATAAAATCCATGAATACACTATAATTATATTGGAAGTCATTAATTCCTTAGAAATTATCATAGATTTTATTGTTTTATTATCAAGATGTTACCTTTATTAATTTTTTATATACATCATATATGAAATTGTAATATACTCCAAAACCATGTAAGAACATGTGAATTATTTGAATATAGTTTTGAAAAATGTATGAAAGGGGAAATTATTGGCCATGTTAAAAAATTGGACATTTTCATAATAAGAATTAGCCTTTTAGGTTATATAATCCAATGTGAGGAAATATATCTAGATCCTTTAAAAATAGATGTTATTGAATAATATATAAGACCAAAGTCTATTACATATATCCATGGTTTCCAGATATTTTTTATATTTTATATTTATTAGATAGAAACATTTTGCGATTGTCCAACCTAATATACATGACATATTAAATAGGATTATTGATTTCCAATAAAAATTAATGTGAATAGACAATTAAAATGTTTTTAAACGAGTCCTATACCTCACTACCCAAATATAGTGAAATATTTTTCACCTACATTGCTTCTTCAATGAAATTCTTGGGATTTTTCTAAATTTAAATTATAATGTGATAACCTACGCCTCTTGGAAATTAATGGTTCATGAGTCTAAATAAACAATTAATGTTATGTAGATGGCTAAATTTCTCAAACATATATTTATAGAATATGATTTCACTATGTGATACTGAGGGTGGTTTGATCATATTTAGGATAATGAATATTTAATCTATTATTATCCCTAGAAGATGAAAAATGAGGTATATTCTTTGATTATAAGGTATTAAAATATATTTTAAAATTTTACTATTATGATGGATCAAATCTTTCTATTCATTCATTTAATTAAAATGGTAAACATAAATGGAACGCCATAATATCGTGCTCAAATAATGACTTAACCATTCTTTGTTGAGAAGTCCGAGGAGTTATAAAAAAGATATTTTGGAGTTAGAAGAATTGAAGATAAATTTATAGTTTTTGAATCATTTTTGTCATATCTATTTGGGTTAATATAATGAAATGTTTCCTATCGAAATAATAAATGAAGAAAGAATTTATAAATTATGTAATTATCTTATCCTTCTCTATTTATATATGGATAACAAAGATATATTGAAATATAATGAATAAATATAGTGGAATTATAAAGTAGGTTACTTTTGAGTATTGGGTCTCAAATCATTATATTCATATAAGTCTTTTTTAAAATATATTATACTAATGGAATGATGATTCCATTTACACTAATATGGTTGACATTAGAAAAAACCAGCATAAATTTTTTCGTATGAACTCCCAAAATATATAAAGCCCATAACAAAATTTGCGTGGAAATTGATTTCAATACAAAGTTACCACATTTAATTTCCATCAATAATGAATCCACACATGTAAGAAGACCCGATATACTCATATTAGATATGATAAAAACACAAATTACCCCTCACCATTATATTTGATTGAGATAACGGGGTTTACCTTATTGTTCTAGAGAATCATTTTTATGAAAATGATACAATGATATGTTTTAGTACTACATATCATGCTTAGATACAAGGATAGTCATAGAAAACCATTCAAATAATGTAGGATTTAATTTGATAATTTACTATGGATTTCTACAGATTTTAGTATTGAATACTTCCCCTATTATAGATATCAAATAATAATAGATGGAATTAATGTAATCAAATGGAACCTAATGAGTATATACATGGGAAGACGTATATGAATCTCACATGTTTGGATAGTCTTACTGAATGGAAGATAATGGGAATGGATCTTACCAAATTTATGATAGAGACATTCAAGAACAATTTTCATCATATGAAAAGGTCACAACATTGATTCAAAATCTATATTGAAAATTTTCAATGAGGACCAGAATTAAAGGTTCCAAAAAAATTATTTCTTTTAATATCACCATAGAATGAAATTATATTGTCTGAGAAGAATATATGATAATTCATAGAAACATCTACCCAATTTTTATTATTGATCACATCAGAGCAATAACATTTCGACTGACTATTCAACATGACATTCCTCAATCACATAATAAGTTTAGGGTATCCCACTTTAAGATGTAATAATGATATCCCTCATATTAACTGAATCAAGAAGTGGTTAAATTGGGTGAATGATATTTCTTATTTGGATATTCCAGTTAGGATGTACAATCATTGATAAAAAGTAATATGATTAAAAAAAACTCAGAAATTCTAGGTATTGTGGTTGAACAAATTATTTGAGGAGGAAAATTGGGAACTAAAATAGGAGATAAAAAATAAGTAAACTAATTGAAATTACAGAAAGAAATGAAATTTCATGTTGGAAATTTCCCTAGTGAGGATGAATATAATGAACTTGTCTTTTATAAATGACATCTGTCACTCAATGAATAATGGATTTTTATTTAATGTGGTTATATAACTCATGAGATATATTTTATTTTTTTATACCACAATTATATATAGACATAATATGACTATTGTAGATAAGTACCATTATGCATCATGACCATTTTTATTATGCAAACCCAAGATCCCAAAATATAGCTTTCATAAAAAAATTCATTTAATATCAGTACTGACATTAATAAATGATTCCCTATTTTTACTATCTATAATTACAATGTCCATAAAAAATACAGCAACATTAATATTTATGTTAATATATGTTTATAGTTTTATAGAGTTTGGATAAATTATTAAAAAATACCATGTCATTCTTATTACATGCCCAATTTTTACACATTTTGAGAGACTACTTTTTCCATAATAATACATAAATATCTACACCAAAATTCTTCACACATTGCACTATTCTATAAATAGCATGTGTAATGTATTTCACTAAAACCTATGGAAATGAAAACATAAGAATGTTGATCTGAAATGGTCAGCCATGGAATATATATTTCATTTGCAATCATGTAGTCAAGTTGTAATGAATAATTTTTTTAGGAAATTGATTATAATCACATAATTCCATATAACTAATCATATGGGAATAAATAAATTCCATAGATAAAAATATAAATAATCCCATAGTATAATATAACCATAATAGTGGTGATGGAATGAATAATTGTTGGCATAATTATCTTTTCTATAAAGGCATCCTCCAACAAATTATTATAGTCATCATGGTTGAAGTAAATACATCATTCTTTTGGTCCAGGTCAAAACCGATAAATCAAAATTTCATTGGATATGTATAAATGAAATAGAGAAACCATTTATCTCATGACAATTACTTACTAAATAAGAATAAAAATATTACTAACACCCAGTCATTTCACCACTAGGTCCAATGCATTTAGCATATAAATGGTATGAATAAAAATTTATTTTATAGTGCTGTTTCCGTCATACACCATAGTTTTGACATAAAAACATAGTGAAAATCAATTATTTTTTATGTGTAAATAAAATTAATAACATTATCATAAATCATTAAAAAAATATAGTTAATGGATAAAGAATACATAATAAACATTCTTAAATAGTTAATAAACCTATTTGTCATAATAAAAAATATACATGGACTTTAAATACTTCACCCATTAAGAAATGATAATCTATAAATGAAAGCATCCATACAAATACCATCAATAAGATTAATGATGTTTTGGTTATGTCATTAATTTCCCTAACCCTTACATGTATCAAATATCGGTGAGAACCATTGATAAAATGATGAAAATATATATTTTTGATAGAGGAAATGTATTGGAAGGAAAATTATTCCTATAATACTGTACGAATTAGAATGACAAATGATGTGATGAATAATTAGATATTTAGTATCCTAAAATAAAATTGTTGACATTAGTGTGAAATTAATGAATGAAATTTTTCCATAAATAGATATTTTTGAGATATATTGGAAAATATATGTAAAACTGTAATACTTTTTTAAGAAATTTTTTAAAATTTTTCATTAATAAAGATTTAATGGGTCACATTTAAAATTTCATTTATAGATTTTAAACTGAAAATATTGAAAAAAATATAGTTTAGAAAATTTGATACCAAAATAAAAGATCATCATAATGGAATACTATATTACAGTCAAAATGTAGGAATTAAGGATAAAAAGATTATCAATAAATAACATAAATTCTTTTTAATATACAGATTTATTTTTAGAACACCTATATATTAAGAATATAAAAAAAATGTTTTTTTAGAATAAGTATTTAGAAATAATGGAGGCAATTTAATATAAAAATAATAATTAGTATTACAATTATATTTTAGTATATTAGTATGAATGAAAAAATGGACAATAAGGGAAACCCATCCATAAAGATAATACAAAATTTTCTCACAAATTATATACTTTTTCAATTTAGTAATCAAAGAAAAATATTTCAATTATATTGTCTTTAGAGACATAGTGGTATAAAATATACCATCAAATGAAATCATTAGTTGATTGTAACTAATATTGGATGAACTTACTTCATGAAGAAGTATTATAACTCTTCAGAATGAGTTGAGTTAACAAAACATATAAAAATATGGAATCATTATGAAAAAGTCAAACAATTGAGAGAACGTAATTGGGATATTAAGACATATATATTTGAGATATAAGGTACAAAAAATCCATAATGTAGAAATCAAGCCAAAAAATTTATATCGTTTTTGACAATAAGAAATAGATTTAAATAAATTAATTTTCCCAAAACGAAAACCATACCATAATTACTTATATCATATTTGAGCTCAAATATAAAATATAAAAAATTAATCTTAATTTCCTATTGATAATCCTTTATTATATCTACATATTTTTATAAAAATGATTTTTAATAATTCATTAAATATTTATTTTTTAGTAATTATTTATCATTAATGTTGTGTTTGTGAAATTATGATCTTTTTTAACTAGAATATTAATTTTGTTTGTACTCACCCTTAAATTATTAATTATAATCATTAACAGATCATATAAAATACAAAAAACATTGATTTATAAATATTTATTATTTTCTTATTTTATTCAATAGATTTTTTTTCACATTTATTGTAGAAGAAGTTGGTAAAAATCATGTTTTGGTGATTTCTATAAAATAAACTATATATCCAAAAAATTTAGAAAAATGAAATTTTTAACAAATTTAATCTTCTTTGATATAGTCTTGTATATACACCCTTATGTTTATCTTGGATTACACGCAACATTGAGTTAAAAGAAAATTTTATATAAAATTATTGTAAAATTATTTAATAAGATATTTATCACCTTGATATTGGAATGGTGTTTATGAATATGATTATATAAAATATGAAAATATATATATTACAAATGGATAGAAAATTAATTCATTGGTGACCAATTTATTAGATAATAAAATAATAACTATTCTAATATAATGGATTTTTTTCCTGAAATCTATATTTAGGATAACAAAAACCTTTATCATCTATAAAATAAATGAAATAAATATAGTGAATGATTATTTTGAAATATAAAATTTATATTTGAAATAAAATTTTATACAATCACTTTTATTTTTTATATAAAATATTTAAGAACATATCCGATTTTACACTAAAATACGACATTTTTCAAAAAAATTGTTTTTTCGCCTTTTCTACAAATGATTTAAATGAAAAATTTTTACACATTCCGGGAAAATATTTTAAATTTTTTTAAAATAATAATTTCAATATTATATATATTTTTTCTGATAATTTTATTTGAAGATAAATTTTTTTGATGAATAGTGAAAAATATTGGATTTTATAAAAATAATTAGTTCATTTAAAGAATTTTAAAAAATGAATTTTATTTTAATCGATTTTATTAAAAAAAATATACTGATGTTTCTAAATAATAATTAAATTTATGTTATTTTATTCAATTTAATTTTTTAATTTTATATACAAAAAGTTCAATATTTTAATCATTTTTTGATTGAAAATCGGCCTTTCACCACGTTTGTGGGACTAGTTTTTAAAAAATATTTTTACAATATTGTGAACTAAAATTTTAATATTTTTTTACATATTTTTAAAAATCCTCATTTATATTTTTTAATATGGATAAAATACTTTTTACCGTAATTAATAGTGAAAATATTAAAAACAATTGTCGCTATTTAAGGTGGAGGTAGGGTTATTTGGGGGGGTGTAAACAAAAATTATAAGTGTAAAAAATGACCCAAAAATATGATCAAAACTTTTTATATATCCATATTTAGTGTTTATATCTTCTAGGATAGGGATGTGTTCATTTGTTATCATTTTCCCATTTGAAAAACATGGGTACACCATTATATTATAAAAAATTATAATTGTTCTACTCACCTCATATAAAAAAGAAAACCACGTTCCTCTCTTATTCATAACTCTAAAATACATTTCTTTGGCCAATAATTTCCCAAATAAAAAAATTAACATTCTCATCACATCCCATAAGACTTATTTTGAGTAATAAACCATCCTAATAAGCATCTTGATGTAAACTAATGAACATTGTTGAAAGAAGTGGTAGCATTCCTAAATGAGCATTTTGTTTTATAACTTCCTCCACCTACATAAATTATTATCAAAAAATTCTTATATAATATTATTTTTATCCTCCATATAATTACATTTTATTACATAAATTTAATAACATTATTCCTTCTCGTATTTCTTCAAACGGGTTAGGAAATCATCAAATGTATGTATGGTGGACTACCGCCTTATGAATTAATGTTATTAATTTTTCTTTACTACCAATCATAAGTGGATATGATGATGATTTTTTAAATATGATAAATATGATATTATTATGATTCTATAATAATTTTATCACATGTGACTTCCTACCTTCTACTCCATTGGAATATGATAACTTCACCACTGTATACGACATAGTACCACCTCAAAAAGATATGTGATTAGTTTTCTCCTTAAATGGAAGGTAATAATAACAGTTTTAATTAATATATATGATATTTGTGACATTAAAATTATTATTTAATTTTAATATATCTGTAACCATCATTACTTTTTTTTTGGAAAATGGGAACTATATTTAGGTATATGTATCGCCTAACATCTCATTGAATTGCATATTTCTATTTCTGTATATAACATTAATGGACCAATATAAAACATATATTAATACTAAATTAATTATAAATATATGATGTTTAAAATTATGGAAATTATAGAACCATTATCAATGTTAAAGGTTAAACAACTAAAAATCAAATCATACATGAAAAACAATGCAATTATTTCCTGAAATTTAACATTTTAAAAAATTATAAATATATGGGTAATAGAATGTTTTAATTATGTCATATAAATTATAATATATATATGTATATATATATGTATGGTTATTTAATGTATGTATAATATATTTAATTTTTTTAAATTATATGTTTTAATGTGTTAGAAGGTAGTCGATTCTTATTCTAACGGAATTCTGTATTACTCTATACTTTTTTGGGGATCCTTCCATATTCACCACCTCTATTTTTTTTGTGGTTTATATGTTAATCATGAATTTAATTTGTGATCATTCTCTTAAAAATTATTTTTATTTATATATCGATTTTATTATTTCTTTTTTACAGGATTAACACTTCAAATGATACCAAATAAATAAGGGATTGTTGCCTCAATTGTCCTTCTATGAGACATATGTTCTGTTAAACAACAGTATTATTTTATGTGGTGTATATACATACCATTTTACTTATATGTTCATTAATTCTTTTATACTTGTGATATTATATGTTTCAATAAATGTAATTCCTTCTTAAGGGTTATGATATAAAGCTACAAATATTGTATGGTTTTTTTGGTAACAATCTCATCATTTATTAGGATTTCACACATTATTAATGTATTGATTGAATAATATGATATCTCTCTCAGGAAACTATTTTATTTCCAATACAATGTATTTTTATAGTAATGTCAGGTTTACCATTCATTTTTCACAATTTATGTACTATAAAATCCCAGGTAAATAATGAATATAAATAACTAAAATATGATTATATATGTTTTTAACTGTTTTTACATTTATCCAATAAAAGATAAAGGCTTAAAATAAGAAAATAATTCAATTTTAGGCATGGATACTCTAATATTCACTAAAGGTCCACTTATCGCCTTTTCATGGTGAACCTTCTTTAAATATAGTTTTGGTCACTCTTATACTTTCTATTGGACCAAATAAAATTCTTCTTTAGAATCAGGACATAAAAATTTACTTTGTGTAAATTTTTGGTATTTTTCCGATAAAGTTCATTTTTTAATGAATAGTGAAAAATGTTGTATTTTAATTCAAAACCTCTTTTTAATCTAATTTATTTATACGATTGGATTATCATTTGAATTGGTTTTAAAGTGAAATTAGAATATATTTTTACTATTAAATCCAATAGTGATCGTTGGAATTAATTTCACTTTGAAATCGGACTTAAAGTAGTGTCAATCTTTTGATACTTATTATTTCATAAAAACTCGCTATTTGCTATGGTAGTGGGAATTAATTATTAAATTAATTAATTCAACTTATATGTTTTTAATTTTGTAAAATAGACTTCATTTTTGAATTCGGAATATCAAATATAGCTTAGGATGATGTTTTGGTATTTATCTGAAAAACATCAATTTTTGATTAATAGTGAAACAACTAAGTGGTACTAAAAAAACTGATTTTTCGTTTAAATGAAATTTTACCACCGATGTGTTTTGAATTTAAAAAATCCTACATACATGGTTTTCATTAAGATGAAAAATTTGGTTCAATGAGATTAAAATAATTTTTTGGTGAATATGAACTTTAACGTTTTTAATCGCAATTAGAGGTAATTAGTGTAGTTTAAGGTAAAAATAATGTTTTAATATTATGAAATGACCTAGAAACATGTCCTAACCTCATTTTATGTGTCATGGGCGACCAATAAAATCAATGGGTCAACTTGGGGACCCCATGGAGCCACTTTTTTAGTAAAATGACATTAATACCTTTTTATTTAAAGTTAAAATTATAATGTCACAAACATGTGTTGTTTTAATAAAACAATTTTTAAATTGGGTTATACAAGTCAGATTTTTGACTATAAATATTAATTAGAAAGATAAAAAGATTTCATACATCATGATAGTTTTTTTATAATTTTTTGAAATTAAATAAATTAAATTATTTATGACATCATGATGATGCAGCAGTTACCTCATTGTTTAACGATTTAAATAAAATTAAAAGATAAAATAAAATCTAAGACCTAAACTTGTCAAAAACCTATTGGATTGGTATATTTCGAACCCTTATCACCTTTTCCTCGAATTATATCAATTTGGGACCCTTTTAATCCGAAATTCATTTTAAAATAAAGTAACATTTCTTTACTTTCCAAGAGTGCCCCTCCTCTCCTCTTATAAAAGGCCCCCACCTCTACCACCTTACCCACACTTCAAAAGCCTTTTTCTTGGCCAAAAACATCCCATTTTGTCTCTAAACATCCCTCTATAACTTCTAGAAGCCTCACTTCGGGCAGAATTCTTCCCAAGGAGGCCTTTGAGCTCAAATCTAAGAGAGTTACCCGATTTTAAGGTAATGTCTTCACTTGTGTTCTTTTGTTTTATTTTGCTTCTCCAACCCCCTAATATCTTTTTATTCATTTATTTTGTAACAACAAAAGTATCTTCAATATACTAGTATGTTGTTATAATAAGGATTCTAGCTACACTTATACACACCTACATCTAATGGTTAAATAACATACTGTTTCTGTGGATGGTGAATTTCTGCCACACGAAACGATGATTGTTCAATATTCTTCTAACACCTTCAAAGGTGGCCATTAAGATGTCACTCTATTTATATATGATATATAATATGTTTATTGTTTCCTTAAGATTTTGTATTTTTCATTTATGGAACTCCTTTATGGCTCCCATTATGGGTATACGTGATATCTTCATTTTAGCAAGTGCGGACTACCGCCCCCTCAAAGTGATTTGATTCATTAATGACATACGTGGGATGTATAAAGGATGGATTTAATGATATTATATATGATATTATAATGTAATTATAATATACCTTTATATTATTATAATTTCACTCCATTAAAGTATGAGATTGAAATGAAAGTAGCGTTCATGCGTACGTACGACTTACCGTCTCCATGAACGATGCATTTCATTTCATACCTGTAAATGATTATGTAATATTATAAATACATGTATATTCTGGATATATATGATATATATGATATCCAAATCATGAATATCATTCTGGATATAATGAATATTTTACCACATGAACAACATGTAATTGTAAGAAGTCCACTTTCGACTTAAAAACCAAACATCGACAAAACAAACAATATTAACTTAAATGATTACATAATGCTTATAACATGGAATTAATGGATATAAAATGAATTTTAAGCATGAAATATTTTCTCAAGAAAGTAGAAATTAACTCACGTTTATTATTCAGGATGTTAAAGAATGATCGAGTCAAGTCGGACCCAAGGTAATGGACTTCGTATCAATCTCCTTTCATTGAGGCATATTTTGTTTTATACACAACTTTCCTTTATACAATGTATACAACCCTTGGACTTTTAATTTTATACAAAAGTAATATTTTTCTACGAAGCATTTTAATAAACTAAAAAAGGAATGTTTCTTTTAACGTATGCGGTGACAACGACCTTTTCCGCCGCCGCGAGTATTATTTGGTCTTTGGCTTCCTCAACAAGCCGTGATGTTTTCAAAATGAAATAAATACCATATAATATTTTATGTATTTTGGTATGGAAAATTTTTTTTATAATGGATTATTTATGTCAATATATTTGAGTGATATATTGTGATCAATGTGTGGAAATGTTTTCTTTCCATTATATTTGTTTTATGTCTTATGATTTTATAATGGTACTTGGACATTTTACAGGTGGTTACGTGATAAACCATATGACGAGTGGTGCCGTGAATACCAGGACGGGTGGTTACGTTATAACCTCCAATTAATTGGGTATGGAAGTTGGCCGTATGGCTATTCCATTAAGTGATATGTGTGGAAGTCGACCGTATGGTTATTCCTTTTAAGTATGTTTATGTCCCAAGTTACCTTTATATGTTATGTGATCTTTATATGGGTTTTATGGTAATCACTAGGTTACAAAAGGGTAAGTAATGATCTTTTATTCATTGAAGAGTTTTTAATACTTCATAATGGTGAAAAGTATTACTTTGATAAAGTATACATGGTTTACTTGTTGTTTTGAAAAACTAAGAGTTTTCATTCATTGTGTATCCCTTACTGATCTTTTTATACTCACCCCATGTTTTTTTGAAATGTTTCTCACAGGACATATTGTGTAATAGGGTCAAGGATGAGATCAAGGGAATGTCATGCTATCTAAAACATGGAAGTAGACATTTTTCCTTTTAAGAGTTTTTATTTTATGGAAACTTAGTAGAAGTTTCTACTTTGTAATCTTTTGAGATGTAATAGTTATGTCCTAATTCTCTAAAACTCTAAACCGTGAAAATATCCTCAATGTGAATTATTCATATAATTCAATATTAAGTAAGGATTGAGGATGGGGCCTTATAGTTGGTATCAAAGGTCGGTTTAGACAACTTTAGGAATTATAAAATTGTTAAATTATAAATTAATTTATGGTATGACTAAAATGATATAGCATTTAAAGATTTCCATGTTGCTTCGCCTAAGATATTTCTGTGTTCAGAATGGTTTTCTGCAGAGGAAACAAGGCAGCTATGTTGGGACAACATCAGGAGGAAGACAACCTTCCAAATCAGCAGCCTGAGATGGTCGGAATTAGAACTGAACAGTTTCTTGCAGGGATGGCACAGTTGACTCAGGCTATAAATGGTGGTGGTATCCATGCATGAGATCAGCCAGATCAACCGCAGAGGAACATGTCTGTGGTGGAACATTTCATGAGGCAACATCCCCCATCATTCAGAGGATCATCTGACCCTCTGCTAGCTGAAGGGTGGATTAAAGCACTAGAGAAGATTTTTGATGTCATGAGGTGTTCAGGACATCAAAAGGTTAGTCTTGCTATTTAGCGTTTTGAAGGAGAAGATGATCAGTGGTGGTCGATGGTGAAAAATATCTGGGATAGTGATGAGACTGATGATGTTCACTGGGACGAATCCAAAGGTATGTTTCTGGAGAAATATTTTCTTAAGGTGGTTTGTCTTAGGATGGAAAAACAGTTCCTAGAATTGAGGCAGGAGGATGAATTAGTGGCTGCTTATGAAGAAATGTTCACTCGACTACAAAGGTATGCTCCAAACTTCATAAAAGATCTTGATAGTAAAATCAACCATTTTACTCAGGGTTAAAGCCAAAGTATCGAAGGGCTTTAGCTTCTCGGGAGTTCCAAAGTTATGAAAAACATGTTCGATGTGTGGAGAAGGTGGAAATGGAGTTTGCTGATGATCAGGTGTTCTTTGACAAACAACAGAATAAGAGGTCCAGTTGGCAGGCAAAGGGGAAGAATTCAACAAAGAAGCAAGGAGTTAAGAAAACCAAATATCCATCTTGTGATAAGTGTGGTAAAATGCATCCTAGAGAATGTTTATCCAAGTATCGTAAGTGCTTTCAGTGTGGTAAGTCTGGTCATATTGCTCGTAACTGTAAGGAAGATGATCAAGCAGGCAATGAAAAGCCAGCGGTAAGATGTTTTAAGTGTAATGAAATGGGTCATTATGAAAATGAGTGTCTAACTAAGAACTCAATTGGGGGAAAGCAGCCAGACTACAAGCAGAAAGGGGTGGTGAAATCCTTTGCAACTACTTCAGCAGATGTTGGGCCATCGAATGAAGTAGTATCAGGTACACTGTTTGTTAGTTCAGATTATTCCAATGTGTTGTTTGATTCAGGGTCTACACACTATTTCATTTCTGAGATGTTTTCTAGTAAATTGGAAATTCCATCTCAAGATATGAATCCTGTGTTGGTCGGAGAGTGATGGCAAGAGGGGGGGGGGGTGAATTGCCTTTTAAAAATTAATTAACAATTTAAAAACAATTTATAAATGCAGCGGAAATAAAAAGGGGCAAGACACAATTTGATAACGGAGTTCGGCTTAAACCAAAGCCTACGTCTCCGCTCCCAACTCAACCATTGAGAGATTTACTTCAGTTTGCTTTTTAATGGTTGTAGCAAGAAACCCACTAGCCGTTTTAAGGTGGGATAGATCACCTTCGTACAGCTTGCTTTTTTATGATGGTTGTAGCAAGAAACCCAAAATGAAAGTGAGGAAGAAAAGGATGGTTTGTTTTAATACAAACCCAATGAATAACTAAACAATTGAAATAAATAAATTACAACAAACTTGAGGAAGCCTTGAGCGCCAAGAGTGTGAGAGTAGTTGATGTAGAGGCAGCCCAAGCTTCAAGGATGGAGATGGATCACAAGTAGCCTTAGAGATTTGTCGTTAGAGCTTCAAGGGAACAAAATATCATTCCAATGTATCGGTGTTATTCCCGGCATCCATCCTCGTCTATTTATAGGAGAAATATCCCCAAATACTTCAATATAGCCGTTGGAGGGCTTCTGGAGCCGTTGGGGGTCAAAAGTACAAGTCCGGTCAAAGCCCAACGGCTAGTTTGACTGGGCTTACCGGCTGACCGGTGCTTGGCCACCGGCTGGTCGGTGCTCCAGACGGAAGGCAGAGCGTTCTGTCTGGGCTCCACCGGCTGGCCGGTGGGTCAGACAGAGAGCAAGCTCTCTGTTTGGTTCCAGCGGCGGGCCGGTGCTGGGACACCAGCCGACCGGTGGTCCAGACACCGGCGGCCGGTGGCACCTGGCAGTGGGCAAGGCCTACTGTCTGGTTCCACCGGCTGGCCGGTGGTCAGGCATCGGCTGACCGGTGGAACCTGACAGAGAGCATTGCTCCTGCCAGAGACCACCGGCTGGCCGGTGGTAATCCACCGGTTGGCCGGTGGACTCAGAGAGTCCTTTTCCAGTCTTCTTGGGCCAACTCTTTGGCAACCTTTTTCCTATCATCAAAAACTTGAAAACAAGTTAGAACACGATGAGAGTGATTGTGATCATTAAAATCCAAGAGAGAGGGGTACAACTATCTCCCCCTATTTTGATGATCACAATCACAAAAGAGAAAGCTTTTTTAAAAAGGATATGCCAAGTAAAAAAAATAAGAATCTTGGACATGGAAAATTTTAATGATCATTTTAATACAAGAATTTCATAGATGTATCATGTATTGAAAATGATATTAATCTTGAAAGGATTTAAATAAAGAGAATGGTTCATTTTGAAAATGTAACCAGAGGTCATTTAAAAGAAACAACTGAAATTAATAACTTAACCATTTAAAAACAGATTTTGATGAAAGTAATAACTTAAAATTGAACTTTTAAAAAGAGCACTTAATTAAATGAAATAAGTAACTATGTAATAGAGTGTTTTTCTCCCCCTTTGGGATTATCAAAATAGGAGGAAAAGTATGAAAGAAAATTAGAAAAACAATAATAAGGAAGTAAGCAATGACAAAAAGGATTGATAGATAAGACAACTTGAATTTCATGAAAGATGAAACGTTACATAGAAAGTTCAAAATACAAAGACAAGCCAAAAAAACAGGAAAGGCTCTATTCACTCCTAGAGGGCCGAGAGTGACGACGACGCCTGATGGTCGGAGGAGCAGGAGGAGCCTGGACCGCCTCAAAGCGACGATCAAGAGAATCGATCAGAGAGTGGAGCTGATCAAACTGAGAGCTAAAGTAAGAAAACTGCAAGTCCAACCGGGTCTCAATTTGATCCTGGAAGCGAAGGAATTGATCAGCCGTCACCGACAAGACACTAGTATCAGCGGGAGGGGGCACAGCCTCAGCAGGCTCCGGTGCATCATCACCCGCTCCATCTTCCTCATCAGCAGCAGCAGCAGCCTCACCTTCGCTGTCACCACTCCCTTCCTCTTCATCAGCACCACTGTCCTCACTATCTGAAAGAGGATAGGCAGCGGCAATGGCAGGAGGCATGGCATGGGAAGGAGGGTGTGAATGTGTCTGAGGGGAGTAAGCCTTGAGAAGGCCCTCCTTGTCAGTAATCCACTCCTGACGCCAAGGATGCCAACGAATGTTCATCTGTTGCACCATCATAAAATTGATGATGCTATCCTTCTTTGGCTGCTCGAAGGAGGTAGCACGGAGAGGGAAATCAAGAAAGGTAAAGATTTTGGTCAACAAGCACCCGTGAGGTAGAGTTTTGGACCGGCGCGGGTGCTCAGCCACATAATCCATGGCCCGGAACAGGAACCAGACCAAATTGAAATGAACGCCTCTGGTGATATAAGAAAGAAGATAAATATCAATAAATTTCACCGTATCGTGATCACCGATACGGGGTGCAAGGGTGGTCTGAATGAGGCGCTCAATGATGCGATGGTTAGGGGAGAGCTGGGAGAGCTTGACAATGGGATCAGTGGGCTGCCTTGTGAGATGCTCAAGAGCGACAGCAAGATCAAAATCAGGGTCCCGAGGAAACTCCCCCTGAGCAAATGCATGAGGTCCAACATGAGGAACCCCTAGCATCCTGGCAATCTCCAAAGAAGTGAAAGTGATGGGTTGCCCAAGAGCGGTGGTGGAAATGGTATCGACATCGTCAAAAACCGACCACGTCAGGTGAGAATAAAATTCTTTGACAAGAAGGGGATAAATAACATCCTTCGTAGGAGGTTCAAAAAAAGAATGCCAGTGTTGATATTAAATAATAGAGAAAAGCTCGAGACGAGCAGAAGAAATCCAAGAGTAGTCAATTACTCTACCGGGAAGAATGACTTTGTTATGCCAAATGTCCGGAAGTTGAGGGATTGAAGGAGGAGGAGGTGCTTCTTGAGCGATTCCCTTTCCTTTGCGTGAAGAGCGAGGACCCATGATGGCAAAAGGAAAAAAAATTGAGAGAGATTGAGAGAAAATGGAGTTTTGAGAGGGAAAGAAGGAAGAAGGGAGGCTAGGGCAAGGAGGAGGCGCGGGTCTGGAGGAGGCGCACGAGAGAGAGAGAGAGAGAGAAATGGGAAGGGTTTTAATTTTAACCCTTCCTCCCGCCGGCCCAAAAAAGAAAAACTCGACACCACCGGTTAACCGGTGATGTACCACCGGTTGACCGGTGGTATTAAAATTCATAAAAAATTAAAATAAAATAAAAAAGGAGTTTAAATAAAATAATAAAAAAATAAGCAAGCCACAAGAGTCAAATATTTAATAGTGCTCATTGACGAATCATTCCTAACTCCCCCTTAATAAAATCAAAACGTTCAACCGGGAGAGGTTTGGTAAAAATATCAGCTAATTGGAAATCAGTAGAAATGAAGTCCAAAGTGATATCCCCTTTTTGAAAATGGTCACGAAGGAAATAATGCCTTAAATCTATATGCTTTGTCCTAGAATGTTGTATTGGATTCTTAGAAATACTAATGGCACTAGTGTTGTCACACCGTATAGGGACATGATCGTAGGAAAGGCCATAATCCAAGAGAGTGTGCTGCATCCAAATAATTTGGGCACAACAATTACCAGCTGCTACGTACTCGGCCTCGGCAGTAGAAAGAGCAACATAGTTTTGCTTTTTGCTACTCCATGAAACAAGGGACTTGCCTAGCAGATGACAGGTTCCACTAGTACTCTTACGATCTAATTGACATCCGCCAAAATCAGCATCCGAATATGAAGAAAGTTCGAAAGAAGTATTAGAGGGATAAAACAAACCAATGTTTTTGGATCCTTTTAAATACTTAAAAATTCTTTTGACCGATTTAAAATTAGATTCTTTGGGATTGGCTTGAAAACGAGCACAAAGACAAACACTGAACATGATGTCAGGACGAGTCGTAGTTAGGTAAAGTAGACTCCCGATCATACTCCTAAAAAGCTTGTTATCAACCGGTTTCTCGGCTTCATCTAACATAAGTTTACAAGAAGTACTCATGGGAGTACTAATTTCCTTTACCTGATCCATACCAAAACGACTTAAAAGTTCGTTTGTGTATTTGCCTTGGCTTAGAAAAATACCATTTGAATTTTGAATGATTTTAAAACCAAGAAATTTTTTTAATTCCCCCATAAAGCTCATTTCAAATTCTTTTCTCATTAAATTTGAAAAATCAGTACAAAGTGATTCTTTGGTTGAACCAAAGATAACGTCATCAACGTAAATTTGGACAATTAAAAGATCTTTGGAAGTGTGTTTTAAAAATAGGGTACAATCAGCTTGACCCATTTTAAAATCATTTCCTAAAAGGAATTTTGTTAACCGCTCATACCAAGCCCGAGGGGCTTGTTTTAAGCCATATAGAGCCTTGGTTAACTTAAAAACATGATTTGGAAATTTTGGATCTTCCAAACCGGGGGGTTGTTCAACAAAGATTTTTTCTGAAATAAAACCATTTAAAAAAGAGCTTTTAACATCCATTTGAAAAAGTTTGAAATTTAAGTGGGCGGCGAATGCCAACAAGATCCTAATGGATTCCAATCAATCAACGGGCGCAAAGGTTTCACCATAATCAATTCCTTCTTCTTGATTATAGCCCTTAGCTACTAGGCGAGCCTTGTTCCGGGTTATATTTCCTTGATCATCAAGTTTGTTCCTAAAAACCCATTTAGTGCCAATAATTGGATGATCGTTGGGTCTTTCAACAAGATTCCAAACATCATTTCTAGAGAATTTATTTAGTTCCTCTTGCATTTCAAGAACCCAATTCTCATCATTAATGGCATCATTAATGGTTTGAGGCTCTAGATGAGAAAGAAAGGATTGATGTTCAACCTCGTTGAGGATTGATCTTCTAGTTTGAGTACCGGCTTGAAGTTCACCTATAACATTTTCTAAAGGATGGTCTCTAGAAGGTTTCCAAACCTTAGGCAAGGTGGAAGGTGAAGAAGGTTCATGATCATCATCCTCCTTGAGGGGAGAAGAGGAATCATTTAATTCAAGCTTATCAAGCTTATCTTCAACATCTTCAATGACCGGGTGAGGTTTTGGAAGAGTTTCATCAAATTTGACATGAGATGATTCTTCGATGGTTTTTGAACGTTTATTGAAGACACGATAGGCTTCGCTTGAGTTGAAGAACCCAAGAAAAATACCTTCATCGGATTTGGAATCAAATTTCCCTAGGTTATATTTTGTGTTAAGGATAAAGCATTTACAGCCAAACACTTTAAAATAACCAACTTTGGGCAATTTGCCTTTCCAAAGTTCATAGGGGGTTTTCTTAAGAAGGGGTCTTACAAGGACTCTATTGATAGAATAACAAGCAGTGTTAACTGCCTCAGCCCAAAAATATTGAGGAAGGTTGAATTCACTAAGGAGGGTTCGAGCAATTTCTTGGAGAGTTAAGTTTCTCCTTTCAACCACTCCATTTTGTTGTGCAGTCCTAGGGGCAGAGAAGGTGTGATTGTATCCTTGAAAGGAACACAATTCATCGAATTCTTTGTTCTCGAATTCACCTCCATGGTCACTACAGAGTGATATAATTTTATATCCTTTTTCGTTTTCTACTTTCCTAGAGAATTTCAAAAAGGTTCTACAAGCATGATTTTTATGAGCTAAAAAGAAAACCCAAGTGAAACAAGAAAAGTCATCTACTAGGAAAAAGGTATAGGATTTTCCACCTAGACTTGCTACAGGGGTAGGACCAAAAAGATCAAGATGAAGGAGCTCAAGAGATTTTGAAGTGGACACTTCCTTCTTAGATTTGATAGAAGATTTGTGTTGCTTGCCAAGTTGGCATGGCTCACAAATCAAATCTTTCTTAAACTTAAGTTTAGGAAGGTCACAGATAAGCTTGTTCTTATTAAGCTTTAGAAGTGAATGAGAGCTACAATGCCCCAACCTTCTATGCCAAAGCCAAGACTCATTGTCAAGAGCACTTAAACATTTAACATTTTGGCTAGCTAAAGACTTTAAATCAATAATATAAACATTTTGAAAATGGGAAGCAGAAAATATCAATTTGTTTTGAAAATCAAACACATTGCATAAATCATTTCGAAAATTCACTGAAAAACCACTATCACAAAGTTGACTAATGCTAATTAAATTATGTTTTAGACCTTTAACAAATAAAACATCTTTAATTAAGGAGGAGCTACCAAAACCAATGGTACCTATTCTGACGATCTTTCTTTTTGAATTGTCACCGAAGGTGACGTATCCTCCATCGAATTCTTCAAGGGAGTTGAACTCGGAGGGATCGCCACACATGTGCCTCGAGCATCCGCTGTCGAGATACCACGAGCCTTTCGAAGGCCTACTTCTTTGGTGTTTATCCTACAAAATCAAGGGAGAATAGATTTTGGTACCCATATAAGTTTGGGTCCGAAAAGATTAGCTAAAAGAGACTTTTGAACCCATACTTGTCTAGAGGGATACATCCTAAGATATTCATCCGAGTAGGTAATGATTTTGGGGCGGCCATATCTAGAATTTTTACAATCGCATTCATAAATCATATGTCCAGTTTTTCTACAATAATTACAAAATTTATTTTGAGATATCCCCCTTACAAAAGTAGTGGGTGCTCTAGAAGAGGTGGCTTGCTTGTTAAAGCCAAGTCCATGTGTGGTTCTAGCCGAACGTTGAGAACCTAGCAATTTGGTCAAATTTTGTTCACCTTGGGTGAACTTGGCAAGAGATTCCCTTAAATCATTAATAGTTGAATTCAAAGAATCAACATTTGGAATATCTTGGACCTTAAGGGCAAGTTCCTCATTCTTTTTGAGAAGTTGATCTTTTTCAGAAATTAGAATTTTGTGTTTCTTTTCTAAGGCAAAAAATTTAGAGGTGAGTTCGTAAAAACCTTCCTCTAATTGATCTCTCGCATTTTGGAGATCTTCATAAGACATGTCATTATTAAAAGAAGAAGATGAGGAAGAGGAGTCGGAAGAAGATACCTCATCAAGTGCCATTAGGCATTTTCCACCTTCATCTCTTGAGTCGCTTGAAGACATGGAGTCATCGCTTGCACTCCATGTTGACGCTTTGAAAGCCTTCTTGTTTTTCATTTCCTTTAACCTTTTCTTGAAAAGAGAGCACTTCGGTTTGATGTGGCCTTTCTTTCCACATTCAAAGCATGTAACTTCTTTTTCTGCTTTTGGATCTTCCTTTCGTGCCCTTTGAAAATTCTTCTTTTTCTTCATGAACTTGCTCATTTTTCTTGCAAGTTGAGCAATCTCGGATTCGCTATCATCGGAGAAGCTTTCTTGCTTTGCTTTGAATGCTATGTTCTTTTTCTCCTTGAAGATTTTATCTTCTTTATCGGCTTGCCTCTTCATGGTAATCTCATAGGTCATAAGTGATCCAATGAGTTCTTCAACCGGCATTTTCTTGACATCTTTTTCTTCTTGGATTGCCGTCACCTTTGGAGCCCATGAGCTTGGTAGGACCCAAAGAATCTTCTTGACCATCGTCTCTGCAGAAACATCATCTCCAAGAGACTTTCTCCCATTACACACATCAGTAAAGCGGGTAAACATTTCCGTAATAGATTCGTGTGGGTGCATGGTGAAACTTTCAAAGTCTTGACGATACATATCTAATCTAGTGTCTTTGACTTTGTTAGTGCCCTCATGGGTCACTTCCAAAAGCTTCCAAATTTCATGAGAAGTGGTGCAAGTAGAAATACGATTAAATTCATTACGGTCTAACCCACAATGAAGAGCATTCATGGCTTTGCCATCAAGCTCAAAATTAGCAATGTCTTCGGGGGTCCATTTAGACTCATCTTTGCTAGAGAGAGTGTAGCCTTTCATAACAATTCTATATATAGGATAGCCAATACTTCTAGGAAATGTAATCATGCGAGTTTTCCGATAACTATAGTCGGTTCCATCAAAGAATGGAGCCCGAGTCATGGAATACCCTTCAGGTGCTTGTGAGGAAGAAGAAATCACTATGGATTTTAGGTTTGTAACCGGTTAAGGTATTACACAAACGTTCCTCTGATACCAATTGTTGGTCGGAGAGTGATGGCAAGAGGGGGGGGGGGGTGAATTGCCTTTTAAAAATTAATTAACAATTTAAAAACAATTTATAAATGCAGCGGAAATAAAAAGGGGCAAGACACAATTTGACAACGGAGTTCGGCTTAAACCAAAGCCTACGTCTCCGCTCCCAAATCAACCGTTGAGAGATTTACTTCAGCTTTCTTTTTAATGGTTGTAGCAAGAAACCCACTAGCCGTTTTAAGGTAGGCTAGATCACCTTCGTACATCTTGCTTCTTTATGATGGTTGTAGCAAGAAACCCAAAATGAATGTGAGGAAGAAAAGGATGGTTTGTTTTAATACAAACCCAATGAATAGCAAAACAATTGAAACAAATAAATTACAACAAACTTGAGGAAGCCTTGAGCGCCAAGAGTGTGAGAGTAGTTGATGTAGAGGCAGCCCAAGCTTCAAGGATGGAGATGGATCACAAGTAGCATTAGAGATTTGTCGTTAGAGCTTCAAGGGAACAAAATATCATTCCATTGTATCGGTGTTATTCCCGGCATCCATCCTCGTTTATTTATAGGAGAAATATCCCCAAATACTTCAATATAGCCGTTGGAGGGCTTCCGGAGCCGTTGGGGGTCAAAAGTACAAGTCCGGTCAAAGCCCAACGGCTAGTTTGACTGGGCTTACCGGCTGACCGGTGCTCCAGACAGAAGGCAGAGCTTTCTGTCTGGGCTCCACCGGCGGGCCGGTGGCACCTGGCAGTGGGCAAGGCCTACTGTCTGGTTCCACCGGCCGGCCGGTGGTCAGGCACCGTCTGACCGGTGGAACCTGGCAGAGAGCATTGCTCCTGCCAGAGACCACCGGTCGGCCGGTGGTAATCCACCGGTTGGCCGGTGGACTCAGAGAGTCCTTTTCCAGTCTTCTTGGGCCAACTCTTTGGCAACCTTTTTCCTATCATCAAAAACTTGAAAACAAGTTAGAACACGATGAGAGTGATTGTGATCATTAAAATCCAAGAGAGAGGGGTACAACATCCTGAACGTATGGTAAAAACACAGGAGGGAACGTTGAGACAAAAAGGAATTATAAGAACCTTCTTATCCTTGTGTGTGGAAAGAATCTACCAGAAAACCTTATTGTTTTGACTCTAGTAGATTTTGATGTTATTTTGGGCATGGATTGGCTTTCTGTTTATCATGCTAAGATTGACTGCAGAGCTAAAATGGTTTCTTTTCCGAAAGATTTTCAGTTTGTGTACAAGAATGAACCCTTGATTTTGATAACATATCAGGAAGTTGAGAAACTAGTAAAAGATGGAAATGAATGTTATCTTACACATATCGTTGAAAACAAGGAAACTTTTCAGATTAATGATGTTCCAGTGGTTAATTAGTATCTTGATGTTTTTCCGGATGATTTGCCTAGTATTATTCATGATCGGAAAGTTGAATTTACTGTTGAATTAGTTCCTGATTCTAAGCCAATTTCAAAACCCCCTTATCGAATGGCTCAAGTTGAACTTTTAGAGTTAAAGAAACAATTGCAGGAGTTATTAGATAAAGGTTTCATTCGACCTAGCACATCACCACGGGGTGCTCCTGTCTTGTTTGTTCAAAATAAAGATTCCTCAATGAAACTTTGCATTTATTATAGAGCCTTGAATAATATTACTGTTAAGATCAAGTATCCTTTGCCTCATATCGATGATTTTTTTGATCAGCTCCAGAGAGCACAATATTTTTAGAAGATTGACTTGAGGTCGGGGTTCCATCAGGTGAAAGTAAAAGAAGAAGACGTTTCGAAGACTCCGTTCCATACTAGATATGGCCATTATGAATTTGTAGTTATGCCTTTTGGGTTAACCAATTCACCTACTGTATTCATGGACCCGATGAATAGAATTTTCCATGAGTTCTTGTATAAGTTTGTGGTTGTTTTCATTGATGATATTTTGGTGTTTTCTAAAAGTAAAGAGGAGCATGAAAGTCATTTAAGGGTTATCTTGCGAACCTTAAAAGTAAATAAATTGTATGGAAAATTTAGCAAGTGTGAGTTTTGGTTACAAAAAATTTATTTCCTTGGTCATATTGTTTCAAAAGATGGCATAACTGTTGATCCTGCTAAAACAAAAGTTTTTGAGGAATGGCCAAGACCCACAAATGTAACCAGGATCCGTAGTTTTCGTGGTTTTGCAGGTTACTACCGAAGGTTTGTTGAAACTTTTTCACGTTTATCTAGTCCAATTACTAAGAAAACTCAGAAGGGTGTTAAGTTTATCTGGATAAAAGAATGTGATGATTGTTTTCAGGAGTTGAAAAGAAGATTGGTGAATGCTCCAGTTTTGGCACTTCCTTCCAGAAATGGTGAGTTTGTTATCTAAATTGATGTTTCGATGAAAGTACTTGGTTGTGTCCTTATACAGAATAATCAGGTAATTGCATATGCTTCACGTTAGTTAAAAACTCATGTGGTAAATTACCCTACACATGATTTGGAATTGGCTGCTGTTGTTTTTGTTCTAAAAATTTGGAGGCATCATTTGTATGGAGTAAAGTGTGAAATATATACTGATCACAAAAGTTTAAAGTATATATTCACTCAGAAATAATTGAACATGAGACAGAGGAGATGGCAAGAATTAATCAAGTATTATGATTCTACAATTCATTACCATCCAGGAAAATCAAAAAAAGTGGATGATGCTTTGAGTCGAAAAAGTAATGCTTCATTAACATGATACGTTTGGAATGAGATCCTTTGGTTTTTGATTTGATGAAAATTGGAATAGAAGTTGTTGGTGCGGGAAGTTCTTCTGTTTTTTTTCAGTTATCAGTGACTTCTTCTCTATCAGACAGAATCATGCAAGCACAGAAGCAAGACAATGAGTTGCAGAAAAAGGTAGAGCTGGTTCATATGGGTAAGTTTCCTGAATTCAACATTGATAATGATTGTGTTTTGTGATTTGGGAAGAGATTGTGTGTGCCTTGTGATTCACAATTGAAGAGAGAGTTGTTATGTGAAGCTCATAGTTCTCCATTTTCAGTTCATCCTGGCAGTACTAAGATGTACAGAGATCTGCGAGAGTATTAATGGTGGGATGAAATGAAAATAGATATTGCTGATTTTACTGTAAAGTGTTTGACTTGTCAGCAGGTTAAAGAAGAGCGGCAGTTACCGAAAGGGATGCTTCAGCCTTTACCAGTGCTAGAGTGGAAATGGGAAAACATATCCATTGACTTTGTTGTGGGATTACCGATGACATCTCGAGGTAATAATGCAATCTGGGTTATTGTTGATCGCTTGTCTAAATCTACTGATTTACTTCCTATTCAAGATACTTTCTCTCTAGATAAACTTTATCGATTGTATCTTAAAGAGATAGTCATGTTACATGGAGTTCCCCTCTCCATTGTATCTGATCGTGATCCTAGGTTTACTTCTAACTTTTGGAAAGGCCTTTAGAAGTCGTTGGGTACTGAATTAAAATTTAGTATAGCTTTTCATCCGCAATCAGATGGGCAGTCAGAACAAAAAATTCAGACATTGGAGGATTTGATACTTTCTTTTTCGATGGATTATCAGGGAAGATGGGACCAACATCTTTCTTTGGTTGAGTTTTTATATAATAACAGTTTTCATTCTAGTATATAGATGGCACCGTTTGAGGCATTATATGGGAAGCGGTGTCGAACTCTAGCTTTTTTGGGATGAAGTGGGCGAAAGGAAGCTGATGGGACCAGAATTTGTAAAAGAGATGGCAGAAAAAGTTCAGTTGATTCAGAAACACATGAAAACAACTCAGAGCAGGCAGAAGAGTTATGTGGATAACCGGAGGAAAGATCTATCTTTCAAGGTAGGTGATCATGTTTTTCTCAAAGTTTCACCATGGAAAAGTGTGATGCGATTTGGTAAGAAAGGAAAGCTGAGTCCAAGGTTCATTGGACCATATAAAATTCTGGAGAGAGTTGGATAAGTTGCTTACCAAGTGGCTTTACTTCCGAGTTTATCTCAGGTACACAATGTTTTTTATGTTTCGATGTTGAGAAAGTATATGCCAGATCCATCTCATGTTTTGAGCCTAGAGGTAGTTCAGTTGGAAGAGAATCTCTCTTATGAAGAAAAGCCAGTCCGGATTCTGGACTGAAGAGAGAAAGTGTTGCGGAATAAGGAAATTCACCAGGTAAAGGTTTTGTGGAAAAACCATATGGTTGAAGAGGCAACATGGGAATCTGAAAATGCTATGAGGGATAAATACCCCCACTTATTTTGATAAGTGAACAAAATTGCGAGGACGCAATTCCCAAAAGGGGGGAAGGATGTAACATCCCAGGAAAATAATGAATATAAATAACTAAAATATGATTATATATGATTTTTAATTGTTTTTACATTTATCCAATAAAAGATAAAGGCTTAAAATAAGAAAAGAATTCAATTTTAGGCATAGATACTCTAATATTCACTAAATGTCCACTTATCGCCTTTTCATGGTGAACCTTCTTTAAATATAGTTTTGGCCACTCTTATACTTTCTATTGGACCAAATAAAATTCTTCTTTAGAATAAGGACATCAAAATTTACTTTGTGTAAATTTTTGGTATTTTTCTGATAAAGTTCATTTTTTAATGAATAGTGAAAAATGTTGTATTTTAATTCAAAAGCCCTTTTTAATCTAATTTATTTATATTATTAGATTATCATTTGAATTGGTTTTAAAGTGAAATTAGAATATAGTTTTACCATTTAAATCCAATAGTGGTCGTTGGAATTAATTTCACTTTGAAATCGGACTTAAACTAGTGTCAATCTTTTGATACTTATTGTTTCATAAAAACACGCTATTTGCTCTGACAACAGGAATTAATTATTAAATTAATTAATGAAACTTATATGTTTTGAATTTTGTAAAATAGACTTTATTTTTGAATTCGGAATATCAAATATATCTTAGGGTGAAGTTTTGGTATTTTTCTGATAAACTTCAATTTTTGAAGAATAGTGAAACCACTAAGTGGTACTTAAATAACTGATTTTTCGTTTAAATGAAAATTTTCCACCTCTGTGTTTTGAATTTCAAAAATACTACATGCATGGTTGTCATTAAGAAGAATAATTTGGTTCATTGGGATTAAAATAATTTTTTGGTGAATAGCAACTTTTAAGTTTTTAATCGCGATTAGAGGTAATTAGTGTAGTTTACGGTAAAAATAATGTTTTAATATTATGAAATGACCTAGAAAAAGGTCCTAACCTCATTAGATGTGTCATGGACGACCATGAAAATCCATGGGTGAACTTGGGGACCCCATGGAGCCACTTTGGTAAGAAAATGACATTAATACCTTTTTATTTAAAGTTAAAATTAAAATGTCACAAACATGTGTTGTTTTACTAAAACAATTTTTAAATGGGGTTATACAAGTCATATTTTTGAATATAAATATTAATTGGAAAGAGAAAAAAAATTCCTACATCATGATATTTTTTTTATAATTTTTAGACATTAAATAAATTAAATTATTTATGACATCATGATGCTGCAGCGATTACCTCATTATTTAACGATTTAAATAAAATTAAATAATAATGTAAAATCTAAGAACTAAACTTGTCAAAAACCTATTGGATTGGTTTATTTAGAACCCTTATCACCTTATCCTAGAATTATATCAATGTGGGACCTTTTAAATCCGAAACTCATTTTAAAATAAAGTAACATTTCTTTACTTTCCAAGAGTGCCCCTCCTCTCCTCTTATAAAAGGCCCCCACCTCTACCACCATACCCATACTTCCAAAGCCTTTGGCTTGGACAAACCCTGCCCATTTTGTCTCTCCACATCCCTCTATAACTCCTAGAAGCCTCACTTTGGGCAGAAGTCTTCCCAAGGAGGCCTATGAGCTCACATCTAAGAGAGTTACCCGATTTTAAGGTAATGTTTTCCCTTGTGTTATTTTGTTTTATTTTACTTCTCCAACCCCCTAAAATCTTTTTATTCATTTCTTTTATAACAACACCAGTATCTTAAATATACTAGGATGTTGTTATAAGAAGGATTCTATCTACACTTACAAACACCTACATCTAATGGTTAAAGAATATACTGTTTCTCTGGATGGTGAATTTCTGCCTCACGAAACGATGATTGTTCAATATTCTTCTAACACCTTCAAAGGTGTCCATTAAGATGTCATAGTATTTATATATGATATATAATATGTTTATGTTTTCCTTAATCTTCTGTATTTTTCATTTATGGCACACCTTTATGGCTCCCATTATGGGTATACTCGATATCTTCATTTTAGAAAGTGCGGATTACCGCCCCCTCAAAGTGATTTGATTCGTTAATGCCATACGTGGGATGTATAAAGGATGGATTTAATGATATTATATATGATATTATACTGGATTTATAATATAACTTTATATAATTATGATTTCACTCCATTAAAGTATGAGATAGAAATGAAAGTAGCGTTCATGCGTACGTACGGCTTACCGTCTCCATGAACGGTGCATTTCATTTCTTACCTATAAATGATTATTTAATATTATAAATACATGTATATTTTGGATATATATGATATATATGATATCCAAATCCTGAATATCATTCTGTATCTAATGAATATTTGACCACACGAACAACGTGTAATTGTAAGAAGTCCACTTTCGACTTAAGAACCAAATATCGACAAAAAAACATTATTAACTTAAATTATTACATAATGCTTATGACATGGAAGTAATTGATATAAAAGGAATAGTAAGCTTGGAAAAGGTTCTCAAGGAAGTATAAATTAACTGAAGTTTATTATTCAGGACGTTAAAGAACGATCGAGTCAAGTCAGACCCGAGGTAAGGGACTTCGTCTCAATCTCCTTTCATTGAGGCATATTTTGTTTCATACACAACTTTCCTTTATACAGTGTATAAACCCCTTTGACTTTTACTTTTATACAAAAGGAATCTTTTTCTATGAAGAATTTTACAAAATGACAAAAAGGAATGTTTCTTTTAACGTACGCGGTGACAACGACCTTTTCCGCCGCCGCGAGTATTATTTGGTCTTTGGATTCCTCAACAAGCCGTGATATTTTCAAAATGAAATAAATAACATATACCCTTTTATGTATTTTGGTATTGAAAATGGTTTTTATGATGGATTTGTTATGTCAATATATTTTATTGATATATTGTGATCAAAGTTTGGAAATGTTTTCTTTCCATTATATTTGTTTTATGTCTTATGATTTTATAATGGTACATGGACATTTGACAGGTGGTTACGTGATAAACCATATGACGGGTGGTGCTATGAATACCAGGATGGGTGGTTATGTTATAAACTCCAATGCATTGGGTATGGAAGTCGGCCGTATGGCTATTCCATTAAGTGATATGTGTGGAAGTCGACCGTATGGTTATTCTATTTAAGTATGTTTATGTCCCAAGTTACCTTTATATGTTATGTGATCTTTATATGGGGTTTATGGTAATATTTGGGTTACAAAATGGTAAGTAATGATCTTTTATTCATTGATGAGTTTTTACTACTTCATAAAGGTGAAAAGTATTACTTTGATAAAGTATACATGGTTTACTTGTGGTTTTGAAAAACTATCAATTTTCATTCATTGTGTATCCCTTACTGAGTTTTTTATGCTCACCCTATGTTTTTTTAAAATGTTTCTCACAGGACTTAATGTGGAATAGGTTCAAGGATGCGATCAAGGGAAAGTCATTCTATCTAAAACTTGGAACTAGACATGTTTCCTTTTAAGAGTTTTTATTTTATGGAAACTTAGTAGAAGTTTCTACATTGTAATCTTTTGAGATGTAATATTTATTTCCTAATTCTCTAATACTCTAAAACTTGAAAATTTCCTCAATGTTAATTATTCATTTAATTCAATATTAAGTAAGGTTTAAGGTCGGGGCCTTATATGTACTCAATATTTTGAATGAATTTTCTTATGAAAAAATATCTCTAAATCTCACTACAGTTAAATAAATTCATTTCTCAAAACATGTTTTAAAAAATTGTTTTCAAAAATATTTATAATGATATTAATATTATTTACTGAATAAATTTTTTCACATGTTTTATTTTTTACAGAAAAATTAAAGGGAATCTTCATGTCATTTTATAAAAAATGTTTATTTGGCATTTAATGAAAATGTGAATGAAATTACTATTTAAGAACATACATCGTAAACATAATTTCCCCATATAGAGAACATTATTTCTTTTTTATATTCATTATATGTTGAAAATAATATTTAACAAAAATCATATTTGTAATTTTTTTCTATATTATGGAGTTTTTCTCAATGATGAAATACAATATTTGTCATGAATTGTTTCAAGAGATTATTAAAAATTCTTTTCCATATAAGATGTAATACATTTATGTTATATATTCATTAATGTGGATAATATTATATGATACAATGTTTTCTTAGTTTATGAATAGTTATTTTTTATATTTAAGATGTGTTTATTAATCCCACTTATTTCTATGGGTTGTGATATGATAAATTGATGATATATTAAGGAAACCAAGTTTCATTATGGGAGTTTTTATGTGATAATTTGATGAATGGTTTATGATTTCCTGGAAAACGTATGTATGGTTTTCATTTTGATGTAGGTGGGTCTCATATCCCAAAAAATTCATGGGGAAATGGATTAAATCTCAAAAGAAATCACTGGTAAATAAGTGGGTGGGATTGATCAACAATTAGAATTAGGTGAATTTTGATCCACTATGGGAAATAGGTGCCCCATGAACCAATATGGGAAACATGTGTATCCTGACCCACAATGGTAAATAGGTCAAAATTCAAGATCCACTAGGTTTAAGTTCTTTTTAGTTAAAATATACATACGAATTGGGATTCTAAATTTATTGTGGATATAATATTTTTATTAAAAGAGTTTATAGTTCATGATTTTTATATGATTATTTCTCACTTTTAGGGCCTATTTTTTCTAAAATTGTTATTTTTATGCCATGTATTATATTTATGACCTATGAAAGGATTGATTTAAACATAATATTTTATTTTCATGGTCGCATACACTTATGCTTATCTTATTGATTCATATGATCATATTTTAATATCTACTGTGTTTTTACATACTAGGAATGTAGGATCTAACTTTTTCATGTTTTATTATCCATGTTATAGAGAATAGATTAGGTAGGGTAAGAATAAGAGGGGTATTTTGTGATAAAATTATTGTGGGATATGGTGAAGTTTTTTCTCTAAATTAGAATATTTTTATCTAGACTCCAAATACAAAAAACAGTTATAGTTCACATGAATTTGTTTATGTAATGTATTTAATATTCATCTAAAAGGATGTAATATACATATTTGAAAATATTGGCCAAATATATCTGTCATCACAGTATATGTTTAGTCAATATTTGGATATATGTTTGAAATAAATATGATGATATTCCTATCGATATTCATATGTATATGTGTAATTATATGTCTTGGTATATCTATAAGGATATGAAAAAAGAATTATTATAACTATATGAAAATATCCTGGAGTTTTGGTGAAGGGTAGAGAAAGGGGTTTCCAAGAAATTACATCCCTATATAGATATTACAATGTTATGTGGCTCATGCATAGAGGTATCGAGGGGTAGTAACTCCAAAACGGGGGTATTGAGATTCACTCAATCATCACCTAGTGTATGACAATAAGTCTTATATTACACATATATTACACTCCTGATGGATATGAATTGAAAATTATTATCATATTTAAGAACTGTTCTGATAGATTTATAAAATGACTATTGATGACATAGGTTAAGCCTATGTGGTATAGATTGAAAATAAAGATTCATTAATTATACATACTATAATGTATTTGTCAATATTATTTGGTTTTTAAAAAAATTAAAATTTCTCACATTATTAATTATAGTTTTATTAAATAGATATAACACAAAGTGAACCCATTCATTCTATATGGTAATAGAAATGAAATTATTTTCCTCATAGGAAACCAAACGCTAGGATAGATGGAATGAGAAATAATGTTTCTATGATCACCAAAACATTCTCATTCTATGATTTGTATAGAATATCCAAAAAAAGAAAAAGAGTGAATAATTTTATACTATTTTCATTATGAGGAAATGTACGTATTATTTTAGTAGGTTCAAGGATTCACTAGTTATTATTTAATTGATCAAATCCAATGATAAGTTATTTTTAATTCATCATGGTTTTGAGCATGAAAAAAATAATTTTAAATGATTTTAATTTGGATGGAGAAGTAGATTAGTGATTTAATGTTCATTATAACATAAGGGAACAATAAGAAATTTAATATAAGGAATGAGAAAATATTATATGGATATTTCATAGTAAATAAATTCCTCTAGTTACATGAATATGGTTGAAGAAGAAATTACTAGAGAATAAAAAAATGGATGTAGCATATATTTTTCCAATTATGTTAATTTTATAATACTTCTAATGCATTCATCTATTTTAATCACTTGGAAGGTAATGAAAAATAATTAATTTTATGGTTGACTAAAACTAATTCATTATAATTCCATGTCAAAAAATGAATTTTGTATCTACAAAGAATATTATCAATGAGAAACTACGGTCAGAATGAGAATTGGAAAACAAAAAAATCCAATTTTTCATATAAGGGATGGATGTTCATGTGTGAAGAAAACTCTTATAGTGGAATAAAATTACTAAAAACATCTAGATAGAATTATTGGATGGAAAATCATTCAAAATGACTGAATTTCAGTGGGAGGTGATTTAAATGGGGAATAGTGGGTCAAAAATCCAATGAATATTGAAATGATATTAATTTTATTATTAATGAAATAGAATATATGAGGAAAAGAACTAATAAACATCAAATTGTTCACATTTTTATTTTTTAGGATTTTGGAAATAATGATAATAAATTCACCAATCAGAAGGAAAATGTCAATGATAAGACACAAAAAAAAAATTGAAAAAATTAAATGATTCAATTATTCAATCAATAAAGCTTATATGAATTACAAAAATTAAATAACACTTTTCAAACAATCCTAGATTAGGAATTTCATGTATTATTTTGTATTAATGAGCATTATGAAAATATTATTATTTATTATTTATTGAAATTTCATGTCATTATCTCCTACTAAATGGATTTTGAATTAATAAAATAACATATTATGTTATATGAGTAAATGGGTGATCACATTCATATAATGGTAATTGTTTTTATAATTTTAGAGACTATATAAGGAATAAAGAGTGAATAATAATTTGGAAGTGCATATATATCCATGTAATAATAAATTAAGATTCATGGATTACATAATGAGTTTATGAATATATGGTTCACTATACATTCAAATAAAATTAAATCAATTTTAAGGTTTTATATGATATGATTTTATAACGAATAATGTTATTTTAAGGGACATTTATGTAAATACAAAACTTTTTTTAAATATATTTTAATAATAAAATTATTTAATGATGCGTGAATTTAATCATTTGGAACTTGATTGTAAGTACTGTTTACAATTATTGATTATCATAACTTTTCTGTAGAGGTAATTAAGGGTTATAGTCGATCACCATATAAAGTCAACAATGATCATTGATATTATAGACGATTTATCTTTGGATATCCTTAATATAACATACATCAATGTTGTTGTAAGGATTCATGGAGTACCATATTAAATTTTATCTGACAAGGATCATAAGATTATCATGAATAGTTGAATTAGCCTTTAGAATGCTCTTCATAAAAAAATTATTTTCAACAATGTGTATTATCTTCATATGGATGGTTAGTATGAGATAAAAATTCAAACCCTATGAGATATGGTAAAATCAATTTCTAAAGATATCTAAAGTATTTAAGATCATCACGTATACTAATTACGTAATCTTGAAATAATATATTTTACCCCAGAATTCATATGGCTCTTTATGAATTATATTATGAAAATAAATGAAGAAATCCAATGTATAGGAATGAAGTTGCTGAAAGAAAGACATTGGGACCAGATAAAGATGATGATGTGGAAGACACATATAGATCCATTAAAACACATTTAATGGTAGAAAAATATTGATATAAATATAATACATATAATTCTTTACATGTTAAATAATTTAATGTCAGTTGGAAGGTAAATCCATGGATTTATATGTGGCATAAAGGAGGTAAAACATTGACCTAGCTATATTAGTCCATTTTAAATACATGATTGTATAGATATAGTATCTTGTTGACTAGATTTTCCAATGAATATCTCTCATGTTCATGATTTGTACCAAGTACCATATTGAGGATGTAAACACATGATCCTTAACATGTGATGATCTCAGAGGATGTACATCTGGTGATGATCTTTCTAATAAGGAGAAATCATATAGATTCTCGATAATAAATAGAATCTACTATGAAATAGGAAAACTCATCTAATCAGTGTTTTTTAACAAAATCACCATCTTTAGGAAGCTATGTGGGATCTTGAGTATGTAATGATAATGATTATTCCTTAGCTGTTCTTACCAATGTGATGAAATTTCCTTGGAGAAATTCATTTTATGTTGGTTAAAATGTTACATAATTTTTTTATAATATTTTATTTTGAATAAATTTAATTATTTCTAGATTTATTGTTATATGAAATACCATGTTTAGGTTATGTCACAAAAAACAAAATTTTTCAACAAAAACTTGACATACTTTTAAAATACTATTTTTTAATATGATACTTATCACCTTTTTATGAAAATTGTTTGCGTGAATAAGATTAACAAAATTATTAAAAGATCTGGTTTATACGTGTATATAAAGTGAATACTTTAGTGACTAATTATTTAGAAATGAAAATAAAATCATTTTGAAAATAATGGAGATATTTTTATGGAAAACAATTTTTATGAAATTTTATTTTTACCTAAATAAATATAGAAACCAGATTTATTAAATGAGGTTGATGATATATATATATATATATTATTTAATGAATTTTTTAACCGTCATCTTATATATTTTCTAGATAAGAGATAAGAATAAATAAATTCAAACACATTAAAAAAATATTTTTCTAAAAAGATGTTTTGTTTCACATTTTAATTTTTTTTATTTATAGAAAAATAATAAAACATATTAAAATAATAATACTTCATTTTTAAGTCATTGGGTAAAAACATTTAATAGGTTGAATTTTTTATTATTTTCATAGAAGATATTTTTTAGGTTAACTGTAATAAAATCTTGAATTCATTAAGAATGATAATTTATTTTAAATCCTTAAAAATATACTTTTTTTAGAGAAAATAATTATTATATATATATTACTCATTTTGAAGTTATTGTAATCATTTCCATATAGAAATTTTATATAAAATTAATTTAATCTTCAGAAAATTATGTCTTTGAAAACTGTCATTCTCATCACATGTACATGTTTGGTTTGAAATTAAAATCTTCCACATGTATTTAGAGTATTTGGAAAAATGGATTCTATTTTTATAAAACAGTATAATTTATATAATATTATATAGTCAGCATAATTTTTTACATAATGAAATGTAAAAAAGAAAAAACTTATTTACCATTTATAAGTAAATAAATGATTTTTTGGGGGTTAATGTAAAATGAGAAGTATTAAAAATGACCCAAAACAAATCATAAATATATTTTATAGAATCATTTTGAAACTATAAATTCTATGTAATGACATATTAATTTATTGAATAATACTTTTTCATTTATATTGTTATTTATGAATATGATAATAATTTTATGTTAAATCGAAAAAATTGTTCTGTAGAATAATGAATATTCCACAATATCATTATTTGGAATCATATGTTCCACATAACATTGAGTTATACAAGAAAATAATATTATAATAATATTATTATAAATGGTAGTTAATGCGTAGCTGTTGTAATGCCGAGAATGATTATAACAAACTACATTATGATGAAACATGTTTGTTAAAAGTCATTACATTTATCCAAAAAATATAGAGGCTTAAAATAAGAATGAATCTGATTTTAGGCATGAAATACTCAAATATTTTTTAAATGGTCGATTTACCTCCTTTTGATTGTGAAATAATTTTAAATATATTATTTTCCACTTTTATATTTTGAATTTGAAAAAATAAACATCTTATTTAGAAGAGGAACATAAAAATTAACATTTGGTAAATGTTTTGGTTTTTTTCTTATAATGTTTATTTTTTAATTAATAGTGAAAAATAATACATTTTATGTCAAAATTGTCTTTTCATCCAATTTCTTTTTATTATTATATTGTCCTCTTAAATAGTTCTAAAAATTAATTAGATTCTATTTTAATCATTTAATCAAAATTTTTTATTGTAATAATTTTTTCTATGAAATTGGACACAAACAAATCTTAATCTTTTTGTAGTTTTTACTTCTTAAAAACCCATTTTTTTGTTGTGAGAATGGGAATTAATTTTTTATTAATTTATGAAACTTATATGGTTTGAATTTGTAAAAATGAATTTTATATTTGATATCAGGAGGTCCAAATTGTGATAATAGGGACATTTTATTTTTAGACATTATGAATAGTAACCTCAGAAAATATTTTAATTACCATGGTTCAAGGGTAAATATGGAAAATAAGGATAAAAATTAATATTCTAATAATATTAAATTACTATAACACATGTACAAACCCTATTGGATGAGATATTTCCGACCATGGGAATCCTTGGTTCAATTTTGGTACCCTATAGTTCCCCTTGTGTGAGAAATTGTCATATAATTACTTTGAATTTAATGTTAAAAAAAATATAACCTAAATCTATATCTTTTACTAAAACAATTTTTATATGGGGTTATATGAGATAAATATCATACTATAAATACTCATTAGAAATATAATAATATTTCCTACATCATGGAATTTTATTTATTATTTTTAGATATCAAATATATAAATTGATTTATGAAACAATATTGATGTAGTTAATACCTTTTTAATGAATGATTTAAATAAATGATATTATAAATATGAAAATAAATTTATTTTTAAAGTTTTTAAACCATCCAAGAATTTAATTTATTATTATTACTTTTGATATTATAATTTATGATGTTTTTTTGTAAATAATCAAGTTGTAATGTATTTTTAAAAAGTAATCATATGAATATTCTAAAAATTGACACAAAGGAGTTTTAAATAAAATAATATTTTATTTAATGATATAATAGTAATAAACATCAATGACTCATCCAACTGACATATCTGATGTTGAAAATGTTATTAATAATCTATTTTGGGAACTCATAAAGTTTTATAGTAACAATGGTAACAATTTATTATGAATATACAAGAAGAAATGATAAAAGATAAATTAGTTGATTAAGGGTTAAAGCTAAAAGATAAGGATTATTTTATGGCCTAAACATGTCTAAAATCCATTTTATGAGATTATTTACACCCATACAGATATGATCTTCTAAATATATAACTTTGGTGTTATTAGAAATCGAAAAAATGAATTAATAATAAAATAATATTTTCAATCATTCTAAAAGTGTCCCTACTCCTTCTTGTAAAGGGAAACCACCTCTAACCGTTACTCACACATCTCATGCTCCTTGAATCATCTAATCCCTTCCATATTCATATCAGAACATTCCTCTCTTTTTCATATTAGACATAATTTATTTTCAATGGAATTTAAAGATGACCTTTTTTCTTAAATCAAAAAGAGTTACCTGATTTGAGGTAATGTATTCCCTCAAGATTATTTCATTTAATTTCCTTCTAAAACCACATAAAATGTCATTATTCAATTATTCTATAACAAAAACAATATATTAAACACACTAGGTTATTTTTCTGATAAGGATTTGAACCACAGTTACCCACACCTCTGTCAAATGGGAATAGAAAAAACAGTTTTTGTGGATGGTGATCTACTACCTCGTGAAACGATGATTGTTCAATATTCTCTTACCTCATTTTATGGTGGAAATTATGATGGAACTGTAATTATATATGATATATATGTTAAATATTTTCACTCTATGATTCTTTAAGTTTCATTTAGAACACACTTTTAGACATTTAATCGTGAATAAATATGATAATTTCATTTGAGGAAATGCGGACTACCACCCGCTCAAATTGATATGACTCATTCATTCCATATATTGAATAAATAAATGATGGAATTAATGAACACATATATAATATTATAATGGAATTATAATGAACCAATTTATTTGTTTTCATTCATTTAAATATGAAAAAGAAACTAAAGTAGCGTTGGGGCGTACATACTACTTACCGTCTCCATGAATGGTGCATTTAATTTATTGTATCCAAATGATATAGAATATTATCAATACATATATCTGGGATATATATGATATATATGATATTTAAATCCTGAATATCATTCTATATATAAATTAATTTTGACAACATGGACAATTTTAAATTATAACAAGTTCATTTTTGACACAAGTTTTGAACTTCTGCAGAATGTCTGATATGAACTCAAATAATTAACTAATTTTTATAGAAAGAAAATAAGTGAAATAAAAGGAATAATAAACACAGAAATTTTTCTTATGAAAATATAAATCAACTTATGTTTATTATTATGGAAGAACAAGGAACATAAAATACATGTCGGACTGGAATTAATGGAACTACTCCTCCTCCCATTTTTTGTGAAAGACATATTTTATGTTATATCATTTACTACTAAAAAAATGAACTATACCCATTATTAAAAACAATGGGTATAGCCCCCAAAACCATGAGTATAGGATGTACCCACAATTTGGGAAACAGTGGGTAACCGAGGTATCAGGATAAGTCCATAGCCTATTCCCACGGTTTAACAAACCATGGGCAATGATCTTTCCACCGTGTCTTTGACTTTTTTCCACCATGTCATAGCCTTAAACCAACCATTTTAAAACCGTCAGTTTAAATATATTGAAAAAAATTTGACCTGGGAATAATCTCATGATCTGCACTCTGATCACCAAACACTAATCCATTTAACCTACATGAATTTCTTAAACTCAGATATATCCATCTGCATAATTATATTAATATTAACCGTCCGTTTTAAGAAACAAATTTCAACGGTTTTAAAACCTACAACCTCCACCTTGAAGACTCTTTGCCTCACCACTTCACCTAAACAAATTATGTTAATATATACCTATATTTTTCGTATTATTTTAATATTTTTTTGAATTAGGAAGAAGGAGAGAACTGGGATTCGAACACACATCTGTCCTGATAGCTACACAGAAACTGACCAACCTAGCTAAATCTCTTGATATATAATATATCTATACTTATTTTATTATATTATTCTCACTCACTATATTAGGAAAAAACCGGCCGACGAGACTTGATCCATAAACCCCATGCATTACAAAGCAGCAACTCACCAACTAATCTACACGGCTTATGTTTTACATTGTTTATATGTCCTTAAATATGTTAATATAAACTGTGGGTATAGGGGGAAAACTGTGGGTATAGGTTTTACCGCCCATTATGTTTGTGTCTCGTAGATATTTTTTTCTTCCATAACTCGGGAATGATATACCCACAGTTTTACCAAACTGTGGGTATAGTTCTTTGAAAAAAAACCGTATACCTATGGTTTTTCCAAAACCATGGGAATATGTGACTTTTTGCCCATAGTTTTGGAAACTTGTGGGTATAGGTCATAAAAAACCTATACCCACAATTATGGGTAAAACCGTGGGTGTTGGTGACCTATACCCACGTTTTTGGAAAACCATGGGTATAGGTATAGTATATGAACCTATACCCACAATTTTCCTTAAAACCGTTGGTATAGGTCTATTTTACAGTTGTAATTTAATTTAAATATTATTATATTGGGATATGTTATTATTTATTCTTATTTATGTAAATTTTATGTACAAGTTATTAGAGGCCATTTTATCTCCCATCAACTCATTTTCTGAATTTTAAAGTGATGATGTAAGCCTGCTGAATATTTGTATGTAACATCGTCTCAATCTCATTTGATTAAGAAATATCTTTTTTAAATCATATAATTTGTATATAAAACCCTTTTGACTCTTTATGTCATTAATTAGTATATTATCATTATATATAATGTCCTTTCTGATATTATTCCTTAATTATTTTTAGTCACATTTTTCTCATGGGGCGAGGGACTCTTTAACTAATTAATCATTTTAATTTTTTAAATCTTTATTCTTCAAATGATTTATTATTGATTTAAATTTTTTCAAAATGTGTTTAAGGAATTATTTATATGTACATGATTATTTTAAAGTGTAAATTCCTAACTAATTTTTTGTGGTGGTATTGGACACTTTGATTCAAAACTATTTTTTGTTACTATTTTCAATGAAGTGATTATATCATAATCTTTAAATGATATCTTGTTATTATAATTTGGAAATTTTATTTTTTTCCTTATGATTGTTTTTTGTGTTATGGTACTGGGAAATTTGATGGGTGTTTACATGATACACCAATGATGGGTGGTTACATATAAACCAACTGATGGTTGGTTCCATGATAAACCAAGGACAGGTGGTTACATTATAACCTCAAATGCAATGGGTATGGGAGTAGGCCGTGTTGCTATTACATTTAGTTATATGTGTGGAAGTCAACCCTATGGTTATTCTATATAAGAATTTTTATGTCCAAAGTTACTTCAATATGTTATATCTTTCATTTTATTTGATTATGGAAATAATTTGGTTACAAAAAGGGTAAGCAATGATCTTATATTCAGTGAAGTGTTTTTACAACTTCTTAAAGGTGAAAAGTATTCCTTTATAATAACATATTCATGATTTTCATGTTATTTAAAGATCGAAGGTTTTCATTATTAATGTATCCCTTACTAAGATTTTTATGCTCATCCCATGTTTTGAAATGTCTTTTATAGGACATAATAAATAAAAGAGTCATGAATGGGATCAAGGAAAAGTTATGATTTTAAAACTAGAAACGATGTCATGTGTTGTTTTAAAGATTTTTTTATTTAGGAAAAAATGGATAGTTAGTTGAAGTATCTACTTGTAATATCCATTATGTCATGTATATGTTATGACCTAATTCTCCGAAGCTCTAAAAAGAAACAAAAACTCAATGTGAACTATTAAATTAATTCAAGATTATGTAATGTTTAATGATGGGGCCTTGTAGTTGGTATATGAGGTCGGTTTTGATAACCAAAGAGGTTAGGGTGTTATTTCAGAAAAAGAGACTTAACCATAATGGTTATCATATTAGAAATATTAATAGTTATTTTAAATCCATCAAATGAGTTTAAGATAACATGAATAACATTATCTTAATGTTTACCCTACTTATAAAATAGTATATAATGATTTTACAGATATAATCACACTGACCTTTGTGGTTTTATTTAATGGTTGGATCTAGCAGGAACCAATGAAGGAAACTGTGGTAGTCTTATAAATGAGAATCAAAATTAAATTAGATCAGTAATGGGAACTCTTGTGTTTATTCTAAAACAACAATCAGGAGTAATGATTTACCTCTTGAACCATTGTGATTTTTCTAAGGAATCATATATGTGAGAAATGAATCCCAATGGAAGTATAGGTAAAAATAATAATAATTAATATATTTTAAAACCTATATGTGAAGGATATGGAAATAAACACATTGGATAATGTTTCAAAGGGACATGAAGATGTCTCAGATGTGTTAACAAAGGTCATAAAACAATAACCTTCACTCAAAAAAGGAGGCATCCAGTTGTCTCTTAGAATGAGAAAGAATTTATCTCCAAATGATCAATTGAATGTTTTAAATGTGGTTTTCATTGTCATTATAAAAATAGATATCCTACAAAGATGGTATGGAGTGGGATCTACATGATCGTACAAATGTATGTTTACCAATTTCTAATGCAATTCCAGCCGAAGATAAGGAAGCTGGATATGACCTATGAATGCTATGGTATATTTATTAGCTTTTATTCTGATATTACTACAATCATTGAAAATTATGCATGATTTTTTTTAGAAATGATGTTGAAAAGAATAATATTGAAAAACATGGATAAATGATCTTGAAGAATGTTTGATTATTAATATGTTTACTCTTTAGGAATTGAAGAGTTATGTTGAATCTATGGATAATGATATATATAAATTTATTAACGATGGGAATATAATGGAAGACTTTTTCCAGTATGTGTAACTCTAAAGATTGATTTGTGAATTTTTTTTCAAGGAATAATTATCTTTTACTTTTCAGTTATAGTTATAAAAACTCATTTGGATTTATATGATATTTAAATTTTAGGAAATTACACATTATTACTTTTTGGGATTAAGATACACTGTATGAGATAAAATTTGGTCAAAATATACGACGATCATTTTTGAGGAATTTATATTATTTTATGGAATTTTATAAAATTATATAGTTTTTGAAAAATGACAACAAGAAGACCCTATGACAAACTATCATGTCATACAATGCTATGGGAATCGAACCAAGAATCAAAGTGTGATTGGGATTATCTCCTACCACTAGACTATGTGAAGTCCCTGGTTAGGATGACTTATTATATTTTTAGTTAACTAATTTTATTAATCAAGATTAAGTTGATTTTGGGAACTTCTACTTTATCAAAAGGATATACTTAGTATAGGAATATGATTTGGTGAATAAGTAATAAAGGTTATTTTGGAATACATTCCCTCTTTTTGGAACACTATATTCTTAATGAAAATATAATACTATAGGATGTCATTTTTTGAGTAATGAATGAAATTTTATTTTGGAAGAATGAATTTTTTTATTGTGGACATATGGTGATTTGGGATATTTATGGAAATGATTACACTACCATAGAGAATATGTGATTAGGTTAATTGAACTCCAGTATGATACTTTATGAGTAGTAAATGTTATTTGGAGATAAATGTTATGATTTTTGTGGAAGTCTATGTGATCAAATCCTTCTAAATTTTGGGTTTCAAACTTAGTTTTAATTATTTTTAATAATATTAATGAAAAATATGTATTTAATGGTCATTGTTTAACTTTTGGATTTAATTATCGATTTTTGGAGATTAAAAGTAGTATTTATTTTTATAAAGTATTATCCTTTTAGGGGGTTATCTGCTACTGTACCAACAATTTGGGTTTTGGTAAATGTCAAGAAAATGGGTAATATAATGTTTATTTTTTTTGGATTATGTGATTCTCTAGATGTTTTTTCTAGCACCTGAGATGAGACCAAGTCATCTTGAAAGCTCATATATTGGAGAAAATATTAGTTTGTTGTAGAAATTTGATTGAATGATGAAACACTTCTATTCAATTAAGTATATTTCATTATGATGATAGTCTATGTAGTAATAATATTGTTCAACTCTATAAAAACGATCTTGCAGAAAAAACATATACACCTGATTTTATCTTTTAACTTTTACCCAACCATAATTTTATTGTATTTTGGTGGTTAACATTCCCTGATCAAGTTCTCCATCACTCTATATTAATCAATGAGAGTTATTTTCTCTTCCATATAAATGTTTTCCTATATAGAATCCAATTATGTGTTATCTCGGTTGATCGTTGTACTTCTCATCCATTCTTTTAAAGTTATAGTTTAATTGATTCTTTTTCTATTGCAAGACATTAAATGAAATTTACAAGCCCAATTATAAAATTGTGAGGAAAAAAATTTCCAAAAGGGGGGAATGATGAAACAACCCATGTATTTATAGAATAAAAAATTTTCATATCTTTTAAAATTTATGAATAATATATTAATTATATGTTAAATAGGACACTTTTTTGTATAGAATACCCAACACTCAACATAGAGTTTTAAATTAATTTCTAAAATATATTTGTTTTAAAATTGGAAAAATTGTTTCAATATTTAAAATCAGGATGTCCAAATTGTGTCAAAACATACCTTTTTTAGACCTTATGAATTGGAACTTCAAAAAATATTTTATTTACCATGGTTAGAGGGTAAATTTGGTAAATAAGGGTAAAAAATAATATATTAATATTAAATTACCGTGACCCATATACTTAACCTATTTTATGATATATTTCCAACCATGGGAATCATTGGTTTATTTTAGGATCCCATGATGCAACTTTTGTTAGAAATTTACATTTAATTACTTTTAATTTATCGTTATGTAAAATTTTACCTAAACAAATATCTTTTAATAAAACCATTTTTATATGGGGTTATATAAGTGATATCTTCTACAATAAATATTTATTTAAAACAAAAAATATTTCCAACATCATTTTATATTATTTATAATTTTTATTCATCATATAAATTAATTTATTTAAGACATAATGATGATTTAATGATTAACTTATCAGTGAATTATTTAAATAAATGAGATTATAAGTATTAAAATAAAAATATTTTTGAACTTTATATGCAATACACTAATTTTAGGGACGATTAGGACTTGTTATATTTAAATTAATGAAGTTTTCTAAAAGAATAAACGTTTTATGGATATTTATACTATTCATGGTATGAATAGTATAAAAATTGACATAAATGTGTTTTAAAGAAATTAATATTTTATTAAATTATATAATAGTCCCAAAAATATAAGATTATTTCAAATGACATATATAATGTTAAAAATGTCATTAATTATTCATTTTTGGGACTCTTGTAATTTTATTGTAACTATGGAAACCTTATATTTTGAATATAGATGAAGACATGGTAAAAGTTAAATTAGATTACTAAGGGTTAATGCTAAAATTTAGTGTTATTTGTATGAACTAAACATGTCTAAAATACATTTTCTAAGATTAATCAGACCCATACTCATCTGATCTTCAAAATATATCACTTTCGTGTTATTAGAATTCGAAAAATGAACTAATAATAAAATAATATTTTCAAACATTTCTATAGTGCCCATCCTCCCTATTATAATAGGATACAAATTATAACCCTTACTAACACCTCTAAATCCAACTTGGATCATCCACGCTCTTCCAAAATAATATTCCAACACTTATCACTTCCTCTTAGAAGCCTTAAATTTGTCTGAACGAAATTAATTTTATCATTTTAGCTTAAATCAAAATGAGTTTTTCAATTTGAGGGAATGTATTCTCTATAGATTCTTTCAGTTCTTTTCCCTCTAAAGCCCCCAATTATTTTATAACCAAACCTGTGTCTTCAATATACTAGGCTGTTTTTATGATATGGATTTTAAATAAACTTACATACACCTCTGTCTAATGGGTATAGAACATACTATTTCTGTGTACGTTGATTTACTACCTCACAAAACGATGATTATTCAATATTATCATACCACCTATTATGGATTCCATTATTATGGAAGTGTAATTTTATATGATACTTATTTTATTTTATTTTTCTTTGCTTCTTTAGTTATCATTTTTAACATTCCTTTATGATTTTCATGTGGATTAAATACGATAATTTCATTTAAGTGTGGAATACCACCCCCTCAAAGTGATATGTATTGTTCATACCATACATGGAATGAATAAAGGATGGAGTTAATGAACTTATATATGATATTATACAGAAATTATAATATATATATATATAATTTAGTTCTCATTCATTTAAATATGAAAAATAAATGAAATTAGCATTCATGCGTACATACGGCTTACTATATCCAAGAATGGTGCATTTCATTTCTTATATCCAAATGATATGAAATATTATAAATACATATATACTGTATATACATGATATATATTATATTTATATAATTAATATCATTCTGGATATATATTACTTTTGAACACAAGGGCAATTTGTAATAATAAGAAGTTTATTTTTTACTGAAGTTCTGAACATCCGCAAAATGACAGATATGAACTCAAATTATTAACAAATTGTTGTAGAAATATAATAATTGATAAAAAAGGAATAAAAAATTAAAAATGTTTAAGAATAAACTGAAATTAAAAATAAGTTTGTTATTCAGGAAGAATATGGAACATACGAGACAAGTCAGACTCGAGGTAAGGGAACCTCTCGTCCTCCTCTTTTTGTTAAAAACATTTTTCTATGTTATGTATTTTAATTTTAATTTTCAAATGTTGGGATATGTTATTAGATATACTATTTTATATACATTTTATTTACAAGTGATAATGGACCCTTTTCTCTCCCATCAACTCATTTTATGAATTTTTATGTGATGTTGTTGTGATGCGAAATTTTTGTAAGTGACTTCGTCACAATCTCTATTCATTGAGGAATATCTTGTTGTCATATTATAATTTTTATATAAAACCCCTTTGCCTCATTATATTTGGAATTGGTATATTATAATTATATATAAAGCCCTTTTTTACATTATTCCTTATTTAATTTTATTCAAGAGTTTCTCAAGTGTTAAGGGACTCATTAACTAAAACATTGTTTTAAATGTTTTAATGATTTATTCCAATAAATATTTCTCATTGATATACATGTTTTCAAAATGGGTTTGATGATTTATTAATATAGACATGAGTGTTTTATACTTAAAATTCATTTCAAAACATTTAGAGTGGAATAGGTCACTTTGATTCAAAACTATTCTTTGTGACTGGTTTAAATGAATTGTTTATATCAATATCATGAAATGATATTTTGTGATTGCAATGTGGAAATGTTATCTTTTTTTATAGTTTTTTGTGTTATGGTACACAAAAATTTTTTGGGTGGTTACGTGATTATACAGTGAATGGTGGTTACATGATAAACCAAATTATGGGTGATTCCGTTATAAACCATAGATGAGTGGATACGTTATAACCTCCAATTCATTGGGTATGGATGTAGGCCGTATTTATATTATATTTAGTTATATGTGTGGAAGTTGACTGTATGGTTATTCCATTTGTGTATTTTTATGTCCTATTTTACCTTTATATGTTATATATTTCATTCAATTGGATTGTGGTAATCTATTGGTTACAAAAAGTGTAAGCAATGAGCTTATATTCAGTGATGTGTATTTACTACTTATTAAAGGTGAAAAGTACTACTTTATAATAATGTATTCATGGTTTTCATGTTATTTAAAGACTAACAATTTTCTTTCTTTATGTACACCTTACATAGTTTTTTATTCTCAACCAATGTTTGGAATTTTTTTTTCACAGAATATAAAGAAGAATAGATTCAAGTAAGGGTTCTAAGAAATGTTATACTATTAAAACATTAAATGATGTCATTTTTTGAAAGATTTTTTCATTTTATGAAGAAAACAGATAGTGAGTTGTAGTGTCTGGTTATAATATTCAAGATATTATGTATAAGTTATAAAAAAATTGTCTAATGCCCCAAATCATGAAAAAAATCTATAACATGAATTATTACCTCAATTGAATATTATGTAATGTTTAAGGTTACAGCATTATAGTTGGCATTATAGGTTGGTTTAGATAACTATATAAGTTAAGGTGTTATTTAAGCATAAATGACATAACCATAATGGTTAGCATATTAGAAAGATTCATTATTATTTTAGATAATTCCAATGTGTTTAAGATAGCAGGAATATGTTTATCTTAGAGTTTACCCTCCTTATAAGATTCTATATAATTATTTGAATGATATTCTCACAATGACCTTTTTGGTTTTATTAAATGGATGTGTCTAGCTGGAACCAATGTAAAAAAGTATGTGAAGGTTGTTGTGGTAGTTTTCTGAATTATAATCCAAATTAAATGTGATATATAATGAGAAATCTTGTGTTTATTCTTAAACAACAATCTATAGTCATGATTGACCACATTAACCTTGGTGAATTTTCCACGGCAGAATATAAGAATAAAATGAATCCTAATGTAATTTCAGGTAATAATAATAAAAATAATTATAATAAAAAACTTATGAATCAAGGATTTGGGAACAAACACCTAGGAAAATGTTTCAATGGGATGGAAAGATGTTTCATATGTGATAACAAAGTTCATAAATCAATAACCTGCCCTAGAAAAAGGAATCATCCAGTTGAATCTAGTAAAGGGAAAAAAGTTCATTCCATAGGATCAATTTAATGTTTTAGATGTGGTCTGCATGGTCATCATTCATAAATATATCGTATGAAGAAGGTTTAAGAGTGGGATTAGCATGATCGTACAAATGTATGTTTACAAATTCCTTATGGAATTCCAATTGATGACTGGGAAAATGAAAATGACATATGAAATGTTTAAATTATTTCTTAGATCATGTTTTGAAAATACATAAATCATAGAAAATTATGAATTATTTTTTTCAGAAAGAGTTATAAAATAATCAAATGGAAAATCATGGATAATGGAACGTGAAGAATTTTAGATGATTAAGATGTCAACAATTTAGGAATTGAAGAGTTAAGTTGGATTTATGGATGATGATATGTTTAAATGTATTAATTAAATGATTACGTTGGAAGAATTTTTCTAGTATGTGTAAACTGGATGTTTGATATATAAAAATTATATTCAAGGAATAAATAAATTTTCCTTTTCAGATATATTTATAAAGAACAATTTGGATTTATATGATCTTTGAATTTGATGCAATTTCAATTTGTTACTTTTTGGGATGAAAATGTGAGGAATGAGATAAAATTTGTGTTAAAAATATATTATTGATATTTTTGAGGAATTTATCTCATTTTATAGAATGTTATAAAATTTTTTATTTTTGAAAAAGGAAAACATGCAGACTGTGGGACAACCCATCGTGTTGGACAATGATGCAGGAATAGAACCCAAGACCAATTTGAAATTGAGATATGTTGCCTACCACTAGGCTATGTGAAGTCCCATGTTAGTATGACTTATTCATTTTTTAGATAAATGATTTTATGGATAAAGAATATGTTGATTTTGGGAACTTCAATTTAATCAATAAGATATACTTAGTATATGAAAATGAATTATTGATTATGTGAGAATGGTTAATTCGGAAGACATTCTCTCTTTGGGGAACACTATATGCTTAAGGAAAATTTTATACCATGTGATGTCCTTTGTCGAGTAATGGTTGATTTTTTTGGAGAAATCAATTTTTTTATCATTGATATCTGGTGATTCGGGTTATTTATCGAAATGATTAACCTATCATAGAGAATATGTGATTAGTTTTATTCCACTTTAGCATGTGGCATTAATAGTAGTCGATGATATTTAGAGATAAATGTGATGAATTTTGTGGAAGACTATGAGATCAAATCCTATTGAATTTTCGTTTTCAAAATTAGGTTTTATTATTTTGTATAATATTAAGGAAAATTGTGTGTTGATTGGACTTTTTTGATCATTGAGTTTTGTTTGTCCAATTTTTGAGAATAGGATTAATATATCATTTTATAAAGTGTTAACCTTTTGGGGTTATCTGCTCTCATACAAACTATTTTTGTATTGTTTCATGTCTAAAGATAGTGGATATATATATAGATCATTTTTTGGATTATGTGATTCCATAGATGTTTTTTCTAGGGCTTTAGATGTGACCATGTCTTCTTGAATACTCATTGTTTGGAGAAAAGACGAGTTTGTGGAAATTTTTTTGTTAAAGGATGAAACACTAATTTTAAAATAAGTATATATCCATATGATCTTAGTCTATTTAGTAATAAAATTATTTATTTCTACGAAAAGGATCTTGAAGAAAAAATATTATACAGTTTCTTTTATTGTCATAATTTTACCCAACAACAAATTTATGGTATTGTGGTAGTTATCTTTCCATGATAAAACTCTTTATCACTCCCTATTAATATGTGAGAGTTAGTTTCTCATCGATATCCATGTTTTACTACATGGAATCCTAGTACATGTTATCTCTGGTGAACTTTTTACATCGTGTTCTTCCTTTTAAAGTGATTCTTTTATATACTATTTTTCTGATTTGATACTTGCAATGAATTATCCAAGCCTAATTTTAAAATTGATAGGACACAATTTCAAAGAGGGGGGAAGGATATAATGAACATGATATTTACAGAATAATTTTTTCATATCTAATAATATTTATGAATAAAGTACTAATTTTATGTTCAATATGACACTTTTTTTCGATAGCATACTCAACACGCAATAATTGGATTCTTTGAAATCTTATGTTGCACACAACATTGAGTTATATCGAAAATTAATATAATGATAATAATATTATTTTAAATAGTAGTTAATGCATAGCCATTGTAATGATGGGAATCATCATAACTAACTACATAATTATTACTCATGCTTGTTAAATTTCAGTATATCTATCCAATGAAATTTAGAGGCCTAAAATAAGAATGAATTTCATTTTATGCATTAAATAGGAAAATATTCTTTAAAAGCTTTATTTGCCACCTTTTGATGGAGAACCCTTATTAAATATAGTTTTTGTCACTTTTATATGTTTCTTTATTCTATAAATTCATCTTCTTTAGAATAGGGATATCAAAATTTACCTTGGGTAAATTTTTGGTATTTTTCTGATAATGTTCATTTTTTAATTAATAGTGAAAAATACTGAATTTTAAGTCAAAATCATTTTTTCATCTAATTTATTTATATTAATATATTTTACTTTTAAATATTTTTAATGTGTATTTAGATTATATTTTTATCCTAAAATAGAATTTTTTATTGGAAGTAATATCACTTTGAAATTGGGCATAAACACATGTCAATATTTTGGTAGGCTTTACTTCATAAAAACACGCTTTTTAGTTTTTACAATGGGATCAATTTCAAATTAATATCTAAAACTTTATTATTTTGAATTAGAAAAAATAGATTCCATATTTGGAATAAGGAGGTCCAAATTGTTTATATATGTACCTATTATTTTTAGAAATTTTGAATAGGAATTTCAATAAATATTTTATTACACATGGGTAAAGGGAAAATCTTGTAAATAAGGGTAAACAATAATGTTTTAATGTTATTGGATTACCCTAACACATGTCTTAACCCTATTTAATAAGATATTTCATACCATTGGAATCCATGGGTTTATTTTAGGACCCCATGGAGAAGCGTCTATGAGAAATTTACATATAATTACTTTCAATTTAATGTTAAGGAAAATATTACCAAAACATGTATATTTTATAAGTAAATTTTTATATGGGGATATATAAATTATATATTAGATAATAAATAGTTATTATAAATATTAAAATATTTCCTACATCATTATATTTTATTTATATTTTTTAGACATCATATAAATAAATTTATTTATGACGCAATGGTAATGTAGTTATTACCTTATTAATGGATTATTTATATAAATGGGATTATCAATATTAAGATAAATATAATTTTAAACGTTTAATTCCATTAAATAATTTTAGAGATTATTGTTACTTGTTATATTTTAATAGTTGAGTTTTTTTGAATGAAAAAATGTGTTATGGTTATTAAAAAAATCATGATATTTAGAGGAAAAAATCGAAAGAAATAATTCATTATATCAATTACTATTTTATTAAATGATATAATATTCCTAAAAATATAAGATTCAGAAAAATAACATATATGGTGTTAAAAAGGTCATTAATTTTCTATTTTTGGGTCTCTTGGCATATTATAGTAATAATGGTGACCATATGTTATGAATTTATAAGAAGGCATGGTAAAAGATAAATTAGTTTACTAAGGGTTAAAGATAAAAGATAAGTTTAATTTTATGAACTAAAAATGTATAAAATTTATTTTCTGAGAGTATTTCTACCCTAAAAAATATGATATTATAAATATATCACATTTTTGATATTATAATTCCATAAAATTAATTATTAATTAAATAATATTTTCAAACTTTCCTAAAGCACCCCTCCTCCTCTTATAAAAGGACACCAATTCTAACCTATACTGAAACTTATAAAGAATCATTTTATCATCAACCCTCTTATAAAATAATATCAAAAGAATCCTAATATTATCATAGAATCCTTATTTTGTTCATAAAGAAATTATAGAGGTTCTTTTCTCTCAAATATAAAGCAGTTACCCGATTTGAGGTAATGTCTTCACTCAAGATTCTTTCATTTATTTTTCTTCCCCAACCCCCTAAACACTGATTATTAAATTATTTTTATAAAAAACTTGTATCATAAATATACTATGATATTTTTGTGAGATTAATTCTAAATAAAATTACACACACCTTTGTATAATGGGTATAGAACACACTGTTTCTCTGGACGACAAACTACTACCCCACGAAACGATGATTGTTCAATATTTTCCTACCTCCTCTAATGGAGTCCATTACGATGTAACTATAATTATATATGATATATATTATATAAATTTTATATTTATGATTATTGAATTCTTATTTATATTATACCTTTATAATTTTCATGTTGATTAAATACGATAACTTCATTTGAGGAAGTACGGACTACCGCCCCGTAAAAGTGTTATGACTCGTTCATTCCATACATTGAATGGATAAAGGATGGAGTTAATAAACACACACACACACAGATATATATATATGCTTGTGTGTGTGTGTGAGTGATATTATACTATAATTATAATATATCTATGTATAATTTAGTATTCATTCATTTAAATATGAAAAGGAAATGAAAGAAGCATTCATGTGTACGTACGGCTTACCGTCTCCATGAATGGTGCATTTAATTTCTTATATCCAAATGTGATAGAATATTATAAAAATATATATTATGGATATATATGATATATAAATAATTGTTATCATTCTGCATATTTTCTTCCCACTTGGACAATTAGTAATTATAAGAAGTTCATTTTTTACTCATGTTCGGAACATCAGAAAAATGTATGATATGAACTCAAAAAATTAACTAATTCTTATAAAAATATAATAAGTGATATAAAAGGAATAATAAATTTGAAAAATTTTCTGAAAAAATTATAATTTAACATATGTTTATTATTAAAAAAGAACGAGGAATATATGAGACAAGTTGGACCCGAGGTAAGGGGACCTTTCATCTTCAGCTTTTTTGTAAAAGAGTTTTTAACGTTATGTCTTTTAATTTCAATTTTCTTATGTTAGGATATGTTCCTATATATCATTATTTATATAAAATTTATGTCAGTGTGAAGATAAACCCTTTTCTCTCCCATCAATTCATTTTCTGAATTTTTGGATGATATACACTTTTCTCTCCCATCAAATCATTTTCAATTTTCTTATGTTGGGAGATGTCCATATATATACATACTTCATCTCAATATTATATCATTGAGGAATATCTTGTTTTCATCCTATAGTGTGTTTATAAAACCCTGTTGTCTTTTTATAAAATGATACAGTATATTATCATGATATCTAAATTCCTTTTGGATTTAATTCCATAATTATTTTCATTCAAATATTTATCAGGTGGTAAGGGACTCTTTCACTAAAACATAATTTTAATTGTGTTAATGATTTATTCTTATTAATATTTATCATTAATTTCCATGTATTCAAAATGTTTTTAAAGAATTATTTATATGGGAATGAGTGTTTCATGGTGTAAATTCCATTCAAATGTTTTATGGTGGTATATAAGACATTGATTCAATACACTTATTTTTGACTATTTTAAATGAAATGGTTTGATTAATATATTTAAATGATATCTTATGATTTGAATATGGAAATAGTTTTTTACACTATGCTTGTTTTATCTGATATGGTACTTGGACATTTGACGGGTGGTAATATGATAATACAATGATGGGTGGTTACGTGATTAACGAAATGACAGGTGGTTCCTTGATAAAACAAGGACGAGTAGTTACATTATAACCACAAATGAATTGGGTATAGAAGTCAGCCATATGAAAAATACATTTAGTGAAATGTGTATAAGTAGGTAGTATTGTTATACAATTTAATTATGTTAATGTCCCATTTTACCTTTAAAAGTTATATGTTTAATTCTATGAGTTTTTGGTAATATTTTGTTTATGAAAATGGTATGCAATGAGCTTATATTTAGTGAGGTATTTTTACTAATTCTTAAAGATTAAAATTATTAATTGATAATAAATTTTTCATGGTTTTCATGTTATTTAAAGAATAATAGTTTTCTTTCATTATTTATCCCTTAATGATCTTTTTATGTTCCTCCCATGTTTTAAAACATTTATCACATTACATAAAGAAGAATAGAGTACAAGGTGGGATCATGGAAAAGTTATACTGTTAAAACATTAAATGATGACATGTTTTTTAAAGAGTTTTTGTTTTATATGTAAATGGATAGTAAGTTGAAGTTTCTACTTATAATATTGTAGAGGTTATGTATATGTTATGACCTAATTCTATAAATCTTTAAACCGGAAAGGATCCTTAATGTGAATTACTAACTTAATTCTAGATTGTGTAATGTTTAAGGTGGGGACCATATATTATAGTATCATGAATTTCCTATCTTTTCCCTTTACTAAAGTTATGATCATTTGTACAGAATTTCATTTTCAAAAACTACGTGTGTTCAACATGCACCACTTATGAAAAGGAACCCAATCTCTAATACTATTGATAAATATAAAACACATAAGATCAAACAATTAATGACCAAAAAATTTATTTACAAAACTAATAGACTCCATGAAACATTATTTTTCCCCTAAATTCAACCTATGAATCCATTAGTTTGAAACCATAAAATGTTATCCAAAGAGGACGTAACATACATTACCAATAATTTTATATTAATTCTATATCTACCAACTTTTAAAATTATTAATAAATAATCATATATAATATATTTATGTTCATAGTTCCAAGATTTCATTATTTTAATTTCATAAACTAAATCATCATTATCTTACTTCAAATAAATTATGAAAGCATCATTCATGTGTATAGTGGAGTACCACCTCCTAAACTGATGTTATTAGTTATACATCACCACCTATCATAGATGGTTATAACAATGTATATATTATATATATTCTATATACATGATATAAATATTCTTATAGAATATTGACAGGATATGGTCTTTCTTATCATACATTACGTTGGAATAATGTAATTTGGTCCATGAGAATGATGTACTACAACACCTAAAAGTGATGTGATTTGTTAATGAATTACATATAAGGTAATAATGAAGTTTGTGTTTAAAATTTGAGATATATATGATATAAAAATAGTTATTGATTGGAAATATATTATTTTCATTTATTTATTTCTTACCGTCGGTAAAGTGGAGAATATATTAATTCTTCTATACGAGCTTCCATCAACATGAACAGTATGTTCCATTTTTTATACATAAATATTATGGATCACTATAAATAAATATGTCCATAATATATAAGATAGTTTTATAATTGATAAAAAAATTATATGATGGAACATTGATCAAATTTATATGAATAAAAATCGAATCAAATTTGAAAAACAATGATGTTATTTTCCAAAACATTACATTAACAATGAATTATTTATAAAATGTTAATAAGAGGACATAAGTAAAAAATATATGCTATTATATACATATACATATATGTATAGGTATTATATTTTTATATAAAAAAATATATTTATTATACATGATGATTTAATGTTTCTGATTGATGGAAAGTCTTATTTTAAGGTATTTTCATCTCCCTTAATTACTTTTGTGATACACATTCCATATTCAAAAAATATTTATTTTATATGGTGTATATACAACATGTGCATGATTTTTATGGTTATTATACCAAACATTAATTTTACATGCATATCAACTTTTGGTTCTCACTTTCATGTTGTTTATAGTTCAAATTCTAAAAAGGTATATGTTATTTAGAACTCAATTTTCATTCATTGAGATATATGTTGGGTTACAAACCTATCTTCTTTTATAATATGACAATAAATCCAATTTAGATTATATTATAACGAATATATATATTATCATGGAATTATATGTTTCATTTGATGTCATCATTTCATAGAGTTTATGATTCCTTTATGAAAATGATGTCAGGGATTTCTGTTTAAGTGTCATTATTTTTTGGGATTGTATAATATAATCCTTCAATTGATGAAATCATATGATCTACCTCCAATGAAAAAAATTTCATGATTCCCTGCTAGTTTTTTAGATAATACCAGTATTCCCTTAATTTTATACTCCATATGTACTCATGATTTCAAATAAATGTTTTTTAATTCAAATATATTTCTCTCTTTGGCCAATGTCGCTTTTTACCAAAATAATGTTTTTAAAAATATTTTAAAAAATTGAACTAAACTTTGTGAAATGATTAATTAAATAATTTATAACCACTATTTTAATTTTAATAAATTTTTATTAGAGGATCCTTCAATTTTTTTCTTACGTAATGTATGTTTGGTTTTTAAGAAAAATGTATATGGACTCATTATTTTAATTCATATGAAATTTATTGAAATTTTCAAATTTAATGAAATTTTATTCCATGGATATTAAATTATATTATTTAATATTTATTTTAATTTAAATGTATTTAAAAAATTTAATATGTTTTAAGATTATTTTATCAATGTGGAAAAAAATATTCCTCATGAAAAGATCCATATTATCATTCGAATTATTTTTACACCCAATTTCAAATCCTTTGATTATACATATGATTTGATGGGTTTAATATAGAATGATACCACCGTTATTCATTTTATGGATGGTTGTTATTTATATTGATGAAATTTTTACAAAACCCATATATTTTTCATTGTTTATTCTATGGTGAATTAATGAAATGTTTATGAAATCCATTTTCTGTACACAGGTTCTAATTTTATGATATGATGTATGTTTTATGATTTGGAGGCACAGATAAGTATGTTATTCACAAAGATATGGGTGGGAAATATATCTTCTCCAAATTAATTTGTTTAATAATTATATCTCATGTGATAATAATGGGAAACATATCAATGGGATTGATCCACTAAAAGATTTCATACTTAATTATGAAATTCCAAAGTCACTATACATATATTACTATAATAATTAAATATTTTAATAATAATTGTTTATCACAAAAAAAAAATTATTTAGCTTTAAATATATTATATTTTGTGTAATTATTATCCCATAGTCATCCATGAAAATATTTTAGGGAATTTTTCAAGTTGTTCGGTTAAATTACATAATGATAAACAAACCATAACTATTGGATGATTATGTTAAAAACCATGTTGTTGGTAAACTAACTTATTAATTTTTTATAGCTTTTGATTCTATTTTGGAGGGTTTTAGATAATTTTTAGTGTTCTTTATGTTGAATTGTCATTAAACTAAAATGAAAAAAATATTTATGCCGTTGATGATTGCTTCACGGATTGATGTTGATTCTTTGGGTAATACGTGAGACATTATCACGATAAGAAACTATTTAATGATTTTTAATTAAATTTAATCAAGAATTTATTTATTTGTAATTTTAATTCAAGATGATATCATTTTTATAATTCTTAGAACAAATAGATTTCACACAGTGAATCTCGGAATTATTACGTAAATCTATTATGGAAGGTAGATATTATCATGATACATACCTGAATTTTATAGATTAAATTATAAATATCCTCTCATGAGTCCTAGAATTCATTCAAGAAAAATGTGTTGATTAAATTCTTTAGGGCTTCCTATATTAGTTCTTTTATCTCTGACATGGCCAATATCGCTCTATTTGGTATGTGTCATCATTTTGATACCATTTTCACCTCATTTATTAGAGATTTTATGGTGGTGATAGGCTATGTCAGTGGAGAATATATGTTGTTTTAGGATTTTCTTTTGGGATATTTAGTATCGTTTAGTAATTTTCTTCTAAAAGATATAAATTTGGTTCTTTTGTGGGGTACATGTGTTTCACAAGTTATGTGTTTCAAGACCTCTCTAATAACCATTTTTTCTTAGGTAATTCTATTATGTGATGTGAGAATCGAGGCTCATTCCTAAATTCAATTCTGGTGTTTTTAATTTTATCCCCTACTATTTGGTTCCCATTATGGGTGGTGTGTGACTTGAGTGGTTTTTGGTTCTTCCATCTCTATACTATTTTGGAGATCCATTAATTCATTTTATTTTTTAAATGTTTTCAAATTGAATTGGAATTATTGATTTTTTTCAATAATTTTTTTTTGAAAAATATGAATTCCCTCAATATTTTTAAATGACTTTTTTATATTTTAATAGAATTTGTTATGTATTTTGTTCATGTTTTTAAAATGAACACATTTTTGAATTAAGGTTTGTAAAAATTTTATTTTCAATTTTGATAAAGCATTTTGAAATTATTTGATAAATTTAGCACATCATGGCCACAATTATCTGGATTAAAGATGTAGTAGTAGGAACCATCGATTATTATTGATTGGGATCTCACACTCTAGTGTGTTCTCCCCTAATAGATTATAAAATTAGAGGCTCTAGGATCTAGTATAATTAGGTATAGAGATTACTTTTGGAGGAGTTCCTCTATTCCCTAGACAAAGGATTCATGGGTACTAAAGATGTAATGTGAAAATTAGACTATATTTGCGGTAAGAGTTTTATAGCTAGATTAAAATGTAGTGATACTATATAGATTTAATAGTGTTCTTTGTCTTTGAAATATTGTGTACAACATATAACATCTTTAATGGTTAAATTGACTTTATGGATTTTTTTGAAACTATTTTAACTTGATTAGTTTATAAAAAATGAAGAAATGGGTATTTATTTACCATGAGTTAGATATAACATTATTTAAATTATAATGATTACTTATTTTCATAAAATAATACATATTAGGATTTTTTTATAGAGATCTGATATAAAACATCTGGGTTGGATCTTAGTAATCCATTTAAACTCACAGCCTACACACTTTCACTAGAACTGGGGTATTAGACATTATATTTAGATTTTAAGTTGGAATATATAGGTTTATATAGTGAGGTATAGAGATTTATGTCATCTGTGTGTGGATATATAACAGAGATATGGTAGGACATGTCTCACATATTATATGGAGAAACTATTTTGGTTTTAGATTTCCTTTTCGTGTTTTTATCATGTACATTGGGATTCTTCACTTCTATATTTGGTTTGTACACCAATCACTGTCACTATTTATTTATGTTATATTTCATTTTATTTATTATTTTTTATATTTTATTCTAGTATATATAAATTATATGTATCATGTTTTATTTTGGGGAAAATCATTACCTTTTTCATTGATTGATGTTGGGGTTCCAGTCAAATGCCAATGGGGATTGGCAGTGCCCTTCTTGTATTGTAGATGTTCAGTTTTGGATCCGCATGATAGGGTATTCATAGTCTAGTTGTCATGACCCACCTTCCCCAAGATGAGAGAAGGGATAGAAGGTTTCCAGACCCTTCCTTCTTCAAGTTGAAGGAGACATAATGACCCTAGAGACCCACCTTCAATAGGTCCCGGAGTGGCGACTATCACCAAGGGTATAAAATCACACAGAAGATGGAATAAATTACCCTTTTTATTTAATAGGATCATGAGATAAGATAGTAAATCCCAGAAACACCAAAAGTAGAAGTACAGGTAAATCCAATACAAACCATTCTCATATGCATGTTTCAAAAGTAAATGATACAAAAGTTAAAGAAAACCACAAAAAGAGGTACCAAAAGAAAGAAAAACAACAACAACAACTGTCCCAACATCTGTACTAGTATGACCCTGCACAATCCCTAAATTCCTCTTAGAAACCTAAAAATAGTTTAATATACCTAGGGTTATCATACAAGTATACTCAGTAGGGAAAACCAAAGAATTTTTTGCACATGTGGGGAGGCATTCTAATGCCCTGTGAGAAAAGAGATAACGAAAGAACCTAGTAAGAAAAACAATCCACCCAATCCTCACCAAGGCGCACTCCCCAAATAACGCAAGTCATGTAATGTATAGTAATAGAACATCGATACTTGGGTACCACACGCCAATTTCCCACTAGTTATTGAAGACATCCTACACATCGAACCTCTCCTGCCATTCTCACTGCATCCCACAACCACTCCCTGTCCGTACACACATGGGACATCACTAACACACATCCTGCCCGAAGACACCTGGGCCCCAACAACCACTCGTAACCATGCCAGCAAACACATAGGCCATATAAACTACTACCATGCCTGAAGACACCTGGGCCTAATCCCGAAGACTCTTGGGAAACAACCAACCAACACACACCTGGGCCAACCACCAAAACTACCCTTCCCTAAGAATCATAGGCTATAATGGAACTCAGACCATCACAGCCTACCCGAAGAGTCTTGGTCTATTCAGGAAAGGGGGAAGAAAATATCTAATAATGAGCCACTCATAGGAGTGTTGGTAAAGACACCCTCCCCAAAGAAATGGAGGTGTTTGGAACTTGGTGCTCAACTTGGGGGGGGGATTAAGAAACATAATAACTACAATTATATAATAAATATAAAAAGCACTCATCCCAACCTAGGAGCAAAACCAACTTACTCACAAACACCCGTGTTACTATTAATTCACAAGAAACACCGAACCCACGACCATGTCACCACTCATCCCAGAAAACAATTCCCCATTGAGCCCATTCTTGTTTTCATGTTCAAGTGATCCCATTTAAGTATATTCTGCACTACTAGGCAACTAGTAGGCATAACCACAAGATAGAGAAATAGAAACAACCAATCAAAAATTTAAGCATTCACACCCGGTTCTCTTGTAATGTCACTACAACAAATGGATTTGTGAGATCCCTCAATGTACTGGAACCAAACCAAGCCTCGAGATACATCCCCACACAGCTTCAGATTCACAACCAACAACCGTGCCCCAACAGAGGATCCCATCCCCATCCACATCACCCCATAAGCATCAAACAGAACAACCCACCTACTACCAAAATAGAGTATGGGAACATCCAGGTTAAATCACATCATTCGTTAGGTTATTCTTTATGTTGGTTAACCGGGGTGACCACACAAGGATTGATGTTTACTGGGAATCAATTTTACCCATCGATTTTAGGTGATTATCCAATTTCCATGTTACAATCATTTAATCATCACAGAAGACAAGGGTTCATTAGTGTGCATGAAAATACCACCAACATCCATGATTTTCAGTGAGCATAAGCCCATACAGTTCCCAACATATAGCAATTATAAAAGAGTACAACAGAATTTTCAAACGCACCCCATCATTATTTAACAGACCTTTGATTATCCTTGTTAAGGTTTGGTTTCATCCATTCCCACAAAAAACAGGGGAATATCCACCCCGCATGATACACTGTAAGGAGAGACGAAGGAAAATCCCTACATGGTTGATCATGGATCGATGTTCTTCTCTACGCGCCAAGAACCGAGGATGCGTTACTTCCAGGGGAGGAACATCGGGGACTCCAAGGTTGAGCAGAAAGGCTCCAGAACAGGCACACCACTTTACTCAGGGAGGGGAACTCTAAATTCACAATAAAGAAAATGAGATTATCGAATAGGAATAATAATGAATTTCTAGCATGATATAAAGATGAGATCTCGTTGTTACGGGATATGCCAATTTGAACGGCTATAAAGTCAGATTGTGGTTTCACCACGCAGTTGGGTGGTTAAGCCTGATGGAATTAATTTACATTTAACAATTCTCCTCAGAGATGTGGTCATAATGGCTATGGATTGAATAGTTTTATTTAACCATAAGGAAATGAATAACAGGGGAAGATCTCGATGGTATGGGGAAGGGCGTGTCACCTTGGAAAAACCATACGTTTTGGTATGTTAAGGGTTTCTCGACTCTTGGGGGATTTTAGATTTTATTTATGGGATTTAATTCTCTTTGAAAGGGGGATTAAATCATCTTTACATCAAAAGATATGTTGTGGGAGCGGAAAAGTCGGGAACTGGGAAAGAACGATGATCGCTCGGTGAGGACACGGTGCCACCGTCACGGTGTCACACTGAGGGTGCCACCGTCATTGTGCCACCATCATGGTACCACCTTCACGGTGCCACTGGAGCCATGTTTTGGAAAAGTGATAGACCATGTGGGTCTGGACCATTACATCAGATACCTCTCAAACTATTCTCGCCCTCGAGAATCCAAACTAGACCTGAGGAAAAGAGGGGTTCCAAACAGCCATCTCGAAAGATACCACTCAGGAGCGAACCTTATCGACATCTAGGAAAAATTCTCCCTCAAGTAACTAGGAAAACTCAAGGGTCAAACTGTCTATTCATATGGGTTAGGGAGTTTCTTCCTCCATGTCAAGACACAATCCGCTTTGGGTGGAACTGACTCAACTGCATGGGTTTAATCGCATCAACCTTAATGCGTCATGATTATGGATCAGGTCCTCCCCTCCCCATAGTCAGGGCTCTTCACACACATCCACAGAATAAGGAAAACCACATGTTCCATAGTTAACAAGGTAAAGCGTTCCATCACAAACAAGTACAATCAAAATAGAACAAAACTCAAAACAACTCTCGATACAGGGAATGCATCTGCGTCTCCCGTTCCCAGGTACTTTCCTCGAGGCTTCCATGCCTCCACAACACACGATCCAAAGGAATGGTCCTTCCACAGAGCACCTTCTCCTCACGATCCACGATCCTCACTGGTCTTTTCACAAAAGTCATGTCATCCTCGATATCCAGCTTTCCCCAGTCGAGGACATGTGAATTATCGTGTAGATATCATCAGAGCTGAGACACATGGAAGACATCATGCAGTCTCAGTAGTGGTGGTGGCAATGCTATCTGATAAGCCACTCTACTGACCCACCACCGCACTTTCAACATTCCAATTAACTAGGGACAAATCTTACACCCCCTTCCAATCCTCCATTTCCCATGCCGAGGGGAGACCTTCACGAACACATGGTCCCCGACCTAGAACTCGAAGGGTCTCCTCCTATTATCAGCATAAGACTTTTTCTGGTCATGGGATGCCTTCATCCTCTCCCGTATAATCTGAACCTTCTCTTTCATGCTCTGCACCACCTCCGAGCCAAGAACACCTGCCTCCCCGACCTCTGTCCTACACACGGGTGAGCGACATGGCCTCCCATACAAATCATCGAATGGAGCTATGCCAATGGTAGTGTGATAACTATTGTTGTAGGAAAACACCACCAGAGGCAAGTGTCATTCTCATGATCCACCATAGTGCAGAATACATGCTCGTAGCAGATCCTCCAATGTTTGTATGGGTCACTCTGTCTGTCCATCTATCTGGGGGTGGAAAGTAGTGCTAAGACGTAGCATGGTGCCAAATTAATGATGAAATCCTCTCTAGACTCATGAGGTAAACCGTGCATCCTTATCCAAGACTATGGATATTGGGACTCTGTGCAACCTCACCACCTCATCCATACACCTTCGTGCTAGGGAATCCACCGTACATAACTCCTTGATACCCAGGATCTGTGCAGATTTCGTCAGTCGGTCCACCACTACCCATAAAGCATCACAACCCCCTTGAACTCTGGGTTGTCCCATGAACAAATCCATCGAGATGTCGTCCCACTTCCACTTAGGGAAATCTAAAGGTTGTAATAGACCCCCTTGGGATGCGGTGTTCAACCTTCACCTGTTGACATATGAGGCACTTTTCTACGAACTCTGTCACCACCTGCTTCACCCCTGGCCACCAAAACTGACCTCTGAATCCCTGGTACATTTTGGAAGCTCTCGGGTGTACTTCTAGGGCTGAGTTGTGGAACTCACCAAGAACTCTCACACACATCATATTTGGAACAAACAACATCCATCTAAAAAGGATCTGATTATGACCATCCTGCTTCCACCCCACCGGAGCATCGCCATGGTTAACCTGGTTATGCATTACTTCACTCTATATTTCTTCCCATTGATCCTCCTCCACCTTCCGTAGGAAGGAGGATTTCACTGTCATTTGAAATAGACAACCTCTACCACCTCCCTCCTTTACATCTAGGCGCAGGGCAGCCAACTCCTCCATCGCCATCCAAGCATCTGTTGACTCTTGAACCACATCCTTCTGCAACTTCCTGCTCAAGTCATCTTCCACCACATTCCCCTTTCTCGAGGTGTATGAAATCTGAAAGTCATAGTCCAGAAGGAACTCCATCCACATTTTCTGTCGTATGTTCAAGTACCACTGGGAGAAGATATACTTTAATCTTTTGTGATCTGTGAACACCACGAAGCGCTCCTCGATTACGTAATGCCGCCACAAATTTAGTGCTAACATGACCACCGAATGCTCCAGATCGTGGGTGGAATAATTATGCTAATGGGGACATAACTTTCTAGACCCATAAGAGATCACCCCCTGTCATTGCATCAGCACACACCTGAGTCCTTGTCTTGAAGCATCATAAAACACCTGATACACAGCCCCTTCTCCTAGAAACCTCGTCACTGGGGAACTTACCAACTACCCATTCTGATATCAATAGACTGCCTTGCATTTCCCATCCCATACGAAAGCCTGGCCCTTCTTGGTCAATGCTGTAAAAGGTGATGAAACTTGGGAGAAGTTGGGTACTAACCTCTGGTAGTAACATTCCTGTCCAAGGAAACTATGAACCTATGCCACATTCTTGGGTGCTGCCCAAGAAAAAACTGCCTCGAACTTCGATAGGTCCACCACTATTCCCTGCTTGGACACCACGTGCCAAAGGAAGTGCTCTTCTCATGTCCAGGACATGCACTTGGTAAAATTTCACATAGAGTTGGTACTGTAGGAGGCCCTCTAAAAATGTTCTTATCTTCTTAGCATGATCCTCCTCTGACCTTGAGTAGATCAGGACTTCATCATAAAACAAGACTATGAACCGATCTAGGTATTCCCAGAAGATGGAGTTCATGAGTCCCACGAACACAGCTGGTGAATTCATGACACTGAATGACATGAATACAAAATCAAAGTGTCCATACCTACATCTGAAGGATGTATTTGAGATGTCACCCTCCTTCACCCTCAACTGGTGATATCTAGACAACAAGTCGATATTAGAGAACCAACCGGCTCCCCTTAGCTGGTCAAATAGATCATCTATCCTCGGAAGAGGGTAGCGATTCTTGAACATCAACAAATTCATTCTCCAATAGTCTATGCACTGCCTCAGACCACCATATTACTTATTTTCAAACAAGACAGAAGAACCCCATGGTGACACAATTGGTCAAACAAAACCCTTCTTCATTAGATCGTCAATCTGAATCTGCAACTCCCGCAGCTCAAAAGGCCCCATCCGGTCAGGAGCCATAGAGATCGGATGGGCACCAGCTTGCAAGTCTATCCCAAATTCAACATCACCTAGAAGGGGTAGAGTTTACCCCTCTTCCGGGAAGACGTCCATAAACTCACCGATGATCCCTGGGACTTCCACCATTTTTGTACCCACCGACTCCACTGACAGTTCATCTAACAAGGAATGGAGGGGCTCCACTTTCTGGTTACCTTCCTAGTAACCCCGCTCACCGATGAAAGTCACACGTCAACCGCCCAAGTCTGAACACATGATCCTTCCTCGGAATCATTTAATAACATCACATATAGAGAATTTCCACTCAATTCCTAGGATGACATCATATGGATGTATCTGCAACAGTAAAAGATCCTTGATTGACTTAAGTGGCCGAATCATCAGTCTACAGCCTCAACAAACATAAAACAAGACGATCTGACCTTTGACTGGTGTACTCAACACCAAGGGCACTGGAAGTCTCTATGAATTTAGAACCAGAGCACTGGAAAGACTGGGCACAACAACGGAGTGAGAAGATGTCATGTTGAACAATGAATATGAAAGAGTACTAAACAAGCTGATCGTACCTCGAATGACTTTCTGCCCTGCTGGAGCTACTTGCTCCACGGCGTGTAACTGCCCACGTCTAGCTCTCCTTCCCCTCGGCTGTCGGCCGCCTCCCTGACTGCACCCTAGTTGAGGTCCCTAAGGAGCATCGTCAGGTTGGCCTCCTCCTGCAATGTCTTCCCATGGAGGAGCGGGAGCTAGCTGTCCCTGCTGCTACTGATGAATGAGCCTGGTTGGAAACTGCTGCGGCCGGGGCGGGTGCTGCACTGGCCCACCCCCATTGTACAATACTTGGTCTGGGAACTGATTCCGAAGTGCCCTTGGCTGCCACAGATTAAGCATCTCGATCCTGGGACCAAAAGGAAAGGCCGAGGACCAGGTTATTGGAACTGGAACTGTTGGGGCCTGCTCTCTACTGGTCAAAACCTAGAGGGTCCTGATGCTAGAGGCCTGCTGCTGACAACCTTCCCCTTCGACGAGCCCAACTGAATTCCCTCTCACGATACACCTCCCAGTGTGTGCATCCTCTCCACCACGTCAGCTTTCTTCTAGACCTCCAATTATGTTGGTAAGTTGAAGGGAGTAATAGCATACTAAAGAGATGGTCGAAGTGCCTCCTTCAAACGCCTCGCCCAAGACTCCTCATCTGGAAAGAGGTCCAGAGAAAAATGGAGGAGATCCTTGAACTTGATCGCCAACTATCTCACTTACATGCTCCCCTGATGGAGGGAGAGTAGCTCCTGCCTCTTCTCAAACTTCATCGTGAAAGAGATGAATTCCACCCGGAACTCCCTCTATAAGTCAGCCCACGTAACCTCAGCCTCCCTCTTCTCCCCAAGGTAGACTTTCCAACACTGACGCACTACTCCCCGCATCTGGCATACTGCAAGAGGAACCTAGTATTCTATCGGAGCCCAAATCCAGCTGAAAACTATCCCCAGCTCCCCTATCCCGCTCTCTGTCTCCATGTCTGAGGTGCTTCTCTCGTACTTCACAAGGGTCTGTCACTGAAAGGCACGAAGCATCCTCTACCACCAATCATCCTCCTCCTCTCGGTCAGTCCTCTGCCGATCAGCCAGGTCAATCTCCTGGGCCTCGATCACCCGCACTACTCATGGTTGTCTCCCAGGTGCCATAGCTGCAAGGTAAACAAGGAATTCCTAAGCCCGAGTAGTGTAGAATATTGTTCTTAAATTTTCTTAGACTTCTAATTCATTTTAAATACCCAAATACCCCTGAAACACAAGAACAAAAGTCCTTATGATGCATGTACCATCCCTAGGGTCTCTACACTACAATCGGTGTATCCTTAAATTGTCGTTCGGTAGGCCCCAAGTCCATGCATCAGATTACGGGGGGCCCTAAAATGCCGTGTCCTATACGGTCTTCCCTGGCGTATTTCATGCACCAATATTCTCCAACTCCATTTCACTACAATCCCATGGGATCCTCACTATTCCTAACAATGAACTCCATCCTATATCTCAACCTATTCCTCTGATACCATTCTATCATGACCCGCCTCCACCAATATGAGAGAAGGGACAACATGTTTCCAGAACCTTCATTTTTCAAGTTGAAGAGAGATAATGACCCCTGAGACTCGCCTTCCATAGGCCCCGGAGTGGCAACTAGAACCAAGGGTATAAAATGATGCACAAGATGGAAGGAATTTCCATTTTTTATTTAATTTGATTGGGAGATAAGATAGTAAATCCCAACAGTAACAAAAGTGGAAGTATAGGTAAAACCAAATCAACCCATTTTCTTATGAATGTTCCAAAATTAAATGATACAAAAGTAAAAGAAAATCCCAAAAATAAGTACCAGAAGAATGAAAAACAGCAACAAAAACTGTCCCAACGGCTGAGCTAGTAAGACCCTTCATGATCCCTTAAGTCCTCCTGGAAACCTAAAAATATTTTTCTATACATAGGGTGAGCATACAAGTATCCTCAGTAGAGAAAACCAAAGACTCTTGTGCACAAGTGGGGAGTTATTCTAATGCATTGTGAGAGAAGAGATAACTAAATAACCTAGCAAGGTAATCTATCCACCCAAGCCAAACCAAGGAACACTCCCAAAATAATGAAAGTGAAGTAATGTATAGTAATAGCACATCGATATTGGGGTACACCGTGCCACTTTCCCACTATTTATGAAATATATCCTACGCATCAAACATCTCCCTCCATTCTCACTGTAGTCCCACTGCCAGTCCACTCCCGCACACACCAGGGCCATCACTTCCACACATCCCGCCCGAAAACACCTGGGCCACAATAACAACTCGTAACCACGACCGCAAACACCTAGTCCAGAACAACTACTGCCACGCCCGAAGACACCTAGGCCTCATCCTGAAGACTCTTGGGAAACAACCTACCCCCACACACCTGGTCCAACCACCAAAACTACCCTGCCTGAAGAATCATGGGCTATAATGGACCTCAGGCCATCACAGCCTACCCAAAGAGTCTTGGGCTCTTCAAGAAAGGGATCAAAAAATGAGCTAATAACGAGGAAATCATAGGAGTGTTGGGAAAGACACCCTCCCCCATGAAGTGGGGGTGTTTGGCACTAGGTGCTCAACATGGATGGGGCAGAAATAAGAAACATAAGAACTAAAATTATATAATATATATAAAAAACAATCATCCCAACCTAGGAGTTCCAAAACTAGCTTAAGAACAAACACCCTCCTTACCATTCATTTACAAGAATCACCGAACCCACGACCATGTCACCACTCATCCCAAAAAACAATTCCCTATTGGGCCCATTATTGTTTCCATTCTAAAGTGATCCCATTTAAGTAAATTCTGCACTACTGGGCAACTAACAGGTATAAACACAATCTAGAAAAATTGAAACATCCAAATAGAAATTTAAACCTTCACACCTGGTTCTCTTTTAAAGTCACAACAACAAGGGGATCCGTGATATCCCTCAAAGTACTGGAACCAAATCAAGATTTGAGATATAGCCCCACAAATCTTCAGATTCACAACCAACAATCGTTCCACAACAGAGGATCCCATCCCCATCCACATCAACCCAATAACATCAAATAGAACAACACACATACTACCAAAATAGAGTAGGGAAACTTCCAGGTTCAAGCACATCATTCATTAGGTTCTTCTTTCTGTTGGTTAACTGGGGTGACCACACAAGGATTTATGTTCACTGGGCATCCATTTATCCAACCGAGTTTAGGCGATTAACCAATTTCCATGTTACAGTCATTTAATCATCACAAAAGACAAGGGTTCATTAGTGCGCCAAAAAAGACCACCAACAGACATGATTTTCAGGGAGTATAAGACCATAGAGTTCACAACATATAGAAATTATAAAAGAGTACATCAGAATTGTTAAACGCACCCCATCATTCTTTAACAGTCTATTTATTATCATTTTTAAGGTTTGGTTTCATCCATTCCCATAGAAACAGTGGCATACCCACCCCGCACGATACAATATAAGGATAGATGGAGGAAAATCCCTACCTGGTTGATCAGGGATCGAAGTTCTTCTATACACGCCAAGAACTAGGAATGCCTAACTTGTAGGGGAGGAACATCGGGGACTCCAAGGGTGAGCAAAATAGCTATAGCACAGGCGCAACACTTTCCTCGGGGAGGGGAACTTCAAACAACCAAAGAAGAAAATGAGACTATCCAAGAGGAAGAAGAAAGAATTTCTAGCATGATATTAATATGAGATCCTATTGTTATGAGATATGGAATTTTGAATGGCTATAAAGTCGGATCGTGGTTTCACCACGTAGTTGTGGGGTTACACATGATGGAATTAATTGTAATTTATCAATTATCCTCAGAGAGGTGGTTATAATGGCTATGCGTTAAACAGTTTTCTTTTTCCATAAGAAAACGTGTAACAGGGGCGGATCTAGAAGGTACGGGGAATGGAATGACCCTGAGGACAAACCATACATTTTTGGTAAGTTAAGGGTTACCCAACTCTTGCTGGATTTTAGATATTATTTATGGGAATTAAATGGCTTTGAAATGGGGAATTAAATCATCTTTACGTCAAAAGATATGTCGCGGGAGAAGGAATGTAGGTAACTAGGAAAGAACAAAGACCGCTAGATGAGGACACGGTTCCACCATCACGGTGCCACCCTCCCGGTGCCACCGTCACGGTTCCATCGTCACGATGCCACACTCAAGGTTCCACATTCACGGTGCCACCCTCATGGTGCCACCATCACGGTTCCACCATGACCAGAGCCACCGTCACTGTGCGACCATCATGGTGCCACCCTCATGGTGCTACCGGAGCCGTGTTTTGGCAATGTAATGGACGAGGTGGGTCCGGGCCATTACACTAGTGGTTATAATTTGGGAACAAATGTTGTTATGATTAGTATTGGGAAAGTTAATTGTTTTGAGATAGGATTTATAGTACATGATAGTTAGGTAATGGGGTTTCCATGACCATCTCAATTAGTAATGAGACAAAAATTAACGATGATGTTGGGATATGTGTCTCATATGACGTGTTTTGACCATGATACCTATTTTTTATAGGATTTTATTATCTAAATTGATATAATCAAGTTGAATGATTTTTTTCTATTATTGGTATGTATTAACCTGCATCTGAGATGTTTTCCCTAGGTTTCATAGGATAGTGTAGTGAGAGATCTCCCAAAAGGAATTTCATTTCTGATTATAATCATAAAATCCTGTCATTAGGAAGATTTTCTATTGAACCTATGATAACCTTGATATTTTATTACACAATTAAACATAATTTATTACATAAACTTCACTTGATACAACATAGAAGATCAAGAGGTATAGTGTCAATGTGGCTTAGGATCATTACATAAAAACATAAAACATGAAATTCAACATCTTTATTGAAAACATCCTTTACATGACCACTACATGCCCTCATACTTAGCATTGCATAGGATAACCTGAGATCATGCATAAGAAAAGGGTGAGCTATAAAGCCCAGTAAGGGAATAATAATTGAATAACATGAGGAATAAAATACATGTTAGACAATAGGCATGTCAATAGAGAATTAGATAAGCATAAACATGAAGGCATGATAATGCATGATAATCATAACATGGAAATGTGGAAACAACACTTAACATGGAATTAGAATGAGCCAAGGATCATTGCACATGGAGCTTGAGTAAATCCTCATTGCACATGAAGCACAAGTAAAACCTCATTGCACATGAATTAGTATGATTAAACACCCATTTCACCTGACATATCATGATACTATACTTTACCCAATGCATTAGAGCGCTATAATGGCACACCCTTCTTAAATATTTCATTTCATGCATATGTGTTCCACATCGATCATATAACATGGATTCATAAAACATAATCATTTATGCCACTATAAAAGAATGTGGAATTCACACATCAAACATTATAATCAATAAGTATATTTTCATAAAGGTGGATACCATTGATATAGAAATGGGCATGGTATTCACTACATAATGACATTGGATTCGAAAATCGGTGCAATTTCAGCAATGTAACGGCATGGCGTAAGAATTCATAAAATGGTTTATGAGAGGGAAAGGGGAGTCTAATCATATTTACATGAAATTTATAGTAAGAGTGTCATAAAGATACATGTTACAACAATTGTAATGGAGTTTAGAGCCATGATTCAAAAGAATTACTTGAATGTAAATGAAAAGGGAGAAATTTCTTTTGGAATTTCGGCATTGTAACAGGTGTACATGGGAGGCATTTCATGAGAGAGAAAGGTATCTCCCATCATTCAAAAATATATAGGTAAGTATGGTAGAGGTGTGAAACCATACCCAACATTTATAATTGAAATGAAAATTCCATAAAAACATTAATAAAATTGGACAAAAATGAGAGAGGAAGAAAAAACCCTCACTTGGAAGTGTGCTTCCATAGGCTTGAGAGAGGATTGAGAGAGGCCTATTGGGAGCTTGTGGCACCTTGGGAGGATTCTATATAAATGAGGGAATAGGTTGGAATAACTTCAAAGGCTTTGAGTGAGGAGGAAGGGGGAGCTTGAGTGGGTTTATATAGGAAAGGTGAGGAAATTCTTTAATATTTTGGTTTGGGACACCTAGCATTAAACTAATCCAAACCACAAACCAGCGCATGGTTTTTGCCCATGGTTTTTGGAAAATTAAAGTGGAAAACAATATTTTATAATGACAATGTCAGAAAATAATGAAATAATGGGGTTTCTTATGTGGAGGTGTGTCACACTCCCTAGGGAAACAATTTAAAAGTACAAGATGTTTAATAAGTCTTGAAGGGTCCATTAATGCTTTGTAAAATAAGTCAAACATACCCAAAACCATATTATTGTAATGTTAAAACATATATTGTCCAACCATAAATCATATGTTATTTTATTAAATCAAAATTTGGTCAATATGATGTCATAAAACACATTCTATATTTAAATGGTATAGTAACAGGTGTACATGAGAGGCATTTAATTAGAGAGAAAGGGGTCTACCATCATTAAAACATAAAAAGGGCAGTATGGGTGAGGTGAGAAACCATAAACAAATATTTATAATTGAATTTATAATTCCATAACAACAATATGAAAATTGGAAAAAAATTTGAATGGAAGAAAAAACCCTTACTTGGAAGTGTGCTTCCAACGGCATGAGAGAGGCATGAGAGAGGATTCTTGGGATCTTGGGGTACCTCCGGAGGATTATAGAGAGATGAGGGAAGAGGTTGGACGAACATACAAGGCTTTGAGGAGGAGGAAGTGGGATCCTGGGTGGGATTATATAGGAAGGTTGATTGAATTCTTTAATATTTAGGTTTGGGAGATCTCACATTAAAATAATCGAAAAAAGAAACCAACCCACAGTTTTTAACCTTGGTATTTGGAAAAGGAAAGTGGAAAACAATATTTTATAAGAAAAAAGTCCGAAAATCATAAAATAACGGGGTTTCTTATGTGTATGTGAGTCACACTCCAATGGAAAACAATTTAAAAAGATAATATTTTTAATAAGTATTTAAGGGTCCATTAATGCTTTCTAAAATAAGTCAAAAAAACCCAAAATCATATTATTTTATTGGTAAAACATATATTGGCTGAACATAAAGCTTATAGTATTTTATTACATCACTATTGGGTCAAGAGAATGTCATAAAATACATTATGTATTTAAACGGTATTTAATTTTTACCCAAAAATTTTGCTATCTCAAAAAATTATGAAAAATTCACCATTGGATAATTTCAATGTGCTGATTCCAGAAATAATATTTATTTTATCTAAATAATTTTCTTAATATTTTAATTTTCACTTTTAAAATAAATACCAATATTTATAAAAAATTCACGGGTTTTGACAAAAATGGATTTTAAACCTTAATAAAAATTACAATTGAATTCATAAAATTATAAGATCATTTATATTTAATAAAAATGAATTTAATAACTATATTAATCTTTTATTAAAATAATATTTAATTCAAAAATCCTTTAATTCATCAAAATATATTTCATAGTTGAACATTAACTAAAAATACTATTTGTGCTTTTAAAAAGAAAAAACATTTTAAAGTTAACAATAATAAAATGAGAGTTTATACATTATTATAAACAAAAATAATGTACATAATGATAGTACTAGGGTGTTTTTACATAACCTCTTATAACACTCGCTTATGACTGAAGAGTAAGGTGTGCTATGGTGACATACAGTTGGGGTGGCTCAGATAACATTGCTCACATGGTGATCTCTATAAACTTCCATTTCTCTCGTAGGTGGTCCCTCTTGAGATTAACATATTAAAGATAAACATGGGCTTGGTCAATTGTGAAGCCCAATGATGCCACCTCCTTTACGAGATATGACAAATGGTATTCGTATGGGGAACATCTATTGGATGAGGCCATTGCTTCCTTTTTCTGAGTAAATTGGAATTGTTAAAGCCCTATATTTATACTAATCAGGTGATCACTGTTCAAAGACAATATTAGAAATGGTCACAATTCTTAACAGTATTTTAAAATCCAAAAACATGACACAAAAGAAGCCTATATGTTGTATAACCATTTCACATATTAAGACATTTAATTAGATAAATATGGATTTTCATTAACAAATGTTTGGGTCGTTACAGACCGGAATGGACAACTAAGAACATGAATAGACTGGGACCAATCTTGAGAGATATTATATGATAATACCTCTATATTAATTGAATTAATGGACCCCAAGAGTTAGAGGAAAGGTTGAACTAGTTCAATTGGGTTCTAAATTTCATTTATACACTTGAGTATATAAAGCTAATGTGTAATACATTTAGATGTAAGGGTACTAAAAAATGATGGTGGTATTCCATAGTACAGAAATATATGTACGAGGTCAATGATTTTAAGGGTTTCATGAATCTATTTCATTTTTTATATCATCCGAAAATTATTTAATGAGAAATATGTATCTCGATTCTCAGTCCTTATAGTATAGTGAGTATTTGTTTTTAGATATTACAATTTTTTTCTGATCTGCTACATTTTACTCTGGAAGGCTGATGAATTACTAGCTAAGAGAATAAAATTAATGGAAGGGTTTGATAAAAGATATCATATTAAAGATATATATTCTGATTGTTAACAAATATATTTATTGGGTATATTGGTATATAATTGATGAAATAGATCGGGCCATCAATAATGGTATATCTTACTCCCCACTTCTACATAGTGGTAGTTTTACTATCATAGAGGGAAGGAATTGGCTTTGTAATGATAATTATATGGGTGGTGGAGGTTATTCTAAGTAGTGTTCCTCATAGACACCATCAATAATAGTGAGTAGTGTGCCCCTAACATTCTATCATTGTAGAAATATTTGGAATACCCTACATAATTACCACACACCAATGAAAATATGCAACACTTGGGGTCAATAACGCAATATAAAAATATTCTTTTATACTACGTGTATACCTCATTTTGGTAATGTATATTTATCTACTTGGGCCACTACATACAATTTAATATTCATCGATGTATATAGGGAACTATACATATTTCAAGAGAGTGAATCATTGTCATACATCAGATGAGTTTCTAGTTGAGAATGATGTTAGACCAACGATTGTGATAGGTGCCATTTTTGTGAATATTGTTTATAAATATCTCTATTTGATAATGTTCAATCATAATAATCTATATATAAATATTTTCTAAATCATCCATTATATCAAATGGATCCCATATCCTTTGTTATATATCAAATGATACATATTTTAATGAGGAAGGATAATGGGTCTTGATGGATGTCATATTCCCTATTGATTGCTAAGGTATAGTTGGTAAGAGATTTCTTTGTTTTTGATATCTATCTATTTAATTTCATCATTAGGATAGATTAAATAGTTTCCCTCTATTTTTAGATTTATTGTTATCAATAATTTGATTCATTCCCCCCAAGAAATGGGATCTCTTTCCTATATTTCGAAATATGGGATTCAAGTTTTTCCCTATTTGGTCTCTTATATAGATCAAGATATTTTTGCCAACCATTTAAATTGAGAACGATTATATTCCTCCTATTGTTGATATTTTTCTATCCATACAACTAAGACACCATCCCATATGGCATCCATGTAATTCTTCTCTGGTCGAAAGAAGTTATTATGATTGATCTAGTTCGAATTATTCTGCTAATATCTATACCCTATTATCCTATGGAACATATTAAGTGGAAATGGATCGAAATCTAATTGGAAAATATAATGTATAAATGATTAATTCACCCAATTATTTCATTATAGTCATCCCACATGATATTTTCAATGATGGTGGATGTTTTACATTGTTTTTTAAATAATATTAGATGTTGAACCAAGTGGCTATAGAGATTAAGTACCATTTTCAAAATATGGATGACTTGTATAATAAATTAATTGAAGTTAAGTGTTTTTTGAAAAATTGGTCATCATTAGAGTAATCATCAGTTCTGGGTTCATGAGTCCGATATTATATAGACAACATTTAAGATCTTGTATGGAAATTAATAATATGTTTTAATTGCTTTCTGTCTAGTTATCAAACCATTTTTATATTCCCATTCAACCAAGTGTTCCATCAGTACGTTGACACTATTTTTAATGTGTTTATGAATTAAATTATAGATTAATTCATATACATGGATTATAATTATCCCCAACTAAATCTGGTTTTTGAAATATTAAAGAGTCACTAATAATATGGGATGTTATCGAAATGAAATTTCTTGTTCCATAAAATGACGTTCTATTGGAATATTAATTCCAAATATGGATTTCATTCAATAAATTGAATGTGATGTATATATTTTCATATGAGTAAACACAAAAAATAATATTTTTACATAGATTATAATTCTAGTATTGATAATATCAGATGTTCAACATGGATTTCTCAATGTGGGCTTCAAATTTAAATTTTTATACTATGAATGGGGGAAAATCACATGGAATGATAAATGTTAATATTACTTATATACGATTAAATACTTTCTTATATCATAAATTATTCTTCTATAACCCATTACTATTAATGGGAATATGGGGTACTCTAATTCATCAAGTGATGGTCTAGGTTGTGTAATTAGGTATGCTGATAATTTTGGTAATATGGTTCTCTTCATCATTGGCAGTGTCAAAAAAATTACCAAACCCATTATTTGAATCATATCACTTTTAGTAATATGCTATGCCTTTTGTGGTATGTTAAATAACATGATATTTAAAAATAACCCTATGTTCGATATCAAACATTATAAAAAACCCTAGGCGTAAATGAACACCAATATAACATTATTTTAACATGCTCATTATAAAATAGTAATTAAATAGGTGGGTGTAAATATGATTAACTATATTAAAAAATAAATAACATTTTCATATTCAATAAAAATTTAATTATTCTACAAAATGATCAATCATATTTTAGTCGTGTCATTTTATTCTATAAATAAATATTTTATTCAAGATGAAATAATTAGAATTTACTATGAGAAATTATATATATATAAGTTTAAAAGTATTAATGAAATGTTTTGTAAAAAATAAACATCTTTTTTTCAATAAATTTGTAGAATTTATCTATGGATAATTTAATGAGATGTTTTTAAAAAGGTTCATTTTTGGGTTAATAAGTGAAAATAATGTTTTATGAGACACCATACCACTTATGAAATAATAATTATATTATATTGATTTAAAATTTGTTAACCCTTATTCATAATAAAAATTTATTGACTGGATGGAATAATACATAATGTTTTACCTGTAGAGACACATGTTATAAATTATAAAACCCCTTATTTTAACTTTAACAAATATGTTTTTATATGTTATACACATATCCTAATCATAATTGATTTTTATCACATTTTTAATTTAATAAATTAAAATGGATTCCTTATTTAGACTCAAATGGAAAGAATTATTTTATAATATAATTTTAATTTTAAATAATAAAAAAGATATTTTATAAAAAAAATGTCGCGATATTTCTATAATAATTTGGAAGAATAAATTTACATGGTATATGATTCAAATAAAAAAACCGAAGAACTAATTTTGTGGATGATGTGTTTCTACAATACAACCTTCCATTATAAAATTAATTACCATCCCAATTCATTTGAATTAAATATATCTAAATGTGGATGGATGTGAATATAAAACCATTATTATTTAATCACATAAAATCACCCCTCCTCATATAAATATAGAACCCCCACCCCCAACTTTCTCCTTGAAATACATAAATAAAATTTAATATATAAAAACCCCTCTCATGCCACTATCGACATGCCCATGTGTTTCTCATCTCATATCACGAACAATTCCACATTCCTCAAGGGGGTCATCAAGGGAGTAATATTCACTAGGTATCATTCTCAAACCACATCTCTTAATTACTTTTAAAATCATACCTCATACAAATCACCTTAATCAAACAGTGAATAATAAATTCACTATATTTTATATAATGAAAATTTAATTTTCTAATTTAATGTTTTATATCAAACCATTTTATCATCTCATCTTATTAAACAAAAAGAAAACAATTTCCCAATTATGGAAGTTAATCGTCTCTATGGATAATTATTTTCTTTACTGTAAATTACCTATATGATTGATAATTAGAGAAGTATTATTATTGTTAAAGAAGATATTACTAAGTATATTATGAAATATTCCATATTTATGTTCTAATATTTGGACATCATATTAAAGAAAACAAAAGTATTTCTTGATGGTTAGAAAACTTCAAAATAAACTAAATATTTATCATTAACATCTCATCAAGAAAATCATCCTCAAAATATAAATAAAATTAATATATTGTAACATTTCATCTTATGTAACTGAATCATTACCATTTAATTTCACTTAATGGGTTTTATTTCAATCTTACAACGACTTCCATAATTACACATAAGATAACTTATAGACAAACATTAAATGAATTCACCTAAATCAATGAAAATAATGAAGTATTATTGATATATGAATTATATGACATTATAAAATAATCATATATGCTATTATAAAATAAGAATATATTTATAAAATATATTAATAAAATTATTTAATCCATTATAAAATAATTTTAATAACTCAAACACTAATGGGATTTGTGAGGAATGTGATTTCAGAACTCAATTAATATTCATTAGGTAAAAAATTGATTTCATAGATTATGTAATCCTAAGATTTTAATCTAGAATGTCTTTATATTAACATAATATTGTATTTTAAATTGTTTTATGTCAATTTTATTAAAATACACATAATCTATAATTTTTTTATGGATCACTTCAACGATAAGATGTTCATAAGGGTATTCATATAAACATTATTTTGTTGAGACATATTTTGAGATTATTTCCCTGTAATATTCTATGAGGTGTAAATAATTCTATTTTTACAATTTAATAACATAAATTTATTTAGTTTTGTTATATTTATTTTTTTGTGATATTTACTCTTTGATGGGAAATAAACTTCACCAGATTACAATGTGGTAAGTTTTTATTTGACAATATCATAAATGTTTTAGATTATTTATATTGAAGTCTCTATTAAGGAATTAGTTTATTCCATGGACATGTATCATTAATATATTTTCAGTTTTTTAATATTATAATATTATTTTAAAACTATATTTTTATAGGTGTTTTGATTTTTATAAAATGGATTGAATGTTATATTTTTTTGTCTTCAAAAGAATGTTATTTGGGACATTTCTAACAAAATTTTGAAAGTAACATTTTTATCTTAAACAAAATAAGGTTATTTTCTAGCCGCAATTACACAATAATTTTGGGAAGATATCATTCTATTTTTGAAAGGTTCCTTTTATATAATATTTGTACTTTTATAATAGCATGATTTAAAAAAAATTGATTTGCAAGAAAAAATTATATTCTCCACCTTAATATTTCAATGATCATAATAATGTTTTCTCATCTATGTCAGTATTCAGTATTGGATATTATGATTCATTGGTTTTAATATCAAATGATATAATCTTCCATATTTTATTCGTTTATTTATTTTCAATTTTACTAGGAATATAAAATTTTGATACCATTCATCATATTACTATGGATGGTTTGTGTCTATGATTACTGATTGGGGAATGTTATTTGCATTTAAAATAGTTGTTTCATTAAAAATGAACATTCTAATTTTGTTTCACCCCAATAATATGGGGAATGTATTTGAAAAAGTAATTAATGGTATATAAGTATTATTACACATTGATTCATCAATAGGTCTCACTGGAGAAACATGACAGGGTTGTTTTCAAGGACTTACCCATTTATTAGATTATTTTTGTGAAGCCTGGACAATGTCAGAATCGTGGAATTATTCCTTAATAGTATTAAAATTTCATAATGAATCCTCAATGATATGTTTCACGAGTCAAAAATATTGAATAAACTCATTATGAGATTAGTTCTAAATAGTTAAGTGATTATTCTATATATAGAATATATATGGTTAAGTTCTATATATCATAATATTATTTATAGGGAATTATCTGATACGATTTAATTCCATACATATTATGATCATGTAACTGATTAAATGTATTGTGATTCAATTATTTTATATGAAATAATTGTAAGTGATTTTTATGATATCTTTTTGTTATATGCATACCCTCAATATATATTTTATATTTCTATATTCTTCTAATTTGTAATTTCCTCATATTAGAAGAAGTTTGTTATGATTATATGCATAGTTAATCTAGGAGAATATGGTTTTCTAGAAGTTTTTTTTTTCAAATTTATATTTTCTAGAACAAGTATGTATCAATTTTTTCCAAATAAAAAATAGTTTGGTAAGATGGGAGGTGATAACTTGTATGTTATGATAGTGTAATAAATTAATAATTGTCTTTGTGATAATAAGATTAGGGACTTTTTTTGTTGATATTAGATAAATTTTTCTATAACCCATGGGAACTTGATTTATAAAATCATATATTTTGGAATAAAACCCCATGTCTTAATTTGATGATTATTCTAAGTATAAGATATTATCTTGTTGATTTGTTAATGAAAATGGATAACCAAGGAAAACCATAAACAAATAAAGTCTTAGTATAAAATTCAATTATTTAGAAATGTTTTTAATAATAATAGCTTACACTTCTTAGTTTAGTTTGATTATTAATTTTTTCGTTTTATTCAATAATAGGAACAAGAAGGAACTGGGATAAAATTGAATGTTATTGAAATTGTTTGGTTGAGAAACCAAATCATATGGTGACTAGAGTAAACTATATATTTCTTATGACTAATAATTTACCATGATATATAATTTAAAAACATTCACCCTCAAAAACACTGGATCTTACAAAATATGACATGGAAAGGGTTCATTGAGAGTTTTGGAAGGGGAGATCATGGAGAAAAGAAGACTATGTCGATAATTTGATAAGAAACCCATAAGTGAACTTATTAGGAAAACATGATTTTGTTTTGAGTATTTAACTAATGATATAAATTAATTAGTTTCTTTGGAAAAAATTATAGATTATAATTATAGTCTTACAAATGTATTATCAATGGTGGAATGTCTCAAGTGTGGAATGTATGAGAATTATTCATATTTAGGTCATATGGGGGATAATAATGAGGAAAATAAATATGGATATATGAGTATTATTTATTCTACTATTGATTCTGAGACTAAAAATTAAATATAATATAACAGAAGAATAAAATGATGAAGTGTAGTTAGTTGATTAATAATGAAAGGGAATGATTATATTCTTATGTATTTGGATAAAAAATTATGTTTTAAAATTATAAATAATTTTATTGTTTAGGAATAATGTGATATTTAACGATTTTACTATAATACTTTTACTTTATGTGTTTTCAATCAATTTATTAATATTACATGTTACCAAGAAAAGAGATTCTATTATATGTTGATCTTTTGGAAGACAACTCCTTTTTGTAAGATTACTCTTAATGTTTCATTGATGATGAGATAATATTAAAAATTGTTTTTTGACTGATGTAATTAGTTACCATAAAATTTATTATTGATTTGGGGGTTTATGTTTATCATTTTAGGGTTTAGAACATTATTTTATTTAAGGAAAATATTCGACAATCATTTATTTATGTAGAATGAATTTTTTTCAATAAATTTATTTGGTGATCAACGTATTAAGTTATTTTTTATGTGACAATTAGTGTCACAATAGGTTTGTTTTTAAATCTACGATAATATTTATATTTAAATTTAGTGATCAGGCTTCTAAATTTATGGTCATTAAATTTGGACATACATATTTTTGGATGAATCTTAAGATTGATTACTTATGTAATTGAATTAGTTGATATTTGGATATTATATTTTGTTTATACTTCTTATAAAAATTTTGGTTTTGTATATATTTTCAGGTTGAATGAATGACTTTAGTATTCTATGATTCATTAACATGGCTCCTTGTTTGAAAAATTTGGCATGCATATCCATTTACCCGCATAGGAGATGAAGTGTAAATAAATATAAGAATAACAAATAAATGATATTATTTTAATAAAAATGTATGATTATTTTTATATAGATTTAAATTTATTGTAAAATAATTACTCGACTCAAAGAAAAAGATTTTAGGAAAAAACATTATTCTTAAAAAAAATTAAATGGGAAGTGAATAGAAATTTAACACCAAATAAATTTAGAGTTTTTATGATACAAATTCTTATGTCAATGATATCTATCTATATCCATCATAATGTTATAGTTTTATTTCCTTTGTAGTTCAATATTTTCACTTCCAAATAATTTCCTTCTCTATATAAACATTATTATTTAGTGACATTCACAATTTCCCATTCATATTTATAAGAGGGCATTTTATTTACCCTACATACTAAATGTGTTTCCCATATAATAATTTTAATATAATTTTTTTAATATTTCAATTGAAAAATGTATGTATAATATTTAATGATGAATTATGGAATGTAACACACCTATATTATAAATGAACACTAATTTTGTCAACTAATGTTTTGCATCATAACAAGCTTAAAAGGACATCAATACACCATTATTTTAACAAGAACATTGTGAATGTGCCATTGAATATGTGGGTTTGAAGAATATAAAAAATATTATGAAATAAATATGAAAATAATATGAAATAAAATTTTATTTATTCGTAATAAATGAAAAAATGATATTTAGAAATATAATTATATTCTTCAAAAAAAATATTGTAAAGGAATTTTTATATAATTATATTAGATAATAAATATAATAAATTTTTGACAGAATTAGAAAATGTTTTTAAATTTTTTTTTCATTATTGCACTCATCATGTTAAAATTATCATAAGGTTGTTTTTAGGGTGTTTTGTAAAAAATATTATTTTTAGTTTAATATGTGAAAATATGATTTTTATGAAACAAAACCATAACTGTTTTGAAATAATTATTATATGATACTAATAAATAATTTTTCAATGATTATTCATTATAAAATTTTATTTATTTAATTCACTAACTAATATTAGTTTACATTTATAAGAATATGCTTTGAAATTCTCAAAACCATGATTTTATCATTTAGAAAACTACTTTTATACGTTTTACTCATAACATATTTAGATTTTATTTTTCATCCCTGTTATATATTGAATAAAGAAAATATGGTTAAATATTTTGAATCAATAGTTTTATATTATTTTATATGTTCATTTTCATTATAATTCATAAAAATGTTTCCACGGTAAAAATATTATTTACCAATGTATAGGTAAAATAGTATAACATGTTAATGTAAAATATTAAATGCATAAAATAAATAATAAAAAAATAAGTAAATGAATTTTTTGTGATACTAAAACATAAAAATTATTTTAGACATTAATTATCTTCATGTTTCATTGAAATTATTGGCACCCAAATGTTGTCGACATTAAATATAAAATAGTAATTATTTAATCAATTTAAACCACCTATCCACAATTGTATATACCACCCATCACCACATGATTTCCCCTAAAAATACCTGAAAATATTAATATATTGTACTAAACCACTCATACCAACTCTCTCTATGTCAAAGTTTTTTTCTCACCCAATGACCAATTCCATGCTCCCCAAGGGGTCCTTCAATTTGGTGATATTTAGGGGGAAACATTCTCAAATAACCACTTTTAATTAATTTTCATCACATAACTTATCCAAACCTCCATAATACGTCAATGAAAAATTACTCCATTATCATATATATATATATATATATAACAGAATTTTATATTTATAGTTTACTATTTTTAATCAACCCCCTTTCTATCCCATTTTATTTAGGGAAATGTAATTATAGTCCAAACTACATTAGTTATTCATCTAAATGGATAATATTTTTGTTTTTTTTCCATTACAACATTAATGGATGATCGTAAAATTATTATTCTAATTAAATTCAATTTTAATAAGTATATTATATAATATTTCATGTTATAGAAGTTATATATAGAAAATCCATTAAATAAAACAGAACTATTTTGTGACGGTTGGAAAAGCTTCCAAATAAACTAAATATTTATCATTAACATTTTACCAAATGAATAATCCTTATGCTAAAAAATTATATATTTGATAATTTAATCATCTATTATTTCATGAATTCCATTTCATATCACTTATTTTTTTTCATCTCTTTAAAAATAGCATCCATATTTTTATATAAAAGAACCGACCATTAATCTTGGACACTAACACACCTAAAACAATGAAAATGATGAAATAATATAAATGAATGGATCATAAGATGTTATAATAGTATAATTTAAGGTATTAAAATTATTAATAATGATCATTAAGATATTTATATGATATTTAAACCATTTTACATGAGTTTTATGTAGATTAATCTAAGGGAGGAGTGAGGTAGGGGATTCCTTAACCTAATTTCCATTCATTGTGTTAAAATTATACATCATAGATTATATTGTTCATATATTATGTATGAAATGAATTTTTTTACCACATAACAATATTTTATTCTTCATTTATTGGTATTTAAATAGAATATACAAAATAAATTATTTTTGATGAGGCTAAATTCAATTATATGGTCTTTTTAAGGGACTTCATCTCAATTTTCCCCTTTGTGGAATAATTTTTTGTTATGAAACTATAATATTATCTAACGTGTATATTAAATCCCTTTAAAATTTTTATTTTAGAATTCATTATTTCTCATGATAATTTATGTTTTTTTTAATTTCGCTCTTTTATTAGTCATTTGATTTGGTAGATTACTTAGTGGAAAGGGTTTACTTCACAATCTAATTATAAATTGAGATTATTTATGTTAAAGGATATATTGGAAACATTATCTAACATATTCATGTTTCATAATATAAATGAATTATTATCATATGATATCATAAATTCATTTCATACAAATTTTTCACATATTACAAAATGGTTCGAAAATCATTATTTTGTTTTATAAATAATGTTTTTGAGTATTTTATGAAAAAATACATAAGTAATGTTTTTAACATATAAAATGATAGTATATTTTCAAATATTCAAGAAAAATAATTAAAAAAAGATAAATTTATATTTTTATAGGCTTCTATTCGAGGAATGTGTTGTCTCTTATAATTACAAAGGTGACAAAATAAATTTCAATGTAAAAAAAAATGATATTCTACTCATGAATTTTCCAACGATATTAACAATTTATTATTTTTTATGTCAACATCGTTTGTTGAATATTAGTCTTAATTGAGTATGGTATATTAGGATATCATCTACCATAATTTAATGAATTATTTTAATCTGTTATACTGTGAACGTAATATTTATATACCACTTAACATCATACTGGGGATGATTTGTGGTTATATTTACAGAGTGGGTATCTTTATTACATTTTCAATGTTACTATAAATATAAATGAATATATTGAAAATGTTTAACAAATTTTATATTAGGAATTAATTGGACTAGGTTAGGGATAAGAGGGTCCCAATACATCCACTCAATGAATCAGTTTCTCTCATGAGAAAAACTAGATTGTGTTTTGGAAAATGCCTTACACATTTATTATATTATTGTAATTGAACCATGATGATATTAGATTATTTTCCTGATTCAATGAAATTATTAAATTATAGCAACATAGCCTCAATAGAATATTCCAGAAGAATAGAATTAGAAATTACATCATTATGAGAATAGTAATTTATTTCCATAGAATATTAAACTAGATTATCATCCACGATTATCTTTCTAGATCATATGATTGTTTATAAGGAATTAAATGATCATCTATTATTTTGGCCATAGTATATTAATGTTATTGATTAAATACAATTTATTTTGCCTATATACCATTACACAGTTATTAATGATTATTTATGAGAGCTTCAACTATATACATATTATTACTGAGCATTTCAACTGACACCATTCATATGGTTTAATTTTACCAAAGATTACATTAAATTTATTATTATTGATATACAGGGATATGATACGATAGTAATTCATTTTCTAAAGCCTTATCAAGGTTGTATTTTATATTTTCATTTGTAATAGATTGTTCAAGTATATATCTATACTTCCAAAATTATTAATCTAGTTGTCCCTTTGAGATGTTATTCAATGTAAGTTATGTTAATGTAATTAAGTAACCACTGAACATGGAGAATTAATGTTAGGAACATTACAACTATACAATTATGGTGAGAGTTTCTAGTTCATTTATAATCGATTGAGCTTGGTCTATATCTTATATCGGATGTACAATAATCATAGTTGAGGATTTTGGGTGGAATAACTTCATGAATTTGACATTAACATTACATTCACCCCGGAGAAGGGGAATATCATCGATGGTGAAATCATTTAAAAAGTGTCAAGCTCTGATAATTTCTCATTAAATGAGATGTTGTACTATATAAGGTCCTCACTGAGTGGAAACATGACGTGAATACGGAATATTCATAAATGTTTTGACTTATATTTAGTTGTTATCATATCTCCTTTTGTATATTCTTTTGGTATAACTGTATAATGATGAGTTTAGAAAAATCTGGGGAATTGTTTTTGGGGTATTGACCATCTCTAGTTATTAATTACCTAAAAATGTTTTATCAGCTTTAATGAATAGGTTTTCATCTAATCAGTAGTGAGTAATTTATTCATTCATGAATTTAAAAGTTTCTCAATGTCCAATTAAAATAAAATAATAAATATGTATTATAAAATTATATAACATTTTTGTAAGTAGATAATTAAGATATTCATCAATAATTATGTATCCAGCAATTACACCAACAAATAGTTAAGGAAAAAGCACACGATGCCTTTTTATGTTATCCATACTCTTCTAGTACTTGTTTCCAAATATGATGTGATGATCATAAGCTATGATAATAGATTACCATTGAAATTTTAAGGATAGAATTCCAACTGGATCTTGACTGATAGTTTGGTAAAATTATATCAATTTATTTAGATTAGAGAAAACCCAAAATTTATGATGTATGTAATTTGTAAATGTATAATATTTTTAGAATTCATGGGGTTTCTTATAATATTTTTTCAAACAGGTACCCTCAGGTTACATATATATCTAAAGACTGTCCATGTGTTAATGGGGACTCATTTCAAGTATAGAGATACCTACCATCAATAGGATGATAATATGATGTTGAATTAAATTTTTATCATTGGGGATATTCTCTATTAATTTTTCATGGATTTATGTAGATCATGGCATATCCATCGAGGATTATTCATGATTATTTATAGTAATAGTTTCCATTAATAAATAAAATTAAATACATTGAATAATTTATATGGTTTATTAGGAGGGTAACATTATTTTAGGAAAATGAGTGAAAGTGATCACTTATGGGGACGAGTATTATTCATTAGACATTAGAAAGGATATAGGATATACAAAATCACATGGATAAAGACCGTGTTTAGATGAAATTGTAAATAGATAATCAACTTCGTCATTAAGAGTTATTTGAAGGTGATTTCATTTTCATGAATGTCACTTCTTGGTTAATAATCATATATCTTGGGAAAAAGATATAGAAAACTCTACGATATGCCCGACCAATTGCGGTCACCAATAGGCATGGGATGGTTTTTTATCTTTCGGAATTACCAAATTAGTTAATAGGTTTGCATGATATTTTCTATATGTTGCAGTATAACATATAACACCATAATCATTCTCATGATTTAATTTGGGAGGATATTGAGTTGGTGATAGATGATATTATTGGAGAATCTATAGGAGATTGTTCATTTTCCTTTAAATGTTTTAAGTGGTACATAAATTCAATTTTTGAAATTTTTGTTGTGTCATTGATCATATTTTCATGATTCTTGGGAGTGAGGATCACCAGTGGGGGAGTAGTGTCCTCACATGATCCCATAGAAATAATATTCTTCATGATATTCTGGTGTGTACTGTCATTTTTTGGACATAATTTGAACAACTTTGTTTTGATGATTCTTCATTTAATGGTTTATGTTTTTGTAATTTACATTTGGATAGGAATTTGAGATATTATAATGTTTTTCTATTCATGACCATGTTGGGTATTAAATTTTGAAAAAATTCAAAAAAAATTGTTTATTTAAAAATAATTATTAGTTTCTTCATAGAGGCCGAATAAGGTTCACAATGTGAAACTAATTCAAAATGAAAATTTATTACACATTATGAATCATTAAAACATGATTTTTATTCTGATCATATTTACATTCAGTGTATATTCATCCCAGAGGGTTATTTCTATGACTCATGGATTCATAAAATGAATAACATATTCAAGTAGATTATTATATTGTTGCAGGCCTAAATTCACTATAATAAATTTTATATATCCTACCTCCAAACCTGTTTCAAAATTACAAACATTGGGCTATTTCGGTTCTTCAATGATCCCCCTTTTTTCTCACTATTGTATATATTTTTTTGTAAAAGTCTAATTTTTTATGTTCTTTTATTATGTTACTTTTTTATAATCAATAATAGGATCTTTGATAATGGTTTTGAGATTTATATGATGTTTCTATGATTCATTTTGTGATTTCTAATAGTGATTTTTTTGTTCTCTTCATTTTTTGTCTTTTGGAAACCATTTCTACTAATGGTTGTGGTTCATCAAATGAGTTTCATCAAATTTTTGTTTATAATACCTATACACCAGCTCTTTGTTATTATATAATTTGATTCTAATATGTTTGAAATAATGATAGGGCCTCTATTTTTTTCTTCATCTTCCACTATAATATTGGATTATGGACCCCATTGTGATAGATGTGTGACCCGATTTTGTTATATGAGGTTCTATCTCTAACATTGTATATATAGAAAATGAATTCTAATTTTTTTTAAAACTTTTCTATAAAAAAATCAATATTGACTTATTTTTTCACAGACATGGTTTATTGAGAAATTTTGATTTTACACTCATTTTAGTAAAATAAATTTGTTTTCAATGAATTTAGAAATATAATTTTAAAATTCAGTGATAAAAGGTTTTTCAAAAGAGGGTTCTGATAAATAATGTGTTTGATGAATTATTAATATGAAATTTAATAGACCATTTTGAAAATATCTAATAATGAAAATTCATTGGTGTGTACATCACAATGGTTAAGGGTTAAAAATAGGGAATCATATTTTTTTATTGTTTTGTTATTCATAAAACAAGGTGATATTTAAGAAATGATCATTTATAAATGTGATATTTTTCTAGACTTAAATTCATAGGGGGTTTACAATCATTAGTATTCCATTGATGCATAGAATTTTTTAATGCATACGAGGTACATGAGGAGCATGATATTTTATTTTTTGACGGTGAATATTTTATATGGAAACACCTATTATGATTCAGGGAATATAATCACTATTATTTTTATTTTAATTATTTTTTATGTTATATACATATTCTTATTAACTAATGTTTTGTAGACATTTGATTTGATATAGTTTGACCAGGATTGTTTTGGTGTTATGGAAAATGTTGAAATTATTTATAATTCTTTGGATATTTAACATCCTAACTAATTATTGTGCATTCATTTATTATGATCATATTGAGATGATTTTATCGATACTATTTCATATATACCAAGGTTTTATCATACTGATCATATTTTTATCACACCTCGGACACACCCTCGAGGTTTTGTCGACATTGTATCTTCATTGACATAGGAAAAATAAGGGTTCCACTGTGAGGTTGTGAAGTTTATATCACCTCGGTATGGTTAGATGGTGGTGAGTGTAAGGTCCCTTGGTATGAAAGTAGATTCAATAGGGGCGGAGGTCCTTTTGATTAATTATTAAAATTACTAATTTATCATAGTTATAGTTCTGTTATTTGTTGTAAAAAAATAGAATATATAACAGAAGATGTTTTTATAGATGTTTGGTTCACTCTGAACCTATTCCTCTCATCAATCACATATAATATTTGTAGAGACTTGTATGCACTAAACCATAAATTTTTAATAGAAGGGAAACTTGATTAAACAAAAATAAAAATATACCATTTTGGAAGCGGGTGGTATAACCACATAAATTTTAAGTAGTCAAATGTAACCTCTTTTTTAGAAGAGTATAACCGGATAATCATTTTAAATTTGACAAATAACCTAATTGCATACTGTTTGTGAGAAAATATAAAACCAAAAAATTAGAGAAACATTATGTAGTAATAAGTATTTATGTAGATAAATAATTGAGAAAAAAATGAGTATGTGATGTAGATATTTATTTATTCATGTGTCTATTGATCACATAAATGGAAGAATGTGAAGGAGATGAAAGTAATATGTGATCACATGTGAAGAAAAAAAGATTAATATGTTTCTCGATCAATTATGAGAGTAGTAGGAAAATTATTATCATATCCTTATCGAATGGATCATCTGAAATGGTATATGTTTATTTATCCTTGAAGCAGTCAACACAAACATTAAATAGAGATCATCAAAAGAATATTCATTTCCAATTTCTTCATCACACTTTTTAGTGTATAAAAACATTATAATATGATGTTTACATTTTATTTATTAAAGAGTTATAAGAAATAAAACATTTTCAGGATCAAATTAATTCATTAAATATTAAATGATATAATTAATATATTAAGAGTAATAATTTCTGAAAAAACATAATTCAAAATAATTTAAATAATAATATAAATCTAAAAATTAAACATAAATAAAATTATTGGGAAAAGTAGATCATCGTATTTAATATCACAAAAGTATATTTGTTTATTAAAAAATTATACAATTGTTTTTAAAAAGTGGTTTAATTATATTTCTAAAAAAATATTAAATATTTTGAAAGTGAAATTTATTTCAACAACAGTAACCAAAATTGATAAAATAAAATTTGATTAATTTTATTTACTAATGTTGTTTCATTAATAACCATGAATAATATAGTTTCATGAGTCATTTCCAACAATTAAAAATACCCATTTATGGAAAGATAGAGTATTACATAAAATTGATTTTATAACAAAAATTGAATTAATTTAATAAAAACTAAAATCAATTTAGTGCATCTTAAAAAATGATTTCTTTAAAACAATACAAAATTTACCTACATTGGATGTCAAATTGTGAGTAAATTTCCTACTATTGGGTTTCAATAGTGTCTCATAGGTAAACATCATAATTTAGTTAAAGAAGAATAAAAATACTTTAATTTATCAAAAAGAAAGAAATGTTAAATAACTAAGTAGAATTAATTATAGGAAAAGATAATTCCAAACATTTATTGTCCTCAATAAATAATAAATAACAATTAGGAAAAAGCTATTGGTAACTAAGGTATGAAAATTATTTATTTTTTCTGATGAAATTAATATTACAGATTAACTGAACATCAAACTCTTTTGAAGAGAAAAAATCATTTCAATAGAAGTTAAAAAACTTCCACTAGGATATTGAAGTTGTGATTGTCATGACATAGGTCAATAAATGGAAATAAATAAACGGTGTGTACAAATAAAACACAAGGATGATGTTCATTGGTGTGTAAATTTACATACCATTGATGAATAATTATAAGTAAATTTACTCACTTTTGATGTCTTAGTGGTGGTATTGTGAACCAATATTTGGTTCCAATGTTGGGTAAAATTACTCATCATTAGTAATTTTTCAATGGTGATATAACTAACCCACCATGGGTAAATACAAATAGAGACTCAACAATGGTGAGTAATCAAAAACAACAAAATTAATACACTGAGTAAAATAAAAAAAACTAGAGTATTTAATGTAGATAATCTTGAAGAAGATGAATTAGAGATTGAAGATTGAGATCCTTGAAACCAATATTGCAATACATCCTTACATAGATAGGAAAAAAATATAGAAGTATAAAACCCTAAGAAAGTATTATTTGTTGAACAAACTATCATTTTGAAGAACACCTTTTTATTCAAGTTTGAGGGGAATCCCATATTCGAAGAGGAATTCGAACTACTATAAGAATGAGTGAAAACCCAAAAAATGATTGGAAATAATGTATAACATGGGGTGAGGAAGAAATTTTGGTGTAGACACCATCAATGTGGAGATGAGAAGGATATCAGTGAAAGGATTTCTTTCAACGGTCCACTATGGAAGAAAATTAGAGGAGAAAAAAACATCATGCCAGAGATGAAATGAGATGCACGAGTACCAAAAATATGTGTGGGATTATAAGCATGTTGATCAGATGGTTGATAAAATAATATGAGAAGTCATAAGTAAGATTAAATCTATGTTTTAAAACTACATCCCATATCAAAATAAAGATTCAGTGCATGATCAGTATATAAAGAAATACCATTTGATGATGTATGATATTAAAAATATTACACCAACTACATGGGAAACCATGTACGTACTATTTGACATGATACCCTATCGATATACATAGACCCAATTGGCACTGTGATAGCAATATGCTCTACCAAGCCCTAATGCGGGCCATTATAGATAGACGACCCATAAAGGTAGATCCAACTAGATCCCACTATGAGTGGTTGAATGTTCATCTTGATTTGTCTATATAGGGACATAATTTTTTAAAATATAACAAAAAATAAAAATATATAAGAAAAAAACAAAAAAAAAACATAAAATAGAATTAATCCATGTCATTTGTAAATAATTTGTTTTGATCAAAATTAGATTTAATTAAATATTATGAATGTATAATTTATCAAATAAAAGATATTTGAAAGAGTTATATCCTAATTAAAATCTCTGAGATGATGGGATTTTTTACAAATATCGCATTTAATAGTAGTTTATAGTTTGATTTATCCCTATTATATGTTGGAAACAAACATTGATATTCTCATGTTTCATTTAATTTATTTTAATATACACCTATGTCTATATTTATTTTTCGAATATTCCAATCAAGTAATTCATTAATCAATTATTTCAAACTATATATATATATATATATTGGTATGTATTTTTATGTAGGGTGAAATTTTTTCCTCTTTTTTTGATTCATGTGTTATAGAAAGATGCGTAGGGAATAGGGACCATCATTAGAGTCTTGTAGCAGTTCAGTTTTAGAATTATTTCTGAGGGTATTCTTTGAGGGGTAGTTGAAATAATTAATATGGAAATGGTTTATTTAGGAAATAATATCATTTTCCTAGTTAAATAATGATATTATGTAGATATATAAAAGGATTTTACCCGTATTTGAATATAATTTAATATATAATAAGGAAAATCTGTTAAAAATGACATAAGTAACGTCATATAGGGCGTAGTCTTCACAAATCAGGATTAACATTTTTATTTCATAAACACATAGTCATACTGAATTTTGATTATAATTGAAATAATTTTAATAATAAATTTTCATGATATCAAATTTTTATTCATGAAATTAACCCTTATAATCTTTGAAGATAGCTGGTTGTAAAAATTTCAAATCATATATTTGTTGAATCAATTCTATACCCAACAAATGAATGAAAGATTAAATTTTCCTAATAGAAAAATTTAAAGGTGGTTAATATTTATACAGATAAAACAATAAAATTAATATACCAACACTAAAAATTAAATTCTATAGTAATTATATAATTATATTTGTAAATGTTATAATGAAAATGAAAAGTCATAAAGAAAATATATTTACACTGAGGAAGTGGAAATTAAATTGGATGGATCCTTAGAAATAATGTTTCATGGAAATATAATGTGGATAGAAGTACATAGAAACCTAATATGACTCTATTTGAAGTAATAATGGAATATTGTATAGAGAAAAACTAATTTCTAGGGTGGTGTTAAGGGGGTGGTGAGAGGTATATATTAAAATTGTAAAGAATGGAATTTTCACAAATATTAAATGTTAAAATAATGAGAAAAAAAATTAGGAATGTAGAATAAGACTATAAAAATAAAATAATATAATGATTAATGAGAAAACATTGATCATCCCTCAACCATTCATTTATACAAATGATTTAAACATGAAATTGAGTCTTTAAATGTTATATTTTTTACAAAATAATAATCAGGTTTTCCTGATAAATAGTTTTTCCAAATTAAATTAATTCTATTTCCTTAAAATTGAATCTAATTTAATAATTTATTTCTACAAAATACATATATTAAGTCCATTTATCAGTTGAAACTTATATATTTTGTAGATTCTATTTTCTTTAACCGAGAATGTATCAAAAACCACTTATTTTAAAAGTTGTATTTTTATAGTCAATGTTTTTAAATAGGAATAAATTAAAAATGTAATTGAAAATTATGATATATATTGGTTTATTATAAGACAAATATAACTTTTTTAGGATTAAAAAAAATCATAAATTGAATTTAACAAAAAAAATTAAATCAATGGAGAGTTTACAACTAATTTATTTGATTAGAAAATATAAATTATAAACATAAAAAGGTAATCATAGAGTTTCTAAATAATAAAATTCCATTTGAAACTATTTTGTTATAAATATAAAAAAATTATTTGAAATTTTAAAATATTTTATAATATTCAAAGTTTTTTAATATAATAATAAATTCATAAAATATACAGTTTTTGGTAAAAACTGTATTTCAACCATTGAACTTAAATCACCATATTTATAAAACTTAAATAAATAATATCAATATATTATAAGCATGTTTTATATAAAAATATTTTTTTATAAGTGTAATATTATAAAATTTCTGAATTTAATTTTTAAATAAAATAATTAAAATGTAATGAAAAATATTTCCACTTGAAAATAATTGTTTAATAAATATTATCTATTCATATTCCTATTTAAATTCAATAAAAAATAATATTTTTAATATATTATTCATATAAATAATATATTCTTTCAATTAAATATTTTGATAAAAAAATAGATTCTAAGAAAATTTTATAATATTTATATTTTAAATCATAAATAGGTCTTATTAGTTATGTTTGTACACTAATAGAATTTATATCATTACTAGTGTGTTTATAATGACTTATTTTTATTTCTACATATGTTTTATAATTTGGTTGAATCTATTTTCCCCTTTAATACATAATGTCTCACACAATAAAAAATCTATTAATTTTTTTTGGAAAAATCATTAAATTCAAAATTTTATGTAGAAAATATTTTTTATCATTTTTGGAAATTTTTTCTTCTACTACAAAAAATAAAATATATCATTATACTGTGGACAATAACATAATGTATATTTTTTTCTCGTAATAAAAAACATTTAATATATAATAAGTTTTCATTTCATGAAATATTATTACAATATTATTCATTTCAACAACAATATTCATACTAATCAAATTAACCTTATGAAAATACATAAAAACACTCGATTTGATAAAAAGGATAAGAAATAAAAATACTGAATGAATAAAATAAACATAATGGTTCATGAATACTCAGTAAATGTTATTTTAAAAAAAATTGAACCTCAATTTAATCATTTTATTAACCTATGAAATTGAATTCTATACCCAACATTTTTCATCAAAAAATTTAATTTTTTCTATTAAATGAAAAAATTATAATATTTTCATTGCAATCATGAAAACTCATGAGATATTTTTCAAACAGTTATATTTTTCTCCAATAATATATATAATTTAAATTAATTTTAACATGAAATAATTATTATACCTTTGGAGATAATAATATTTCTATAAATACCAATAATACGAATAACTAGAACATTCAGGTACCATGGGGCATCATATTGAAATAAATTTTGAAATTTCCTTAACTACTGTAATAATCATCCGGGAAAATATAAATAATCTCATTATAGGAACCTAAGTGGTTAACCAATTCCCATTGCATGATTCATTTTATTAATTTCTCCAGGTCAACAATAAATATAATTAATTATAAATATGTATAAAATAATTGTAATTCGTTGAATCATCCATTTCTATTATTGAAATCAATATAATATGCCTTACAATCATTGGAATGAATACTTTATTATATACAAATACCTTTTCGATTTAAATATAGTTACAAAAATAACCATAAAAATAGAATGGAGAGTTCATATTTACTAAAAAACTGTAATATTTTATTAGAATAAAAACATCATATATATTTTATAGAGGAAGGAAAAACCAATTATTCTATATAGGTTTAAACAAAATATTACTTAATAATTTGTTTGGAGATGATTCGTATAAAATCATAATAAATTTCTCCTAGTGAAAAATTCATATTGAAATTTAAAAGTAAAATAAAAATCATTTATAATTCATTTATCAACATATAATTATTTCCAAAAAATAATATTATTATTATAGAATATTAGGATAAAGTATTATAATATAAATCATTAAAATAATTCAAATGTGGTTTTTAATGATAACTGTCTATTGAAACCTAAAAACTTTTGAACCAAACATACATTGAATAAAAAAATGTATTTTTTATGACATAAATATTTATATAATAATTGTAAAATACATCCAAAATAAGTTTATAATCCAAAAAATTGAAAACATGTGTTGGAAATATTGTGACTCTCAAATGATATAAATTTAGACTAAAAATACCTTCCCCCAAGACTGACTCATCATGTACATTCTATTTCTTATTTATAATAAATACATATCAATTATTTAAATTATTTATAAAAATATCATTTTTTAATTCCATTCTTGTAACACCCTGAGCTTCCACGATATGCTTCTCTTTCAATAATGCAATAGCTTGCATTGAACGCAAGTTAGAGATTCTAACACAACACAACCAATCAAAGTAGTAGTTATGCATAGTAATACCCACTTTTTCAAATAATATATATTTTATATTTCAGAATGGACTTTATTTATGGATTCAGAATATCAAAATTAGCCTATGTTGAATTTTTTGTATTTTTCTGAGAACTTCCAAATTTTTTATGAATAGTGAGAAATACTTAAAAACAACATTTTTAATCAAAATAATTTATAGTGATAAATTATACTATTTGGTGGTTTTAAAGTATAATTAGAATATATTTTTACCATTTTATCAAATGGTGGTCATTAGAATTAATTTCAATTTGAAGTTGGATATAAACAATTGTCAATCTTTTGAAATATATTGTTTCTTAAAAACACGCTATTTGTTGTGAAAACGGGAATTAATTATAAAATTAATTAATTCAAATTATATGTTTGGAATTTTTTAAAATAGACATCATTTTTGAATTCAGAATATCAATTATAGATTAGGGTGAAATTTTGGCATTGTTCTGAAAAACGTAAATTTTTGATGAATAGTGAAACCACTAAGTGGTAGTTAAAAAAATTATTTTTCGTTTAAATGAAACATTACCACTTCTGTGATTTGAATTTCAAGAATAAGACATACATGGTTGTAATTATGAGGTAAAATGTGGTTCAATGGGATTAAAATAATTTTTTGGTGAATAATAACTTTTAAGTTTAATTAATCGCGATTAAAGATAATTAGTGAAATTTAAGGTAAAAATGATATTATAAAAATATGAAAATACCTTTACACTTGTACTACCACTATTGGATGTGTCATTTCCGACCAAGAAAATCCAAGGGTCAACTTGGGGACCCCATGGAGCCACTTTGGTAGGAAAATGACATAAATAACTTTTATTTAACGTTTAAATAAAAATGTCACAAACATAAGTTGTTTACTAAAACAATTTTTATATGGGGTTATAAAAGTGATATTTTTGACTATAAATATTATTTGGAAAGATAAAAATATTTCCTACATCATGATATTTGTTTTATAATTTTTAGACATTAAATAAATTAATCTTTTTATGAAACCATGATGATGGAGCGATTACCTCATTAATTAATGATTTAAATAAAATGAAAAGACAATGTAAAATCTAAGACTAAAACTTGTCAAAAACCTATTGGATGAGTATATTTAGAACCCTTGTCACCTTAACCTCGAAATATATAAGTTTGGGACCTTTAGAATCCGAAAAATCATTTCATAATAAGGTAACATTTCAATCTTTCCAAGAGTGCCCCTTCTCTCCTCTTATAAAAGGCCCCCACCACTACCACCTTAATCACACCATCAAAGCCTTTTGGCTCGGCCAAACTATCCCCAAATACTCTCAAAAATTCCCTAACTTACTCCTAGAAGCCTCACTTTTGGCAGAAGTCTTCCCAAGGATGCCTTTGGCTCAAATCAAAAAGAGTTACCCGATTTTAAGGTAATGTCTTCTCTAATGTTGTCCTGTTTTATTTTGCTTCTCCAACCCCTTAAACTCTTTTTATTCATTTCTTTTGTAACAAAAACAGTATCTAAAATATACTAGGATGTTGTTAGGATAAGGATTTGGTTTACACTTACACACACCTTCATATAATGGTTAAATAACATACTGTTTATGTGGGTGGCGAAATACTGCCTCATGAAACGATGATTGTTCAATATTATTTTAACACCTCTAATGGTGGCCATTTTGATGACACTATTTTCATATATGATATATATATATTATGTTTATTTTTTCCTTATGCTTCATTATTTCTCATTTATGGCATACTTTATGATTTCCATTATGGGTAAACACGATAATTTCATTTTAGGAAGTGCAGACTACTGCCCCCTCAAAGTGATTTGAATCGTTAATGCCATATGTGGAATGTATAAAGGATGGTGTAGATGGTATTATATATTATATTATACTGGAATTATATTATACCTTTATATAATTATAACTTCATTCCATTTAATATGAAATATAAATGAAAGTAGCGTTCATGCGTACGTACGGCTTACCGTCTCCATGAGCAGTGCATTTCATTTCTTACCTCTAAATGTTACATAATATTATGAATGAATGTATATACTGGATATATATGATATCTAAATCATGAACATAATTCTGTATATAATTTATATTTTACCACATGAACAAATTGTAATTATAAGAAGTTTATTTTTGACTCAAGTACCAAAGATTGACGAAACGACCGTTATTAACATAAATAATTACATAATGTTCATAACATGGTAATAAGTGATATAAAAGAATAATAAACTTGAAAAATGTTCTTAATCAATTATAAATTAACTCTAGTGTATTATTCAGGAGGTTAAAGAATGATCGAGTCAAGTAAGACATGAGGTAAGGGAACTTCTTAACCCAATATCCGTTCTTTGGGTTAATCTCCTAATTTCAAACTATGTCATGATATTGTTATGTACTATCTTGTATTTGTACTTTCTATATTTTTACTTATAGTGAATACACATAATAGATCTATTTTATTTAAAAAACGATCTTCATAAGGGACTTCGTCTCAATCTTCTTTCATTGAGGCATATTTTGTTTTATACACAACTTTCATTCATAGGGTGTATAAACCCCTTTGAATTTTACGTTTATTCAAAAGGTTCTCTTTTATAATTATGTAATTTTTAAATGATTTCAAAAAAAGATATATTTCTCTAAAATATATGAAAATCTAGTGCAAATGTATATGTATTTAACGCAAGATTAAAAATGTTTTCAGAGAACCCGACTCTCGAGTGTGGTAGACAGGAAGGGATTGGGAGTGGACCCATCATGGCCTTTAGTTAGTCGAGAATTCTCAGAATTAGTTATTTTTTTTCAGAAGCTTTCATTATGTTTTCAGAAAAACACTAGAGTATATTTGAGAAATTTTAAACGTAAGTATCTTCTAAAAAATTGCATCGGTAGGTCTCATGAGACAAACTAGTGTCTTGGCACGAGGGCTTGACAAAATATTATTTTTTGTCTTGGCACGAGGTCTTTGCTACGTGGTTATGATAGTATGGCATTATGCATTCCATCATTATGAAAGTGTTTATTGATATTGCATGGGATTATTCTACTAATAGAATATCATTGTGAGTAAGTAAATGGCATTATTTAATTTTATTTTTTCCATATTATGCTGAAATTCAAGTTTAAAAAGGCTTTTGTTTTAGTTATACATTGCCTTAAATGTTAATGTTTATTTATGAAAGCTTCCACTATATTGTTATCCTTACTGAGCATCTGAGCTCACCCCTTTCAATGTTTTAATTTTTTCCAGGATATGAAGAAGTATTTTAGGAATGACCTGCAGGGATAGTCTGAAGGGGATTTGAGTTTGGAAAATGGAGACTATGTTATTGTAGTTTTTCAATTTATGATGTAATGTAACATTTATGAATGTATATAGTGTTTCTAAGGCTACTAAACTAATCGTTCTTTTGAGACTTGATCTTTTGTGATCATGCCAATGTTACGCAATAATGCACCGACTCTGGGTAACTGGGGTCGGGGCGTTACAGTTGGTATCATAGGCCATTTAGTACTAACCTTGGAAGATAGATTTAGATAAACTCCGATTAGAGCACATAGCCTGAAGATAGACTTTGAGGATTAATATAGAATAACTTCCTATAATTTTGGTATTATAGAGATTTTGTGAGTTTTCTGAGCAATACATCCTTCTCTGGATATGAGCAGGTAGAGATGGCTCTGGCACAGATGTACCTAGGGGTAAAACCCGAAAACACCGCTTTGAGCTAGACTCAAACAGGAACTGGTGCACGACAACGGGCCTTGCTGCACTCTTGGTTACGACACTACAGGGGGATATTCTTAGGATATTTCTCATTTTATTTACAAACCACTATGAAGGGTTATGAGTAAATACTTACTCAAAGAAAACATTTTTATGATTATTGATTATATCCATAAATAGTTCAATTTATGTTAAGTATTTTACAAGTATGGAATTATGTATTTTGATTCATAAACCAATCTAGTTTATGCCATTGTTCAGAAATGGCGCCTAGTGGAAGTAATGGAAACCGTATCAATGCACGCACTCTGTGTAGGGATTTCCCTCCTGATCAAGATAATTATTGTGGATCTGGAGATACAACTGGTGCTGATCAACTTATTACCACACTGGGATAACTCACTCATGTTATGAATAATAACCTTACTCGTATGGAGGACCCTGATCTGCAACATGGAGGATCAATGTTAGACTGCTTAATGAGGAAACAACCACTAACATTTAATGGGGGTACAAATCCATTGGTAGCTGAGCAATGGATAAAATCCTTAGAAAAAATATTCCATGCCTAGGGGAGTAGCGAAAGGGAGAATGTTGTCATGACAGTCTACTGCCTCACTAGAGATGCCGATCAATGGTGGTCACTGATTCAAAACACAAAGGATGATGATGAAGTATCAAATATGGAATAGAGAGAGTTCAAAGATATTTTCTTAGGAAAATACTTTCCACATGACCATCGAGCAGATATGGAAAGACAATTTCTAGTCTGAGGGAAAAGGAGGATGAGAGTGTCGCAAAGTATGATGCCAACTTTACAAGGTTAGCGAGGTATGCTGCAGATTATATATGAAACCCAAGAAGTAAGATTGATCGTTTCATTGATGGGTTAAAACCATTTCTCCATAGAGATTTAGTATCACATTCCTTATCAATGTACGAAGATACTGTCTCGTGTGCTATCAAGACAGAAAAGGAATTCTCTAATTCTTATGACAACAAAGTAAAGAAAGAGAAGAAGAGAATGGTGGAACAAGAGACAGATAAAGGGGAAAATGGAAAGAAGTATTTTCCATTATGCGATAATTGTGGGAAGAATCACCCTGGTACTTGCCTAAAAGGAATGGGAGTTTGTTATAAATGTGGAGAAAAGGCCACCAAGATCGTGATTGCAAGGGAAAGAAAGAGGATACCAATGTTAAATGCTACAATTGTAGGGAAATGGGGAATTATGAAAATGAATTTCTTAAGACTCAGGGAAACTTACCTTAGAAAAGGCCAAGGGATCAAGGACAATCTTATGCTGTTACTACAGTTGAAGCGGAATAATTAATGTATTGGTGATTTTGGACTCAAGGATTATATTCTGGTTATAATGATAATGTGATATATATAAGGATTGTACTGCAGTACTTGTTGTTTTCATTAAGGATTTAATATGATGAAGGTAATCATATTTTTAGTATGTGATAATAAGAGAAACATTACTTTGTTTGGGGAATCTGATTTTACAATTGATTTTGTAATTTAGAGACTTTTTAGAGAAAGTCTGGATAGAGGTATTTTGGATAACTAAAAAGGTTGGAATGAATTAAGTTGATCTTTGGATAGTATTGTTTAAGGTTAAAACATTTGTGAAGATTATTTTTGGAATATAATAATAATATTCTTTTAGGAAAAGGACAACCTGCAGGTTGGGGGATAACCCGTCGCGTCATACAAAGATGCAGGAATCAAACCCACAACCATAGTGCGACATGCCTTATTTACCAACCACTAGCCTACAGGAAGTCCCTGGTTATTACAAAATAGTTTTCCTAATATAACTGGTATGTGGTAATATTTGGAACCTTATACAATTAGGTTGAATAGAATATTTTTGAGTTTTGTTACCTTTTAGAGTGAAAGATGGGTTTGTGGTAAAAAATTATCAAAGAATGAAAGTCTACATGACTAGTATGTATATTCCCTTAAGTTCTTAGTAAATCTCCTAAATAAATTCCTCAAATTTATAAAAGGTAACTTAAAACAAAAACGTTTCCGGTAAACTTTTCCAACTGGGGATTCAATGAACGTTTAGCCAATCACAAGTTTGTGATTTTCTTAGGGTTAACTTTCTCCAAATCCATCTTTCTACAACTCTCCATCAAGCCTTGATGGTTTTTTTCTTCCATATCCATATTTACATAGAATCCTAGTATGGGCTATCTCGGGTGACCTTTGTACTTATCTTTCTTTCTTTTAAAGTTATATTTTTATTAACCTTATTTCCGATGTGGGTTTTCCACAAAGGTATTTTCTATTTTCAACCATTTATTTTCAAAGAAAAATTTCAAATTATGAGGATTCAATTTATTGAAGGAGGAGAGAATGTAACACCCCGAGCTTCCACGATACGCTTCACTTTCAATAATGCAATTGCTTGCATTGTACGCAAGTTTGAGATTCTAACACACCGCGACCAATCAAAGTAGCAGTTATGAATAATTATACCCACTTTTTGAAATTATATATATTTTATATTTCAAGATGGATTTTATTTATGGATTCGGAATATCAAAATTAGCCTATGTTGAATTTTTGGTATTTTTCTGAGAACTTCCAATTTTTTTATGAATAGTGAAAAATACTTAAAAACAACCTTTTTAATAAAAATAATTTATAGTGATAAATTATACTATTGAGTGGTTTTAAAGTATAATTAGAATATATTTTTACCTTTTTATCTAACGGTGTCCATTAGAATTAATTTCACTTTGAAATTGGACTAAACAATTGTCAATCTTTTGATATATATTGATTCTTAAAAACACGCTATTTGTTGTGATAGTGGGAATTAATTATAAAATTAATTAATGAAACTTTTATGTTTGTAATATTTTAAAATAGACATCATTTTTGAATTTGTAATATCAATTATATCTTAGGGTTAAATTTTGGCATTGTTCTGAAAAACATCAATTTTTGATGAATAGTGAAACCACTAAGTGGTAGTTAAAAAACTTATTTTTCATTTAAATGAAACATTAACACTTCTGTTATTTTAATTTCAAAAATCCGACATACATGGTTGTCATTAGGAAGTAAAATTTGGTTCAATGGGATTAAAATAATTTTTTGGTGAATAGTAACTTTTAAGTTTAATTAATCGCGATTAAAGGTAATTAGTGAAATTTAAGGTAAAAATGATATTATAAAAATATGAAAATACCTTTACACTTATCCTACCCCTATTTAATGTGTCATGGACGACCATGAAAATCCATGGGTCAACTTGGGGACCCCATGGAGCCACTTTGGTAGGAAAATAACATAAATAACTTTTATTTAAAGTTAAAATAAAAATGTCACAAACATAAGTTGTTTCACTAAAAAAAATTTTAAATGGGGTTATACAAGTCATATGTTTGACTATAAATATTTATTGGAAAGATAAAAATATTTCCTACATCATGATATTTTATTTATAATTTTTAGACATTAAATAAATTAATTTTTTCATGACAACATGATGATGCAGCGATTACCTTATTAATTAACGATTTAAATAAAATGTAAAGATAATGTAAAATATAAGACTTAAACTTGTAAAAAACCAATTTGATGAGTATATTTAGAACCCTTATCACCTTACCCTTGAAATATATATGTTTGGGACCTTTCTAATCCGAAAAAGCATTTCATAATAAAGTAACATTTCAATCTTTCCAAGAGTGCCCCTTCTCTCCTCTTATAAAAGGCCCCCACCACTACCACCTTACTCACACCATAAAAGCCTTTTGGATCAGCCAAACTCTGCCCAAATACTCTCTAAACTTCCCTAAATTACTCCTAGAAGCCTAAATTTTGGCATAAGTCTTCCCAAGGAAGCCTTTGGCTCAAATCAAAAAGAGTTACCCGGTTTTAAGGTAATGTCTTCTCTAATGTTGTCTTGTTTTACTTTGCTTCTCCAACCCCTTAAACTCTTTTTATTCCTTTATTTTGTAACAAAACCATTATATATAATATACTAGGATGTTTTTATGATAAGTATTTGGTTTAAACTTACACACACCTTCGTCTAATGGTTAAAGAACATACTGTTTCTGTGGGTGGCGAAATACTGCTTCACGAAACGCTGATTGTTCAATATTCTTTTAACACCTCTAACGGTGGCCATTTTTATGACACTATTTTCATATATGATATATATATATTATGTTTATGTTTTCCTTATGATTCTTTATTTCTCATTTATGTCATACTTTATGATATCCATTATGGGTAAACACGATAATTTCATTTTAGGAAGTGCGGACTACCTCCCCCTCAAAGTGATTTGAATCGTTAATGCCATATGTGGGATGTATAAAGGATGGAGTAAATGTTATTATACATTATATTATATAGGAATTATATTATACCTTTATATAATTATAACTTAATTCCATTAAATACGAAATATTAATGAAAGTAGCGTTCATGCCTTCGTACGGCTTACCGTCTCCATGAACGGTGCATTTCATTTCTTACCTCTAAATGTTACGTAATATTATGAATGAATGTATATACTGGATATATATGATATATATGATATCTAAATAATGAATATAATTCTAGATATAATGGATATTTCACCACATGAACAACTTGTAATTATAAGAAGTTTATTTTTGACTCAAGTACCAAAGATCGATGAAACGACCGTTATTAACATAAATAATTACATAATGTTCATAACATAGTAATAAGTGATATAAAACGAATAATAAACTTGAAAAAGTTTCTTAATCAATTATAAATTAACTCTAGTTTATTATTCTGGAGGTTAAAGAATGATCGAGTCATGTCAGACACGAGGTAAGGGAACTTCTTAACCCAATATTCGTTCTTTGGGTTTATCTCCTAATTTCAAATTATGTCATGATATTGTTATGTACTATCTTGTATTTGTACTTTCTATATGTGTACTTATATTGAATACACATAATAGATCTATTTTATTTTAAAAAATGATCTTCATAAGGGACTTCGTCTCAATCTCCTTTCATTGAGGCATATTTTGTTTTATACACAACTTTCTTTTATAGGGTGTATAAACCCCTTTGACTTTTATGTTTATTCAAAAGGTTCTCTTTCATAATTATGTAATTTTTAAATTATTTCAAAAAAAGAGATATTTCTCTCAAATATATGAAAATCCAGGGCAAATGTATATGTATTTAACACAAGCTTAAAAATGATTTCAGAAAACCTGACTCTTGAGTGTGGTAGACAGGAAGGGATTGGGAGTGGACCCGTCATGGCCTGTAATTAGTCGAGCAGTCTCAGAATTAGTTATTTTGTTTTCAGAAGCTTTCATAATGTTTTCAGAAAAACACTGGAGTATATTTGAGCAATTTTAAACATAAGTATCTTCTAAAAAATTGCATCGGTAGGTCTCATGAGAAAAACTAGTGTCTCGGCACGAGGCCTCAATAAAATCATATTTGTGGTCTTGGCACGAGGCCTTAGCTACGTGGTTATGATAGTCTGGAATTATGCATTCCATCATTATGAAAGTGGTTATTGATATTGCATGGGATTATTCTACTAGTAGAATATACATGTGAGTAAGTAAATGGCATTATTTAATTTTATTTTTGTCATATTATGCTGATGTTCAAGTTTAAAAAGGATTTTGTTTTAGTTATACATTGCATTAAATGTTAATGCTTGTTTATGAAAGCTTCTGCTATATTGTTATCCTTACTGAGCATCTGAGCTCACCCCTTTCAATGTTTTAATTTTTTCCAGGATATGAAGAAGTATTTTAGGAATAAACTGCAGGGATAGTCTGAAGGGGATTTGAGTTTGGAAAAAGGAGACTATGTTGTTGTAGTTTTTCACTTTATGATGTAATGTAACATTTATTAATGTATCTAGTGTTTCCAAGGCTACTAAACTAATCGGCCTTTCGAGACTTGATATTTTGTGATCATGCCAATGTTATTTAATAATGCACCAACTTTGTGTAACTGGGGTCGGGGCTTTATAATTCCAACAAAAAAATCATGTATTTCAGTGACACATTTAATCGCATAATTAGCTAGGCCCACATCGTTTGTTTTGATGTCAATATTCTCATATATGAAATTTGAAAATGGTAATTTGAATATGGTAAAAGCGATACTTATTCCATCATCACTAGATATATAATAATGAAATAATTATCATTTTTATACATTAATTATAAATTTTGAGTCAAAATATCGTATATGTTTATTATAACTGAAATATGTTACAATCATGTATATGTTAGGCCGTACATATGAAAGATTAATGTCTTCATTTTTAGTTGTTAACAATTTAAAGTAGATAATTAATAGTCTATCTATTGATAATTAATATTATATTAATAATATATTATTAATTCACTACATATTTTTATATACAGTAGCAATGTTTTGGGGATATGATAAACTAACCACATTGCTTCATTTTGGTGTTAATCAACATGTACAGTCGAATAACATTTTCTTTTTTCAATTAATTGAATATGAAGAAAATATATGATATAATACTATTATAAAAATTTAATTATTTCATTAATATCTTATAAATAGATTATTATCAACTATGAGAGGTTGGGATGGAAAACTGTTTACATCATTTCATGAGGTTGTATATCACTGTACACCTAAATGAGAGATTCATTTCCCTTTTAATGAAAAATGAGTTTTATTTAGGTTATTACATTGTCATATAAATATTTATTTATATTTAAAACATTGGTTTTAATATTTTAGAATGTTATAAGAATATTTTATAGAGGAAAAATAATAAAGGAAAAATTCATTGTTATATATTATACCACTTCTTAAAATATAATATTTTGGTTTATAAAACTTTTTATAACATGGAATATAACTTATGGAATTAAGGAATATATTAAAACCCTAAAATAAAACAACATTATAACCTACATATAATAAAAATCCATATAATCTTATAACATAACACAATAATTGTTTATCTAGTGGGTCAAATATATATATAGCCGTACATAAATAAGTAAAATAATAGAAATGACACAATATTAAAATATATTACATTTTTCCTTATAAAAACATATCTATCAAACTGACCCTGACAATTCTAATTCAACCACCTTTCGTAAATCTCAATCACTTAAGTGTGTCACGATTCATGATGAATTCATATAAATCAAGGTCCACATGCATAGATTAGGTATGAAGATCTCTATTATATTAAAAATCTATAAAAAAATCCTTAACATATGTGAGTATATATAAAATAATGAATACTTTATAATAATAAAACATAAAAACCATTAAAAATTAGAGGGTATTATCATGTGTATTCAAGTATACCCTAGTTACCATGAAGGCCTTCAATGATAATTACTTTATAGAAATTTATATTGTAGTACTAAGGTATAACATCAAGTAAAAATGAGAATCTGTGTATAATGTAGTTGACATTGTAACATCACAACCTAATAGCTACAATGTGATTCCTTAGAATGGTGGGTCACATGTCCCCATCCCCAAGTATTATAGAGGTTACTAACTATAATTGATGGTCTATCATGGTATAGTGGTGAGAGATAAATGTATAATAATAGTCGTCAAAATATTAATAAATTAATTTAAAACAAAATAAAAATATTACTTAAGAACTAGATAGGTGGAAGGTAAGCGTAAATATAATAATAACTAACAAGACATCAACTGTAAAAACATGTATCATATACATAATTATGTAATTCATATCATTAAACAAAACACAAACAAAAATAAATGGAATAATTACACATTGATATAGTTATATCAAAATAATTTGAAAGACCAAAAGTCTCTCTCAAGAAATAATCATGAGCCATATCTTAGCTATATTCTACACATATCCCATTCCATAATAAATCAAGTATATATAATTGGTAGATTTAACACAAACCACATTTGATACTAATAATATTCTAGGGTAACATCGGTCTACCAGATATGGAATGTGAAAAAATATAAGGTCACCACCATTGGTGTCTATAATAAATTAATCATGTTACAAAAACTATACCCATGTGCATGTATAAAATGAAAGCACTAATTTAAGGTAGATAGAAATAGTCTATCCCATAAGATATAATATAAATAGTATAATGAGAATTGAAACTCAATATATAGTGTATCAGTATAAGTTAATTACCAGAACTACATATTTCACATGTGACAGGAGTGACATACCTAAAATGGATATGTCCCATGATGTGTAATGAGGTTAACCTATATTTGAATGTTTTTTTGATTATGATTGTTATGTGTATTTTTCATTGATCCTCCTAAATGTTTTCATATCACATGACAATCATACGTTGGGGATGCATGTGCCATACCATGATACCCTAACTTGTTCCACACCACGAGCCCATTGGTGACATACCTTTCAAATAAGATAGTGGCATACCGAGTTGAATTGGTTCATACCTCAGTAACAGGTTCCATGTCACAATAATACATGTCATGCAGTATTAATAGCTATTATACCTTCTATAAATGGTTTTATACATTAAAAACATGTTCTATACATTAATAACTTTTAATTTCATATTGTGAAAAGAATCTAGTTCCATACTCAGATGTAACAACCTCTGGAACATATTTTAATTAATGGAAATGACTATTTTAGTGCCCATAAGAATTAATAATAACACATTAATCATTTTGAAAATATTGTTTTTCATTTAAAAGGATAAATTATCCTCTCCAACTAGTACATTTAATTTATAAAGCCTCCAATAATAATTGTTATGACTAACCCATGAAAAATGGTAGTTCAACATAAGGAAAATTAATAAACACTCCACGTAGGATGATCTTATTGAGGTTGAAGACATCCAATACTTAGTAGCTACTACAAGGGCAACCAACATTGGAGAAATTATTACATTAACACTTATTATTTTATTTATGGAAAAAGCTTGAAGGTCCAACTTTCAACTCAATAGCGATAGCCAGAAGAAAACCGAACCATGTAAGACATGTATAGGCAACCTCATGTATGTATATAGTAGAACAATTGTCTAGTACATACATTTGGTTTTTTCAAAATAATAGAAAAATTTCTAGAAATAGTATCTTTAAAAAAATAAGACTTCATATCAATAAAAAAATATATTTTAAGAGGAAGACTAATAATTAAAGGTGTATGAGAAATAATGTTCATAGAAGTGGCTATCCAACATGATAAACATATATCGTAATTTATTTTGAATGTATAAATACAACCAATTCCTGACCTTATGATAAAATAGTATCTTTAATGATGGAACTCATATTCATGATAGAATATAGGAGAAACAATTATTGATAGAGAAAAATGGTTCTTTACCTTTTAAACAGATCCTATATTTTTCATGGAGTGTATATACTTTCCACATCTTTTAAATCATGGGTATTCTATTCTATTGAAAATATATTACATGTAGTTAATATTATTTTCTTTAACAATACTCATCATGTATTGAATAATATGCATGTATTATAAATACATGTGTTGTATTTATATTACAACCAACCTTTAGATCCTTTCATACATCATTCCAAACAATACCATTTGTACAAAAGGATCAGATTCCACAACTAAATGTAATGTTAACTATGAAAATAGTTTAATTTAAAATTAAAATTAACCATACCATAAATGAAAATATGTGGTGTTACAGACTTACTCTCTTAAATAAAAGTTTTTCCAGAGTTTCAGTTTTGTGTGTGGTCAAAAATCTTCTTTGAATAACTATTGAAACTAATAATATATATCCAAAAACATATCCATTTTCATTCTCAATACACAGCCATGCATCCACAAAAATATACTTAGGGAACTAAACAATATACAAAAATAATTTTTTTCAATAGTCCACAATATAGATAGGATTCACATCAAATGATTCAACTACATTTTAACGAACGTAATCCAATGAAAATATATGAAACATATCTGAATAGTATTGGTGATTTCGTCAAACATGGAAGATGTTGTGCATAGTCCTGTACAACTAAGGTAACTAAAACCATTTGATATCATCCCAACTCTGTCCATATTCCAAAAAATATCCAATGATTAGAGGTGAATGATTCCCCTTCCATCTAATCCATCGATGTCCTATTCTATTCATTACATGAAAGATAACTTAACTCCTCATATTAAAAAATCCTTGTTGACATTGACTCTTGGTGTATAACTTATTCCCAGACTGAGTTGTATCCATTTATTTCCTAATCAACTGATGTTACTCAAAATTCTCTTGAATGAGAATAGTTGAATTATGGATGGCTCACATATTTCTAACCAACACATTAGAGAAAATAGTCATATGCTCAGTTGGTAAAAAAATCAATAGATGAATTGAAGATGATGTTTTTCATAGTAGACATGCATGTTGAATGTGAAGATTGAGGTGATGTTGTAGTTTTCTTTTTAGGTATCCTTATTCTTGATTTGCTAAAAATGGTTAAAGAGACACAATAATATGATGTAGAATGTCTAGTTATGAGTTCAAAACTCAATGGTGTGGAGACCATTAAGGGATATAAACATGATGGGAGTTCATTTTTGTACTATAGATATCATATGGTTGAACCGATGTATTTTTAGGAACAACTACTTCATGATTACCTCCATTTGAGATTGGTTGTACATCCAGGTACACAGAAGATGTATAAGGCGTTGAAGGTGTAGTTTTGGTGGAACGACATGGAAATGATGGTTGAAGAGTTTGTCTCGCAATTCTTAACATGTTAGTGGGTTAGTTAAGATCATCAAAGACCAATAGGAATGTTTTAGTCTTTACCAATCACATTGTAGAAATTGGAGAAGATATCAAAGGATTTTGTTACATATATTCCAAGAATGATACAGAAACACGATGGCATATGGGTAATAATGGATTAGTTTACCATGTCAGCCCATTTCATTCAAATTAATGGAACTCCTAAAGTGGAGGATTTATCAGAAATATATATCCATGAAATTGTAAAGAGGCATGGAGTACCAGTTTCATTCACATTAGGAAGAGATCCAAGGTTCACTTCTAATTTTTTGAAATGATTATATAAATCCCTTGGGACTCAGTTGACTATGACCACCGCGTATCATCCTAAAATATATAGCCATTATAAGAGGATGATACATACAATTAAATACATGTTTAGGGCTTGTTTAATGGAATCTTGTGGGACATGGGATTATAAAATACCCTTGGTGGGGTTCTCAGACATTGAAAACTATCAGGCCTTGATACATATGTCACCGTTTGAAGCATTGTATGGTTTTCCTTTTCATTTCCACTATACTTGGTGGAAATTGTTGAAACATAAGTAGTTAGGACAAGACTTGTCCAAAACAAAACTCGATAATATCCAATTGATTAGAAAGTGGAAGGAGAAGGCTAAGAGTCTCCAGAAATAATATGCAGATCACCATCGAAAAGTGCCATCATTCGCTGTGGGGAATCATTTTTCTTGTGGATATCTCCAAGGCTTGGACATTGTCGTTTTGAGAAGTAGGTAAAGTTATATCCTAGACACATTAACCCTTTAGATATACTAGAACACATCATAAAGGTTTCTTATTTGTTGGAATTACCTCCACCGTTCAGGTTGGTGCGTAATGTGTTTTATATATCTTAGTTGAAAAAGTATCTGCCTGATCTTGATCATGTTATCTAATGGGATCATGTTAACCCAGGTCAAGATGCTTCATTGATACATATCCCCATAGATATTTTGTATAGGTTAGATAAAGTCATGCATGGAAAATTCATTGGTCTAGTAAAGGTTTTATGGCAACATGGTCAGAATAAGGAACATACACGGGTACTTGATAAGAATATGAAAGTGAAGTGGCCACAACTCTTTCAGATCGGTGAGGGATTTCTACTTTCCAAATATGGAAAGACCAATGGAAGGGAGAATTGAGTACCCAATATTTATGTTATGTAAACCTTAAATGATTATTTCTATGGTTATAATGTTAAGGGTGATGAATGGAATAATTGGGATTACATTGGATGTAGTTTTGAGGAAACACAGAAGTTCCATGGACGGCACATGGTTTTTCTAATTGTGCAAGAAAATTGTGTGTAATTGGTCCTCTTGAGGTAGTGTATATAACATGGTTAGAGCACGATTATGGAGATCATTCTAGTAAGCTGTGCAGGGGTCTTCCTTGGCAGTTTCTAATGCAATGTTAGCACACGGTTTGTATAATAATGTAAACTAAATGTGCACACAGTTTATGTGAGATCCTAAAAAAGTGGATCTCACACTATTTGACCTCTATGTGACTCTTTTCAGTACCTAAACAGACATAATATTATATTTTTATTCTTCTAATTCCAAATAAGGTTCTCTAATAGATTCAGAGGCGATCATAAGTTTTTCCTTTGTGAATCAATGTTGTAATCTAGAGGTATGTGATGGTTATTCATCGTTCTGGATCAGTTTTTTAAATAAACATTGATATAATTTTTTTAATATATTTGTTTCTTATTTGTACACTAGTTATGGGTAGATCTAGGTGTTTTTATTCCTTGTATGATGAGATTTGTTTTAGATCATGTTTGGAGAAGTGATCTTTGGCTGATTCTTAGAGAATCGACCCAATTTTCATGTGCGTTCATTGTCCATTGTGTTTCTCATCAAAATCATTATGACATGATGATTATTTCTCGATAACAATTTGTAGAAAACTTTTTATTATTTTAAAATTGTAGGTGTGGTGTTTAATTTATTGTCATTTGGTAGTTTAAAACCTGTTGGAAACCTTCTTGAGTGATGGTTGTGAAATCTAGAAAATTGGAGATTTTGAATGAGTTATTTGGTATATAATTTTAAAATTTGGATTTTAAAATTGGTGTTTTCAGGGATTGTTAGAACATAAATGGTATTTTATGTTTTCAATAAAATGTAATGATTTATTGAAATTAATTGTTTCATTAAATTTTTTGTGCTTCAGTTTTTAATAAAAGTTCAATTTTTTTGAACTGGGATATTTTGTTTATGGAGACATTTGGCATAAATGGTGTTTGTGTGAGTGAATGATTAATAGAATGTTAATAAGGGATGAGTACCATTTGTGTAAAACATAAGTGACCATGGATTGGGTGAATGTGTCATTGTAAAAGATGTTAATTGGACGAGGGACCGCTCATGAGTATGGAACTATCAAACGAAGCTTGCATGTGGGGGTGTGTTCTGAACTATGGAATGGGTATTCCAAATGATAAGAAGATTTTTTTTAAATAATTTAATTTGTTAATGTTTTTCAAAATATCTGGTTGTAAATTGGTTTCTTTTGGTTTTGTTTTCACTTTGTGTCAAATGGTTTTTCGATCTTTTTTATATTTTGTTATAATCTATTTTGGTAAATTTTTTTATATAAACTATTGTATATAAATGTGACTAAATTTTATATCCTTATAGTATTAGTAGGTATGTAATTAGGGGAAAACGTACTATGTTTTGTAATCAACCCTACATTGGCACTTTGGTTCTTTTGCAGATGTTATCTACCAGGATATGGGAAAAGATAAAGTTTCCCACGTTTTTAGCACTACCTTGTGACACTTGGGTTGTTCGGTGATTATGGATCATAGAGATTGTGGATCATGGATTCTTGTGGTCATTTGAGAGTCTTGAGTTTTTTATCCACTTTTTACATTGATAATTGTTTTTTCATCCACTGTGTTACACATTGATATGGTTTTATGATACATGATGTTGCTTAGTGGTCTTTCTTTTTTTCATGCATCATTTAGTAAATGGTTTGATTATGGTTTGATGGTTTGTTAGTTAATTTCAAAAAGGTAAATCGTCCCCCACTTGTGTTTTAATCCCATCGGTATTTATTTTCAGCCTTTGGAACCTTGGGGATGTCTCTTAAAGAAAATTAATGGCTCATTGTGCATTCACACCAATGAGATTGACCAGATCATTACAAAATTCGAAAAAACTAAGAACAAAAAATAACAATGAATAATCATTCTTGGAATTCATCTTTATATCCAGTGGAATGATTTTTTTGTGAGATCTAATGATTAATAACTGTTAAGTAAAATTGAATCTATTATGGATAAAAAATCATCATCATCATGAAAAAAATAAATAATAGAACATGCATTCCATTTAATTTGCTTCATTAACATTCTATGATAAGGAAGAATAAATATGGAAATAAATAACTATAAACAAATTATATTTCATCCATAAACTGATATTGATGTTAATCCAAATATAATACAATATAAAAAATATCACAGATAAAAATAATAACTAAATTATGAGTGACGGAAATTCTTTATTACTCAAAGTCGATATTTCCCTAGTTAATCCAATTACATTTAATTTAAACAACATATGTAATAATAATATATTGTCTATGAAATTAAAATATAAATTTTAAAATAATATTTATATTTAATCTATATTTAATTTCAAACAAAAAAGATTCAAAAAAATCTATTTTTACATGTTAAAGTCATTAATCACAAAATAATGTCACACTGCACAATAACTTTTACAACATAGTATTTATGAAGTAATTACCCCATAGATGTAATAATTTAAATTTAAACCTAAAATAAAATAAATAAATAATTAATCATGATATTTCCTATAAAAGGGAATTATTTAGACATATATAAATTAATTAATGTTCATAACATTATATTAGGCCACAATGAAGGGAAATTGAGATGAAGTCCCTTATTAAGACCATATCATGGAAGTGTGGATTAATTAATGATTAAAATATGCGTATCAAATTTATATCTACCCAAAAAATTTAATACATGTAAAATATAAAATGACCAGTAAACACAAAAAATTTTCGAGACTTAATCTTTGATGTAGATGTCTAAGCCAATGAACGAAAATTGATTTAAGAAATATCGTACCTCACATTTTATTTTGGTTGAATATGATTTATATAAAACTATAGTGGTTTTTATATTTTTATTAACTTATTCCTATACCATATTAGTATTTATACTATAATATATGTTCATTTTATAACATCATATCACTAGTTCATTAAAAATATTTTAATAATTTCATTTTATCATTTATTAATTACTTGTTTTCCCTTGCATATTCCATCATTAATGTTCCTATTATTGTTAATATTATAAAAACTCATCAACACTATAATATTATTAATGAAATAATTATTATATTTACATGTCTATTATAAATTAAAGACAAATATTGGGAGTGAGTTTTTTTATAAAAGAATTTAGTTAAGATCATGGATATGGTAGGTGTTCTATACGAGTGACTTATATTAATAAATGTGAATGCTATTTCATAAAATAGTATAAGTAATATTTTATATTCATTAAATCATAATTGTTTCATAAATACCATTTAAAATTTTAAATATACTAATAAATATCATCCACATGGTATAGAGATGAAAAGAGGGTCACATGTTTTTGTCAAGATGTTACTTCACATATACATAAATGAAGATAACATCATAATTTGAGTGAAAGGGTATGAAATAAAACTATTGATATTATCATTAATTAATTAAATATATTTCATAATATATTTATTTTTTATTTATATCACCTAAAATAAATAACATTAAAATTATCACCTTCCGTGTAAAGAGTTAGTGAAATATGAATCACATCGCTTTGAGAGGCAGTATTCCGATGTACACACGTGGAATGTTATATTATAGCCTATAGAATAGAAAGTTCAAAAAAATTATATATGATATAATTACCATAGAGGTATAATTATGTAATATATATCATATATTTTGTTTTCATCAATCACATAAAAATCATTGAATTGCGGTATTGGTAAAATGTTTGACATTGTATTCAAGGTGGTAGTCTTTCATCAACATTAATAATGTTTTCATTACCCATTTATTGGAAGTGGATTTGTTTTTATTTATTAAAAATAAAATAAAAAACATCATGAATTCCAAATATAGATGTTACTATATCATCACATAATAATAGTAACTTACAAATGTTAAAAAAGAAATAATATAAAAACCCTCGCCAAAGAATGTTAATTGTTCTTCGGGTATCCTCTTTATGATTTCAATATAGCCTTAATAAAAAGGATTTAATCCAAAAAATTGTTTAAAGCATGATAGAGAGAAGTTTTAGATATTATTTGGGAAGGTATTGTAAGAAATAATTGTTTTTATGTTTTGGTAGAAGAGAGGAGAGTGGGTGACCTTTTACAAGAATGGTGAGTTGCACAATTGTAATTTTTGAGATGATTGAATTCAAACTATCTGACATTCATATCACAAGGATTCAATAATGATATATTGTTAATAAAATAAGTTATATTATAGAAATATGTATATAAAATAGACTTAATTTATGTTTTTTGGTTATTTTAACCATTATAAATTAAGTATAAACCCTAATAAAAACATTAGTAACAAAATATTTGAGATTTAATGAATGTTTCTTCACTATTAATTTTGGAAAAAAAATTACAAGAACATTATATAAAATATATTTTTCTATATAATTATATTTAATATAATTTTTATGTTATATTAAAATTATTTGAAAAATTAAATTAATATTAAGCATGTAGACATGATGATAAATCATGGGTTTTAGATGTAAATATACAAAATTATTAAATTTATTTTTATGATAATTCAATATAAAATTTATTGTGTTGAAATAAATTATATTAATGGATATAAAAATTTTATATTTTTCTTTTAAAAATTATGAAAAATATTAATTAACATTGAAAGAATTTTTAGTGAAAATTTATTTTTTAGCCAAAATTTTGAATTTTCTATTATTCTTAAAAAATTTATTATTTTATAAAAAAACCAAAAAATAACCCTAAATTAATTTTTGTATTCCAATTTCAAAAATTATTTTTATTATATACAAAAAAATCTCTCCAGATTTGGAAAATTTATTTGATAGAATGTGCAAAAATCATGACTAAACTGTCTTCTAGAAAAATTATATTTTTTTGAAAACATTCTTTTATAATTCAAACGACACATACTTCATTTTTAAGATATAGATAATCATAATTTTTATAATTATGTTATTACTATTCATATGCACCATTCCAACATCTATGTGATAAATATTTTAGAATATTTATAGTATTTCATAATTTATTTAAACTCTATATTTCATATAATAGAAAAAAACATATTGTTTTGTGTATGTCATGATAAAATTTGGGATGTATTTATATTTTTATGTTTAGTATATTAGTTTAAAAATAGATATAAAATATTTTTCAGGGTGTAATATTTGTGTTTATTTTTCATTTTCCTTTCATATTAAATATAAAATACAATGTTTTTATTTTAATGTATTATTTTGTTTCATTTCCCCCCTTAAATAAGTTTCATCCTCAGAATTTAAATTTTTTATTGTGAATTAATATTATGATTTTCCAAAATAAAATTTTAGAAAATCAGATATCGTAAATATTATTAATAAATTATCCTCTTAAAAAGATATACTAGTAAGAACAAAACTCACATATAATAATCACTTAACATGGTGTCCATGTAGGATAACAGAAAAAGAGAAATGAAAATATGGTATTTAAATAGAAAAATAACATTGAAATAATGATGGAGAGTTTTATAGAACATTTATGATAATAAATTGGGAAAATATGATAATATTAATAACCAAAAATCGATAAATGAATTATAAAAGAATAATGATATTCATATCATCAGAATTATTATAACTGGAGTACATTTTTTTCCTGATATGTTTCATGAGGTTAGAGAATTCTATTTCAATATAGACTAAGAAAATATGAAAAATTACATAATTGATAAATCTCTAATTTATCAGAAAATTTTAGTATTTTGGTTGCACATTAATAATTTTCTTCTTTATCTATTATTATAATAAATGAATATACGAGAATAATTTTTTTTCCTAAAGTACTAAAATTATCTTTTAATCATACACAAGATCAAAATTAAAATGATATGTCATTCCATCAATCTATAGTAATTATTATGGAAGAATGTTTAGTAAATGTTTTCCAATATGAAAAAATATATATTCAGTGAAATACTATGTTAATATAAAAAACCCAATCCATTGTTTAACCAAACCCAATTTATACTTGGTTAACCTAATGGACCTAGAAAAATATTAAGATGAAAATATTATAAATATGTATGCCAGATTTCAAAAACAAACTAATCATAAACCAACAAACGTCCAATAGTAGATCAACAACTCCACATACCAAACATGTGAATACATCATCACGTATTCCCATAAAACATTATAATAACATGAACTACCTTATATCAATATTGAAACAATTAATTATTCCATATTCGATTAGTAAAACATATATTATTGTAATTATAAAATTAATATAAAATTACGTAAATTCCCTCAAAGATAGTATGAAAAACACTATCATAAAATCATTAATCAGTCCTATGATATCATGTTCAATATTATTTACATTATATATATATAAATAAAATATTCTACATAAAATTATTATCTCAACACCCAGAACATATTATTGATTATTGTTCCAATAATCACGTAGTTTCCAAAATTCATCAAGTAGCTAAATAAATGTTCATGGTATTTGATACTGTTGAATATACTCTATCAAATACATAATGAAAATGTTAAATTGTAGAATACCTATACATTTTATAATTCATATAACCATGATATCATTTGAGAAAATATTAAAATGAAATAATTCTTGACCTAGGAGAATAACCTTAATCATCACACTTTGGTTTTATCAACAGAATAATGTTATCCTTGATCACATATCCACTTTTTAGTTATAATCCGTTTTTCTCATTGTATTATTTTACATAGTGTCCCATCTACATAGAGTTGAATAATTTGACATTTGATTAAATTTTATCATCCTTAATATCATGAGAATGGATCCTTTTTCAGAAAAACTAATGAATACTCATTTTTATCATAAGCATGTACCACCATGTTTCAATCCGGAATTATAACATGAAGAAAAATAATTATTCCACAAACTTACTTTATCTTCTTTTTCCCTATCATCCACTTATTTATTTTTTTCTTATATAAGCAATAATACATAAGGAATTATTAATATGACTTATTAGAAAATAAATATATGAACTCCTATAATTATAATATTTCAGAGACTAGATCCTTTTGATATATTAGTTTAATCCCATCAGAAAATCAATAATTCTAAAACTTTTGATTGCATAAATTTTTGTGGTTAACATTCTTTCTACTAGGAACTATTTATAAAAAAATTTAATACACTAGGTTTGATCAAATCATTATGAATCATAACCTACAATCACAAAAATAGTGAAATTAATAACCTAAATTGAAAATTTTATTCACATATAATATCATAAACAAAAACATGGTTTCTATCCAAATATTGTGTTTTTCAAATCCTTCTTAATTTTATATAACTAATATGTTAATTGTGCTACGAATATCCCTAGGGAGTAACAAAACATGTGAGAAGTAATGTTTTTTTTGTTCACCATTTGACGATGCTTAATCCTAATGCCACCATTTCAATGTCATTACCCCTAGGTTTTTATATTCAAGGATGAATCAAAACTATATCATCAATACTATGATGTATTCCAATAAAACCCCACATATTATCATCATTATAAAAATAATAAGGTTTTATTCATTTGTTACCCTCAAATACTGTCATAGTTATATGATCTCTAATATATTTTTTCATAAATTACATTCCAAAAGATTTTAGTAAACATACTATAACACCCACAATAGAGAGACCAAATCCAGTATCCTAGAGTTAGTGTTGAAAGTTGTGTCATTTTCATAGACACACTGGGTAAAATAAAAAATGTTCACTGAATGTATTAGTTTTGGTGAACCTGATACCAACAGGAAACATATTTCACACTGGGAATAAATAATAAAAATAATAAATCAAAAAATACATGTGAGTTGTATCCTTGAAAAATAAACCATCAAAATATTTCTTCATATACTATATAGTTGAAAAAAATAAATCTATTGTCAAATTATTAGTAAGGTTATTCTGATGAAAAGAAATTATTAATTAAAAATAGTAATGTACATGTAGAGAAAAAAATTAACATGAATTAAATTTAAATAACCTTATAGTCATGATAAGAAAAGGTAGACTCAATTTTCTAAGGTATATTATAGAAACCGTTTATATTTATTCAACAATCTATGAATTAACAGAATACATATTAAAAAGAATAGTGAAAATATCTTGGATAATAATAAAAATTGAATTTAAAAAAAATTATTTTATTTACTATTATATTTATTGTTTCCCATGAACATGAATCCTTCAAAATCAATATCAATCCTCATGATTCATTATAAATAATACGCAAAAACACATCTAATTTCACCAATTGATAAGACTAATGAGACCTTGATTCTTTAAGGGGCTATCTATTAAAGGCCCCCACCCATGTCTTGAATGTCCCAAATATTCCTCATATATCAAATGATATATTTAATTTATAATAAATGTTCCCCGTAATATAATATCTTTATTGAGTAAAGGATATAGATTTATTAATATTTCAGTAATTAGTCACTTAAATTTTATTGCAAACACATCATATAAAAATTGTATAATCTTTAGTAAACAATCATATCCATCATAAAATTGTATTATTTTTAAGAAAAATATAATTTCTAGTAAAATATGACTGGGGAAAAGTGAATGTTATGACAGAATGTTAACAATCACAAGAGAATATGATATTGCTTAATAACTTTTACCACATGTTAATTTTCAATTCAAATCCCCTATAATGAAATAACTAAAATTGATAATTAAAATACAAATAATTTTGAATTAATTACTATGTTACTTATTAATGGGATTTATATACAACATACAAAATAAATAGGGAGTATAACATTATATTATGCCTTAGTGAAGAGAAATTGAGACGTTTTCCCTTGCAAATATCAGATCAATAATGCGAAGATTAATAAATTATTGTATTATGTGTGGAAAATGTAAATCTCAATTAAAAAAAATTTAAATAAAACATTATTTAATAATCTCTCATTAAACACATATTCATATAATGAAATAATTAATTATTTAGAAGATTAACACCTTGAATGCTTATTGAGTTACAAAATACCATACCTCACACTTCTATTGTGCTGAACATGATTTATCGTATTATACAGTGGTTTTAAAAATGTTATTATATTATTAAAAAATAATTTTCTAAAATTTATAATATAATATATGAATCTTTTATAACATTTTATCAATCATTCATTAATAATAATTATTTAATTTCATTGCATCAGTTGTTAATTTCCTTGTTTTCCCATGAATGGTTCTCCATGAAAGTCCCATGTCATGTGAATATTATAAATTTTAAAAATATATAGTATAATTTTCAGTATATAATTATAATATATGTAAATAAATTATAAATTTAATAACAATCAAGAAGTATCATTTGAGATTATAATATTTTATATTCACAGACAATGTTGGCTGATAGTACAGATGAGTAATGTTTCCATTTTTCACTGATCATTATGAGGAGGAACGTAATAATTTACCATTCAAAAATGATAAAAATTTCATAATTAACATTTTATTTAATTAAAAATACATGTATTTTTTATTTTTTTTGATAAGGAAAATAGAGTATCATCATTTCATGGAGGTGGTAGTACAGATGTACACGAAATACATTATCATCTTTCTTTGAATGTAAACATAAAAATGAATATGGCACTTATAATATTTTTAGAATGATAAATATTTAATACTTATAATAATTATTTCATCTATATAACATATAATAATAATTTTTGTATTAATGAAATTCAGTTTAATGAATTAGTGAAAGACCAATCACATCGCATTGTGAGGCGATAGTTCATGACACACCCATGAGAAGTTGTTGTTCCCCCTTAAAAATGAAAATAAAAAACATTCTATATGTTATAAAGACATGTAGTTTATAATATGTTATTAATATAATAAATATAATTTATTTACATCGTCATAAACATATGATAATTCTTGTTCTGGAAAACCCCAAAGAAATCGATTCGAGAGGCAGTAGTCCATCTTTCATAGGAATAATGATTTCAGAACCCATTTGATATAAGTTGAGGTGGTTGTAGGTCATGAATATAACGTATAATTTGTATATATATGAAAGGAAATGATTATTTTATATAAAAATTTTCTAAAATGAAATTATGGGTTTTCGATGATGAAATAAAATAAAAATTCCAATTAAAGAATAATACATCTTTTATGGGTATCCTCCATTAGTTTTCTGTATTGCCTTTCTAGGTTAGATTTCATCTAAAAATATTTCTTATAAGATTATTTAATTAATATAGGTACGTTATTTTTGAAATTATTATTTTATTAAATATAGTATTAATATGTAATGAATACATTATAGGGGGTGGAATTTTGTAGGTGAGGTGAATTGTACACATGTAATTTTTCAAAACAATGAAATTTACCAATTGTTAATTATCTCTCAAGGTCGCTAAAATTGTCTAATATTGATATTAGAATATTAATGTTTGAAATATGTATGCATGAAATATTTTTGAAATGTTTTTAATTTATTTCAACCATTTTCTTTCTTTTTTAACCCCACAGTATATCAATTTTTACAGTAACTAGGGTAATTAATTTTTACACTTTACACGATTCATTTTTTTAAAAAAATAATTTCAACTTATTAGATAATATAAATTACGATGATAAAAATTATTTAATAAAATTTTCAATATTTCATTACCAATAATTGGAAATGATTAATTTGAAAACAATCTCACCGATGCGAAGAGAAAACTGGATTGTAAATAGAAAATATCTTGAAAAATTACAAATTTTTATTTTAAAATAAAATTTGAAAAATAATAATTTGGAATAAATTGAATTTTTTTATGTAATATTGAACTATTTTTAATTTTAAATTAGTTAAAAATTAAAAAATTCATCAAGGAAATTCTAGTTTCCAACTGCATTACACTATTTAACACTATTCATCAAAAAAAGAAAAAATTATTTGAATAAATTTAATTGCCATAAGATAATTATGGTAACTTGATATAAAAAATTAATTTCATTTATTCAAATGAATTTTAAATTATTGGGAAAATTTATTTTTAAGACATGTGTGAAAAAATTGAATATACTATCACATACTAAATAAACAATTATCTCAGAAAAAATTTTATTTTCTTTAAAATAATTCTCAAAATATTTATAATTAATAGATATTAAAAATTTTCATATTGTAGTTTATGTTATTAACGAATAATTTTCTAATGGTTAGGTGAAACCTATTATATTAAATACTAATAATATTTCAAATTCCATTAAACTCGGTGTTTCTTGTAATTCTAGATAAACCCATTGTTACAAGTAACACAAGATAAACATAGTGTTGTGTGTAATGAATGAAAAACTCATAGTTCCATGTAATTCATGATATTAAAGATATTTATTTTAAAATAATTATAGCATATATTCTATTAGATTTATTTATTTCTCTATAATAGTTATTTCCAATCACATACTCTATCGAATACAATGTTCTTATTTTAAAACATTATGGTGTTATACTAACTTGTTTAATTAGTGGGATCCTCTATATAGGATCTGGTCTAAAGGATAAAAAATCAATGCTAAATATGAATGAAAATATGTAAATATAACTCATCAACATAATATGTATATTATGTTTCAAACCACATTATAGTTATATCTCCCCAAAGTATAAAATATATCATTTAACATAATATCAAATGGGTTTCATGCTACAATTTCTCCACTGGTTGACATAGTTAGAAAACATTGTATGCCTTGAAGAATATCAAATTACATGAATCAAACCAGATGTAACTATGGATAATATATTATAATAAGCATCTAATTAATCAAATCATATAATAATCACACTCCTCATATTCAAATATTAATTGACACATTTTCGGGAGCCACAACTCCAATATATAATGTATTATACACGATGTATTATTCTACTTTCCATCAGATATCTAATATTGAGAAATTTAACAATTACCATCACAACCAATACAAATAATACATATAATAATCCTTTGGATACTATATCATATGATATATTTGTGAGAAATAAATACAATCATTCAAAACCCGCTATCCACATGCATGAGAAATGATATCCACTATGTGCAGAGGAACATACACTTTAGTGAGAATATAGGATTCCAATATGGGGTAGTCATTGATCAATTCCATGCCAATATAGATGTTAGAGAAATCAACCCCGAAGTTCACTAGTTTTCACTTTCCTTATAAAAAACTGGTGTGGTATCATGTCTAATAAAAAACCCTGAGTTTAAAATATATCTTGCATTGACACTATAAGCATTAAACTTGTATTAGGATCAACTTTAGTTTTATTCTCTCTTACCCTTGATAATAAACTATATAACCTATATTTTATATAATAAAAATATCATTTATAAAAACATTATTTAATTACATTCCTGAAAAATTTATCATTACTTTAAATAAATCATTATAGATTAATTAATATTTTTTTCAAACTGATTTCATTAACCTCAATGGTAATGGTAAATACGTAAAAAAAATTCCCACATAAATTTTCAGTTTATAAAGATTCACTACATTTCAACAATCTAACAAACAACAACCCTAATAGTTAAATCATTTAATAAACGTTCTCATTTCATAATTTCATGTACTATATTAAATACCCAAATGTATATAAAAAGATATTTCATACCATGAACAACCATCTTTCTAAAGTAGTGGGGAATGAAATATCGGATCGAGAAACCCATCCATTAATCCTATAAAATTAAAATTAACTCAAATTCAAATTATCTTATATGAAAAGAAGGAGAAATACATACTTCAAATGATTCCTTCAAACGAAGTTCCATCCCTAACACCATCATGTACATCACCATCCTTCTTGTCAATACATGGATTTAAAATAACTCAATCTATGGGTCTTTCTGACCACATCTCATCCTTTAAAAACCATCCTAGGTTCACATAAACTTTTTATTAATCATATCATTTCCAATGATATCATATTAGGTAGAAAACAACAAATAGAGTAAATAAGTAATATAATCAATAAAAATAAAGATTCTTCCACTTATATTCAAATTACTTATCATAGCCCAAATTATTTATCTTTATCCAGAAATAAATTTAAATATGGTAATAGATTTTTATATTCATTATTTTTATGTAAAAACTATTTATATCATATATAAAATCTATTTTAATAAAAAATAGTAATTAAACATCATCATAAGAATATATTATTTTTCAAAAAAAAAAGAAATAAAAATTATCAATTAACCATAATGTTAATTATTATCCATAATTAACATTAAAAACATCGAATTTAATATATTATTCTATTATAATATCAATTATACATTAATATAAACAATCATTAGGCATCATTAGAGTTTTATCCAAATATAAGTGTGAATATATTAATTAAGAAGTACTTTTTAAATTCATTAGATGAACAAGAATTATTTGATTTATATTTAGTAACATTTTTAAAGATATAATTATTTGAAACCAAAAAATAAAAAACAGGATCAATAAGTATAATCGTAGATTGAAATATATTTAGAAAAATGTAGTTAAACCCATTATAAATGCATAAAAATATAAATTTTCTATATCCATAAGCCATTAATTTTAATAATCTGGTTTATTATTTTTTGAGGAAAATTCCCCCATCACATAAAGATATAAATTATGATTATAATATTATTAAATAAAAATAAAAATAAAAATAATTGAATGAAATATATCAATGGATTCAATGGTTCTAAAAAAAGAATGGGATAATAATTCCAATCATTGATCACCTATCCCACACGGAAACAATATCCCGCCATGAACACCACACCCCATCCTAGACAATAACCATTATTGAAATTATTGAATAAAAAATGAGATACAACACCCCAAAATGACCATATATTATAATATAATTTGAACTAGGAATATATGAGAATATACTCCACGAAAAAGTTGACTGGAACATCTCAAATTCCCGTTAATCAAACATAGAACACTAGGTGTTAATCTCTTTAAATATGGATATATAAGGCCTTGAGAGATATCCTTAGGCATCCTGATGTTTATAAAAAATCATAGTATTTGAATGAACATATTTCGTAGTATGTTTTACTAGTTCATTATCTATAAATTATTCATAGAAAGAATGAGGATTTGAGATTATGAATATTGTGCTGAAAAATGTGTCACCACAAAAAACTTATCATGAAATTATTTAAAATTATAAATATTAAAATCAGCATGTGAGTTTCATGAATAGATTTATGATATATTAAATAAACCCATTTAAATCATGATTTCTAAACATAGATTATATTGTGAACTATGAAATCATCCATTTATTGAGACACAAATCATATTGTGCACTATGATATCCAATGATAAATTTTTATTATTTTTTAAATATGTTATTCTACCATATTCAAATAATTAAATGGGTTTTAAGAGCTATATATTGTCATTTCATTAGAAAAATCACTTTATAGGATACCAGTTTTATCATGTTTTTATTTATTTATTTTTAGTTCAATAATCCTTGTCACATATTGGGATATATTTGTACTTATATATATAGTGCACTGAATAAAATATTTCCATCATTAAAACTATATAGAATTTATTTCTTTTATAATTTTATTTTCAATTTATGGTATCCATATTATATTGAATTTATTATTATATTAAATTTATCTCATGTGTTTTTTGCATTAAAATTTTCATCATTTTGATATAATTTGTAATAACGACTTGTATCAATTTTTTATATATACTATCTGTGTTCTTCTACTGTAATAATTTTTTTATTAATCCCAATATATTTCAAAATAAATCATATGTTCTACCTTCTGTGTATTTCAATTCATATGAAAAATACATTTTAATGGTTATTTTCCTTTATTTTCAGTTCTGTGAGACTTGTATGATATTTCCCAACATATTTTTTTATAGTATCTTTATTTCAATATTTTATATAATTATAATGAATATCATTATTTTAATGATATTTTAAAGACTATTTCATTATATCACACTTGTGGAATCTTATTTTTTATGAAACCATTAACTTATGTGTGTTTCATAACTTAATACCCTTTCATTGAGTTATAGAACATCATATTGAACTAAATTCCCCCACTAATACTATCATCCATTACATGATTTTATTTAATTTTAATTTCATTACCTCTATAGAGGTTAATGTGTATTAAATTCAATTATTTTACCTTAATGTTTTTTTACTAAAAAGTATATCATTAATAAAAAATAAATCCTATCTTATTTAATAATGTGTTCACATATATTTCTATATTTTCCACTACCTTGTATTATTTTGATTTTTTTATATATAAGTAAGTGTTATCAGTTTTTACCTTTATCATTCCCTTATACCAATATCAAAATTATTTATTATGAATCATTTTGTCAAATTGAGCTTACATATATGGTGTCTCCATATACTGAAGAAGTTTCCCATTCATGATCCTATATGTTATCTTACTCATAGAATTAACAGTAAACCCCATTATTTTATTTTCTATTCCCTATTTTTCAATATACTTTTTAAAGTAAAATATTAAAATTATCTGCACATCTCCTTTTTGAAAAATAATTTTTAATGTGACCCACATCTTTTTATTTTACGAGTATGGTGAAATTATTCTCTAAAATACATTTATATTATCCCCATTCATATGATCAATAATATTTTTGAATCTTACATTAAATGTTTTAAATTTTTTTCCAATCGATATAACACTTTATTAGTTTTAGAATAATTGAAAATTTTATTATATATTTCAAAGAAAAATTGACATTTTAAATATGGTAATCAGAAATATTAAATGTATTTTAATGGATTATATAATTTCTTAGTTAACCAACCTTTATTTTTTATCATATGTTAGAAGATTTTTTGAAAAATGGTTTTAGTAAAATGTATTTTATAAAATATTAATCCATCTTATTTGAATGATTCTTTTTAATTGTATTATCATGCTCAATAATATTTTTTAAATAAAACATTTGGGCAAATTTTTCATGTCACTCAATGAATGGATATTCCTTATTACATTTTAATTTATTTATAAAATGATCATTAAAAGATAATTTTTTTCTAGTGAGACATAATCAATACCAATTATCCTACTTAGTGAAAATTACTAAGACAACATCCATAATTTCTCTATTTATACCATAAGGGATGTTTTAATAATTATATCAAGAAACTAACCTCTTTCCCATGGGTTATTTAGGTGAAGCATAACATGTGAATCTTTTTATTTTTTAGTAAAAAACATATGTATAGATGATTATTTTTATTCTTAGAAGGTTTATATATTTCCCTCAAATATAATGGATGAAAATTTATATCTAATGATATTATTATTGGAATCATGTATTGAAGCACTTTTATCACCGATGGGGTATGTTAATTCTATATGAAGATAAAAAAAATTTGATAAAACAAAGACATGTGGGGTAAATTATATAAAAAGTGTTATGTAGGTATTGAAGTTAATTATATTAAGATAGAAAAATAAATTTATTATTTTTGAAACACATAAACTATATCTTCCTTGTGTTTTTAGATAATGAAAAAATAAAAGAATGCATGATTTGTTTTGAAAAGTGTTTTAGAATCATTAATATATAACGAAAAGAGGAAGATTTAATTCTGATTTTTTTAATCCACATTAGGGTTTTATAGATTCATGGTCTGGGTGGAATTGGATTTGGAAATTAAAATGTTTTTTCATTCATGGTGTTGAAGTTAAGAAGAAAAATTTCTGATGGTTAGGATACCCCTCATAAAATAATACCCTATATCCCATGGTCCAGAAATTTATGTTTTTAATAAAAATTATTTATCAGGATAAAACATTTGGAACTATGTTCCCAAGACAATTCAATGTTCCTGAAATAGGTTATGTAAATTACTTTCTCAAATTGATAAAATGATTTCTAGATTCTAATAAATGATAATTTTATATCAAGAATTATGAAAACAAATATGATATTTTATTTATGGTCAACCAAATACGTATATAAAATAATGAAATATATCAAACAATACTTCCCCCATAATCTAAATTATCCTAGAGAAAAGATGGAACTTCCACATCATTTTCATATTGGCGTATGTGGGATAGATATAAAATATCAATACATGAACAATACATGAGAGAAGAATGTTGAGGACCATGTAGTAGAATAACTTCTCACCCAAAACATTGGTTTCCAGATCACACCATGAAGATGAATCATAAGATTATATTTTTAGTTATTTATTTTGATTTGTTGTTATTAAAATATACCCCCAACAAATCCAAATTGAGTGAGAATTTATTATTGGTGTAATCTTGTATTATTTGGCCCTAATAGTGGTACCCATCATTTTAATCATCCGAAATTTCAATTTAGGGACTTATCATATCCCCTTAAATTATATTCCATTATTTTATTTCATAAGATATTATGTTTATTCTACTGTTAAGTGAGTTCATTTCATAAAAATATGTTATCATATATTTGGGATATTTCACGACAGAATTCCTATGTGTCCCACCAAAACACATTGTCTTCTTTTCTAGGGTGATATTTAAATTCCTTGAAATGTAATATGCCTTTTTTCCAAAACATTTACAATTCAAAATGAATATTTATGATGAAAATTTTGTTTTTACAACATCAATGAATATTTTTTTTCCAGATTCCTATAATTTCTCCCCAAAATGATTATATAATTTTCATCTGATCTAGAAATGAATATTTAAGAGTTCATTTATATTTCATTTTCTTCTATTGTTTATTTTCCATTAATTATTTTATTTATCAAAATATGAACAATTCCACTAAATATCCAATAAATAATAAATCCATTATTTGAAAAAATATATATATATATTAATACCAATAATCATGCATGAGTTTTACTTATCAAATCCCATAAAATTTAATTAAGCCTTTTCATTATGGGTGGAATCCCAACATAATACATTGGACACTCAGTATACAATTCATTAAACTCAATTTCAAAAAATTAACTTAATAAAATAGGAAGTTGAAATTTTCTCTCATAAAATAGTAAAATTATGCCATACCTCAAAATTCAATGAAAAAAACAATCATAGAATTTTATATTCCCCATTTTAATGAATCATAACAATTTCATCATCCATTATTATTTATAAATTCCCTATTAATATGCATTAATTTTTTCAATTCAAGTAACATTAATATTTTTATTCTCAATTTTAATGTACAATATTAAAATATATTCATCATATAAATCAAAAATATGTATCTTTTAATATTCTTATAAAATATGTAGAACCTACTCCATGTAAAAAATGAAGATCACATTTACTAAAGAGGACATGATCGTCCCATCAAAATTTCTATAAGGATTATGTAATTCCGTTAAATGATATAAAATAAGGAAATATGAAATAGTAGAATATCCCATAGGTTATAATCCTAATAATAAAAAATAGCTCAATAGAAAATTTCTTCCTATAAAATGTCATACCCCATACAAAAACAACAAGAATTCATATGAGGAAATGAAAAATAATTAATTAAAACACCCCCTTGTATTATTATAATAATAATAACCATTATATTTATTATTATATTACATTCTTAATTAGAGGACTAGAAAAAATATCAAATACACTACCCAACAGCAAATTATTCTATAAAAAAATCTTTTTTGATACTTATAACAATATTTTTAGTCAAAAAATGGTGATTTCTTATTTCATAATGAGACATTAAATATTTCATTAATACTAGGGAATTATTTAAATATTATTAATGAAACCATTCCCAAAATCTCATGGAAATTATCCCTAACTTATTTGTTACAAAATGGGAACCCTATATGTGTATTTTTCTCTAATATAAATATTTAGATAAATGAAGTAAAAATATTTATTAGAATCTAATAATTGGAAAAATAGGCGTATAAGATGATTTTTTCGATAAGAAGTATATATATGGATTATATGACAATTAATGGTAAGTAATGAATTTTTGGTCTAATGTTAAGGTGTTTAAATGATAGAAATTGTTTTTCATATTAAATGTTACTATATTGAGACATTTCATTGATATAATGCAATGAATATTCTAGTATAGATTGATTTCTGGTATCATAATAATTATACGAAAAGAATAACGAGATGTATTGTTTATAGATAATTACCTAGGAATAAGATCAATGAATCATAAAAATAATAAAGGATATAAATAAAAATTATAAAATAAGTTATAAAAAATAAATGAAATTCAATGGATGACCAAATCAAAGAAAAAGTTTCATTTATGTAAATTAACAGCATATCTAAAATCATGATTTTGAAAATCATAAAAACCATATTTTTATATTATAATTTAATCTAAAATTGTTATTATTCAAATTTACTGAAAAATACATACAATCATGGAATGGAAGTTAACCTAGGCAGTTTATGTCTCATAGTTAATTTGATTAATTCATGATCCCAGTAAGGAATGAAATCTGTAGATCAATTTCAAACATAATTACATTGGTGGAATAATATTAAAAGTCATGATTTAATGGTATCTCTCCATTAAATGATGATTCAATTTTTACGTGTAGGTTCTACGTACACCAAACTAAAAATGTGTATAGTCATTATACCTCAATATGATGCTTCCTTCTAATGTATTTCTTATCCTAGAAAATAAAAACACTCGACATAAAGTAAAATCAATTATAAATTATGTTTTAATGATTATGGGTGGACTCTATAATCCATGATAAGTACAATCAAAATAATAAAAATCATTAAATGTCGGTTTACATCACATAAGAATTGTTTTTAATAGTTTTTTAGCTCAACTATTTATGGGTTAACTTATTGGAATATGAATCAAATCTAAACATGATGTATTATTAAAATATTATTTTTTTCATGTACCCACTCCAGATCTTTTCCTTTATAGAATTATCATGACATAAAGTGGAAGTGATAAAAAAATTAGGCGACATGATGGTTAATAAGAATAATTTGTTTTTACTCTAGACAACATAATATTATTCTACTGGAATTACTATATATTCCTGTTGAATTTTATTAATGTTCACTTCCTATTTTTCAACAAGCTCCACATCAACCACTTCTAGTTCAATATTTACATTGATGATATATGTGGGTTCTTATTCTTCTTATATAGTAAAACATATATCGTCTTCAGATTTTTGGATTTTTTTTCGTAACCTTTTTTTCAACATTCTATTCATTTTTTCATTTGTTGCGATCACATATTGATAAAGAATCGATGAAATAAATTGTTATCGAAAGTCCCCTTTTTTAGGTTCATTTTATTCTTCACACTACTATTCACTGAATTGTGTATTGGATCAATTATTTAATATAGATAGATCACCATCTTATACTTTATATATCGAAACAAAATAAATATTGAACATGATTAAATAGATCATTGTTATCTTTAGAAGTTGGAAAAACCTTTACTTCATTGTCTATTCATCATTACTCATGTCACACCATATTTAAATTTTGATGCATGGTATGTATTTTAGATTCTTTGTCTATTTGGAACTGATGTGGTATTTATTGTGATGACTATTCATCCTTATAAGATCCCCATGTTATTGCATTAGATCATTCAACATGATATAGATTAAATTTTATTATATAATACATTTACTATATCCAAATACCAATATGAAAAAATCATAAAATATAATCAAATGAAAATGAAAAATAATAATTTTAAAAAAACTAAATACATAAAAATAATATTCAATACATCCCATACAAAAAGTATAGTTTAATTGACCATAAACAATCACTAAATCCATATTGTGAAAAAAAATTAGATAACATTGAAAAATGATTTTAATTTATTATAATTTTATATGTTGTTATTTGTGGTCACACCCACAAGAAATCATAATTATTTTTTTGATTTTAAAGTAATTTTTTTAGATGTCATTTGAGATATAGTGTAATTAATAGAGAGAATGTTAGGATTTGATTTTCTAAAATAAAAAAAAAGAAAATGATTCTGAATATTTGTATTTCATTATTAGATATTGAAAAGTGTCACATAGTATTAAAGATTAATAGTTTAGGGGATATTGAATTTATAAATTAAAAAAATTTATCATGTTTTTCATAAGAGTTATGTTGAGAAGTATCAGATTCTTTAGGGTATCCACCCATTACTATAAAAATACAACATTTCCCTTTTTTGATAACTTAGTTTATTACTTCCCTATATTTATCTTGAAATAATATTTTTTCATAATTACCCTAGGATATAAATTTTCTTGAAATAGATTAGTTATATCACGTTTTCTTAATAAAATATTTATATTTATATACCATTAATTGATCATGAGATAGAAATAGAAAAAATGATGATTTAAAAATTTTTAAAACTGCATTTCATGAATTAAATAATAAAATAAATCCATTGTAAATTCCCTAATTTTATACATTACACTAGAACAAGGTGGTAATTACCCTGTTATTCTAATAATGTTGTAGTGTTATTGAAGGATAATATAGAAAGAACACATGAAGAAAACATGGGAGAAGAAATGTGTGAACATATCCACAATGCTACTTCTCACCTCGTATGTTGGTCTCTATATATCTAATTGTATAACCACCCTTAGTCTCTATTAATATTTAATCAAAGTGTTAAATATATAATAAATTAATCCATAGATTTATTAAATAGTAATATTGAGTCTTTAATGGTTGTATCAGATCATTTATGGCCATTAAGTGGGGCTCCCACTACCATCCTATTTAAAACACACTAATTTTGGCCTCATGAGAGCCTTTTACATAATATTACAAAATTTTATATTATAATTCATTATGGTTTTGGTCCAAATAATACATTTATCATCTTAAAAGTTTGGTTTTAAATTTTCATATACATTCATATCAAGGAAGATATGGGTCACACCCTGACACAAGGTCTACTTCTCTTAATTTCCATTTCAATTATAGTCCTGTTCATACACCTTTTTCCTTGAAACAGTTACATAATTAATAGAATATGAGTAATGTAAAACTGTATTTTCATCATTTAAGGCTCTGTTATTTCATGATTAATTGTTTCTAGTGCATAAACTCTCTTTTTATATTCAATTATTGTGTAATTCTATATTTTATGTGAAACAATGACTGATTTTTCACTTTTTTTTCATCATCCATTAATTTTTTTTCCCATAAAAATATGAAATTCACTATAAAATAATTGTGAATTAGTAAATACTTTAATTAATAATATTGATATGTTTTGATACTAAAAAAAATCTTGAAATCTATGTATCACTCAATCATCTAAGGGAATCAGAATGTTATACATGCTCTACAGTATTATTGGAAATATGTATGAGATGACTTCTATAATTTTGTGGAAGCATGTACTTATTCCAACTCAACTAGGGGAATAATTTAGTAATGTACTCTCCACCATGATATGGGAAAAGAGTAATGATTCCCTCCACACTATCATATGATTAACAAACCAAGGTTGGTGCAATATTATTCAATATAAATCATTTCAATGACATTCCATATATTGATATCATTGATTATAAACTATATATCATATTTTTTATATTTAGTTAACTTGTTATTTTTACAAGGTATATCTTTTCTCTACAATGATTACTTGTATTGATATTTTTTATTTTATTAAACTTTAAAATATTTATGTTCTATTTAATATGATATATCACTATTTCTCATGTTTTCTCGCGTTATTATAATCTTTTCGGTTTTAGAATATTTAGTTGTTATCCCTTTATAATAATTAATCTCAGTTTTTTTACTATGCTTCTATTACCTATATTATAAATGTTAATATAACTTATGGTATGTCTAAAAGGGATTATATTATCGATCAGTTATATAGAGATATTCAAAAGTGTTATAACATTAAATTCTATTGATTCTTAGCCACTATGATTAGAAATAAATCATATTTTTGGGATTGTGAAAAAATAATGGGATTTCATTAGTCTATTATTAAAATATATGTATAATTATCTAGGATAATCTCCACCGATATCATGGAAAATTTTCATGGAATGATTTTTTGGAAGGAAACCTAGAAGATAAGAACTGAGGTGAATTATTTTGACATGATAATAGCCTATTTAATTTATGTCAAATATTATTCTAGTATTATTGCAATAAACTAGGATAAGGATTGAATAGAAGGCTACCTGATTTTTTTGTGTTTTGAGAGTCGATCCAAGGCATTAAATACATTTTTTCAGTATTCTGATGGGATAAGTGATGGGAATTTAATTTAGAGTCAATTATCATTTTATTACTAGAGGGGGAGTTACTGAATTATATGTCATATGCGTGGTAGGTAAAAGATTACATGATAATAGAAAACTGACCACTTGTTGTGTTCTCTTTTTGGTGGATTGTTTGTATAACATTATTCCTCATGAGAACATTTAAAAATATTAGTGGCTATATTATTGTCTAGGGTAATTCATAAGTTGTGGGATTTGGTTTTTTAATAATGATTTGTAGTTTTGTTTGTTCAGGAATGAAAGGATTCATCAGATATTTTTGTTCATAGATCCTTTGAAGTAGAATAGAATTGATCCTTAGTAAGGGATTTAGAGGATATTATAGAATAATATAGTTAAGGGTAATTAATATCATCATTATTTCTTCTACATTTATATGTTCTTGGTACAATCATGATATAAAATTCACATGTATATATGTTATTTTGTATTAAAGATCAAATTTTTTAAAAAAAATCATTATATTATTTATTTTTATTTAAGCATTGATATTTTATTTATTCATTTAATAAATTTCATAGTGATATAATATTAATGTGATAATCAATGATCATAGTAAATCTATGTGATTAGTGGATATAAACAGTGAAAGGATTTATTTATTTAATACATTTCAATAATTATTATGATCACATGTTTGGATTTTTTAGACCATAAATCAAGGTTACTTTACTACAATAAAAATATTAATTAATTATAGATGTATAGGTTTAATTTTATAAAATTTCTGGTGAGTGGGATAGATATGATGATATTTTACAATTGGAAAATATGTTGATATGGATGCTTTCACCATAGAATTTTTTTTCTAGATGATAAGAAAACACCTCATATTGTCCTTCCACATATTGTATAACTATTATTGTATATTATTTCTAAGGACATATTTGGGTTTCCTCAAATTTTGGAGGTCATGTTTTTGGTCAATATAAAGATTTGGGTGAATCCCATATCCAATATTTCTAGAATGAGGGAAAATATCATGATTGAAGTGATACAGTCTTATCATGAAAATTTGGCAGAAAATATAGTTTATTTTATAGATCATGTCCACTTGTAGTTATCTAATTCTATTTTCCATGATAGTGGGTGTTTTATTATATATATATATATTGATTATTAGATGTTGGAATGTGTGGGATTTAATAACCAATATTCAATAAATCATATCAACAAGTCATTGATTTTTCACAGGTCAGAAGTGGTTCTCTATAAATGACTTGAGTTTGGGTTATCTGTAATATTGGGTGAAGATTTATATCATTCACCATACTATTATCTAGATAATTTATTACCATCATGAATATCTTTTGATACATTTGGATTGAATAATGGAAAAGTAGTGTTCATATACATTAATAATTAGATATTCTTCAAATATAAGGGTTTTTTAATGATATTTTTTGATATTATATTGTTATTATCCCAATATTTGGGTGTTAAAACATATCATTTAGATTTTATTTTGAGTACAATAAGAGGTACTAAATATTATAAATTTTATGATGATTCATTTATTGATGAATTATGTCTTCTTCATTGGGAACATAATTTTATAGGATGTCATTTTAACAAAACCATTATATGATTTATCTCATAGTTTCGGGGTAGCAGTACACGAAATTATTTGAGAACCATATATTCCAACTATTAGTAGGTTATTATATGATATTTGTTTATAGATTTACCCCAATAGTAATAAGTTATTAAATCACTAACCAATATGGTAATGTAGTTATTATGGTATTCTTTATCCCATCGATCCTTCTAGGTGTAGAATGGAATATTTAAAGCTATTCCTAATTTTATCAAACATATTATAGGTAAGGGGTATAAAATTTATTAATATGAAAATGGGTTCTTTTTTGATTCATTGTAATTAAGGATATGTATTTTATTTCATATGTATTTATTTAATTGAGGTTATATGCCTTGAAATATTAGACTTATTATTATGCACAAATCAGTGTAAAATCTCTTTAATACAATAGTGAAACTATATTTTGTGAGATATTTTCATCATTCATACAGTCTATAAGGGCCTTAGACATAACACTTCACTGTATGAATTGACTATTTTTTAGAATAGGTTTCATGTATTTGTATGAGAATTATTTAATGGTTAATTTTTGGAATTTAAATAAATAAATGACTATATGATCACGTGTTAACCCATATAGAAGCGTCTCACCTCACACTTTATATTTCCTATACTTTCACGATTTTTAGGGGAATCTATATAAAGGATGGTTGAATGAAATAATATTGAATGGATTCTCTTTGTGGTAAACACATTCCAAAGGAAATGACATAGTTATTGAAAACTAAATCCATAAAATAATACATTATACATAAAAAATAATCATACAATTATGTAACAATATGATATCCATATTTATGTTATTGAATCGTAAATGGGATAATATGATGACTAACAGATAAATAGGATGATATTAATGAAGTAATTGTTGCTTATGAGCTTAAGGATGTGATTTTATGAGACTTTACATTGTACCATAAAATGTACAAAGATTTAAGAGTATGTAATATTAATTATAATGATACATTGAGGTGGTGGTGATCAACTAGTTTCAGTGAATATATATGCTATAGATTGTTATGTTAGGACAATTTTTAAGAGAAACAACATTCTAGCACACTTAATACAACAATATAAAGTGAGAGTGTGATCTAATTACAAAAATTATGAGGGAAATAAAATGTTCATTTGTGTGTTGATTAAAATGATGGTTTTATCCATTCCTAATGGGTATTCCATATGGAATGTTTTTTGTGGCAGTTATATAAGGTGATTATTTCAAATTATGTTCTTCCATTTTCTAGTATGGTGTGGTATTATTCCCATGTCACTCAAGTAATGTGTGTATTTAAGAAGGCATTTTCCATTTATTTCATTTTGTCATCCTTGATTAACGATTTATATTATTCTCCCATTTAGACTTACTATTTGGAAATTACATTATTCATGTTTGTTTTCTATAATCCATTTATGATATTTGTTTTTTATTTCTTGTTAATATTAATTAAATGATCAATTTAATAAAAAAAAATTTATTAGATTTAGAGTGGTGTGAATATTAACATAATTTTTAGGACTCCATGTATTTATAATTAAATGAAATAAATTTTCAATGGTTAATCTTGGTTCTTCAGCATCTTCTAGTGGCCATATAATTCAATTGCATTCTAGATGAATCTTAATGTTCCTAAATGATGGGATATTCTGATTTATGTGTACTTTAACCTTGAAATTTTATAGGAAACATGGGTTTTTTAAACTATTAAAATTGAAAATTTTCATTTAAAATGGGTACTAGAGTAATGTTGTAGTTTGGTTAATCTAATCCACAGTATATTCAATCATAGTACTGATTTAGGGAGCTATTGATATGTCCATTATGTTTTAAAATATCTATAGTTTTTAAGGGATTATATTTTCATGAAGACTTTTTGGTACATTGTGTTGAGTGAATTAATAAATATAAAACTATTTCACTTGTATAATATTGGTGGTACATAGGTTTTATGATCTATTAGGTATATACTATGATCCAGAGTCTATCAAAGTTCACCATTATTGAGTTGATATTAAATTATTGTTTGGAACAAAACAATATCAGTATATTATATTGACATTGTCCCATTTATATTTCTCGTTATTATTTATTTCATTAATTATAGGGGATGGAATTATTATGAGGTGAGGTTTGGTTAGATGATTGATTGTGGGAAGAATCATATTATTATGATGGTTAGATATTTTTCTAATTAGGATTCTGAATTTTATTTTTATATAGGATAATCTAGATGATAGTTTTTTCTAGATGAGGAAACACTGATCGGAAATTATAATTGAATATCCTATAAGAGTTAATAAGGTGAATTGTTTTATTACCTGAAGGGTATTATCTATAATATAATATTGTAAGAGCCTATGACCTGCACTCATATATCTGACGCTAAAAACATAAAACATAATAATTTTTCGATAATACTAAAAAATGTGACATACGTTTTTAAATAAAATATTACAAATAAAAATGAAAATATTATATCATTATGTATCAAAGGACCTTTTATGTTTAATTTTTTTTGATTGTTATGAAAAACTATTATCAACATTTGTTTTAAATCAATATGATCATAAATATAAAAATATTCTTGGAATATAACAATAATTATCTATTACATTGAATTTATTAATTATATTCTATAAAAATCATCACATATGAAAAATTTCTAAATAAATAATTTTGAATCATTTTACATAACCCAGAAAAAGTTATCATAAGAATGTGTGTTCTTAGATGCTCAATTAGGGTGACCATGGGAGAAATAAATCAATTATTGTATAAATGTATATGATAATCATATGGATATATGTTAATGAACACAACATAAAATGTTCATTCCCAATATGAAAAATAAAATAAACATCTATTATGGAATAAAAAATTATAATTTTAAATGACATGAATCATATGAATGAGAAAATCTTGAAACCTTAATCATTGCTAATAATTGGATTATATAGTATATTTTTTGCAGAAACAATATAATTATATATAAAATTTCATATATAGAGGTTAACTTCCAAGTAAAAAATTCATGAATCAACATGTATTTTCCTTAGTGGATTAGGAACATCCACTTTTTTCACATAACTGATCAAGCACTTTGACATGTTTTGCATAAAATATGAAGAAAATCGACTAATTTCCTATAACAATTTCATGAGATATAATAAATTTCATAGATTGTTAGAGGGATATATCATCCCCAACCATAATTAACTATAAACCATACATATGCCTTCCATAGGATCATAAATCAATCACCGTATTAGATTCCAATTAATGAAATGAGTTTCATAAACATATATTAATAGCATAACCCCTAGAAAAGAAATGGGTTTATAAAATATTTCATATTTTAATCAAAAAAATAAACCATCAAGAGAAAAAATAAGGATTTTATCATTATATTATATTCCTAGTAATGATTATGTAGCATCAACAAATGTAATCATAGTTGGAAAAAGATTTTGAAAGAACACTTTGAATAATTTTTTGAAAAGAACCATTCAATTTTGATATAATTTTTGTCTTTATAAAATCCACATAAAAATATAATGGAATATATATTGTTTTATAATAAATATAAAAATATAAAAATAAATCATCAAATCATTTATTAAACATTATGGAGGGAAAAATCACTCATTCTTTATAAGTCAAAATAATATTCATTCTATATTTTTTCATAAAAAATATACCCATTTTGGGAATGAAAAAAATACATTAAAACCCATTATTAATGAATTAATGGATGGGTTATAATTACTTCATACAATTTTAGGTGAATAGTAAATGTAGTTTATTTTTTTTAATAAATCATTTACATGGTATAATAAAAATTTCTTGAGGTGACTTAAACATAATAATTCTCGAATAATTATTACATTTTCACATAAAACCTTACCACATTGAAAACATTTGAGTAATAATCTCCATGATTGGTAGAGAATCATATGTATATAAATATCAAATAATTTTCATTATAAAAATAAAATTTTTAATTTTTGAGGTATATATATTCCAAATAAAAGAATAATGTAGTGTATATGGTGTGCTTGTCCTAGAAATAAAGGTTAGATGAAAACACCTTTCCAGGAGTCTGACTCATCATGTACATTAATTAACATTTAAAATAATTAACATGGGTTAATTATATAATTACATACGAACCATATTTATTTATATATTTTCTATTATCTCTCTCATTACCATGTTATAACAATTACTTAATAATTTATGTATATATCGGTTTATTTAGTGATATTTGTTACAGAAGCCCAAAATGAATTTGGTTGGTTGAATGTGGTAAAAGTGTTCAAGAATCCCTAATCTATTGAATAATAATCATTAAATAGATATAATTTTTTTTGTATCTTATAATTTTAAATACAATCACTATATATGGTTATGGACATTGAATTATGTCTTAATAACATAGATCGTAGGTCGTATGTACACATGGGTAATGTTTCCATTATTTAATGTTCTTTATAGAAAGAAGTTATGTATTATTTTATATCCCCAAAATAATCATTATATCATATATTTTTTTACTACAAATATTCATATATAAATCATCCATGTGATTTGGTGGTGAAAAACGAATTGCCTCTCTCTGTGAAAGTGGTTATCCATACATTCACATGAAAGATGTCATCATTTTTTAGTAAATATATGTGTTATAACTTAAATGATATATTAATTTTTAATATTTTTAAATAATGTATAAATATAACATATAAATATAATGACAAATACTTTACATACATTTTTATTTCTTAAAAATTGAAGCACACTTATTACAACATATAACAAAACCATGAAAGGACCGTATAGGTATATTGTCTTTAGAAACTGGGAAACATAAACAACTGGTTCATAAATCATCTACACTGTCTCCCATTTATTTCATCATATCTAGAGTCTCTTTTTGGCATATCCTACTTAATAACCTCTTTCCTGGCCTGGGGAAAGAAAACATACAAAAGGGTTAGCTCAAATGCTCAGCAAGGGTAAACAAAAGAAATATCAATCACATCATATTCATACGAACATAACATTTGGAAATCAAAACCTGCAAAAGAGATCATAATTTCATAACATGGGATAAATCATAGTAGTGAAATTTAATCCCAGTAATCACAAATTAAAACATGAAACATTGTGTCATACACACATAATCATAGATAATCATTTCTTAGTAGTCAAGACTCATTTCCAGGACTATCTTAGCGGACAAAGTCCATTTCTGAACCGAGTTCACTCCTTGTTTCAGTCCTGTTTCACTGAACCGTATTAACCTGTCATTCCAGACATGTCTATCTCATGAGATATAAATCTTTACCCAATTCATTGGATGGAGATATAGGTCCCACCCATCTCATAATGAAACCATTCTTATGTGTGCCACAAAATCATAAATCATACATCATAGCTTAACCCATTTAATAAAAATGGGATTCTTAAACATCGTGACATCATAAAACCATTCCTATAAGATAAAGGAATTCATAAAAATAATTCCATCACAACATAATCAAATTAATGTAATAATAGGGATAGAAATAGAACCCTATATTATCTTAGATTGAAATTAATTATGATAAAACACTTGAACTCCATTCTTGAGGAAAATATCCATTCTACTTCAATTTTTTTTCCTTTCTTAACATGTCATACAATTTTATAATAAAAGAAGTTGATTAAAAATAAACTTGAAACTTATAAAGGAATATTCTTGTAAATAATGTTCTAAAAATCCATTCATGCCGTATATGTTAAAAAAAATTATTCTCGTACTTTTGTCGGAAAAGTAAAAAAGTACCTCGTATGAAAAATGACGAAAGATTCCTTTCATATCTTTTACTAAAAACTCCCAGAAGGGTAAAATTAGATTTAAAAAATTTTAGGAGTATAGAAATAATATTACATATTCAGGAAACATGGATGTGGATGATAAATATTCCCTAGTAAATTCTGAAGTATAAATAATCTCAGATAAAAATGAGATTGCGAGATTTTCCCTTACCTTAGGTCTGATTTGCATCGTAAGTGTCTAAACCTCCTATATAACGATATAAATAATGTCATTGACTTATTCCAGAATCATAATTATTTTATTATATCATATATGGTCATATTCTTAGCTCTTTATTAGTAATATTTCATTGCTACATGTTATTCGGGTGTTTATTACTTTTTGTTCTTATGCGTGTTTTTTCAAATAAATTCTTATTATTATTTTTAGGTTATAGATACCTCATTTCCAGAATAGTATTAGTGTAATATATATCATATTAATTTGTTAAATTCATTTATATAATCGTTATTCAATGAAGATCATGTAGAACGAGTCGCATCACATCGTGGAGACGGTATTCTGTACGTACGCACGAGCGATGATATCGTTCCTATGATCGTGGGATTGTATTGGAGTGTATGTATACTATTTCAGAATCAAAATCACTTTACAATAATCATATATAGTTATTATTTACACCATTATACCCATACAAGTAAGGTGGTGGTGGAAAATAGAATACACCACGACGTGGAGACGGTATTCCGTACGTACGCGCGCACGGTGATTTCATTTTCCATAGGATGGATAGATGGTGAAATAGGGTTATTTCATACTTATAATAACATATTAGTATATGAGTGATACTGATTTTGTTATTTCATAATGAAATAACTAATGAAGAAGAAGTGGAAGAAGAAATAAAGTTGAAAGAATCGGTAACAGACATTACCTCTTCTTTGAAGCGCCTCTTTGAGACCTCCTTTTAGGGAAATAAAATTGATCTTTGAAGAAGGCCAGGACCTCTAAAATGTTTCTAGGGAAGTGTATAAGAGAATATGGAAGGGGTTGGCCGAGCTTGAAGGCTCAATGTGGTGTGAGGAAGAGAGGGAGGAGGTTCCCTTTTATAAGGGAGGAGAGGGGCAACTTAGGAAAACTTAAAATATTATTTTATTATAAAGTCATATTCGGTTTTTAATACCTCCAAATTGATTTAGTTAGAAGATAAGGTGGGAATGGGTCGAAATCCACTCATCCAATAGAATTTAGAAAAATTTAGGGTTCTATTTTAACCTTAACATTTAGATTTAACTCTAAGTTAAATAATTTAACTCTTACTGTGTCTTTTTGTATATCCTTATATTAAAAATGATTTAGTTATTAAACTTTTATTTCAACTATATTAACCCTTCTTTAAATAAATTAATAATAAATGTCCTAATCTAATCCATGTGGGCCTAAATGGTCATATTTTATTCCTAATGTTTTTTTGGTCGAATTACATTTATCCAATAGAATTAGGAGATGTGTTAGGGTAATAGTAATAACATTTTTACCCTTAATTACCCTATTTACTTTTAACCGCGGTAAAAGAAAGTAAAAAGTTACTATTCACAAAAAATCATTTTCATCTCATTGAACCACATTTTAGTCCTTAATATTAACCGTATCTCTCTGATTTTCGAAATTCCACTCACAGAAGTGGTAAATTTAAGTTTTATATAAATTTGCAAATTCTCCTAGGAGGTGGGTAAAAGACGGTGAAAAGTTCAATAAAAATATCATATATCTAAAATTATTATAAAATAACTCCAATGAATTGCATTGAACATATATATGTATTATGTATCAATTTTGACCTAAAATAAATTTAAATAAAATAAATAATTATTTAAATAAAAAGTCGTTTTTTAAATAGTAACATAGTGTTTTCACTATTCATCAAAAATCGAAAGTTTTCAGAAAAATAACAAAATTTTACCCTAAGATAATTTCAATATTCTGAATCCAAAAATGAAGTTCATTTTGAAAGATAAAATTTACAAAATTTCAAAAAGTGGGTATTACTATTCATAATGGCTAGTTTTAATAATATTTTAATAGCATATCGTTGTTTAGTGAAAGTCTGTATTGCGTACAATGAAAGCTATCGAGGAAGGACACAGTTGCATGTAAAGAAATCCAGCTAGTTTTGTGTGTAGTGATAGATTCCTTTGATGATTTATATCATAAGAACAAAAAATTTCTCATAAAAATCTCAGGTGTTACATTCTACCCCCCTTAAAATGAATTTCTCCCTCGAAATTCGTCACTAGGTAACAAATAGATGAGGATACCTCTCCCTCATCATATACTCAGGCTCCCATGTAGCTTCTTCAAATTGGTGGTTCCTCCATAAAACATTCACCAAGCGAGTGGTCTTGCTCCATAAGACTTTTTCTCTACGATCCATAATTGCTATTGGCTATTCTTCATAAGAAAGATTTTTCTCCAGCGGTACAACTTCTGAGCTGAGTACATGTGAAGGATCAGGTATGTACTTTCTCAGGAGTGATACTGTAACAGCCCAAGATTTTATAAAAAAAAATATTCTTTTTAATTTTATTAATGTCTTGTGTTGTACGCTACACCAAAAGGAGCTTGCACAACACGCATCCTTGTCTTGCCTTGCATTTCACGCAATCGCGACCTTCCTCGATAGCGTGTGTAATACGCAATACCGAGTTTCACTAAACAACGATGTGCTATTAAAATATTATTAAAACTAGCCGTTATGAATATTAATAACCACTTTTTAAAATTCTGTAAATCTTATTTTTCAAAATGAACTTCATTCTTGGATTCGGAGTATCGAATTTAGCCTAAGGTGAAATTTTGGTACTTTTCGGATAACGTTCATATTCTGATGAATAGTGAAAAATTACTAAATTATATTTAAGAACAAGTTTTTTAATCGAAATAATTAATAGTGATAAATTATTAATTTGAGTGGTTTTAAAGTATATTTAGAATATATTTTTACAATTTAATACAATGTTGGTCATTGGATGTAGTTTCACATTTAAACTAGACATAAACAAGTGTCAATCTTTTGATAGATATTGTTTCTTAAAAACACGCTATTTGTTTTAACAGCGGGATTTAATTATAAAATTAATTAATGCAACTTTTATGTTATGAATTTGGTAAAATAGACTCCATTTTTGAATTCGGAATATGAAATATAGCTTGGGATGAAATTTTGGCATTGTTCTGAAAAACATCAATTTTTGATGAATAGTGAAACTACTAAGTGGTAGGTTAAAAACTGAATTTTGCATAAAACTTAATTTTACCGCTTCTGTGAATGGAATTTCGAAAATCCGAGAGACACAGTTAATATCAAGGACTAAAATGTGGTTCAATGAGATGAAAATAATTTTTTGGTGAATAGTAACTTTTTACTTTTTTTTACCACGGTTAATAGTAAATAAGGTAACTAAGGGTAAATATGATATTAATATTACCCTAACACATGTCCTAATTCTATTGGACAAGTGTAATTCGACCAAAAACAAACTTAGGAATAAAATATGACCATTTAGGCCCACTTGGATTAGATTAGGACATTTATTATTAATTTATTTAAAGAAGGGTTAAAATAGTTAAAATCAAAGTTTAATAAGTAAATCATTTTTAATATGGGGTTATAAATAAGATAAATTCAATTGTAAATACTCATTAGAAAGCTAAAATGATTTCCTACATGATGGTATTTTATTTGTAATTTTTAGACATCAAATAATATAATTTATTTATGACACAAAGATGATGCAGTAATTATCTTATTAATGAAATATTGACATAATTGATAATATAAATACCAAAATAAATGTAATTTAAGACTTTTTATGAATTCCACAAATTTTATAGGTTACTATGGTATATTAGTGTTGATTTAATCAACTTGGTTCGAACATATAATTCTGTTATGACTTTCACAAAAATCATATATCAAATAGTGTCAAAATTGACACAAAATAGTTTTTAAATCAAATATTATATTATTAATTGTTATTTTATTCCTAAAAATCTAAGGTTCGGCCAAATGACTTAGATAAGGATATATGTATTAATAATATACAATTTGGGGTTCGTTTGGCATGTTATAGTAAGTTTATTAACCATATAGTGAAAGAAAACAAAAAGACACGGTAAAAGTTAAATTATTTAACTTAGAGTTAAATCTAATTGATAAGGTTAAAATAATACCCTAAACTTGTCTAAATCCTATTGGTTGATAGGATTTCGACCCATCCCCACTTTAGCTTCGAAATAAGACCCTTTGGAACCATTATAAACCGATTTTGACTTTAATATAAAATAATATTTTGAGATATTCCTAAGGTGCCCCTCTCCTCCACTATAAAAGGACACCTCCTCCCCCTCCTCCTCACACCAATTTGAGCACTCAAGCTCGGCCAACCCCTGCCAATTTCTCCTCTCCACTTCCCTAGAAACATCCTAGAGGTTCTGGTATTCCTCAAAGACCAATTGTAGTTCCCTAAGAGGAGGTCTCCAAAAGGCGCTTCAAAGAAGAGGTAATTACCGTTACCAATTCTTTCATCTTTATTTCTTCTTCCACTTCTTCTTCTTGGTTGTTTCATTATGAAGTAATAACATCAGTATCACTCATATACTGATATGTTATTATAAGTATGAAACAACCCTATTTCACCTTCTATCCATCCTACGGAAAAAGGAAATCACCGCGCGTGCGTACGTACGGAATACCGTCTCCACGCCGTGGTGTAATCTATTTTCCGCCACCACCTTAATTGGATGGGTATAAAGGTGTAATGAGTAACTATATATGATTATTGTAGAGTGATATTGATACTGAAATAGTATACATACACTTCAACACAATTCCACGACCATGGGAACGATATCATCGCTCGTGCGTACGTACGGACTACCGTCTCCATGACGCGATGAGATTCATTCTCCATGTTAACCTTTTAAGAATGATTATAATGTATATATAAGAAATAATAATGAAATATATGACATTATAAAGCTACTGGATTTATGTATATATACATATGTATGTCATGTACTTACTTCCATTTCAAGACAATAAGGAAAGGAAAACAGCGTTCATGCGTACGTACGGACTACCGTCTCCATGAACGGTGTTTTTCATTTTATTTATCTACCTATTATATATATATATACTGAATATATATGATATATAAATCATATTTTATATTCTGGAAGTAAGTAAATCATGATATAAGTAATAATGATGTCAAGAACAACAAGTCAAAACACCTACGATAAATGAAACGATTTTACCCAAAACGCTTCTTTAACATGGAATTTACAAAAGAACGGGTAATATAATGTCATAAGTGAACCATATATGATATCATAACAATGAATATGATTCTGTAATAAGTCAATAACATGATTTAAATCATTATACAGGAGGTTCGGACACTTACAAAGCAAGTCGGACCTAAGGTAAGGGAAATATCACAATCTCATTTTTATCCGAGATTGTTTATTCGTAAGTATTTACTGGGGTGTATTTTATCATCCACATCCATGTTCCCTCAATATGTAATATTGTTTCCATCCACTTGCAATATTTTAAATCCAATTTTACCCTTAGGTGAGTTTTTAGTAAAGAATATGAAAGGAATCTTTTGTCGTTTTTCCGTACGAGGTAATTTTTGGCTTTTCCGATAAAAGTACGAAGAATGTTTTTTTAACTTATACGGCACGAACGGATTTATACTGTTTTATAAAGCCTTATTTTCATGAAGCTTCCTCTAAAAGATTTCATGAATATTTTCAATAAAATCTCTTTCTTTTAAAATTGCATGATGTTTTGTGAAAAGAAATTGATTTTGAAGAAGAAAGGATATTTTCCTCAAGAATTCAATTCAAGTGTTTTATCAAAATTATTTTCCATATAAGATAATAAAGGGTTCTGTTTCTATCCATATTTTTACATTGATTTGACTATGTTGTGATGGAATTATGTTTATGAATTCCTTTATCTTATATGAATGGTTTTATGATGTCATGTTGTTTAAGAATCCCATTTTTATTACATGGGTTATGCAATGATGTATGATTTATGATTTTGTGGCACACATAAGAAAGGATTCATTAAGATATGGGTGGGACCTATATCTCCCTCCAATGCATTGGGTAAAGATTTTATATCTCATGAGATAGACATGGCTGGAATGGTAGGTTATACCGGTTCAGTGAAACAGGACTGAAACGAGGATTACTCGATTCAGAAAGGGACTCTGTCCACTAAGATAGTCTTGACAATGAGTCTTGACTAACAAGAAATGATTCTCTATGATTATGTGTGTATGCCACAATGATTAATGTTTTAAGTTATGATTTCATTTTCACTTCTATGATTTATCCCACGTTATGATATTATGAGCTCTTTTGCAGGTTAAGATTTCCAAAAGCTATGTTCTTATGTATATGATGTGATTGATATTTCTTTTGTTTACCCTTACTGAGCATTTGAGCTCACCATTTTATGTTTTCTTTTCCCCAGGATATAAAGAAAGGTTTTAGGTAAAAAAAAGAACTTTATGGGAGATGTTGAAGATCTTTCACCACGTTTAGAAGATTACGTTCCGAGTTTCCAAAGACACTAAACTATTACGATCCTTGTGTGTGTGTTTTAGTTATGTACTAAGTATTCCGCAAAAGTAATGTAATGTCCATGTACGATAAGCTTCGGGTCTCTACAGTTGGTATCAGAGGAAAGGTTTAGTCAACCTTTGGAAACTAGGATGCGAAAACGTTAGTGAGATTCCTAGAGATATTTCTAAGGTATGTCTAGGTATGTCCCTAAGGTTAAGTATACGTATAGTTTATATTAATAGAATTACGCTAACGATCATAGAATTAAACCTAAGATGTTGGATATTGAAGGTACTCCCCCTTTATTATGTTGTTTTCCCTAGCATGATTTTTGCATCTAACACTATTATGTTTGGGTTTTAGAAAATGGCTGGAAACAAGATGATTCACAATAATGGAGGATATGATGGACAATGGAATGATATTCTTCATGAGCAACCAAATGAAATGGGATTTGGATGTCCAAACATCATTATTATGCCGAATCAACAATCTCACAACATGATCAATAAAGTAAAATTTGGTAAGTTTCCTGACTCGACTAATAAGAGAAAGATGGAGTTCCATGATGATCATAGAGGAAAGAAAGTTCAATTTCCCCTATGTAAATCATGTGGGAAGAGGCATCAAGGAGAATGTTTCAAGGGAACTGGAAGATGCTTTGGGTGTGGAAAAGAAGGACACAAAGCAAGTAAGTGCAAAGGAAAAGGGTCGGTTAACACCATGGATGAGGATAATGGTATTGCTACGACATCAAAAATGGTTAAGTGTTTTAAATGTGGAATGTATGGGCATTATGCAAACAAATGCCCAAAGGGAAAGACTCATGAAGAGAATCAGTATGGTCATCTGGGTAGTATTTATGTGGATGATGATGAAGAGACTACAAATGATATGTGAGATGAAAGAATTTTTGAAGCTCGGTCAATGGTTTGAGAATGTAGTGGAATGATTACATGTTTATCATGTGTAATTTTGGAATAAAGAGACATCTATGGATTGTTACACTGTTGTCTTTCCTTGTGTTTTGAAAGTGTATGATTAATGTTACCAGTATCCATGAAAGGTTATTCAGATATTTTTGGAATGTAGATGATATGCGCATAATGAAGGGATAAGGAGAAAATTAAATGTTTAATAGTATTCATGAGCTCATGATTGATATAAGGACTAAGTGATATCATGGTTTGAGTATATAGAATTTTGAGGATTTTGGTATGTGGAAAGTGTTAACTTTTAACTGCACTCATGTTTTTACTAAGGTATTCAAGAGAATACACGATTAAGGACTTTGAATGTTTGGAATGTGACCAACAAAACATATCTTATGATATATGGGGATCAACGATGATATTAAATCTCTGGTAATTGTTTTCACTATGTTATGAGAGTGGACTGCAATATTATGTATAAGCCTAAAGATTAGACTGGATTATGTTGGACATAAGTTAGTATTGTTTAAGGATAGAAGATGGGATGTTATAGTAACATAGTTTTAGAAAAAGGGACAACCTGCAGGACGGGCGACAGCCCATCGCTACGGACAAGGCTGTAGGAATCGAACCCACAACCGAAGTGCGACTGGCCTTTATCGCCTACCACTGGCCTACAGGAAGTCCCTGTTTAGTAGAAACTAGTTTTATTATATTAAGCAGTATGATATATGAAGTATAAGTCCATTTTAGGAACCATATATGATTAATCTCACTATAGATCGATTTATGCATATAATTTTTGCTAACCTTTTGTTCGAGACAGATGGAATGACCCGTCATTCTATCACATGATCTGCTAACACTTCACGAATAACAAATTCAACTTCATTTATTTAAGAGATGAAGTGGAAATTGTTCAAGGCACGAACAACAGTGAGATTGTACCAAAATAAAGTAAGTATTTATTCTAATCCAAATTTTCAACTTTAGGGGAAATGATCTTGAAAACCAAAAATGTTGTCCTAGTGATCTTATACCTGATGAATCAGATGGTACCTTATATCATCACAAATCTATGGATTTGTGATTACTGGCTTTTCCATAGCCATGTTCTCTACCACTCTCCATCAGAACATGATGGTTAGATTTCTCTCCCATATCCATATTTTCACCTATGTGGAAACCCAATGATTAGTTTATTTGGGTAACCATTACGTTTCATACTTTTTTTTTTAAAGATTGGTTTTGATATTCCTTTTTACGATGTGGGTTTCTATTAAAGAAACTTTCGAATAGTAAACCATTTATAACCCCGACGAATTTCGAGGGCGAAATTCATTTTAAGGGGGGTAGAATGTAACAGCCCAAGATTTTATAAAAAAAAATATTCTTTTTAATTTTATTAATGTCTTGTGTTGTACGCTACACCAAAAGGAGCTTGCACAACACGCATCCTTGTCTTGCCTTGCATTGCACGCAATCGCGACCTTCCTCGATAGCGTGTGTAATACGCAATACCGAGTTTCACTAAACAACGATGTGCTATTAAAATATTATTAAAACTAGCCGTTATGAATAGTAATAACCACTTTTTAAAATTCTGTAAATCTTATTTTTCAAAATGAACTTCATTCTTGGATTCGGAGTATCGAATTTAGCCTAAGGTGAAATTTTGGTACTTTTCGGATAACGTTCATATTCTGATGAATAGTGAAAAATTACTAAATTATATTTAAGAACAACTTTTTTAATCGAAATAATTAATAGTGATAAATTATTAATTTGAGTGGTTTTAAAGTATATTTAGAATATATTTTTACAATTTAATACAATGTTGGTCATTGGATGTAGTTTCATATTTAAACTAGACATAAACAAGTGTCAATCTTTTGATAGATATTGTTTCTTAAAAACACGCTATTTGTTTTAACAGCGGGATTTAATTATAAAATTAATTAATGCAACTTTTATGTTATGAATTTGGTAAAATAGACTCCATTTTTGAATTCGGAATATGAAATATAGCTTGGGATGAAATTTTGGCATTGTTCTGAAAAACATCAATTTTTGATGAATAGTGAAACTACTAAGTGGTAGGTTAAAAACTGAATTTTGCATAAAACTTAATTTTACCGCTTCTGTGAATGGAATTTCGAAAATCCGAGAGACACAGTTAATATCAAGGACTAAAATGTGGTTCAATGAGATGAAAATAATTTTTTGGTGAATAGTAACTTTTTACTTTTTTTTACCACGGTTAATAGTAAATAAGGTAACTAAGGGTAAATATGATATTAATATTACCCTAACACATGTCCTAATTCTATTGGACAAGTGTAATTCGACCAAAAACAAACTTAGGAATAAAATATGACCATTTAGGCCCACTTGGATTAGATTAGGACATTTATTATTAATTTATTTAAAGAAGGGTTAAAATAGTTAAAATCAAAGTTTAATAAGTAAATCATTTTTAATATGGGGTTATACATACGATAAATTCAATTGTAAATACTCATTAGAAAGCTAAAATGATTTCCTACATGATGGTATTTTATTTGTAATTTTTAGACATCAAATAATATAATTTATTTATGACACAAAGATGATGCAGTAATTATCTTATTAATGAAATATTGACATAATTGATAATATAAATACCAAAATAAATGTAATTTAAGACTTTTTATGAATTCCACTAATTTTATAGGTTACTATGGTATATTAGTGTTGATTTAATCAACTTGGTTCGAACATATAATTCTGTTATGACTTTCACAAAAATCATATATCAAATAGTGTCAAAATTGACACAAAATAGTTTTTAAATCAAATATTATATTATTAATTGTTATTTTATTCCTAAAAATCTAAGGTTCGGCCAAATGACTTAGATAAGGATATATGTATTAATAATATACAATTTGGGGTTCGTTTGGCATGTTATAGTAAGTTTATTAACCATATAGTGAAAGAAAACAAAAAGACACGGTAAAAGTTAAATTATTTAACTTAGAGTTAAATCTAATTGATAAGGTTAAAATAATACACTAAACTTGTCTAAATCCTATTGGTTGATAGGATTTCGACCCATCCCAACTTTAGCTTCTAAATAAGACCCTTTGGAACCATTATAAACCGATTTTGACTTTAATATAAAATAATATTTTGAGATATTCCTAAGGTGCCCCTCTCCTCCCCTATAAAAGGACACCTCCTCCCCCTCCTCCTCACACCAATTTGAGCACTCAAGCTCGGCCAACCCCTGCCAATTTCTCCTCTACACTTCCCTAGAAACATCCTAGAGGTTCTGGTATTCCTCAAAGACCTATTGTAGTTCCCTAAGAGGAGGTCTCCAAAAGGCGCTTCAAAGAAGAGGTAATTACCGTTACCAATTCTTTCATCTTTATTTCTTCTTCCACTTCTTCTTCTTGGTTGTTTCATTATGAAGTAATAACATCAGTATCACTCATATACTGATATGTTATTATAAGTATGAAACAACCCTATTTCACCTTCTATCCATCCTACGGAAAAAGGAAATCACCGCGTGTGCGTACGTACGGAATACCGTCTCCACGCCGTGGTGTAATCTATTTTCCGCCACCACCTTAATTGGATGGGTATAAAGGTGTAATGAGTAACTATATATGATTATTGTAGAGTGATATTGATACTGAAATAGTATACATACACTTCAACACAATTCCACGACCATGGGAACGATATCATCGCTCGTGCGTACGTACGGACTACCGTCTCCATGACGCGATGAGATTCATTCTCCATGTTAACCATTTAAGAATGATTATAATGTATATATAAGAAATAATAATGAAATATATAACATTATAAAGCTACTGGATTTATGTATATATACATATGTATGTCATCTACTTACTTCCATTTCAAGACAATAAGGAAAGGAAAACAGCGTTCATGCGTACGTACGGACTACCGTCTCCATGAACGGTGTTTTTCATTTTATTTATCTACCTATTATATATATATATATACTGAATATATATGATATATAAATCATATTTTATATTCTGGAAGTAAGTAAATCATGATATAAGTAATAATGATGTCAAGAACAACAAGTCAAAACACCTACGATAAATGAAACGATTTTACCCAAAACGCTTCTTTAACATGGAATTTACAAAAGATCGGGTAATATAATGTCATAAGTGAACCATATATGATATCATAACAATGAATATGATTCTGTAATAAGTCAATAACATGATTTAAATCATTATACAGGAGGTTCGGACACTTACAAAGCAAGTCGGACCTAAGGTAAGGGAAATATCACAATCTCATTTTTATCCGAGATTGTTTATTCGTAAGTATTTACTGGGGTGTATTTTATCATCCACATCCATGTTCCCTCAATATGTAATATTGTTTCCATCCACTTGCAATATTTTAAATCCAATATTACCCTTAGGTGAGTTTTTAGTAAAGAATATGAAAGGAATCTTTTGTCGTTTTTCTGTACGAGGTACTTTTTGGCTTTTCCGATAAAAGTACGAAGAATGTTTTTTTTTAACTTATACGGCACGAACGGATTTATACTGTTTTATAAAGCCTTATTTTCACGAAGCTTCCTCTAAAAGATTTCATGAATATTTTCAATAAAATCTCTTTCTTTTAAAATTGCATGATGTTTTGTGAAAAGAAATTGATTTTGAAGAAGAAAGGATATTTTCCTCAAGAATTCAATTCAAGTGTTTTATCAAAATTATTTTCCATATAAGATAAAAAAGGGTTCTGTTTCTATCCATATTTTTACATTGATTTGACTATGTTGTGATGGAATTATGTTTATGAATTCCTTTATCTTATATGAATGGTTTTATGATGTCATGTTGTTTAAGAATCCCATTTTTATTACATGGGTTATGCAATGATGTATGATTTATGATTTTGTGGCACACATAAGAAAGGATTTATTAAGAGATGGGTGGGACCTATATCTCCCTCCAATGCATTGGGTAAAGATTTTATATCTCATGAGATAGACATGGCTGGAATGGTAGGTTATACCGGTTCAGTGAAACAGGACTGAAACGAGGATTACTCGATTCAGAAAGGGACTTTGTCCACTAAGATAGTCTTGACAATGAGTCTTGACTAACAAGAAATGATTCTCTATGATTATGTGTGTATGCCACAATGATTAATGTTTTAAGTTATGATTTCATTTTCACTTCTATGATTTATCCCACGTTATGATATTATGAGCTCTTTTGCAGGTTAAGATTTCCAAAAGCTATGTTCTTATGTATATGATGTGATTGATATTTCTTTTGTTTACCCTTACTGAGCATTTGAGCTCACCATTTTATGTTTTATTTTCCCCATGATATAAAGAAAGGTTTTAGGTAAAAAAAAGATCTTTATGGGAGATGTTGAAGATCTTTCACCACGTTTAGAAGATTACGTTCCGAGTTTCCAAAGACACTAAACTATTACGATCCTTGTGTGTGTGTTTTAGTTATGTACTAAGTATTCCACAAAAGTAATGTAATGTCCATGTACGATAAGCTTCGGGTCTCTACAGATACATGGAACACATAATGAACTTGGGAGAGATTCGGTGGAAGCACCAATTGGTAAGCTACCTTCCCAACACGATCCAGTATTTCGAAAGGACAGATATACCTAGGGCTCAACATTCCCTTCTTTCCAAATATCATTACTCTCTTCCAAGGAGATATTCGTAAGAACACTTTATCACCCACTTTAAACTCTAGGTCTTTTCTTCGGTTATCGACATAAATGTTTTGTCGACTATGAGATTCTCTAATGTGTTTTTGGATAGATCAGAACATTTCTTCCATCTCATCAAAAAGATCAGGTCATAATAGCTTTCTTTCCCCAACTTCATCCCAGAAAGTTGGAGTCCTGAATTTCTTTCCATAGAGAGCTTCATAAGGAGCCATCTGAATACCGGAGTGAAAGATATTATTATAAGAAAATTACACCAAAGGTAGGTGTTGATCCCAACCAACATTGAATTCCATAGAGCAAGCTCTCAACATATCTTCTAGAGTTTTAATTGTCCTCTCAGACTGAACGTCTATCTGAGGATGATAAGCAGTGCTGAAACATTACTCTCTATCCAGAGTATGCTTAAGACTTCGCCAAAACTTCTAGTTAAACCTCGAATCCTGATCAGATATAATGGAAAATGATACTCCATGAAATCATACCACTTCCTTTACATATATCCTGGCAAGCTGATCTAGAGAGAAATCCTCTCTAACAGCAATGAAGTGTGCAGACTTTGTAAGATGATCAACTATGACACAGATAATGTTATTGCCTTTGGATGTTTTAGGATGTCCGGTGACAAAGTCCATAGTGATGTTTTCCCATTTCCATTCAGGTATGGGTAATGGATGTAACATCCCCTTAGACTTCTGTCTCTCAGCTTTAACTTGCTGACAAACCAAGCATCGAGAGACATATTAAGGAACATCTTTTTTCAGGCCATCCCACCAGAAGTACTCTTTCAGGTCCCTATACATCTTCGGGCTTCTAAGATGAATAGAGAATGAAGAACTATGAGCCTCATCCAGTAGCTCCTTCTTTAATTCTGGGATGGGAGGAACAAAAACCCGATTCCTGAACTTTATTATCCCATCACAATCAAGGATGAATTCAGGAACATTTTTCACCTTCTTTAGTAACTCTACATCTTGTTTCTGTGCCTCTTTAATCTTCACATGTGTATATGGTTGAACATTCAATTGATAAAGATATTATTTTTCACCATCCATTATAATTCCAAGATCCATCCTTTGTAAATCCATAAATATTGGATCTTTTGTGATCCTAATCATGGATAAGCTAGCATGGTCTTGTCGACTAAATTCATCTTCCACCTTGTTTTCTTTCCTAGGGTGGTAATGAATTGAGCATTTGTAATCCTTAATCAGCTCCAACCATCTTCTTTGGCGCATATTCAGCTCCTTTTTTGTGAAAATATACTTTAAAATGTTATGATTAGTATAAATATCACACCTTTCTCCATAAAGATAATACCTCCAAATCTTTAATGCAAAGATAACCATAGCTAACTCCAAATCATGAGTTGGGTAATTTTACTCATGGATTTTCAACTATCGTGAGGAATAAGCTATCACTATATCATTTTGTATAAGAACACACCCCAACCCCTTCTTGGATGCATCACTGTGGATCAGAAACCGTTCTCCACTACAAGGAAGTGTGAGTACAGGTGCACTGGATAACCTTTTTTTTAACTCGTTGAAATTCTCTTCACATTCCTCTGTCCAAACAAACTTTACTACTTTTTGAGTCAACCTGGTGAGTGGATTAGATAATCATGAGAAATATCTCACAAAACGTCTATAATATCTATCCAAACCAAAACAAATTCGGATCTCAGTTACCGTTGTTGGTCTCGACCATCTTTCGATAACCTCTTTTTTTGCTGGATCCACATATATCCTCTCTTTTGAGATTATGTGACCCAAAAATGCAACTTTTTGAATCCAAGATTCACACTTGGTAAATTTGGCATAAAGCATCTCCTTTCTCAGGGTCTTCAATTATAAGGCCCCAGCCTTAAAACTTACTTAATCTTGAGTTATTACAAGATTACACATTGAGGATCTTTTCAGGTTTAGAGTTTTAGAGAATTAGATCATGAAACTTGCATTACATTCCACATTTAAACAAAGTGGTTACATAAAAGATAGTACCCATTCTTCCCATCAACGGAAACATATTGAAAATAGAACATGGAATCTTCCTTAACACATCCTTGACTCTATCGTCTTATCATGTACCTTTCCCTTGACCTAAAAAAACATTTCAAAAACTTGGGATGAGCATAAAAAGCTCAGTAAGGGATATAAAAATATGGATAGGAAACATGAGTTCATATATACACAAGAATGAAATCATAATTTACCCATAAAACATAGGCACTTTAACCTACCTCATCAAATCATGAATAAATCATAGAAATCATATGACATAAAGGTAACTTGATGCATTCATAACATTCTTACGTAGGGATTAACCCTCTTGGTTACGTTTGGAATACCCATCACAGTATATTCCCTAAAAATCTCTTCGGAGAAACCTTATCGTTTCACTCCTTCGCGTTACCCAATGCATTGGAGAGCTATATCGGGCTCACCCGCCCTTAGTTTATCACGGAACCACCCGTTCTTCATAACAATGCCCAAGAACCATAACATAATCGTATCACATAAACATGAATAAAGGAAACATAACATTTCCACATTTCAATCACAATATAACATTTTAGGATATTGAAATAATGAATCCATTCAAAAAGAAACCATTTCCAAAACCATTTAAAACATTTAATAAAGAGATTTTTGAATCAAAGTGTCCCATACCACCTTGAAGCTTTTAACATTTTAAACCATTAATATCCATATAAATAAATCCTTAAAACCATTTTGAAAACATGGATATTAATAAGAACAAATAATTAAAACATTTAAAACGATATTTTGGTTAATGGGGTTTTACCAAAATTAGAGACACTTGAATACAATAATCGAGGAATAACATTTAGTCAGAACTTTATAATATCATGAGAATAAAAGGATTCATTATATAATACTCCAAAGGACAGTATATACACCATATAAGAGTGAATTGGTGCATAACAACAATGAACCCTCAATAGAAATGTCAAATGTGATGAAATCCCTTATAAAGAAGGTATCCTTAAATTAAGGACAAATAAATCTCAACAATATGTGTGACAAATATATATACACCCAATATAAGTGGATATTAAGTGTAAAACAATAAAAGGTCATTCACACATATTCAATGGATGACATATTCAATGACTACATGTTGAACCCAAAGAAATCGAAATTGGGTTAAAAAGTTCCCTTGACAGCCTAACGGCATCACATCAAAAAGAGTTGATGAGAGATAAAAAGAGTATCTCATCACTTGGACATAAAATTTACATCAATAAGGATATATGAGAACATATACCAACATAACAATATGTAAATTAAAATACCCAACAAAAGAAGTCTTTTAAAAAAGAGGAGGGTGAAAGGTTCCCTTACCGACTTGGGTATCTTTCAAAACATACACCCCATGAAAGAAAGACAATAGGTCATTGATGTAAATACTCATAAACGAAAGTATATTACACAAAGAGTAGAATAATGGGCAGTACATACACCACTCAATGGAATTTGTGGCAAATGTAGCATAAATCTCACGAGAATAAAAGTGAGATGAAAAATCCCTTACGAAAATTCGGCAGCCTAACGGCGCCACTCAAAACTTCCAAAATGGATTGATGAGAGAGAATAGGGTCTCTCATCACATGAACATAAAAATTAAAGTAGGAGTAATATAAAAGAACATCCCAATCATAAGAAAGATGAGCTTAAAAGAAATGACATAAAAGAGTGTACTTAAAAAGAAAGAGAGTTGTAGGATCCCTTACCTCGGGTCCAACTTGACTCGATTGTTCCTTAATCTCCTGAATAATAAACTTGAGTTAATTTCTAATTCCTTAAGAACCCTTTTTCAAGTTCATTATTACTTTTATACCACTTATTACCATGTCACAAACATTATGTAATCATTTAAGTTAATAATATTTGTTTTGCCGATATTTGGTTCTTAAGTCGAAAGTGGTCTTCTTTCAATTACATGTTGTTCATGTGGCCAAATGTTTATTATATCCCAAATTTTATTAATTATTTAGAAATCATATATGTCATATATATCCAGTACATGCATGCATTTATAACATTACATAATCATTTAGAGGTAAGAAATGAAATGCACCGTTCATGGAGACGGTAAGCCGTACGTACGCCTGAACGCTACTTTCATTTCTATTTCGTATTTTATAGAATGGAATAATAATGATATAAAGGTATATTATAATTCCAGTATAATATCATATATAATATCATATTTACATCCTTTATACATCCCACATATGGTATTTAACGAATCAAATCACTTTGAGGGGGCGGTAGTCCGCACTTCCTTAAATGAAGATATCGCGTATACCCATAATGGAAGCCACAAAGGTAAGACAAAAATGAAAAATACAGAATCATAAATAAAACATAAAAATATTATATATCATATATAAAAATAGTGACATCATAATGGCCACCTTTTAAGGTGTTAAATGAGTATTGAACAATCATCGTTCCGGGAGGCAGAATTTCACCATCCACGGAAACCGTATGTTCTTTAACCATTTGATGTAGTTGTGTGATAGTGTAGCATGAATAAATCTTATAACAACATCCTAGTATATTTAAGATACTGGTGTTGTTACAAAAGAAGTAAATAAAAAGAGTTTAGGGGGTTGGAGAAGCAAAATAAAACAAATGAACATGAGAGAATGAATTACCTTTAAAAGTGTAACTCCTTTTGATTTAAGCCTAAAGGCTTACTTTGAAAGAATTCTGCCCAAAGGGAGTCCTCTAGGATGAGGAGAGTGATGTGGAGAGATCAAATGGGCAGGGGTTGGCCGAGCCAAAGGCTTGAGAAGTGTGTGAAATGAGGTAGAGGTGGGGGCCTTTTATAAGAGGAGAGGAGGGGTACTTTTGGAAAGTAAGAAATATTACTTTATTTGAAAATGTGTTTCGGTTTTAAAAGGTCCCACATTGATTGAATTCGTGGATAAGGTGATAAGGCTTCGAAATCCACTCATCCAATTGGTTTTTCCCATGTGTAGTTTGTAGATGTTTCATTATCTTTCCATTTTAATTAAATCGTCAAATAATGATGTCATCGCTGTATCATTATTATGTCATAAATAATTTAATTTCTTTAATGTCTAAAAATTATAAAAAAAATACTATGATATAGGAAATCTTTTTAGCTTTCCAATGACTATTTATAATCAAAATTTGGACTTGTATAACCCCACTTAAAAATTGTTTTCGTAAAACATATTATGTTTGTGTCATTTTCACTTTAACATTAAATAAAAATATATTATTGTCATTTTCCAACTAAAGTGGATCCATGGGGTCCCCAAGTTGACCCATGGCTTGTCTTGGTCGGCCATGACACAACCAATAAGGTTGGGACATGTGTCTAGGTCATTTCATTTTATTAAAGCATTATTTATACCTTAAACTACACTAATTACCACTAATCGCGATTAAAAACTTAATAAGTTACTATTCACCAAAAAATTATTATAATCTCATTGAACCACATTTTACTTCTTAATGACAACCATGTATGTCGGATTTTCAAAAATCAATACACATTAGTGGTAAACTTTCATTTAACTGAAAAATCAGTTTGCTTGATTATCACTTAGTGGTTTCACTATTCATCAAAATTGAAGTTTTTCAGAAAATTACCAAAAATTCACCCTAAGCTATATTTGATACTCCGAATTCAAAAATGAAGTCTTTTTTACAAAATTCAAATCATATAAGTCACATTAATTAATTTAATATTTAATTCCCGCTGCCAAAGCAAATAGCGTGTTTTTACAAAACAATAAGTATCAAAAGATTGACACCAGTTTAAGTCTAATTTCAAAGTGAAATTGATTCCAATGACCACCATTGGATAAAATGGTAAAAATATTTTCTAATTTCACTTTAAAACCAATTCAAAATATAATCTAATCATATAAATAAATTATATTAAAAAGAGGTTTTGAATTAAAATACAACATTTTACACTATTCATTAAAAAAAATGAACATTATCGGAAAGATACCAAAAATTTACACAAAGTAAATTTTGATGTCCCGATTCTTAAGAAGAGTTTTATTTGTTCCAAAAGAATGTTTAAGAGTGAGCAAAACTATATTTAATGACAATTCTCCATTAAAAGGTGATAAGTGAACCTTTAATGAAAACTAGGGCATATACGCCAAAAATTGAATTCATTCCGTATTTTAAGCCTTTATCTTTTATTGTATAAATGTAAAAATATTTAAGAACATATATAATCATATTTTAGTTATTTCTATCCATTCCCGCCAATACAACGGCTACATGTTAACTACCATTTAAAATAATATTATTTTATTATTAGAGTGCAACGTAAGATTCCCAAGAAACTCGTTGTTGCGTGTTGGGTACGCCATTGAGCATAGCGTCCCCTTTAAAGTCATATTAATATTTTATTCAAAAATATGGATAAATATGAAAATTTCTATTCTTTATTTACCTGGGGTGTTACATCCTTCCCCCCTTTTGGGAATTGCGTCCTCGCAATTTTAAAATTGCGCTTGGGAACATCCTTGAACATCCCACATCAGAACAAGAGTCGGTAAAACAATCACTTTAAAATAAAGAAAGATAAGCACAGAGGTCACCCGAGTTAACCCATACTAGGATTCCAAGTATGAAAATATGGACATGGAGGAGAAAACATAGGGTCATGTTCTGATGGAGAGTGACAGAAAACATGTTTAGGAGAAAGTTAACCACGAGAAAATCACAAACTTGTGATGGGTTGAACGGTATTCGATTCCCCAGTAGGAAAAGTTAATAGACAACATTTTTGTTTTAAGTTACTTTTTATTGAAGAATTTATTCATAAGGAAACATAATCACTTATCATATTGACTTTCAAATTTTATTAGATTCCTTACACAAACTCATATTTTCTCCTGAAGGCGAGTATTTAGGAAGACTTGTTCACATTAAGAGTACCATAATAAACTTTTAGAAAATCACCTAATCCACAAAATAGAACTATATACCTCCCATGTCTTTAGACTTTAACCAAAAAGAAAACCAAAAAGGTTAGTACAAGGTCAGATAATCCAGAAAAGGATAACCCATTAAAAAGAAAATCTATGCTTAATCTCCAAAATTTGTCCAACAAAACCCAAAGTTCAACGAGGACCATCCGATAAACAATTTACCCATAAAATTCTTCAAAGTAAACCAATATAAGATTGAAACCCAAATATTTGAAGGATTTAGTCACATAGTCTTCCAAGTTAAATCGTAACATTTATCTCCAAACAATATCAGTTGCTCCTAAAGTCTCGTTTTGAAAAGTAATTAACCTAATCACATATCCTCCATGATAGGTTAATCATTTTCAAAAATAACCCAAAATCAACTTACTCTTAATTCATAAAATCATATTACTAGAATGAATCAGTCAAACTCACCAGGGACTTCACGTAGTCCAGTGGTAGGCGATAAATACCAGTCGCATATTGGTTGTGGGTTCGATTCCCGCAGCTTTGTCCGACGCGACGGGATGTCACACGGTCTGCGTGTTGTCCTTTTTCCAAAACTATATAATTCTTAAAACATTCCCCAAAATGAGATAAAATCTTCAAGAATAATCATAACATATTTTAACCTCAAGTTTATCTCATTCCTTTCATTTTCCATCATATCATAGAGTAACCCATAATTACCTAAAAATTAAGTATCATATAAACCCTAATGGTTACCTTAATAATTATTACCTGAATTTCCACATTGAATTGGCCATCTCGTACCTGATGCATTAGAGAACTCACCAAGGTTGAAGTGGTTGATCATGACTCCTTGATATTTGGTTTAGAACAACCACGAGTTTCCTCATTGAATCCTTCATTTTATCTAGTATCTTAATCAGAGAACCACCACAGTTTCCTTCAAACCTGTTGTCTCTTTGGTGCCTGCTAGATCCATCCATTCACTAAAAATAGAAATGTCAGTGTGAGTATATCAACAAAACCATCATGTACTAATGAGTAAGATAGACAATAAGATATACTTACTCATTCACTTTATCTAAAACTAAGACTCTTTATGAAATCCTAACCATTATGGTAATTGTCACTTATGGTTAAAGAATACCCTAACCTCTAAAGTTATCTAAACCGACCTTTGATACCAACTATAAGGCCCCAGCCTTAAAACTTACTTAATCTTGAGTTATTACAAGATTACACATTGAGGATCTTTTCAGGTTTAGAGTTTTAGAGAATTAGATCATGAAACTTGCATTAGATTCCACATTTAAACAAAGTGGTTACATAAAAGATAGTATCCATTCTTCCCATCAACGGAAACATATTGAAAATAAAACATGGAATCTTCCTTAACACATCCTTGACTCTATCGTCTTATCATGTACCTTTCCCTTGACCTGAAAAAAACATTTCAAAAACTTGGGATGAGCATAAAAAGCTCAGTAAGGGATATACAAATATGGAAAGGAAACATGAGTTCATATATACACAAGAATGAAATCATAATTTACCCATAAAACATAGGCACTTTAACCTACCTCATCAAATCATGAATAAATCATAGAAATCATATGACATAAAGGTAAATTGAGGCATTCATAACATTCTTACGTAGGGAGTAACCCTCTTGGTTACGTTTGGAATACCCATCACAGTATATTCCCTAAAAATCTCTTCGGAGAAACCATAACGTTTCACTCCTTCGCGTTACCCAATGCATTGGAGAGCTATATCGGGCTCACCCGCCCTTAGTTTATCGCGGAACCACCCGTTCTTCATAACAATGCCCAAGAACCATAACATAATCGTATCACATAAACATGAATAAAGGAAACATAACATTTCCACATTTCAATCACAATATAACATTTTAGGATATTGAAATAATGAATCCATTCAAAAAGAAACCATTTCCAAAACCATTTAAAACATTTAATAAAGAGATTTTTGAATAAAAGTGTCCCATACCACCTTGAAGCTTTTAACATTTTAAACCATTAATATCCATATAAATAAATCCTTAAAACCATTTTGAAAACATGGATATTAATAAGAACAAATAATTAAAACATTTAAAACGATATTTTGGTTAAAGGGGTTTTACCAAAATTAGAGACACTTGAATACAATAATCGAGGAATAACATTTAGTCAGAACTTTATAATATCATGAGAATAAAAGGATTCATTATATAATACTCCAAAGGACAGTATATACACCATATAAGAGTGAATTGGTGCATAACAACAATGAACCCTCAATAGAAATGTCAAATGTGATGAAATCCCTTATAAAGAAGGTATCCTTAAATTAAGGACAAATAAATCTCAACAATATGTGTGACAAATATATATACACCCAATATAAGTGGATATTAAGTGTAAAACAATAAAAGGTCATTCACACATATTCAATGGATGACATATTCAATGACTACATGTTGAACCCAAAGAAATCGAAATTGGGTTAAAAAGTTCCCTTGACAGCCTAACGGCATCACATCAAAAAGAGTTGATGAGAGATAAAAAGAGTATCTCATCACTTGGACATAAAATTTACATCAATAAGGATATATGAGAACATATACCAACATAACAATATGTAAATTAAAATACCCAACAAAAGAAGTCTTTTAAAAAAGAGGAGGGTGAAAGGTTCCCTTACCGACTTGGGTATCTTTCAAAACATACACCCCATGAAAGAAAGACAATAGGTCATTGATGTAAATACTCATAAACGAAAGTATATTACACAAAGACTAGAATAATGGGCATTACATACACCACTCAATGGAATTTGTGGCAAATGTAGCATAAATCTCACGAGAATAAAAGTGAGATGAAAAATCCCTTACGAAAATTCGGCAGCCTAACGGAGCCACTCAAAACTTCCAAAATGGATTGATGAGAGAGAATAGGGTCTCTCATCACATGAACATAAAAATTAAAGTAGGAGTAATATAAAAGAACATCCCAATCATAAGAAAGATGAGCTTAAAAGAAATGACATAAAAGAGTGTACTTAAAAAGAAAGAGAGTTGTAGGATCCCTTACCTCGGGTCCGACTTGACTCGATTGTTCCTTAATCTCCTGAATAATAAACTTGAGTTAATTTCTAATTCCTTAAGAACCCTTTTTCAAGTTCATTATTACTTTTATACCACTTATTACCATGTCACAAACATTATGTAATCATTTAAGTTAATAATATTTGTTTTGCCGATATTTGGTTCTTAAGTCGAAAGTGGTCTTCTTTCAATTACATGTTGTTCATGTGGCCAAATGTTTATTATATCCTGAATTGTATTAATTATTTAGATATCATATATGTCATATATATCCAGTAAATGCATGCATTTATAACATTACATAATCATTTAGAGGTAAGAAATGAAATGCACCGTTCATGGAGACGGTAAGCCGTACGTACGCATGAACGCTACTTTCATTTCTATTTCGTATTTTATAGAATGGAATAATAATGATATAAAGGTATATTATAATTCCAGTATAATATCATATATAATATCATATTTCCATCCTTTATACATCCCACATATGGTATTTAACGAATCAAATCACTTTGAGGGGGCGGTAGTCCGCACTTCCTTAAATGAAGATATCGCGTATACCCATAATGGAAGCCACAAAGGTAAGACAAAAATGAAAAATACAGAAGCATAAATAAAACATAAACATATTATATATCATATATAAAAATAGTGACATCATAATGGCCACCTTTGAAGGTGTTAAATGAGTATTGAACAATCATCGTTCCGGGAGGCAGAATTTCACCATCCACGGAAACCGTATGTTCTTTAACCATTTGATGTAGTTGTGTGATAGTGTAGCATGAATAAATCTTATAAAAACATCCTAGTATATTTAAGATACTGGTGTTGTTACAAAAGAAGTAAATAAAAAGAGTTTAGGGGGTTGGAGAAGCAAAATAAAACAAATGAACATGAGAGAATGAATTACCTTTAAAAGTGTAACTCCTTTTGATTTAAGCCTAAAGGCTTACTTTGAAAGAATTCTGCCCAAAGGGAGTCCTCTAGGATGAGGAGAGTGATGTGTAGAGATCAAATGGTCAGGGGTTGGCCGAGCCAAAGGCTTGAGAAGTGTGTGAAATGAGGTAGAGGTGGGGGCCTTTTATAAGAGGAGAGGAGGGGTACTTTTGGAAAGTAAGAAATATTACTTTATTTGAAAATGTGTTTCGGTTTTAAAAGGTCCCACATTGATTGAATTCGTGGATAAGGTGATAAGGCTTCGAAATCCACTCATCCAATTGGTTTTTCCCATTTGTAGTTTGTAGATGTTTCATTATCTTTCCATTTTAATTAAATCGTCAAATAATGATGTCATCGCTGCATCATTATTATGTCATAAATAATTTAATTTCTTTAATGTCTAAAAATTATAAAAAAAAACTATGATATAGGAAATCTTTTTATCTTTCCAATGACTATTTATAATAAAAATTTGGACTTGTATAACCCCACTTAAAAATTGTTTTCGTAAAACATATTATGTTTGTGTCATTTTCACTTTAACATTAAATAAAAATATATTATTGTCATTTTCCAACTAAAGTGGATCCATGAGGTCCCCAAGTTGACCCATGGCTTGCCTTGGTCGGCCATGACACAACCAATAAGGTTGGGACATGTGTCTAGGTCATTTCATTTTATTAAAGCATTATTTATACCTTAAACTACACTAATTACCACTAATCACGATTAAAAACTTAATAAGTTACTATTCACCAAAAAATTATTATAATCTCATTGAACCACATTTTACTTCTTAATGACAACCATGTATGTCGGATTTTCAAAAATCAATTCACATTAGTGGTAAACTTTCATTTAACTGAAAAATCAGTTTGCTTGATTATCACTTAGTGGTTTCACTATTCATCAAAAATTGAAGTTTTTGAGAAAATTACCAAAAATTCACCCTAAGCTATATTTGATACTCCGAATTCAAAAATGAAGTCTTTTTTACAAAATTCAAATCATATAAGTCACATTAATTAATTTAATATTTAATTCCCGCTGCCAAAGCAAATAGCGTGTTTTTACAAAATAATAAGTATCAAAAGATTGACACCAGTTTAAGTCTAATTTCAAAGTGAAATTGATTCCAATGACCACCATTGGATAAAATGGTAAAAATATTTTCTAATTTCACTTTAAAAACAATTCAAAATATAATCTAATCATATAAATAAATTAGATTAAAAGAGGTTTTGAATTAAAATACAACATTTTACACTATTCATTAAAAAAAATGAACATTATCGGAAAGATACCAAAAATTTACACAAAGTAAATTTTGATGTCCCGATTCTTAAGAAGAGTTTTATTTGTTCCAAAAGAATGTTTAAGAGTGAGCAAAACTATATTTAATGACAATTCTCCATTAAAAGGTGATAAGTGAACCTTTAGTGAAAACTAGGGCATATACGCCAAAAATTGAATTCTTTCCGTATTTTAAGCCTTTATCTTTTATTGTATAAATGTAAAAATATTTAAGAACATATATAATCATATTTTAGTTATTTCTATCCATTCCCGCCAATACAACGGCTACATGTTAACTACCATTTAAAATAATATTATTTTATTATTAGAGTGCAACGTAAGATTCCCAAGAAACTCGTTGTTGCGTGTTGGGTACGCCATTGAGCATAGCATCCCCTTTAAAGTCATATTAATATTTTATTCAAAAATATGGATAAATATGAAAATTTCTATTCTTTATTTACCTGGGGTGTTACATCAATATAATTCTCAAGTGATCTTCATGTTCTTCCTTTCTCTTTGAATAGACAAGAATATCTTCGATAAAGACTACCACAAACTAATCAAGATAGTCTGTAAAGACTCTATTCATCATATCCATGAAGATAGAAGGGGAATTAGTAAGACCAAATGGCATCACTATAAAATCATAGTGTCCATACCCTGTACGGAAAGCCGTCTTTGTTATATCCTCCCTTTTGACCCTTAATTGATGATACCTTGAACAAAGATCAATCTTAGAAAATTATTGAGCTCTTCATAGTTAGTCAAATAAGTCATCAATGCATGAGAGAGGATATTTTTTCTCGATAGTGATCATGTTATGTTCTCTATAATCAATGCAGAGTCTCATTGATCCATTTTTCTTCCTAACAAACAGAATAGGTTCTCCCCAAGGTGACACACTTGGGCGTATGAATCCCTCATCAAGATTCTCTTGGAGTTTCTTCTTCAATTCCTACAACTCAATTGGGGCCATTCTATAAGGTGTCTTTTAAATTAGCAAAGCACCCGGTATGAGTTCTATTGAAAACTCAACATGACGATTTGGTGGAAGACCCGAGAATTCCTTCAGAAAGAAATCATCAAACTCCCGTACAATGCGACTATTATTAATCGTGAGTTTCTCACCAAACATTTGAGATAAATAACCTTCATTTAGTGGAATCAAGACCCATAAGAAGGAAGAAATTTCCACTGGAAGGTTGTGTTCATCCTTGTATCGATAGACGATCATAGATTGATCTGGAATATGAAATGTGACTTCCCATCTTTGGAAATTGATATTATATCTATATAAAGAAATCCAATCCATGCCAAGAATCACATAAAATTCCACTATTGTAAGGATGAAAATATTATCAAGAAGCACTTTCCCACAAACATCAATCAGAGAAGAATTATAATCTTTTGATGCGACTATTATGCCATTAGGGGTGGTCACAACTAACTCAACATCTAATTGTTGAGGTAATACGGCGATACCGATAGAAAATTTTTCAGAAATAAATGAGTGGGTGGATCCAGAATCAAATAAAACATTTTCTACTTCTGAGTGGATGGTAAGTGTACCGTTCACTACTTCGTTATCATACTCTACATCACTGATAGAAATTTCTTGTGACATTCCTTTGTCTTTATCCTTAAGAGTTTGTTGACGTCGATCATCATCAACAACCCTTGGATTAGGGAATTTATTAGAATAATTCCCCATTTCCTTGCACTTGTAACATTGATGTGTAGGAGGTGCACTCTGTGTACCCTTTTCTTTATTCGAATCACTAGACATCTTCTTACCATCATTCTGAAATTAAAATGCCTGATGACATTCCTTTCCACATTTGAAACATTTACTTGTCCCTTTAAGACAACTACCTCCATGTTTCTTTCCACACTTTGATCATAAAGGAAAGCTCATCTTCTTTTCAGTGTGCTCTTTAAATTTCCCTTTGAATTCGATTTTCATCTTCTAATCAAACACATATGACTGATGGGTTACTCCAATATCCATCTCAACTTTGAGAGCACATTGAACGATTTCCTCGTAGCTATTGAAGTCCCTTATGGCTAACGAACTTTGAAGACTTGGTTTTAAGCCACTAAATAATCGATCGATCTTACTCTCAGGTTGGATAATAATCCTATAAGCATACCTTGCATGTCTTGTAAAATTTGCTTCATAGGTACCAACAGATTCATTATACTTTTTCTTTAGTTCAAGAAACACCTTCTCAATCTTTGTTCGGAGAATACGAGTGAGGTACTTATTGAAAAATAAGTTCTTGAACTCATCCCATTCCATGGACTCAATTTCATCCCTTTTCCTCGTATTCTTGATAAGATTCCACCATTGATCAGCTTCACCTTCCAAACAATAAACTACTAAGATGACTTTATCATGTTCAGAACATTGAAGAACTGAAAATATATTTTCAGTGGTACTGATCTATTGTTCCACCACTAATGGATCAGTAGACCTGCTGAATGAGGGTGGACGCTGCCTCATGAAGGATTCAACATAATTTTTCTCCTTCCTTTTCTCGTTTGGAAGTCCTGCATGATTTATAGCTTGAGAATGTTGTGTGAGTATGTCTATAATATTTTGCATTCCAGCTCCCATAACGTTTGGTTCCTCAGGGGGACAATCATTGCATTGCCCGTCGCATTCCTCATTAACACGGTTCCTTCGAGTTCTAGACATTGACTAAAACCAAGAAGAATAGTGTGAGAAAAAGTAATTATAATAGGAAACCCACATAATCAAGAATTAAATTTTACACTTAAGGTTTTATCATAGGTTATTGATGTCCATTTCTAAAACACTAAGATTGTGTTCTATGCTTAGACTTATCCTTAGGGTTCTTTCTAAGGCTTTCAAATCCTAGTTTCCAAATGTTGACTATACCTTTCCTCTGATACCAACTATAACGACCCATAATTTACATACATTGTTATTTCTTCAATATTGATGAACACTTATTACAACATATTTCAAAACCATGAACGGACCGTATAGGTATAGTGTCATTAGAAACTTGGAAACATAAACAACTAGTTTATAATGCCTCTACATTGTCTCCCATTTATTTCATCACATCTAGTGTCCCTTTTTGGCATATCCTACTTAATAACCTTCCTCCTGACCTGGGGAAAGAAAACATACATAAGGGTGAGCTCAAATTCTCATTAAGGGTAAAGAAAAGAAATATCAATCACATCATATTCATACGAACATAACATTTTGGAAATCTTAACCTGCAAAAGAGATCATAATTTCATAACATGGGATAAATCACAGTAGTGAAATGTAATCCCAATAATAATAACATAAAACATGAAACATTTTGGTATACATACATAATAATAGAGAATCATTTATTGGTAGTAAAGACTCATTGCCAAGACTATCTTAGTAGACAAAGTCCATTTCTGAACCGAGTTCACTCCTCGTTTCAGTCCTGTTTCACTGAACCGGATTCACCTTCCATTCCCGCCATGTCTATCTCATGAGATATAAATCTTTACCCAATGCATTGGAGGGAGATATAGGTCCCACCCATCTCATAATGTAACCGTTCTTATGTGTGCCACAAAATCATAAATCATACATCATAACTTAACCCATGTAATAAAAGTGGGATTCATAAACATCGTGACATCATAAAACAATTCATATAAGATAAAGGAATTCATAAAAATAATTCCATCAAAACATAATAAAATCAATGTAATAATAGGGATAGAAACAGAACCCTATATTATCTTAGATGTAAATTAATTTTGATAAAACACTTGAACTCCATTCTTGAGGAAAATATGCTTTCTACTTCAAAAACATTTTTCCTTTCTTAACATGTCAATCAATTTTAAACTAAAAGAAGTTGATTAAAAATAAACTAGAAAACTTGTAAAGGAATATTCTTGGAAATAATGTTCTAAAAATCCATTCATGCCGTATAAGTTAAAAAAACATTCTTCTCGTACTTTTGTCAGAAAAGTCAAAAAGTTCCTCGTACGAAAAACGAAAAAAGATTCCTTTCATATCATTTAATAAAAACTCACCGAAGGGTAAAATTAGATTTAAACAATTGTAGGAGGATGGAAATAATATTACATATTGAGGAAACATGGATGTGGAAGATAAATATTCCCCAGTAAATTCTGAAGTATAAACAATCTCGGATAAAAATGAGATTGCGAGATTTTCCATTACCTTAGGTCCGATTTGCTGCGTGAGTGTCCGAGCCTCCTGTATAATGATTTAAATAATTTCATTGACTTATTCCAGAATGATAATTATTTTTATGATATCATATATGGTCATATTCATAGCTTCTTATTAGTAATATTTCATTGCAACTTGTTATTCGGGTGTTTATTACTTTTTGTTCTTATGCGTGTTTTGTCAAATAAATTATTTTTCTTCATTTTAGGTTATAGATACATAATTAAAAGAATGGTATTAGTGTAATATATATCGTATTCATTTATTAAATTCATTTATATAATCATTATGCAATGAAGATCATGTAGAACGAGTCACATCACATCGTGGAGACGGTTTTCCGTACATACGAACGAGCGATGATATCGTTCCCATGATCGTGGAATTGTATTGGAGTGTATGTATACTATTTCAGAATCAATATCACTTTACAATAATCATTTATATTTATTCTTTACACCATTATACCCATCCAAGTATGGTGGTGGTGGAAAGAAGATTACAGCATGGCGTGGAGACGGTATTCCGTACATACGCACGTACGGTGATTTCATTTTCTGTAGGATGGATATATGGTGAAATATGGATGTTTCATACTTATAATAACATATCAGTATATGAGTGATACTAATGTTATTACTTCATAATGAAACAACTAAATAAGAAGAAGTGGAAGAAGAAATAAAGTTGAAAGAATCTGTAACGAACATTACCTCTTCTTTGAAGTGCCTATTTGATACCTCCTTTTAGGGAACTAAAATTGGTCATTAAAGAATACCAGGACCTCTAAAATATTTCCAGGGAAGTGGAGAAGAGAGTTTGGCAGGGTTTGGCTGAGAATGATGGCTCAAAGTGGTGTGAGGAAGAGAGGGAGGAGGTTCCTTTTTATAAGGGTGGAGAGGGGCACCTTAGGATAACTTAAAATATTATTTTATTATAAAGTCATATTTGGTTTTTAACAGCTCCAAATTGATTTATTTCGAAGGTAATGTGGGGATGGGTCGAAATCCTCTCATAAAATATAATTTAGACAAGTTTAGGGTTCTATTTTAACCTTATCATTTAAATTTAACTCTAAGTTAAATAAATTAACTTTTACCGTGTCTTTTTGTTTTCTTACACAATATGGTTAATAAACATACTATAACAAGCCAAAAGAACCCCAAGATGTTTATTATTAATATATATAACCTTATATAAGTCATTTTTCTGACCCTTAGATTTTTATAAATAAAATAACAATTAATAATATAATATTTGTTTTAAAAACTATTTTTTGTCAATTTTGACACTATTTGGTAATTGATTTTTGTGAAAATCACAACAGAAAGATTAGTTCGAACAAAGTTAATTAAATAAATACTAACATTTCACATTATCCTAGAAAATTATTGTAATTCATAAAAGTCTCAAATTTATTTGGGTATTTATAGCATCAATTATGTTAATATTTCATTAGTAAGATAATTAGTGCATCATGATTGTGTCATAAATTAAATTAAATTATTTATTGTCTATAAATTACAAATAAAATACCATTATGTAGGCAAGACTTTTAGATCTCTAATGAATATTTATAGTCGAATATATCTTATATATAACCCTATATTAAAAATTATTTAGTTATTAAGCTTTGATTTTAACTATTTTAACCCTTCTTTAAATAAATTAATAATTAATGTCCTAATGTAATCCAAGTGGGCCTAAATTGTAATATTTTACTCCTAATTTTGTTTTTGGTCTAATTACACTTATACAATAGAATTAGGACATGTGTTAGGGTAATAATAATAACATTTATTATCCTTAATTACCCTATTTACTTTTTACCGTGGTAAAATAAAGTAAAAAGTTACTATTCACCAAAAATTATTTTCATCTCATTGAACCACATTTTAGTCCGTGATATTAACCGTGTCTCTCAGATTTTTGAAATTCCACTCACAGAAGCGGTAAAATTATGTTTTATGTCAATTTGTAAATTCTCATAGGAGGTGGGTAAAAGACGGTGAAAAAGTTCAATAAAATTTTTATATATCTAAAATAATTATAAAATGACTCCAATGAATTGAATTGAACTTATATAGGTATTATTTGTCAATTTTGACCTAAAATAAATTTTATTAAAATTAATAAGTATTTAAATAAAATGTCGGTTTTTAAATAGTATCCCAGTGTTTTCACTATTCATCAAAAATTGAAAGTTTTCAGAAAGATACCAAAATTTCACCCTAGGCTAATTTCGACATTCCGAATCCAAAAATGAAGTCCATTTTTAAAGATAAAATTTCAAAAAGTGGATATTACTATTCATAACAGCTAGTTTTAATAAAATTTTAATAGCATATCATTGTTTAGTGAAACTCGGTATTGCGTACAACGCAAGCTATCAAGGAAGGTCGCAGTTGCGTGTAATGCAACCCAAGCCAGTGTTGTGTGTAGTTAAAGATTCCTTTGATGATTTATATCATAAAAACAAAATATTTATCATAAAAATATCGGGTGTTACAATAAACATTAAATCCATCATTTCATCTAGTAATGATATATATTGATGGAAAATGAATTAATCGGTTTGTGAGGTCATAGTATGTTGTACTCAAGAATGATGAATTACATTAACATTTGATGTATTCAAGGGATTAAAAAAGGTAATTTAATTTAAAATACAACATTTATGTATATGTATTATACAAGTGTTATAAATTTATGTTTTTAAGACTATTTTATTGGGGAAGAATAAGAAAGAAAATATAAACACTTGATTAAGAATGATACATCTTCATTGGACAACCTCATTTTTTATCACCTTATGACCACTATGATTGTTTTTTTGTCTAAAAAAAGACCTATAAAATTAGGATACATATTCTATACATGAATTCTATTCTGTTATATACAAAGTAGATTTTTTTTCTTGTGTGATGTAATGATATGAATACGTTCCCTTCTAGAAGAGAGGGGAGGAACACTCTAGGAATTTCTCAAATTATTAAAATAATACAAATTAATATTCAAATCCAAATTCTAAAAATAATAATATATATTATTGAATGTGTTTGGGGATAAATAATATCATATAATAATTTGTTGACATGTTCAGGTCACATATTTACAATTAAAATTTCATTTTATCCCCTCATTGACCCTTTTTAAAATTACCATTTGAGAAAAGATTTTATCTCTTTAAGGACCAATATATATTTTATATATGTAATAAAGTCATAGATATAGAACATGTATTATTTTATAAACCTTATTATATAAATTTGATCAATATATTAATTTTTGAATTGTATATCATTTAATTAAATATTAATTACACTAAAATATATGCAATCATTGTTTTCAAAACTATTCATTTATTTGAGAATAATAATATAATGATTACACATAGAATTCAGTAAATATTTATAATTCATCCCTAAATAATAAATTTTAAAAAATTAGTTTATTTCCTTAATTATCTAAAGTTATATTAATCTAAAAAATTTATTATCATTTTTTTGATTAGTCCATTAATTAAATAATTATTGTATCAGCGTTGTGTAAAAATTTTAAGTAAATACATTTTCACTATTTATTAAAAATAAAATTCCATTAACATGATATATCATTACCATTTCATATTAATATTTATATTTGAACATATCACCTCAATAAAATCATTTGAAAAATATTAAACTAATTAAAAAGTAGTCTGTGACATGTTTCAAGTTGCATTAAATAAAATCACATAATGGTAAAAACCACATAAAAGTGGACCCAAAAGGTCTTAAATTATAACCTTGAATAATTATAGTCTAGATATACCTATAAAAAATTATTTATGTATGTTTTTCAGTCATTTTATGTTTCTTAAAATTTTATTTATAACATAAATTCCACAATCTAACCTTTATCGATGTAACAAAAATTACTAATGTTTTTATATATATTGATAAAAAATAATATTTTAATAAATTTTTGCCAGATAATTTTCAACATTTAATCAATTTCAAATAAATAATAACATAATATTTTCTAATGTAAATTTAAATTTATACATGATACGCAATGAAAAACATTTTTTTTGGAAAAATTAACCACTTAAATGTCAAATATCATTACAAAAAACTAAATTATAAAATGGTTTCTAGAAATTATATATGGTTAATTGGATGTGTAAAGTAACTAATTAAAATTATAAACTATTCAAAAAGGAAATTTTTCCTTATAAATATAAAACAATTTACAATAAAAAATTGTAATTTGTTAACTTTCAGAGGATAAAAAATATTCTCATAAAATTGAAAAAGAACTATTCCAAATAAATTTATAATATGAAAAATTATAAAATGATATAATTTTTATGAAAATATAATATAATTATTATGTATTTTGTTATATAAAATCTTATAAAGAATTAATTTATTAAAATAAATTCAGTATTTATTTTATGAATTACGTATTATATTTTTATTGAATATAAATATGTAACTGTGGGAAAATAATATATATTCAAATAATTTATAGAATCATTTTTTGGTTTCAATCTACCCCGACACCTTTTGGAAATTTAAAAAACAAAATATTGATCTTAGACTCGGTAATAAGGGTTTGACAATTCAAAATTCCCTTGTTGAAATCTAATATCATAAAAAGGGTAAATAAAATATAATCTCCAAAATATATAATAGATTATATGGTGGCCATTTGTGGAAAAAGATACTGGTTTTAAAATTAGTAAAACAACGGTGGGCTGTGAAAAAATTGATTTATAAGATAATATTATCCCCCAAGGACTCATATAATTTGATATAAAACATGGTCTAGATAAAACATACAATAAAAACCCTAAATATGTTATTTTTTGAAGGGTAATTTATTTATAATATGAATATGAATATTATAATTGATTATTTATTCAAAATCATTTTAATTTTTTGGAAGAATTATTTGACTCTCTAGACTACTATCAAAATGAATCATACTTATTTGAAATGAATAATCTCATCCTTTAATAACATCACACAATAATCTCATACTTGTATCCAAATGTTGTGTGTTCATGTTGAATTTTTCATACATTTAGCATAAGAATCCACTTATAATGGATGTCATAATCAAAAAACGAATATGAGATAATTACATTGTATTTAAGAATTATAAAAACCAAAAAGATTCACACATGATTATATTATACAAGAAATGAATAAAATTTTAAATGTTGAAAGACTACATTAATCTGATGATTTCAATAGTAATTACCAAAGTCTATCATTGATACACTAATAAATAAATATCCTCCAAATTACAAAAGATATTTTAGAAAAACTTTGAAATCCAAAAATTCATAATTATTTAATCTCACAGTCATCTACAAAATATTTATCATTTATTCCCAAAACTTTACACTATGTAAACATATATTATCCATGATATAATAACCATTTAAAAAACAACCATAACCACCATAATTCCATAATCAATAAATATAACTCTAAAATACAATTTAAAATTTACTCCCAAAATAAAATCAAAATAAATTATATTTACCTAAACCATATATGATACCAAAAAGTTATGAAAATTATTTTATATAACATTAATAACAAAACACCAAAACTATTCCCAATATCATGTTTATCTGTAAAATAAAAAATATTCCGTCAAAATAAACATATATTATATCTGTCAGATAGTTTAAATTATAAACAAAATTCATGAAAAACATGACATAACTTATTCTAGTTGTAGGTTATGAACCATTGTCTCCCTTTGGTTGTTGGTTCAAGCCTACAAGTATTTTTGGTTGTTTTGTGTTTTCACATGAAAATAATTTTTTCATCTTTTCAAAACCATATTAAAATAATCATTCTAAATTTCAATGAAGTTATATATGTATTGAAAAAATAACATTAATATTTAAAACATTATAGAAAATTTTTAACATCAACAGTTATCTCTTAACTATTATTTTATATCACAATCATTTAATAATCTAGTAATACCTAATATTCAAACATTATATAGATCGTAGTGTTTATAAATATATTTAAAAAAAATTCCTCATAATGAAAAAAATCATAAAATAATATTTCTTGTTAAACATAAGTTTTACATAAACATGTGCCAAAATATTATAATCCACATTAAAATTCCATCGCAAAAAACCTCCAAATGGGTTTCTAAATTTTTTTTGGATTTGTAATAAATATACAAAATTAAATTTTTAAATCAATTACATAAAAATTAAAATTAATGTATTTGATCATTACACACCTTATTCACCATTATGTTTAGATTTTTTGAGTTTTATGACAAAATCTTAACAACATGGGTTCAAAAACAACTAGTTCAATAACAACATCAGCATCTCCCACTATAACCGGAATTTTATTTTTCATGTTATTTCGTCAATATCTTACATAAATTTCATCCCATATGAATATTTTCTGAATGAAAATAATTATACATTAGAATTTATAACCTCAGTAAAGTAAACTTAATAATGTGTGATATCTGATTCTCCGTCAGGGTTGCCAGAGGAGAAATAAATTGATGATAATATGAAATAAAATTATAATAATACAGGTATATGAGCATGATAATAACTTAAGTAGTTCATTCCTAATTGGATCATTGATCATATATAAGAGTTATGATATAAATCATTATTATTTCAAAGGTGTTAATCATTAGAGTGATAAAATATTCATAACTCAATCATGAAAAACAAGATCACATCATGAATGGTAATTTTTGTAAAAATAACAAGTATATAAATAATTTAATATTTTATGGTTGTCTACTGAGACCATGAGATCCTAAATCAATTCATTTTTACCTAGTTGATCAAGAACATCATCTTATTTCCATTATAGATTATTCTTTTTAACTTTCTTCATATATCGGGTTAAGAAGATCAAGCATGATTCATGTAACTATATAACAAGATATATTACACTACCAAATGCAGTAGAAGAAGAGTACATCCCAGTCATCTAGTAATAAATAAAACATATATGTGATTCATAGGATCATAAAGAATTCATAAAATATGAAGTCACGAGATGAAATGTTTTTCAAAAAAAATCTATTATATAATAACAAATAGAAAAGAAAACAGTTTCCTAGTCATTTATTCCTTTAATCAGGATTAGAAATAATACAAATAAATATTAAATATGGTTTTATTAGATGATATCGCTAGAAAATGTGAATTTACATCAAGGGCTGTTATCATAGAAGAAAAATGGGTTTGAAAGATCACATGGAATAATTCTTGAGTAAAGAAACATTTTTATTTTGTAACCATTTTTTATAAAATATACATGAAATTATAATGTAAACTATTTTCATTTAAACTAAAATTTTTAATTTATAATGGAATATTAAATGAGTTAATGATTCAATATGGTTTAAAAAACTACCCCTCCCTTGTATGTTAAAAAATAGTGCTTAAATATTTATTTTAAAAAAATTCACATTATGCCACATTTTGAAAATGGAAAAAATTTGTTTTATTTTTTTTCAAATTTTAAAATATGGGTAAAAATTATTTAAAAAATTGTAAGATAATAGTAAAATCATTTTTTACATCCTTTTTTATAAATAATAGTCCGGGTAGTGAAATATTCATCATTAGAGATATAAACATAATTAATCCTAAAATATGATTAGATTGTCATACAAACTCAAACCACATTGGTAGATTTTGATTCATAATCTCCATGAAAGATAGAAATTAAAATTTATATTATCAATCCATAATTTTAATGAATATAGTAGCCAAAATATATCAATTTGTAGTATATATAGCACACACACAAAATTATATAAGTCATGTGTCACGCAGAAGTGAAAGTAAGATGAAAATTCATTACATTGAGTCTCACACATCATGTATATTTTTTATCCTTATAAATAATAAAAATAGGTAAATTTTTTTACATAAAGTGATCATTTTTCATGTTTATTATTCATTCTATTTCAAATATTACAATTCTATTTTGATTTCATAAACATTTTGTTCATATATGATGTTTTGATGATATTTTTCACCTATGTCCTAAATAACCTTGGTAGGTTGAATGTAGTTAGAGTGGCCGTTATCCCACAATATCTTGAATAATAAGAATGAAATAATTTTAATTTTTGTCCTTAATAATAATATTTTAATCTAAATATTAAATATTGTTATGAATAATGAACAAAATTATAATCATGGAAATCATAATTCATACTTATGCATGTGTAGAATTTCCATTTTTCAATGATCATTATAGAAACAATGTAAGTTTTATATTGTATTTCCAAAATAATAATTATATAATATATATAATATAAATTAATATTATGAACTTATATATATATCATCCATGTGATATGGTGATGAAAAAAAATCAGATCACTTCAAAAAGGTTGCAGTCTACAAGTATGCAAGAACAATATATTAAATTTTCAGTGCATGGAATAGTAAAAAGTGAAATAAAATATTATGTATTAAGAAAGATGAATATGTCATGAATAAAATATATTAAAATTATTTCCCTAATTATAAGAAGTCATGAGATATGATTATTGAAAATAAATTTCATGGGTTTGTAAGGTGTTAGTCTTTCATACACATGACTAATGAATTCATTTTATATTTGATGGATGATGGAGATAGGTATTGTTTATTCAATTAATATTATAATATCTCAATACATATAGGATAATCATCATTTTTTAATCATTATTAGTGAATATTTGAAGGTTATTTAATTTGAAATAAAATAGACACTATCTATAAAAATTATTAATCTTCTCTGGACAACCTCCATTGCTTATCAAATTAAGACAACTATTTTTGGTTTTCATCCTAGATAATACTTCAAGGATTATTGAATTAATTTTAGGAATGTATTTTGAAATATATTTAATGAACCATAAGGGGATTTATGCATTAAAAAAATGAGAATAATAGGTTCCCATTTTTAAGAGAGTAGAGAGTCACTCTTTGAATTTGTTATGAAATTAATATATTATAAATTAGTAAAAAGTAATTTATTTTAAATTTTTTACGAATATGTGTTGGAACAATATCATAAAATAATTTTTATACAATTTTATGTCACATATATACAATTATAATTTGGATTAAAATCATCATTGACCTTATTAAAGATTTCAAAGAGTAATGATTTTATCACATTCTATAATGACTTGGATTTATACATTACATAATCGTGTGTTCTAGTTAAGAATTTTTTATCATTCACATTGAGGATAAATTCTGGTTAATTGTTTTATAGGAGAAGTTCATTATTCATACATAACATCCCACATTCATAAAAAAAAGATACTAATAAAACAATATCCATTTCTTCCATAATATAAAACCTTTAGGACTAAAAAATGACACCATTTTCATGAAACTTATTCATATAATTCAATATGAAATTACCATTTATCATTGACATGAATATAACCTATAATTGTTTTTTAAAAAATGGGGTAAAAAAATATGGGTCATAAAAATAATGAAAGAAAACATTAATCTGTGAATTGTTGAAAACCCTGAAAATATTATTCACATAGTTTTACTTCTTAATCATAAAATATAATCTTTATTTAATAATTCATAAAACCATATATCTCATTTAAAACTCTATAAAAAAATAAATGTAACTTGTGTCATCATTTTGATATCTCCCTTACATTTACTATATCTCACATATCTATATACGTAGTAACATTCATGTTTATATAAAATTACATAATGAAGTGTATTCCACTAATCTCAAATGAGATCCTAACTTGTTTACAAAATCTCATTACCAAATAAACGTAATTAACATAACCCTTACTCTTATTTCTATTTTTCAGTGATAGAAGGCCTCTCTCTCCTTCATTATCAGATCCTCCACCCATACAACATGTTCTTATGATATATCATCATTCATAAATAAAATTGAGATTTTATTTTTATCATCATATTACACATGTAATGATTTTATAAACTGAGATTATGTTAATTTTTTTCCTTCCTCTAGAGGATGCTATTTTCATGTTGGATCATATTCCATATATTTCCAAAATTCATTTTTTTGTCCTTATTATTGTAATACATACCAAAATAATAGATTATACTGGATGAGAATAGATATATAAGAATAATGTATGTGTTATATAACTCATCCCTCAAATTATATACTTATTATAATCTATTGTTGCAGTTTTCATAATAATTTATTTGTGGGTTTCATATTTAATACATATGCCTTTAAAATAATCATTGTGATCATATTCTATATCCCTTTTCTAATATGATAAAAAATTATTTCTAAATTATTACATCATAGTCTATTTTCAAATGTATGGATTTTTCTTATTTATTTCTTAGTGACTTTTTGGGGTCTACCTCGAGCACCATTCAGCTGTTCTTGGACTCAACATTCATAAGGTAATTATTTTGAATTGATTAATTAATGATAAATGGAATGTATCTTTATATATTTAACTTGGACCAATTTTTATATATTTAAATGGATTTGGTCTTGTGTCCCAGTTTACATTCTTGCACCTATTAAAATGAAATGGAATTATCTTTTTAAATAATATTAATTTGGAATATTTTTTTTTTGAATTTTCAATCAGGCCATGTCACTGTGTATTAAATGAAATGGAATTTCCAACCAAATTAATAAATAGAATTAGAATTTCATAGCCTTAAATGAATAATTAATTACATAAATGTTTCTTACTAAATAAATTTATTTATTATCATTATAGGAGTTGTCAGACATGAGTCATCATATGATTCTTAAGGGCATTCCATGATCACTTACAGGATGGAATTCTAATTCATGGATCTAAATTCTGCGGGTGATACACACATTGGAACATAGAATCCATTTATTATAGAAGTCCCTACATGATTATTTGGGTCCATTCACTATCTTCTAGATATTAGGATCCCTTGATTAATATCCTTGTATCCCACACGATGTCTTTAGGCCCATGGTATCATTGATTCACCCCAATGGGCTGGCCAATATTAGCATGTGTTTCTCTTGGATGAGATCCTTGGAAAAATTTTATTATTTAATAGATGATTATGTTGGTAATACCCTTATGAATACAACCAGATGACTTATTATGTGACATCATATTATAACTATGTTTGGATGACCACTACATTCAATGATTCCTTAGTCTCATGTTAGATCCCAATTCATTTCTATAAAATTTATAGGATTACCTAGTTTAAACATGGATCCTCTTACATTATCTCTGTCACATATTGTACCGTTGGAACATATTATAAACTAGAAAATAATTGATAAAATGATACATCTTCATACGTAATATGAGGATGATGTTTTTATGGGTTTTTTAAATTTATGTATTGTTATTACCATTATATAAATATATACATTATCTCATTTTATATTTATACAATACATTTTATAGATACTATTTACAAGTGGAATTATATGATTTATCAAACCCTATTCGGGCCACAAATGGTATTGGGGAGGATTATAGGTATGCATGTTTTGATATGTGTAAGCATTAATATTTTGTTACCTTTCTTTCTTGCTTGATTAGAATAAATACTGGTTTTATAATAATGATCCAGAGCATTGAATGCTTAGATATCTAATTTCTTATCATTTATTCCTTAAATAGAATGTATTTAATTATTCCATGTATACATATTTTCAATTTGAATAATGATAATACTTGACATTGTCATTTTTTATATGATAATATTTTTCTTATGAGTAGATAATTATTAAATGTTTTTAAGATTATTTTTAACGGAATGTTTCATTATTAAATAATTTTATTATATAATTTTTATACATATATTAAAATATCCAATGTTCATTATGCTGAGCAGAGTTCATCGTCTCCCCATGGCCATATCCTAGACTCTCGTAGTTAATTGGATACAACTGGTATATGGGGAGGCATTCTTGATTCTTTCTGGATCACCAACTCAGGGATCCTATGAAAGGAACATACAAAGTGATGTCACAATGTGGTAATATAGATTATTTTTAAAACTAAATTTCTATGAATATAGACATGATATTATAACATTATGAATATCAGTGATGAACCATTCATGGAATTAGCTAACCCACGTTTGGGTTTAACACCATGATTATTTGGAATGTAAAATTATTGTTTTTTAACTTATTATATGGGATATACTTTCACCCATGGGTGACACAAATGGATTAATTTTTTAATTGAATTAGGGATAATTACCTTGCACTTTTTCCTCAAGGTGGTTTTCTAAAAACATCATTACACACACCATGAATCAACTTTACATGCATATTCCTTTACCAGGAAGTGAATTTCATTGGATTCATTGCTTTTGTTTCTGATGATTATTTATTTATCAATTTCTATTATATATTTCTATGTTCATAAATATTTATCAGGGATAGGTAATTGGTTATTTAATATTGCAACATCATTTTAAATACTATTTTCATGTATAGGATGATGGTGGCATCTTATATAACTTGTTTTTGAGAATATCACATTTGAACCTCTTGCTAAATGTGTAGTGCTCGACCCTAGAAGCCTAGATTCGGTTAATTATTACATATCATTAGCATGATCACAAAAGATCAAGTCTCAAAAGACTGATTAGTTTAGTAGACTTGGAAGTACTATATACATTCAAATTGTTTACATTAAATCATAAAATTGAAAACTACCAAAACATTGTTTCCATAGACAACACTAAGATCCCATAGTCTATCCCAGCATGCCAGTCATAATATAATTCATCGCATCCTGGAAAAAATAAAACATATAAAGGGGAGAGATCAGATGCTCAATATGGATAACAATATAGTGGAAACTTTCATAAATAAGCATAAAAATTTAAGGAAATGTGTAAGACTAAAACAAAGTCCTTTTAAACTTGAACTTTAATATAATATGGAAAAGGTAAAATCAAATAATTACATTTAATTTTTGACATGGATATTTCACTAGTCAAATAATCCCATGCAATATCAATAGCCACTTTCATAAAGATGGAATGTATAATGCCAGACTTTCCCAACCACAAAGTCATTTCCATCTGCCAACACTACAAATAAAATTTTGTCAAGGCCATGTGCCAAGACAATAGTTTGTCCCATGAGACCTACTGATGCATCAAGAAGATATAGAGGGCTCCACCCATTAGTTACTATGTCCAATTCATTTCTCGTATGAAAAGGTTTAAACATAATATAAAAATTTATATTAAAACTAGAATCAGAAATGTCAATACTTTATCTATAAACCATGAATTGTATAAAAATAGCACATCCACGGTCAAACATAACTCATTCAATACAATATGGAAGATTTTATTATAATATATTAACCTCAATTGAGAATAATGATGGATATTAAAATAGACGAAAAAAATCGTTAAAACTATTTGAGAGAAATACACCCCTTTTTCTTGAAATTTTTTAAAAGTCTCACTATTTATCAAAAAGTTGTTTAAAAAAGATTTTTGAATCAAAGTGTCACATACCACTTTCAAACATTTAAGAGGAATTTAAATTTCAAAATATTAATGTCCATATAAATAAATACTTAAAATAGTTTTTAAAACATTGACATTAATGAGTAAGATTTAGAAGAATAAATCATTAATACATTTAAAATGATATTATAGTTAGAGTTCCTATCCAAATGAGACACTTGAATACAAATTATTGAGGTAATAAAATCATTATAATATCATGAGAATAAAGGGATTCATGATATACTATGTCAAATTATAGTATACACAACCAATAAAAGTTAATTGGTGCATAACAACCAAGAAGACTCAATGGAATGTAAGTTGAGATGAAATCCCTTATAAAGATCATATACTTTTTTGATAAAAGACGGATACATTTATGATGAAAATTATGAGACGTATAGACTCAAATGAATACACTCAATATTATTGGATATTCATTTTAAATCAATCATAGAAAATTCACACATATTCTTTTAAAAAACCTATGAATTGGATGTTTAACTCAATGAATGGAGATTGAGTAAAAATTATTCTTATCAGGTTCATATTGATGACTTGAGAATTTATAAATGGAGTGATTAAGTGTATCAAAAATATATCCACATAATGGTGAGTGTAAATTACTACATAAATAATATATATATTTTTTGCACACAAAATCTTGGAATAAAATAATCAATGAAGTATGTGTAAAGCCCAATGAGTGGAAATTGAAATTCAAAATTCCTAAACTTATTTGTTAAATTTTGAAATGTACACCCCATGAAAGGAGGATCATAAAATAAAGATGTAAATACCCATAAATTAAAGTATATTACACCATTAATAAAATCATGGGAAGTACATACACCACAAAAAAGGAAATAGTGGCCAATATAGCATAAATCTCACGGAAATAAGAAGTGAGATGAAATCTCTTTACCATGTTGTAATTAATAAAGTAATATGAACAAAAGTTAATAACCATCAAATGAATCACATTATTCCATGAATATAAAGAGAATCAAGATAATATATATCAAATGTAAGTACATAATACACCACATGCAATAAATAAGTGGCGAACAATGGAAATCTCATGGAATTAAAAGTGAGATAAGAAACCCCTTTGTAATTTACCTTGGTATAAGGTAGGTTAACATCCTGTATAATGGTGAAATAATTGTTATTAAATTATTAAATAATCATATACAATAATATGATATCATATATGATCTTTTATTATTGCCTTGTTAATAATATTTTAGTATTATCATCGTTTCAAGTGTTAACTAATTCGTTTTCCTTTATATACTTTGTTTTGTAAGTAGTGTTTGTTATGAATAGGATGTATATTATTCATATTAAGAATGATATTAAGTCTTTAAACATTATTTTTAATAATATAATGAAAATTAGTTTTTAATGGATTACAATGGGGAATGAATCATACCGAGTTCGTGGAGACGGTAATCCGTACGTACGCACGAGTGACAATATCCTTTTTTGATATTAAAATAAAATATAATTGGATGGTACATCATATATACAGAATCAATATCATGTTATATTTATTATTTACATAAATTACACATCATTATTATACCCATCCAAATAAAAATGTATTGAATAACAATAACACCATGACGTGGAGACGGTAAGCCGTACGTATGCACGTATGGTGACTAGTCATTCAAAATATGGATAGAATAATGAATATGGTTGTACCATATTTATAATAACATCAAATTATATAGAATATTTTTAATATATTATTATATAATGGAAAAAATAATGAAAGAGGATGTGGAAGAAAAAATGAACTTGAAAGAGGTGATGAAAATTTTACCTCTTCTTAGGGTTCGTCCTTCTAATTTGATCAAAAGCACTCAATAGGATGGATTTATGACTAAAATAAGGCTTCTAGGATTATGGGAGGACAGTTGAGAGGGTATTTCGGCAGAGGGAGTCCAAGCCAAATGGCTTTGATGGAGTGAATTTGAGGGAAGGGGGAGTCCCCTTTTATAAGAGGGCTGAGGGGCACCTGATGAAAAGGTAGAAATATTATTTTATAATAAAATAACATTCGGTTTCTAATGGCTCAAAATGTATTATTTAAAGGATAAGGTTGGGATGGGTCTTAAATCACTCAAACAATAGGTTTTAGATAGGTTTGGGTTACTATATTAACCATATATTTTAGATTTAACTCTCAGTTAAATTGTTTGACATTTACCAAGTCTCTTTGTATTTTAATATAATATGTTTAATAAAAATACTGTATACTTCCATGAGAACCCAAAGTGGTTAATTAATGATACTCCTATGATTATATAAATATTTTGTCCGAACCATATATTTTTAAGAATATAATATCAATTAATAATATAATATTTGTTCTAAAAACTCTTTTATTTCAATTTGCACCCTATTTGGTATTTTTTTTCCTTAATTCATAACAGCATTATTACATCAAAAAAAATTAATCTAACCAACCCTAACATGTCATATTAACCTATAAAAGTAGTGTATGTCATAAAAATTCTCAAATTCCTATTATTTGGAAATTTATAATATCAAATATTTTAATATTTCATTAAATATGAAATTGTTGCATCATCATTGTGTCATATATAAATTAAATTATTTAATGCCTAAAAAATATAAATAAAAAACTATTATGTAGGAATTTTTTTTAGATTTTTTATCAATATTTATAATCTAATTTATATTATGTATAACCCTATATTAGAAATGATTTAGTTATTGGGCATTGAATTTAACACTTTTAACTCTTCTTTGAATTTAATAATAATAAATGTCTTAATCTAATCCTAGCGGACCTAAAGGATCATATTTTATTCCTAAGGTTTTTTTGGTAGAATTACAGTTATAAAATAGTATTTGGCCAAGTTTTGGGGAAATAATAATATCATTTTTACCATTAATTATCCTATTCACTTTTAACTGTGGTAAATAAAAGTCAAAAGTTACTATTCAAAAAAATTATTCTATCATATTGATCCACAATTTACTTACTGATATTAATTGTGTCTCTCAGATTTTTGAAATTCAATTCACAGAAGTAGTAAAATTATGTTTTATTTAATTTTTTAATTGCTCTTTGAAGGTGGGTGAAAGACCGTTAAAAAGTTCAATAAAATTTTTATATATCTAAAATTATTATAAACTAACACCAATGAATTACATTGAACTTATATTGGTATTATTTATCTATTTTGAACTAAAATAAATTTAAATAAAATAAATAATTATTTAAATAAAAATTCAGTTTTAAACTATAACTCAGTGTTTTTCATTATTCATCAAAAATCGTAAGTTTTCATAAAAATACCAAAAATTCACCCTAAGCTAATCTCGATATTTTGAATCAAAAAAATTAAGTCCATTATGAAAGATAAAATTTATAAAATTTCAAAAAGTGGGTATTACTATTCGTAACTGCTAGTTTGATTGGTAGAGGTGTGTTAGAATCTCAAAGTTGCGTACAATGCAAGCTATTAAATTATTCAAAGGGAAACGTACCGTGGAAGCTTGGGGTGTTACATTCTTCTCCATTTTGGAAATTGAATCCTCGCAATTAATAAAATTGGGCTTCAGAACATAATTGAATGTCCCACATCAGAAAAAGTGTCAATAAAACTATCACTTTAAAATAAAGAAAGAGAAGTTCAAAGGTCATCCGAGATAACCCATACTAAGATTCCAAGTAGAAAAACATGTATATGGATGAAAAACTGAATGTCAAGATCTGATGGAGAGGGATAGAAAACATGATTAGGAGAAATTTAACTACAAGAAAACCATAAACTTGTGATTGAAAAAACGGTCATTAGTTTCCTAGTTGGAAAAGTAAATGGAAAACATTTTTTTTGTTTTAAGTTTCATTTCATAAAAATGAGGAATTTATTTCTAAGACTGACTAAGAACATAAAGATATATACTTACTTTTTATGTAGAGTTTCATTCTTTAATAAATTTCTACCACTAACTCATTTTTTTTGAAACGATGAGTATTCAAGATGACTTGGTCACACCAGAAGAGCTAGAATCAACTTTTTTGAGAATCACTTGATCAACAAAGGATAAACTATATATTTACCTTGTATTTAGAGATTTATAAAAACCAAAAATGGTCTATGTAACACCCCAAGATTCCATGATACACTTTTCAATTAATGATATAGTAGTGTGTGTTGTACACAACTTCGAGTTCTAACACACACCACACCCAAGCAAACTATCCGTTATGAATATTAATACCCACTTTTTGAAATTTTATAAATTTTATCTTTCAAAATGGACTTCATTTTTGGATTCTGATTATTGAAATTACCTTAGGGTGGATTTTTGGTATTTTTCTGAAAACATTCAATTTTTTATGAATAGTGAAAAACACCGAGTTATAGTTTAAAAACGAATTTTTATTTAAATAATTATTTATTTTATTTAAATTTATTTTAGGTAAAAATAGATACATAATACCTATATAATTTCAATGTAATTCATTGGAGTCATTTTATAATAATTTTAGATATAATTTTTTTATAGAACTATTCACCCTCTTTTACTCACCACTTAAGAGAATTTGCAAATTCACATAAAACTTAATATTACCGCTTCTGTGAGTGGAACTTCGAAAATAAAGGATACATGGTTAATATAAAGGAGTAAAATGTGGTTCAATAATATACAAATAATTTTTGGTGAATAGAAACTGTTTTTACTTTTATTTACCAAGGTTAAATGTAAATAGGGTAATTAAGGGTAAAAATTATATTATTATTACCCTAAAACATGTCCTAATTCTATTGGATAAGTATAATTCGACCAAAAAAAACCTTAGGAATAAAATATGAACCTCTTTGGTCCACATGGATTAGATTAGGATATTTATTATTATTAAAATCAAAGAAAAGTTAAAGGAGTTAAAATCAATGTTTAATAACATAAAAATTTTTAATATAGGGTTATACATAAGATAAATTCGATTATAAATATTCATTGGAAAGATAAGAGGATTTCATACTTAATTTTATGTTATTTATGATTTTTAGATGTTAAATAATTTAATTTATTTATGACACAATTATGATGCAGTAAGTACCTTATTAGTGAAATATTAAAATAATTGATATTATAAATACCCAAATAAATATAATTTGAGACTTTTAATGAATTCCACTAATTTTATAGGTTAATAGGACATGTTATGGTGGATTAAGTGAATTAGGTTCAATGTAATAATGCATTTATGAATTTAAAAAAATACCAAATAGTGTTAAAATTGTCATAGAAGATTTTCTAAAACAAATATTATATTATTAATTGATAATCAATTCCTAAAAATCTACAGTTCATAAAAGAGACTTATAAAATGATAGGTGTAACATTAATGAACCACTTGGGGTTCTCATGGAGGTTTATAGTATGTTTATTAACCATATAATATAAAAATACATAGAGACATGGAAAATGTGAAACTAATTAACTAAGAGTTAAAACTAAAAGACAAGGTTAATATAGTGACCCAAACCTATCTAAAACCTATTGGATGAGTGGTTTTAGACCCATACCCACCTTATACTCGTAATAGGTAACTTTGGATCCATTAGAAACCGAATATGAATTTATTATAAAAAAATATTTCAAGATTTTCCTAAGGTGCCCCTCACCCCTCTTATAAAAGGCCACTCCCCCTTATCGCAATTTCACACCTTAAAAACCTTTTGGATCTTCCAACCCCTACCCCAATATCCTCTCTGCTTCCCTCAATTCAACCTAGAGTCCTTAGTATGATTATAAAGCCAACCTAAACAACCCTTTTGACCAAATCAAAAGGAAGAACCCGAAGAAGAGGAAATGTTTTCACCACCCTCTTTCAAGTTACATTCTTCTTCCACTTCTTCTTTCATTGTTATTTCCATTATAAAATAATAACTCCTATATCTTATATATAATTTGATGTTATTATAAACATGGAACAACCATATTCAGTATTATATCCATCCTTTGAATGACATGTCACAGTACGTGTGTACGTACGGCTTACCGTCTCCACGTCGTGGTGTAATTGTTATTCAAAATATTATTATTTGGATGGGTATGATAATGATATGTAATTAAAGTAAATAATAAATATAACATCATAATGATTCTGTATATATGATATAACATCCAATTATATATGATTTTAATATCAAAAGAATGATATTTTCGCTCTTGCGTATGTACGAACTACCGTCTCCACGAACGCGATGAGATTCATTCCCCATTGTATCCATTCAAGTCTAATTCTCATTTTATGATTAAAAGTAATGTTTAAGAAAATTATATCATTCTAGATATGAATAAGATACAACCTATCCATAACAAACATGGCTTACATAACAATGTATATAAAGGAAAACAAATCAGTTAACACACGAAACAACGATAATACTAATATATTATTAACAAATCAATATTAAAAGATCATATATGATATCATGTTAATGTATGTGATTCTTGTATAATTGAATAAAAATTATTCCACCATTATACAGGAGGTAAACCAACCCTCAGCCAAGGTAATGTACACAGTAAGGGTTTATTTTACAATCTCTTCATTATTCGAGGTTGTTTATACGTAATTATATACTAGGACCTCTTTATCATACACATCCATGTTTCTTAAAAATGTATTTCAAAACAGTCTTACTATTTTACAGAATATAGGTTAAATTCATTTATAACCTTTTTTGACTTTTTATAAGAATTTTATAAAGGAATCTTTCTGTCATTTTCCAAACAGGGTTCTTTTTATCCTTTTCGACAGAATTAAGGTAATATTGTCTTTTTTAACTTATATGGTCGGTGCAGCTATTTTCTGCCGTTATAGAATCGTTGAAGCTTCTCTTACAAGATTATAAGAATATTTTGAAATTAAATGATTTATTTTATAATTATGTGACTCTTAAATTATTTCCAAAATAGAGATATTTATCTCAAATAGTTTTGATTTTATCTATGTCAACATCCTTTGATGGATTTTAAGATTATTTGAAGTTAATTTATTATGATACAAAACTTCTATATAGTATTGATGGTTTTGTGATATGTTTGACTATGGATGTGTCATTTTTATACCATTAATGGTTCATGGAGAAAGTATTGTCATTTCGTATGCTAGTTTTAATACGAATGTTTATGTTATGTTTAGACCTGTTCATATGAGGAATGCATTGGAATTAATAAGTGACGGGTGGAGCCCGCTATAGCTCCTCGATGATTCAATAAGTCTCATGAGACAAACTATAGTCTTGTCACAAGGCCTTGACAAAATATTATTTGTAGTCTTGGCACAAGGACTTGACTCTCTGGTTATGATAGTCTGGCATTATGCATTCCATCATTATGAAAGTGGTTATTGATATTGCATGTGATTATTCGATTAGTAGAATATCCATGTGAATAGGTAAATGGAAATATTTCATTTTATCTTTTCAATATTATTCTGAAGTTCAAGTTTAAAAGGCTTTTGTTTTAGTTATACATTTCCTTCAATGTTTATGTTTATTTGTGAAAGTTTCCTCTATATTGTTATCCTTACTGAGCATCTAAGATCACCCATTTCAATGTTTTAATTTTTCTCAGAATGTGAAGAATTATTTTATGAATGAACTGCAGGGTATGTATGAGTGGATATGAAGTAAAGATGTTGTTTTAGTTTTTTTTCACTTTATGATGTAATGTAAGACTTGTGAATATATCTTGTGTTTCCAAGGCTACTAAACTAATCAGTCTTTTGAGACATGATCTTTTATGATCATGCCAATATCATGTAATAATGCATCGACTCTAGGTAACTGGGGTCAGGGCCTTACAGTTGGTATCAGAGGAAGTTTAGTACAAACCTTGAATGCTAGATTTAGATAAACTCTGATTAGAGCACATAACCCTAAGATAGACATTGAGGATTCGTATATAAGAACTTCCTAGAATGTTGGTATTGTATAGATTTTGTGAGTTTTCTAAGAAATACAACCCTGTCTAGATACGACTATATAGAAGAGGCTTTGGCACAGATGTACCTAGGGGTAAAACCTGAAAACACCGCTTTGAGCTAGACTCAAACGGGAACTGGTGCACGACAACAGGCCTTGCTTCACTCTTAGTTACGACACTCCCGGGGGGAATGCTTAGGATAATTTTCATTTTCTTTAATAACCATTATGAATGGTTTAGGAGTATATACATCCTCAAAAAAACATTTTTTTTATGATTATGGATTATATCCATAAATATTTCATTTTATGTTAAGTTTTTTAAAAGTATGGAATTATGTATTTTGATTCATAAACTGATCAATTTTATGCCATTGTTTAGAAATGACACCTAGTGGAAGGAATGTAAAATGTATCAATGCACGCACTCTATATCGGGATTTCCCTCCTGCTGAAGATAATTATAGTGGAGCTGGTGATGTAACTGGTGCTGATCAGCTAATTACTATACTTGGACAACTCACTCTGGTTATGAATAATAACCTTACCCGTATGAAGCACCCTGATCTGCAGCGTGGAGGATCAATGTTAGATCGCTTCATGAGGAAACCACCACCAACATTCAATGGGGGCATAAATCCACTAGTAGCGGAGCAATGGATAAATTCATTAGAGAAAATATTCCACTCCTTGTGGAGTAGCGAAAGGGAAAAAGTTGTCATGGCAGTTTACCGCCTCACTGGAGATAATGATCAATGGTTGTCATTGATTCAAAACATGAAGGAAGATGATGAAGTATCAAATATAGAATGGATGGAGTTTAAAGATATTTTCATAGAAAAATACTTTCCTAATGACCATCGAGTGGATATGGAAATACAATTTCTGAGTCTGAGGAAAAAGGAAGGAGAGAATGTTGCAATGTATGAGTCTACCTTTACAAGGTTATCTAGGCATGCTAAAGATTATATATGTAACCCAAGAAGTATGATTGATCGTTTATTTTATGGGTTAAAACCGTTTCTCCGTTGAGCATTAGTCTCACAATCCTTCTCATCATACGAAGAAATAGTCTCATGTGCTATCAAGATAGAAAAAGAATTCTCTACGTCTTATGACTTTAAAGCAAAGCAAGAGAAGGAGAGGTCTGTTGATCACTCGGGAAATGGAAATAAGCGGAATAAGGGAAAAGTTGAATATCCATCTTGCAGTAAATGTAAGAAGAAACACCCCCGTACTTGCTTAAAAGGAATGAGAGTCTGTTACAAGTGTGGTGAAAAGGCCACCAAGCTCATGATTGCAAGGGGAAGAAAGAAGCTATCGATGTTCAATGCTACAATTACAGGGAGATGGGACATTATTCAAATGAATGTCATATGCGTCAGGAAAACATACCTCAGAAAAGTCCAAGGGATCAAGGCCATGCTTATGTTATTACTACAACTGAGGTAGAAGCTCCGAAAGACATGGTGGCATGTAATTTAATTGTTTCATCATGTTTAGCAAGTGCATTATTTGATTCTGGATCATCGTACTGTTTCATATCTTCCTAGTTTCCTAATAAAATTAGATATTTCCAATTTAATTTCACAAGGGAGTTCTCAGTTAAAATGATTAAGGGAAGTATCACCGCAACAATGTTTTGTGAATCTGTTCCCATTAGAGAAAATAAATGTTCTTTATCTACTGATCTCATCGTCATACCTATGATTGAGTTTGATATAATCCTCAGTATGAATTGACTTTCAGACCATGATGTGATGATTTATTGTAAGAAGAATGAGGTTACAATTTTTTGATAATAATGATAAGGAACACCTTATCTTTAGAGCAGAATCACCACCACCTAATTCTTATCTAGATCCACCCCCAGTAGCTCAACTAAATTCAATTATTGGGGAGGAAGAGAATGAAATGACTGTGGATGAGAAAAGGAATGTTCAAATAGAGGATGTACCTATTGTGAGAGAATTTGTTGATGTGTTTCCAGACGATTTACTCAGACATCCTCCAGAACGAGAAATTGAGTTTTCCATTGATTTAATTCCTTGATCAAGGTCCATATCAAAGACCCCTTATAGAATGGCCAATGTGGAATTAGTGGAACTAAATAAACAACTATAGTAATTGAGTAATAAGGGATTTATTCGACCCAGTGTTTTTCCATGGGGAGCCCCTGTCCTTTTTGTTAATAAAAAAATGGATCTAGGAGTTTATGTATCAACCATAGGGAGATCAATGCTATAACAATAAAGAATAAGTATCCCCTACCAGACATTGATGATTTATTTGACCAACTGCATGGAGTTCAATACTTTTCAAAGATTGACCTTCGATCTGGATATCATCAGTTATGTGTGTAGAATGAATACATTCTGAAGACATCATTTTGAACTTTGTACGGGCATTACGATTTTACAGTAATTCCTTTTGGGATGACTAATTCACCCTCTATTTTCATGGATCTAATGATCAATGTTTTCAAGGAATACCTTTATGACTTTGTAGTGGTATGCATTGATGATATCTTGGTATACTCCAAAGGATAAAAATATCATGAAAGTCACTTGCGCATTATACTAAAGACTCTAAGAAGACGTAAATTATATGGGATGTTTAGCACCTGTGAATTCAGGCTTGAGGAGATTTATTTTCTTGGAAATATTGTCTCTAAGGATGGAATTTATATTGATCCTTCTAAGACAAGAGAAATATAAGAATGGCCAACACCGATGAGTACAACTGAGGAACATAGTTTAATTGGTTTAGTAGGTTATTATCAACGTTTCGCCCAGAATTTTTCCCAGTTGGCTAACCCATTAACCAAGCTCACATGTAAAGGGGTTAAATTTGTTTGGAAAAAAGAGTGTGAAGAGTGTTTTGAAGAACTAAAGATAAGATTAGTCAATTCTTCTATATTGACTCTACAATCGGGGAATGATGGGTTCGTTATTTATAGTGATGCATCAAAGAAAGGACTTGGTTGTGTCCTTATGCAGAATGATAGAGTTACTGCCTATGCATCATGACAACTGAAAATTAATGCGCAGAACATCCTACTCATGATCTTGAGTTACCAACTGTAATATTTTCTTTGAGGATTTGGAGACACTATATCTATGATGATAAATGTGAGATTTATACTGATCACAAGAGTTTGAAGTGTATTTTCTCACAGAAAGAACTCAACATGAGGAAAAGGAGATGGCTTGAACTACTCAAGGATTATGATTGCATGATACACTACCACCCGAGGAAGGAAAATAAGGTAGCAGATGCTTTGAGTTGAAATGATCATGGAGTTTTGAGCATGATGGGAGTTGAGAGGGATCCTATTTTCATAGATCTAGTAAAGATGTGTATGGGAATCACCATGGAAGGTGAAATATCAATACTTTTTCAAATGGTTTCCAAACCATATTTTCTAGAAATGATTAAGATTTCTCAGACCATCGATGAAGAGTTTCAAAAGAAGATTAAAGCTGTGAATGATGGGAGATTGAGTGTCTTTGTGTATGAAGATGGAATTTTGAAATTTGGGAGGAGACATTTTGTTCCCGATATAACTGATCTAAAAAGGGAATTTATGGATGATGCTCATAGTTCCAATTTCACTATACACCCTAGGAGCATAAAAATGTATAGAGACTTGAAGGAACATTTTTGGTGGGACAACATGAAGAGGGAGATTACTGATTTTGTGTCAAGATGTATGTTTTGACAACAAGTGAAAGCTAGAAGGAAACAGCCAGGAGGAGTCATGCAACCTCTTCCCCAACCTGAGTGGAAATGGGATAATATCACGATGGACTTTGTCATGGGACTACCGAAGAATCCTATAAGGAATGATACAATATGGGTCATTATTGATCGTCTTACCAAATCAACACATTTTATAGATATAAGAGAAGATCTACCACTTAAACGTCTAGCAAGGCTATATATTAATGATGTTGTGAGACTTCCTGGGGTACCCCTATCAATTGTTTCAGATCGTGATCCACATTTTACATCAAGATTCTAGAAGAGTCTTCAGAAGGCCTTGGATACTGAATGTCATTTGAGCACTGTGTACCACCACCAAACTAATGGACAGTCGGAATAGACTATTCAATCCTCAGAAGACATGTTGAGATCTTTCTCACTACACTTTCAGGGTATGTGGGATCAATATTTACCTATTGTGGAATTTTCCTATAACAATAGCTTCCATTCAAGTATTCGGATGGCACCATATGAAGACTTATATGGAAAGAGATGTCGCACACCAACCTGTTTGGATGAAAATGGTGAAAGAGAACTCGTGGGTCCAGAACTGGTGGAGGAAATGATGGAAAAGGAGAAGGTAATCCAAAACCACATCAATGTAGCTCAAAGTAGGTAGAAGAGCTATGCTAACAACTGAAGGTAGGATTTGGAATTTCAGGTTGGAGATAATGTTTTCTTGATGGTATATTTATAGAAGGGTGTTATACGTTTCCTTAAGAAAGGTAAATTGAGTCCCAGGTACATCAGACCTTTTGAAATTCTTGAACGAATTGGTGCTGTAGCTTACCGTTTGACAATGCCGCCAAATGTCTCCAAAGATCACGATGTGTTACACGTATCACTATTGGGAAAATACATGCCTGACCCAATACATGTACTCATCTATGATAAATTAGAACTAGAACACGATCTGTCTTATTGAAAAGAGCCTTTCAAGATTCTTGATATAAGATAACAAGCGATGAGAAACCGGGCGAGTAGTCTTGTAAAAGTTTTATGGAGAAACTATAAGATGGAGGAGGCAGTGTGGGAACCCGAGAAACATATGATTAAGAACCACATGAGTCTTTTTATGCAGTAATATTATAGAAATTTCGAGGAAAAAATTATTTGAAGGAGGGGAGAATGTAACACCCCAAGCTTCCATGATACTCTTTTCATTGAATAATACAGTAGAATGTGTTGTACGCAACTTCGAGTTCTATCAGACACCACAACCAATCAAACTAGCTTTTATGAATACTAAAACCCAATTTTTAAAACATTATAAATTTTTTCATTCTAAATGGAAATCATTTTTGGATTCTGAATATCGAAATTATCTTAGGGTGAATTTTTGGTATTTTTCTGAAAACTTTCAATTTTTGAGGAATAGTGAAAAACACTGAGTTATAGTTTAAAACCGAATTTTTATTTAAATAATTATTTATTTTAATAAAATTTATTTTAGGTCAAAATAGATATATAATACATATTTAATTACAATTTAATTCATTAGAGTCAGTTTATAATAATTTAAGATATATAAAAATTTTATAGAAATTTTCACCCTCTTTTACCCACCTCCTAGTAGAATTTACAAATTCATATAAAAATTAATTTTACCACTTCTGTGAGTGTAATTTTGAAAATCTGAGTGACACGGTTAATATCAAGGAGTAAAATGTGGTTCAATAAGATAAAAATAATTTTTGGTGAATAGTAACTTTTTACTTTTGTTTACCACAATTATATGTAAATAGGGTAATTAAGGGTAAAAATGATATTAGTATTACCCTAAAAAATGTCCTAATTCTATTTTCTAAGTATAATTTGACCAAAAATAACTGTAGTAATAACATATGAACCTCCTTGGTCTACTTGGATTAGATTAGGACATTTATTATTATTTAATTCAAAGAAGAGTTCAAAGAGTTAAAATCAAAGTTTAATAACTAAAACATTTTTAATATAGGGTTATACATAAGATAAATTAGATTTTAAATATTCATTAGAAAGATAAAAATATTTCCTTAAAAATGGTATTTTTTATGATTTTTAGAACTTGAATTATTTAATTTATTTATGACACAATAACGATGTACTAATTACCTTATTAGTGAAATATTAAAATAATTGATATTATAGATACCCAAAAAAATATAATTTGAGTATTTTAATGAATTAAACGAATTTTATAGGTTATTATTACATGATAGGTTTGAATAAATGAATTAATTTCGAAGTATTAATGTTGTTTTCAATTTAGAAAAAACAAAATACCAAATAGTGTCAAAATTGACATAAAAGAGTTTTTTATACAAATATTATATAATTAATTGATATTAAATTTATAAAAATATAAGTTTAGGACAAGAGACTTATATAATGATTTTTGTATCATTAATGAACCACTTAGGGTTCCCTTAGACGTTTATAGTATTTTTATTAACCATATAATATAAAAATACAAAGAGACATGGTAAATGTGAAACTAATTAACTAAGAGTTAAAACTAAAAGATAAGGTGAATATAGTGACCCAAAACTGTCTAAAACCTATTGTTTGGGTGGTTTTAGATTCATCCCCCCTATCATCAAAATAAGTCACTTTGGATCCATTAGAAATCGAATTTGAATTTATTTTAAAATAATATTTCTAGCTTTTCCTAAGGTGCCCCTCACCCCTCTTATAAAAGGCCACTCACCCTTCTTTCAATTTCACCCCATCAAAGCCTTTTGGCTTAGCCAAAAACTGCCCAAATATCCTTTCATATTCTCTCACTTCAACCTATAGGCCTTATTATTATCAGAAAACAAACCTAAGAATCCCTTTTGATCAAATCAATAGGAAAAACCCGAAGAAGATGTAATGTTTTCACAGCCCTCTTTCATGTTTTTTTCTTCTTCCACTTCATTTTTATTTGTTATTTCCATTCTAAAATAATAACTCCAGTATAATATATATACTGTCATGTTATTATAAATATGGTACAACCATATGCAGTTTTCTATCCATCCTTTGAATGACATGTCACCATACGTGCGTACGTACGGCTTACCGTCTCCACGTTGTGGTGTAATTGTTATTCTAAAATATTATTATTTGGATGGGTATGATAATGATGTGTAATTATGAAAAAAATAAATCTAAAATTATAATTATTCTGTATATATGATATACCATCCAATTATATAAAATTCTAATATCAAAATAATGATATATTCACTCTTGCGTACGTACGGACTACCGTCTCCATGAACGCGATGAGATTCATTCCCCACTGTATCCATTCAAGACTAATTCTCATTTGATGATTAAAAGTAATGTTTAAGAACTTTATATAATTCTGGATAATAATAAGATATAACCTATCCATAACAAACACGGCTTACGTAACAACACATATAAAGGAAAACGAATTAGTTAACACCCGAAACAACGACAATAATAATATATTATTAAAAAAGAAATGTTAAAAGATCATATATGATATCATATTAATATATATGATTCTTGTATAATTTAATAACAATTATTTCACCATTATAAATTAGTTAAACCAACCATCGACCAAGTAAAAGTACAATGTAAGGGTTTATTTTCACAATCTCTTCATTATCTGAGATTGTTTATACGTAATTATCTAATGGGACCTATTTATCATCCACATCCATGTTTCTTAAAAATGCATTTCAAAACAGTCTTACTATTTTACATAATATGGGTTAAAGTCAATTATACCCCTGTTTGAATTTTAATAAGATGATTATAAAGGAATGTTTCCATCATTTTCCAAACAAGGTCCTTTTTAACCTTTTCGACAGAATTAAGGTAGGATTGTCTTTTTTAACTTATACAGTGTGTGCGGCTATTTTCCTCCATTATAAAATCATTGAAGCTTTCCTTACAAGCCGATAAGAATATTTTGAATGTAAATGTTTTATTTTATAATTATGAGACTTTTAAATGATTTCAAAAAAGCGAAATTTATCTCAAATAGGTTTGATTTCATCTATGTAAACATCCTTTGAGGGATTTTAAGCTTATTTGAAGTTGATTTATTGTGATACAAAAATTCCATGTAGTATTTAAGGTTTTCTGATATGTTTGACTGTGGATGTGTTATTTTTATACCATTCATGGTTTATAGAGAAAGTATTGACATTTCGTATCCTAGTTTTAATAGAAATGTTTATGTTATGTTTAAACCTGTTCATATGAGGAATGCATTAGACATAATAAGTGATAGGTAGAGCCCGCTATAGCTCCTCGATGAATCAGTAGGTCTCAATAGACAAACTAGTGTCTTGGCACAAGGCCATGACAAAATGTTATTTGTAGTCTTGGCACAAGGCCATGACTATGTGGTTATGATAGTCAAGGATTATGCATTCCATCATTATGAAAGTGGTTATTGATATTTCATGTGATTATTCGACTTGTAGAATATCCATGTGAATATGTAAATGGAATTAATTTATTTTATATTTTCCATATGATGCTGAAGTTCAAGTTTAAATGGTTTTTGTTTTATTTATACATTGCCTTAAATTTTTATGTTTATTTATGAATGTTTCCGCTATATTATTTTCCTTACTCAGCGTCTGAGCTCACCCCTTTCAATGTTTTAATTTTTCCAAGATGTGAAGAAGTATTTTATGAATGACCTGTAGGGAATGTATGAGGGGATATAAAGACAAGATATTGTTTTAGTTTTTTTACTTTATGAGATAATGTGAGACTTATAAATATATCTAGTATTTCCAAGGATACTAAACTAATCAGTCTTTCAAGACGTGATATTTTGTGATCATGTCAATATTATGTAATAATGCACCGACTCTTGGTAACTATGGTCTGGGCGTTATAGTTAGCACAAGATTATATGATCCCTAAAAAGGATATTCCTGTAGAGAAAAAAACACTAATCTTAATATCTAAAATTAAACCAACAACACCACAAAGTTAAATTTATACCATTCTATAAACAAATGTCCTTAAAATCCTTCAATATAATAGAACTAATTTTGAAACCCAAAACATAGAAGAATTTGGTTATGTTGTATTCCATGTTAAATTGTATCTCTAAATGACATTAACTACACTTAAAATCATATATTTAAAAGTAATTAACCTAATCACATATTCTCTATTATCGGTTAATCATTTACATAAATAACCCAAATCACAATAAAACCATAATAAAAACATAGATAAAAATCCACCATTACTCCTCAAATGAAATCCCATAGTTTTCTATTTTCCTTATGCATATAGTGTTCCCAAAAGAGAGAACGTCTTCCAAACTAACATTTATCACTTAATCACCAAATCATTTTCCTATACTAAGGGTATTCATTTGATAAGACATAAGATCCCAAATAAACTTATTATTGATCAATAAAATTATTTAACTAAAAATAATTAGTCACACTGACCAGGGACTTCACGTAGTCCGGTGCTAGGCGATAAATCACAATCTCACTCTGGTTGTGGGTTCGATTCCCACAGCTCTGTCCAATGTGTCAGGTTGTTACAAGGTTTACGTGTTGTCCTTTTTCAAAAACAATATTTTATAATATTCCCAAAATAAGATAAATTCTTCAAAATAACTATAACATAATTTAACCAAAAATATTATCTCATACCTTGCATTTTCATCCCAGAATATAATAACATGTATTTTCCTCGAACCCAATGATCATATAAAACCAAATTGTTATTTATAACTATATCCACAAGAGAAAAGATACTCATCCTCAAATATCATTTTCACATGAAAAGCTGCAGGGTTAGAAATACAAGAGAAAATTATTCCTATGTAATCCTATCGACAAGAATCACTAATAATTTTAATCATTTCTCTAACCATTTATTTCTACATATCTCTTTCTTTGACCAAGAAAATACCCTATAGGATAGGTCATTCACTCGGGTAATGGCCAGGACCCCTACATTTATGGAAAATGGCTGTAAATGGATTCTTTGGACCATTTCTATTTTCTTCCATAGTAATCTTCATTTTTCTAAGGAAATTCATTACTATATTTCCATCTTTCCCACACCTAAATCATTTCATTGTTCCATTGAGACACTTTCCTAGGTGTATCCTTCCACATTTCCAGCATAAATGAAATTGAGGATTCTTTTCTCCATGGTCTCCATTGTTGGAGCTCTTATCATTCATCACCTTTCTCTTCATTGTTGAGTCCAGGAGTTGGTTAATATATATGTTTTGGATCATATTTTTGGAACCATTATTTAGCATGAACATAATATATTTTATTCCTATCAACATTACATTTTGTTGCTCATTTTCAGCAACATTCCCACCTTGTACATCATTTTGAAATTTACTATGACTTCCTTGGAATCCTACCATTGACTAAAACTAGAAAGAATTGTGTGAGTAACAGTAGTCATAAAATCATTTAAAGCATGACATCATATTTTCAATTTGAAACACCTTAGGATTAACCAAGGTCATTTATTTTCATCTTAAATTAATATCCAACAAATCATTTTGTCATGAAAATGAAAATTATCTTAAGAATATCCCCCGGGAGTGTCGTAAACAAGAGTGCATCAAGGCCCACTGTCGTGCACCCGTTCTCATTTGAGTCTAGCTCAAAGTGGTGTTTTCAAGAATTACCCCTAGGTACATATGTGCCAGAGCTAGCTCTACTTTCTCGTATCCATACATATATGTATTTATTGGGAAAAACACAAAATCCATAGAATACCAAAATTTTAGGAAGTTCATATATATACTAATCCTCAAAGTCTATCATAAGACTATGTGATCTAATAATATTTATCTAAATCTAGTTTCCAAGGATTGTACTAAACTTCCTCTGATACAAACTGTATCACCCCAACCCCTGAAACCCAAAGTCGGTGCATTAATATGTATCATTGGAATGATCACAATCGATCAAGTCTTGAATGAACGATTAGTTTAGTAGCCTTGGAAGTACTAGATACATTCATAAGGTTTACATTACATCATAAAATGGAAAACTACAATAACATTGTTTCCATAGAGAACACTGAGACCCCATAGACTATCCTTTATAGGTTAGTCATAATATACTTCTTCGTATCCTAGGAAAAATAAAACATAGAAAGGGGTGAGCTTAGATGCTCAGTAACGATAACAATATTTTATAAACATTCATAAATAATCATAAACAAGTAAGTCATTGTATAAGACTATTACAAAATCCTTTTAAACATGAACAACAACATAATGTGGAAAAGATAAAATCAAATAATACCATTTAATTTTTCCCATGGATATTGTACTAGTGTAATAATCACATGAAATATCAATTACCACATTCATAATGATGGAATAAAAAATTCCATAATTTTATAAACACATTTTCAAGGCCTTGTTCCATGACTACAAATACGATTTTGTCAAGGCCTTGTGCCAAGACACTAGTTTGTCTCATGAGTCCTACCAATGCCTCAAGGAGCTATACCGGGCATCACACATCACAAACTAAGTCCAATTCATTCCACATATGAAAAGGTTTAAACATAACAAAAACATTCATATTATAACTAGCATATGAAATGTCAATAATTTATCTATAAACCATGAATGGTATAAAAATAGCACATCCACAGTCATACAAAAATCATTAAACACAATATGGAATATTGTATTATAATAGATTAACCTCAATCGATAATAATGAAGGATATTGAAATAGATGAAAAAAATCATTAAAACTATTTGAGAGAAATATCCCCCTTTTTCTTGAAAACATTTAAAAGTCTCACTATTTATCAACAAGACTTTTAAAATTGATATTTGAATCAAAGTGTTCCATACCACATTGAAACTTTTAAAAGGAATTTTAATTTGAAAACATAAATTTCCATATAAATAAATCCTCAAAACCATTTTTAAAACATGGAAAATAATGAGTAATATTTTGAAGAATAAATCATTAAAACATTTAAAATGATATTTTAGTTAGAGTTCCTTACCAAATGAGAGACACTTGAATAAAAATAATTGAGGTAATAAAATATTTATAACATCATTAGAATACTATTATTTATTATATACTATGTCAATGTAAATTTTATAAACCAAATAAAAGTGAATTGGTGCATAGAAACAAAGAAGACTCAATGGAATGTAAGTTGAGATGAAATACATTATAAAGACTGTATCCTTAGGTTAAGGATTAACCAATGACATAATTATGAGTCACAAATATAAATACACTCAATGGAGTTATTATGTGTATAAAAATTATATCCACAGAAAGGTGAGTGGAAATTACTACATAAATAATAAATATTGATTCCACACATAATCTTGGAGTAAAATAATCAATGATGTACGCATAAAGCCCAATGAGTGGAAATTGAAATTCAAAATTCCATTACTGATTTGGTAACTTATGAAACATACACCCCATGAGTGAAGGATCATACAATGAATATGTAAATACCCATAAATTAAATTATATTAATCCAATAATAAAATCATGGGAAGTACACACACCACACAAAAGGAAATAGTGGCCAATATAACATGAATCTCACGGAAATAATAAGTGAGATGAAAATTCCTTAACACGTTGTAATTAATCGATTCATATGAACAAAAGTTAATAACAAACAAATGAATCAATTTATACCAAGAATATCAAGAGAATCATGATAATATATATCAAATGGAAGTACATAATACACCACAAGAAATAAATAAGTGGCGAATAATGGAAATATAACAGAATTAAAAGTGAGATAAGAAACAACTTACATTGTAATTTCCCTTGATCTAGGGTAGGTTAAACTCATGTATAATGGTGTAATAATTGAAATTATGTTATACAAGAATCATATACATTAATATTATATTATATATGATCTTTTAATATTGCTTTGTTAATAATAATTTAGTATTGTCGTTGTTTCGGGTGTTAACTAATTCATTTTCCATTATATGATTTTTTTCGTATGTAGAATTTGTTATTAATAAAATGTATCTTATTCATATTAAAAATTATATTATGTCTTTAAACATTATTTTTAATCATATAATGCAAATTAGTCTTGAATAGATTATGATGGGGAATGAATCTCATCGCGTTCGTGGAGACAGTAATTCATATGTACGCACGAGCAACGATATCATTCTTTGGATATTAAAATTAATGATAATTGGATGGTATATCATATATACAGAATCAGTATCATGTTATATATATTATTTTGATAAATTACACATCATTATTATACCCATCCAAATAATAATGTACTGAATAACAATTACACCACGACGTGGAGATGGTAAGCAGTATGTATGCAAGTATGTTGACTTGTCATTAAAAGGATGGATAGAATAATGAATATGGTTGTAACATATTTATAATAACATCACAGTATATATAAGATACAGGAGTTATTATTCTTTAATAGAAACAACTAAGAAAGAGGTTGTGGATGATGAAAGGAACTTGAAAGAGGTGATGAAATATTTACCTCTTCTTCAGGTTCTTCCTTTTGATTTGATCAAAAGAACTCCATAGGTTGGATTTCTGACTAATGTAAGGACTCTAGGTTGAAGGTAGGACTGTTTAGTGGGTATTTTGGCAGATATTGGCTGATCCAAAAGGCATTACAGGTGTGAATTATAGGGAAGGGGAGTGCCCTTTTATAAGAGGGGTGACATGCACCATAAGAAAAACTAGAAATATTATTTTATAATGAGATCATTTTCGGTTTCTAAAGGATAAAAAATGAATTATTTAATGTATAATGTGGGTAAATGTATAAAACCACTCTACTAATAGTTCATAGACAGGTTTGGGTCACTATATTAACCTCATATTTAGATTTAACTCTTAGTTAAATAGTTTGACATTTACCATGTCTCATTGTATTTTTATATTATATGGTTAATAAACATACTATATACTTCCATAAGAAATCTAAGTGGTTTATTAATGATACTCCTATCATTATATAAGTCTTTCGGCAGAACCGTATATTTTTTTAATAGAATATCAACTAATAATATAATATTTTTTAAAAAAAACACTTTTATGTCAATTTTGACACTATTTGGTATTTGGTTTTCGCTATATTCATACCAGCATTATTAAATCAAAAACAATTCATCAAACCAACCCTAACATGTGATGTTAACCTATAAAATTAGGTAAATTCATAAAAAGTCTCATATTACATTTATTTGGATATTTATAATATCAAATATTTTATTATTTCATTAATTAGATAATTCATGCATCATCATTGTGTCATAAATAAATTAAAATATTTAATATTTAAAAACTATAAATAAGATACAATTATATAGGAAATAGTTTTATCTTTTTAATGAATATATATAATCTAATTTATCTTATGTATAACCCTATATATAAAATTGTTAAGTTATTAAATGTTGAATTTAACACTTTTAACTCTTCTTTGAATTATATAATAATAAATGTACTAATCTAATCAAACTGGACCAAAAAGATCATATTTTATTATTAAGGTTGTTATTTGGTAGAATTTCACTTGTCCAATAGAAATAGTACATGTGTTGGGGTAATAATAATATCATTTTAACCCTTTATTACAATATTTACTTTTAACCGTGGTAAAAAAAAGCCAACAGTTACTATTCACCTAAAATTATTTTTATCTTATTGAATCACATTTTACTTACTGATATCAATCATTTCTCTCTAATTTTGGAAATTCAATTCATAGAAGCAGTGAAATTATGTTTTATTCAATTGCGCAACTTCTCTTAGAAGGTGGGTAAAAGGCGGTTAAAAAGTTCAATAAAATTTTATATATCTAAATTTATTATAAACTGACTCCAATGAATAACATTAAAAATATATAAGTATTGTGTATCTATTTTTACCTAAAATAAATCTAAATAAAATAAATAATTATTTGAATAAAAATTCGGTTTTAAACTATTACTTAGTGTTTATCACTATTCATCAAAAATCGAATGTTTTCCGAGAAATACCAAAAATTCACCCTAAGCTAATTTAGATATTCTGAATCCAAAAATGACATCCATTTTGAATGATAAAATTTATAAAATTTCAAAAAGTGATTTTTACTATTCATAACTTCTAGTTTGATTTGTTGAGGTGTGCTAGAATCTCGATGTTGCGTACAATGCAAGCTATTACATTATTCAAAGGGAAACGTACTGTGGAAGCATGTGGTGTTACAACATTAGTTGGGTTATACCTGTGATTGAGTGACTACATGTTGCAATTAATGAGATGTATGGCACCATGTAAATTGGAATGAGTAATATAGTTAGTTTTTCTCTCACATATTACCCATTATATTATAAGACTAAATGTAAAGGTGGTGGAATGGAATTAAATGGTTGTTGATTCCAATTATATTGTGCATGAGACTTTACTATATGGGAATGATGATCTAATTAATTGAACCATGGTATATGTATATATGAATATGTAAATTGAAAATGAAAAATTTAACATAATAAATGTTATTTTTAATTGAAAATCAAGAGGTAATGATCAATTGACCCTTCACTTAATGGAAACTTTTTAAATTAATCATGAATACATAAAAATACCATGAACTTTTAAGTACAATACGTGGGTAGTTTCTTCGATAGTGATCCCTTTTTTACTTATGGTCTTCTATAGGTAGTGTATTTATATTATCTCAAATTTTACTATGGTGTATGTTCTTGGATTTTTTATATCTATGAAAAAAATTCCTCCAGTCATGTTCTAGGAGTGTAGGGATGATCATGCTCCGGTGGTGGTGGAACCTGAGTGGATATTGACACCTATAACACCCTGACCCTAGTTACCCAGAGTCAGTGCATTATTTTAATACATTGGCATGATTATAAAGAATCTAGTCCCGAAGGAAAGATCTGTTTAGCAGTATTGGAAAAAATAGATCACATACATGAATGTTACATTTGCACTTTAAGACATACAAAACAACATAAATAATCTTTATGAACGCCATTATTCAATTGGATTAACCTAGCATATCAATCACAATACACTTCTTGGAATCCTGGAAAAAATAAAACATAGAAAGGGGTGAGCTCAAATTCCCAGTAAGGGTAAGCAATATAGCGGAAACATTCAAAAATAACCATAAACATTTAAGGAAATGTATATATGTAAAACAAAAGGATTTTAAACTTGAACTTCAGCATAATATGGAAGAAACAAAATGAAATAATTCCATTTACTTATTCACAGGGATATTCTACTAATTGAATAATCACATGCAATATCACTAACCACTTTCATAATGATGGAATTCATAATGCCAGAATATCGTAACCACATAGCCAAGGCCTCATTCCAAGACTACAAATAAGATTTTTTCAAGTCCTCGTTCCAAGACACTAGTTTGTCTTATGAGACCTACCGATGCATCGAGAAGCTATAGCGGGCTCCACCCGTCACTTACTAAGTCCAATGCATTCCTCATATGAATAGGTTTAAACATAACATAAACATTCGTATTAAAACTAGCATACGAAATGTCAATACTTTATCCATAAACCATGAATGGTATAAAAATAACACATGAAAAGTCATACATATCACAAAAACTTCAATGGAACTTTTGTATAATAAATCAACTTCAAATGAGCTTAAAATCCATAAAAGGATGTTGAAATAGATGAAAATGATGAGTAAAACTTTTTGAGAGAAATATGCTTTTTTGTAAAATCATTTAAAAGTCCCACATTTATAAAGGAAGTAATTTTAAAAGAGATTATTGAATCTAAGTGTCCCATACCACTTTGAAACTTTTGAAAAGAATTATCATTTCAAAACATTCATGTCCATATAAATAAATCATTAAAATCATTTTGAAAACATGAACATTAATTAAAATGATTTAGAAAGATAAATCTTTAAAACATTTGAAATTCTAATCATGATAAAGAGTACCATTCAAAATCCTTAAAATATTCATTTTGAAATCATTTTTATGAAAAATGGTCATGGATGATAAAAATGTCCCAGTAAAATACTTACACATAAAAAATCTAGGATAATGATGAGATTGAGGAATTAACCCTTACCAATTTGGTAACTTACGAAACATACAACCCATGAAAGAGGTATCATACAATGAATATGTAAATACACATAAATTCAAGTGTATTACACAAAGAATACAATTATGGGCAGTACATACACCACACAAAAGATAATAGTGGCAATATGGCCTGAATTTCACGGGAATAAGGAGTGAGATGAAAATCCCTTACCTTGCACTTTCCTTCCATCGAGGGTATGTTTAACCTCTTGTACGAAGATCGTAGTATGTTATTAAATTATACCAGAAAAATATTAATATTTATGATATCATACATGATTCATATATGACTTTATATTACCCATTTAATAATAATTTCCATGTTAAATTAACATTTCAGGTAATAATCGCTTTCTTTATCGTACGTGTTTTAACTTGTTACTCTTGGTTGTATCACTAAGATCATGATTTAAATACTTCCAGAATATAAAAAAAGATAAATATATCATATATATTTAGAATATAAATATGTATAATAGATATATATATGAAATGGAAAACACCGTTTATGGAGACGGTAGTCCATACGTACGCATAAATGTTGTTTCTGTTTTAATATAGTATTGAACATAAGTAAGTGAATAGGATATATGTAAGTACATAAATCCTTATATATATAAATATATATATTTACAATAGCATTTTTATGTCATATATTACATACTTATTAGTAATATATATTTTTATAATCGTCGATGAATGGTGAACTTGGAAATGAATCTCATCGCGTTGTGGAGACGGTAATCCGTACATATGTACGAGCGAAAATATCATTTTTTATATTAAAATAATATATAATTGGATGATATATCATATATACATAATCCTTATAATGTTATATTTATTATTTACATCAAATACACATCATTATTATACCCATCCAAATAATAATGTATTGAATAACAATTACACCACGACGTGGAGACGGTAAGCCGTACGTACGCACATATGGTGACATGTCATTAAAAGGATGGATAGAATACTTAATATGGTTGTTACATATTTATAATACATCACAGTATATAGGAGATACTGGAGTTATTATTTTATAATAGAAATAACAAATAATGAAGAAGTTGAATAAGAAAGGAACATGAAAGAGGGTGGTGAAAACATTACCTCTTCTTCGGATTTTTCTTGTTGATTTGATCAAAAGGGATCCATAGGTTGTCTTTCTGATCAAACTAAGGCCTCTATGTTAAAGTTAGGGATGTTTAGAGAGTATTTTCTCATTGTTTTGCCAAACCAAAAGGCTTTTAAGGTGTGAATAATTGGTTAGAAGTTGGGTCCTTTTATAAGGGGGAGGAGGGGATCTTTAGGAAAAACGTAAAGTGTTAAATTATAATAAATTCATATTCGGTTTCTAATGGCTCCAAAGAGGATTATTAAAATTACAAGGTGGGTATGGGTTGAAATACTTTCAAACAATATATTTTAGATAGCTTTAGGTCATTATATTAACCTTATCTTTTAGTTTTAACTCTTGGTTAATTAGTTTGACACTTACCATGTCACTTTGTATTTTTATATTATATAGTTAATAAAAATACTATATACCTCCAAGAGACCCCCAAGTGGTCCATTAATGAAAAACCTATCATGATACAAGTCATTTGGACGAACATTATATTTTTAGGAATATCAATTAATAATATAATATTTGTTTTAAAAACTCTTTTATGTCAATTTTGACACTATTTGGTATTTTGTTTTTTTTAAAGTGATCACAACTTGATTACTTCGAACAAGATACATTGAATCATCCCTAACATGTCATAGTCGCCTATAAAATTTGTGGATGTCATAAAAACTTTTAAATTATATTTATTTTAATATTTATATTACCATTTATTTGATTCTTTTATTAATAAGGTAATTACTGCATCATCATTGGGTAAAAGACAGTGAAAATGTTCAATAAAATTTTTATATATCTAAAATTATTATAAACTGCCTCCAATAAATTAAATTGAATTTATATAGGTGTTATGTATAGATTTTCACCAGAAATAAATTTAAATAATATAAATAATTATTTAAATAAAAAGCCGATTTAAAACAGTAACTCAGTTTTTTTCAATATTCATCAAAAATTGAAAGTTTTCAGAAAAATACAAACAATTTGCCCTAAGATAATTTTGATAATACGAATTCAATAATGAAGTCTATTTTACAAAATTAAAAACATAGAAGTTTCATTTATTAATTTAAAATTAATTCTCGTCGTTAAAGCAAAAAGCATGTTTTTAAGAAACAATAACTATCAAAAGATTGACCGATGTTTATGTGTAGTTTAAATGTGAAATTATGTCCAATGAACAAAATTAGATTAAATGGTAAAAATATATTCTAAATATAATTTAAAACGACTCAAATTCATAATTTATCAGTATTAATTATTTCGATTAAATTTTTTGTTTATAATTAAAATTTAGTAATTTTCAATATTCATCAAAATCTGAATGTTATCCGAAAAGTACCAAAATTTCACCCTAGGATAATTTCGATATTATGAATCCAAAAATGAAGTCCATTTTGAGATATAAAATTTATAATATTTCAAAAAGTGGGTATTACTATTCATAATGGCTACTTTGATTGGTCCTGGTGTGTGTTAGAACTCGAAGTTGCGTACAACACATGCTACTGTATTTTTCAAAGAGAAGTGTACCGTGGAATCTCGGGATGTTACAACACCTATAATGCTTGTTTTATTGAAACTAACTATTATTCATGAAATTGTTTTAAGGCTCATCATAGAGAGGCCTTCCTATGAATGATGCAGTCCATGAAGGGTGCTCGGTTATCTACACCTACTATGTATTATTTGAGTCAGGAGATCCTGATGTTATATCCTTCTATATTGTTGGGGGATGGATGTCGTTATGTTAATTAGGCGTAGCTAGTGGAAAATAATTCTATATTAATTAATACAGATTCAACATTGTAGTGTAAGGTTAATTTTTCTAATTACATTTTGTGCAACTCGAACTACAACTGGTGGTATTTTATAATCTTTTTTGGATTTCATAAGGTCATGGATTGGGCTTACTATAAAAAATCTTCAATAATTGCATTTAATCTCAAACATGGAGAGTTGATTCGGTATTCGAGTTCAAGAACCTAGGGAAGGATTTTGTTTCTACTATGGATTAGTTAGTGTGTTTCATTGTGTTTTAAATCATTTATCCTCTTCTAGTTTGTGGTGAGATATTGGGATAACGACGTTTTGAGGATGGGATAAATATTGCCACACGCTCATAGGTGAATGTATTAATCTTATTTATATTCTATGGTCATTATTAAGGATCGTATCACTATGTGTAACGTGAATGATGTCATTATTACCCAAATTATATGTTTACTATCAAGTCATACATTAATACTTCTTGTAGCTTGAAGTCTAGTCTTTAGATTTCACATCAGAGTTTTGGTAGACATAGTATATGCACTAGAAGCTCCTTTATATGCCATCAACATTAATGTAATAGTCCTCTAAGACCATACTCTAATAGAGACCATCTAGATTGTTGTTCTTATAGCATTATATGTCTACTTCATATATTTTGTCATACCATTCCACCTACATTGAGAGAAATAAGACCCACACTAGATCCACATGCTGGGGTAATATCAGTTCTACAAAAAAAGGCAGGGGTATGGAGTAGCACTGGAAGGATAGGATGATGATGAGGTTATTTCAATAGTAGACATACATCTAATTATTTTCAAAAGTAGATTCTTCCTATTAAGGTTAGTCTCGTTGTAGGATAGTTTCATTGATTTGGATAGTTTCCTTCCATAAAGCCAATGCCCAACGACTAGGGTACAAGACCATAAACAGTACAATGTACTATTCTATTAGCCACATATATTGTATCCTCTCTATTCAATATATGCTCATCCCATAAATTTATATCCCTATAAAATGTGTGATGTCTTGGGTTGAAAATTTATTACATATGTGGGGTGATGACACATGGAACGCCGTTGGGAGTGTGGTTAGAAGGAACTTTCAAATGCAGAGAGAGTCCCCTTGTGGTTGGAAGTAATCCCAAATTTTGGAACCTATTCATACATGAGATGAATTTTTTTTATATAATTATAAAAATTGAATGGATGGTTTCATATCATGCCTATGGGAGGTTCAATCATCACATGGTGTCCATTACATTAGTATATGGTGGATCTTATCTCCACAAGTGTGAATAGGATGTCCATACTAGTAGAGCTAGACCATATCATTATGTGTTATGTGGTGTGTCAAACCATATTTATACTCTTCTTATAGAGGATCATGGTTTATATGTTACTGAATTTCCACTGGTACTATATCATTTTAGGAAAGTATTTATTGATGATTATTATAGGATACCTCCCAAGAGAGATTTTATGTTTACGATTGAGGTTGTTCTAGAGATGATAAAATATCTATTTCTCTGTATACAATTTTACTCACTATGTTCTAGGGGATCAAGTGATAGTTGGAGGATTTAGAAGCTAACGGTTTCATCTGACCCATTCACTTCTTCTTGGGATTCACCTGTGATTTTTTCAAAGATTGCATATGGAAACCTTCATTTTTGTTTGGATTAACAATGGTAAATAAAACTAATGGTTATGAACTAGTATATACTACATTGTAAAGTTGATCTATTTTACTAGTTCCATGGTGCTAGGGTATTCTGGAAGATTGACCTGAGTTGGGGATTTTATCTAGTGGGATTTAGGACATACGATATACCATGTACATATTTCTAATGTTGGAATTGATTAAATGAGTCTCTAATTATTAATTTTGGCCTTACAAACTAACCATCCTTTTTCATGGCATTGATGAATAGGGTGCCCCCCTATATGGATTCTTTTGAATTTTTCTTTCTCGATGACATCATTGTATATTTCCATAATAAATGTGACCATGAAATACATATTCATGTATTTTTCAATACACTGAGAGAGAAAAACATATAATATATGTTTTCTATGTCCCTCAGTTAGATCATTAATGTTCACATTATGGGATAGATTATCTTACAATCAAGATTATTCATGATATAGATAAGGGGTGTGTTTTGGTTTAATGGGAGTGGCCCATGAACATGTTTGAAATACCAGGATTCAATGGGATGGAAGGATATTAAATTAATTTCACTGAAGAATCCTCACATATATATACACATCATCTATATCTTACAATTTAGGGTGTAATTTTACATTGGTCTGAAGCATCCAAGATGGATATTCCAGAGCTGAATTTAAGTAATACATTATAATCGATTCTATTACATCTTAATCCTAGAAGAGGTTCTATCAGGATATGTGATGCGCCAGACATTAGCTCTGATATGGTGATGATGCATCTGAATAACTTATATTTGTATGGGACTCATTGATTGATTTATCAAAATATTATCTACTAGAAACTTGAACTTGAGTTAGTAGCAGTTGTATAAGACATAATATATTGTATACACTGTATGATTGGGATATCTTTGTAGTTTATATGGACCAAAATAGACTAAAATACATGTTAACACATCATCACATGAACATAATATAGTGAATATGGGTCATATATCTACATTATATTAACATTGATCATACATATATTTCTTGAATGTAAAATTACATAGTTTTTGGACTGATCCAGAAGTCTCAAGAAATACATATAGAATATTCCAATAATGAATGGGAATTTTTGGTCCTGTATTATGAGTGTCATATGGTGTTTCTTGAGATTCATGTTCATTTTTTTCTTATTTATATTATTGTAAAATAAATCCTTATATATATATGGAAATGAAAATATTGTTTTTATATATGATAAGATTGGATCTCTGAGGTTTTTTCTATTGATGACCAACATTTAGATTGGTTTATTGATGGAGATAACCTTTTATGTATACCTGAGTGTGCTTATGTTTTCTGTATATATGACAAACAAATTTTTGTGAGTGTACCACTCTTCATAGTGAATGGTTTACATTACAATATCCAATATCAATGGAGATATTCATCCCTCATATTAGAGAAAATGGATGAAACACCAGATATCATGTTTTATCATGTTTATTTTTCACTAGTAGGAATGTGAATGTGGAGCACCAAAAACCTTATGGATTGTTAAAATCATTACGAAACTCATAATTGAATTGAGAAGATTTCATTATAGTTATTATATTAATCTTATCAAGGTCTCTTAGAGGCATTGACTATTTCTTAGATGTAGTGGATGAACTAAAAAAGTATCTCACTTCCTTCCCATATGGGAGACATTTCCATTTGATCAGTTAGGAATACTGAATGTCTGTGAGATTATATGACTTCATAGTGTTGATTGTACTATGGTTTTTGGTAGGGATTCTAATTTCACATAAATTATATATCAGGGTTTATATATGTCTAGGGTTACAAAGGTCATTTAGAGAAAAAAATTTCCCCTAAAATTTATATCCTTTCATAACTGTCAGTATTGGTGTTTGAGGGCTTCCTCGGAGAATGTGTCCAAGATTTTAGTGGTTTTTAGGTGAATCATAACCATATCATCAAGACCACCTTCAATAATATCTATCAATTTTAATTTCAAATTGCACTATATGATGCCTTAAATTTTAGTCTAGGACAATAACCTTTGTTCTAGTTAATAGAATGAGAGGCAATTATACTAGGTCCTCATATTATGCAAAATAATTAAAATCTGTTTTAACTGATTTGGAATAATATTTCTCTTGAAATGGACCGCACACCCTAGTGAACTGATACCCAAGACAATCCTGACATTTCTGGACTTGATATCTTGATCGGTAAAGGTTTGTGATAAGAACCATGCATATTACAAGATAAAATGGGGACTTATTTTTAAACATAATCCATATAATAACAAAAACATGTCAGTATGGACAATATAAAACTCCAATTGGAGAACCATTCTAGGTGTCAAATAGGTATATAAATGCATTGAATAACCAAAGTGTACCAAAAATGAACTAGAAAAACAACACATGTCCTAATAGACACAATAGTCCATGTTAAAATGATTAACCAGAAGAACATCCTCCATGTGTCACCTTCCTCTTGTTAGAACTGTGTTGAAGAAAATATAAAAATTATGAATGGTAATGATAGGGTCTGAAATAAATTCCTAGCAGGGTCTCATCAAGTGATCGATAATATGATTCTAAATTAATTAAAAAAGTAAATAATTCAATTATCTATCATGACCTCTCCCTCAGGGCCAAGGCTGTGACCACCCCCAAGCCCACCATCCATAGGCTAGGGGCTGGCGACTAGCACTGGAAAGGCATATCCCTAAAATTGAAAGCCATTACCTTTTAACCTGTACAAATACAATGTCCACAAACACAACAAGATGCAACCACTAAGTAAACTTATATAGTAAAAAGAGTGTATAATGTTAAGGGGCCTGAATACAATCCCAATTGAAAGTACATGTACAAATGAAAAGTACAAATACAACTGAAAAATAAAAAAATCGATCCCAGATCATCCACTGAGGATCCTACCTGAATGTTAGGTGCAGCTCACTTTCAGTATTCCTTACATCGCGTCACGCCAAATGGTCCAACACTGAGTACCATCCAGTCTTGGATCCTTCAACCTCAATCAATGTTGTTTGTCATCTTCACAAGAAATAACAAGTTGCGGGCATAACCCATGAATGGGTGAGTATAACGATACTCATTAGGGACACCGAAACACCCATAGGTCTCTTAGAGTTCCCCAATGAAAAAAAACCACAAATCAAGACCTCAACTCTACTATGGTTTATTTCCATACATATAAATAATTTATCAAGATATACTCATATCATAGAGGAGGAATGAATATCTCAAATGTAACACCATGAATGTAAAAATACCATACAGATAACACCACTGAGATAGAAGTACCACATAGGTAACACCACAAAGATAACACCACAAATGTAGAAGTACCACATAGGTAACACCACAAAGATTGAAATACCTCATAGGTTAATCTACGAAGAAAAAACCACAAAAGTAGATGTACCACACAGGTAACACCATAAAGATAGAAGTACCACATAGTTTACACCACGAAGATATCACGAGATGGTGAAAGAATCAGCTCACAACTAGGTAAAACATAACAATAGAAGTAAAGATGATTGGCAGTAAGCAAGATCATCTTATTATGTTATAAAGAACTACTGCTGACCCACATAGGATCAATAAGTACAAACCCCTATTGCCCCACATAAGATCAGACCCACACAGGATCGGTATGCACTGACCCACATTGGATTGATGAGCATTGAACCACACATGATCTAATAGTTACTAACCGCCGCTAAGCCACACCAGAGCTCACCCTCAAAGGATCAGTATATGCTGAACGACATAGTATCTCTGAGTGCTAAACCACATAGGATCAGATAGTATCTAATGCACATAAGATTGATAGATGTTGTCCCAAACAAGATCAATGTTCTTCTTAGACGTTACAGCCGGCCACATGATTCCTCGCACCCTATGCACTCGAGTTCAGTAGAATATTCCCCTCGAGGTATCAATCATGAATAAACCACATATAGCTCCAAAAAGAAGTAAACCAATGGGCCGCTATGTCATATGGGGTCCAACGTGACCGACGGTGTGTCAATCAGATGCCCGGTCTGGGTGTAATAAGTGTTTTAGTTCCAAGGGCCCTGTTGGGTTCTGGTTCGATCCCACACGTCCATACTCCAAATATCACCAAAAATCAAGTGGAGTATACCTAATGTACCTTCTCAATCCTAGGATACCAACTCTATAGACGGTTCATCAAACAGACATATGGATATCAAGATATGGATCTTTAAGTGTTTTTGGGTCTGGTTGGGCCTCGGTCTTGTCCGTCCCAGCCGACCCGGTCTTGGATAGGCCGTAGTGGGTTCAGCCTGCCGGGCTAAGGTCCAACCGACATAGGGAGCCCTGGCCCACTAGTCTGGCCTGCATTGGGTCATGGGCCGCCATGCATGCGGCCTTCTAGATATGTAGCCCACCGGGTGGGCTGGCCGCACGCGTGAGGCGGGGCCTGCAAGGGGACATCCCGCTATCAGCATGAGTTAGAAAAGGAGGGTTTCCCCCAGTTCCCCAAATGGAATAGAGGTCGTTTGTTTTGGAGAAATGGTTGCACTATGTGGGAGCCACCCGGTTACCACAGAACCCGCTGGGTAGGCATGGGTTCTTCCTCCACCGGAGCTTCGGTCATGGCCCTCTGCTCTCCGGCGGCGCAAATGTCATTCCTTCTACGGCTGACTGATCTGTCGGGTTCCTTCTCCAACCACCATGGCCAACGAGCCGCGACCCCTTGCCTAAAAGAATCATGCTATGATGCATTGAACCTCCTCTATAGTCAGACGATTCTAGCCACTCCGATGACAGCCACAACGTTGTGTTGCAGTCTCCTCGTGCGGCGTGCCTCGGAATGCCTCCTCCCTCATAGACGGTCATTGCTGTCATGAAGAAATTCTTCTACAGATGAAAAAAGTGTTGAAAAGTATTGGATGGATTGGACCACAATCGTTACCTTTGTGCCCTCTGCGCTAGCTCTGAATCATAATGGAGGATTTATGGGTGTAAGAAATTCACATGAAATAAACATGAAAAAAACCTCTGGATGAGGTTGTTGGATAGAATCCGTGCTAGAAGATGGTGGTCTATGTTCATTTTCCTCCACAAATAGCATCCAATGATGCCGCTCATATGTCATCCATTGGTTTGTGGTTCAATGTCTCCCATCACCATCCTCTGGAATAGTATCCATCCTCAAAAGGTTTAGTGTCTCTAAACTTTGTCAGCACTTCATTGATTGGCGAAGCAGTACCGGCACATCTCCCAAGTATCCATATAATGTGGAGAGGTGGATGGTGTGAAATGTTCATGTAATGAATGTGGGATCATTAATTAGGAACCTTCATAATTCCACAACGAAGCTATTTCTAGGATTGAATGTTCAATCCAATAAATGGGATGACACAATTATCATCTGACACTCCGCTTGTCTGTTAGTGGAAAAATTAAAAGATAAAATTAATGTAATTTTTATTATTCTTTTTTATATCCCTAATCATAAATTTTTCTCCAGACCTACTACTGTCAAAGTGAAGCCTCCCTTAAGAGAATGCGGGAGTTGAGAATTCAACAGTTTCCTCAAATTTTTAATCCAAGCACAAGTTCAAAAGATAGAAAATGACACTTGTGTGTTTACTGATCGTAACTAAAAAAAGTTCATAAATTCATTCCAGGAACCCCAGGGACTTGCAATCACATTCCATAAATTTTCACAGACTCGTATTAATTCCATATAATTCAAAACAATACATGGAATATTTGGGTCTTTAAATTATTAACAAAACTAGAGTGGAATACAAGAGTATACATAAAATAAATCCTTGATTTTATATAACTTGATGGAATCATTAAAAAAATGGATTAAAAAACATTTAATATAAATTATTTCATATAAATTAACAATGCATAAGTAAATTAGTTTTTCCAAAATTGAATTTATATTTAAATTATTCAAAATGCACATCATTATAATCAACTAATAGGTATGATAGATCAAGGTGATGGAATCCTCCCACACTCATATAGAGATAAAAGAAATGTGCACACATATCCCATCGGCACTAGCCATGTATGACCGACAAACATCCTAATGGAAATATAATCTACCAATAGGTTTTAATTGGATTTTTAAATCATTAATCCCTTCATTGTAAATTCCACTCCTAAAATTTTATTCTCATTTAACTCACTAAAGATCTAGTTTTTCACGTTCTACAATAACAATAAACAATTAGAAAACTAATTTAAAACATGTTATTTTTTCCTCTATTTCTCAATTGAATATTAAAATTTTTAAATAAATGAAAAATATTGGTTTTATCAATTCATTCATTTTTGAGATAAAACCAATCTAGTGCACATGTTAAAACATTTTAGGACATTTTTCTAAATTAGAAATTTGAATTCAATTTTTCCAAATGAATTTCACAATTCCATTAAATCTAATTCCCACAAAAATTCAAGTGTGTTGTGTGTTTTATAAAAAAGAAATTCTATTTGGGTTTCACATTCCAATTCATATTGAATATGGGTTTCAATATTTAATATAACTCAATTTATAACATTCATGATGTTTATGGTAAAATGAAATGACAAACCTTATATAGAACCGACATTATCAACACAATGTTCAGGTATCCTAACATCCCCAATTGTAATACCCAAAGAAGAATGCCAAAAATAGATATTTGAGCATAAAACCTAGAATTAGGATGCAAAGAAATATTATTTAGATCCCCCAAAAATTGGAGATTTAATAAACCCTAAACATAAGATATAAAGAGAGCTAGAAACAGAGAAATAACGAAGATCTATTACTGGAGATGACTCAGATGATGTTGTCACACATTGTATTTCACTAGGAAGGGTTATGAAGGATGTAAAATTTTTCCACGAGAAATTCAATGTCCTAGGATTTTATCGAATATCAGGATTGGGTCATGCATATTGTAAAAATATGGTTTGTGAAGTTTTTAACGACTATTTAGAATTAAAATACCCTACTCAAACAATTCAATTGGTAGGGATACATCATTTATTGAGTTGTGAGACATAACAATGTGGCCCCCTAATGGGGTTTATTGTATTTACTATGTGGGAATATAGTTTTTAAAACCATGATCCATACAGTCAAACCACTACTATTTTGATTTACAATATTTAAATAGGGCTTGTTCACAGTTTTGGAAAACCATCATCCAATAATTAACAACCCATACTGTGGCTAAAATTTCAAAATTTTCTCAATATTATCACATAAAAGAGACCCATGAAAATAATTTTCAAAATGTGGTGTTGAGGAGTGCAAAAAATTATAATATTATGTAATAACCTTCCCACCATAGAATCATTATGTCCCCATTAAACCTAACCACAAGTCTACATGTCAAAAGATGAGTCAACTACACTCTCATCAGTGATACTCTCTCTTCCAACTATCTTGAGTATCCAAAACATGCTTCCGTATCACTCAATAAAATGGTTTCTTATACCCATAAATTACCTTTATTCCACAATAAAAAAAATTATTGGTATCGTCTCTTGAAAAAAAATGGTCGAGTAAATTATATTTAACCGATCTCCAACCAAAACAACTGGGGAAAACTATGTCTACCAAACAATTACTAAAAAGGATCCATCCTGATTATAGAATGGTCACAATTTTTATATGAAATCTCAACCAATCCTAAATGGTCATCCCAATCCCCACCAAAACTAGTGATGCAAGAACAAATAATATCCTCAATAATATAAACATATATATATATATATATATCTTAGTATAACAATCCATATATGGATGGTTTTCCAAACTCATATGAACCTATGATCATAGTGCCACTTGTGGGACTCTTTTAAAGTTATAAAAGAAAATAGGTGTCCCTATTAGATACTATAGCATGTTGAACTCAATGAAACTGAGTAATATCTTCCACATAATGATTTCCCATATGCTCCACATTATTTGTATCACGAATTGGTATAATATGAGAATATTTGGTCACCATATTGAACCAAACAATATGACAGTCATAATTCACTAGGTATGTGGAAATCCAACCACAATGTCTATAGAGATCTCATCACACTACCATATTTAATTTGAAGTGGATGAAGCAATCCTAATGGTCTTTGGTTCACGGAAATGACCTGTTCGCATGTATAATAATGAGAGACAATTTCAGAAGTATCATATCTCAATAATAGCCAATAGAAATGTTATCACATGTCATAGATATTCATTGTGGTTTAAGTATCACATACCGATGGGAATTATGGAAGATCCCCATCCCATCTTTTCTCAGAAGAAATAACATTGTACATATCCAAGAAATATTGAACACCTTCTATGGAGAACAACCACTAGTACCCCCACCATATAGAGTTTCTATCATTAGATGGAACACATAATCTAGCCGTTATTCATGAATAGTCACAATGAGTAGAGTATAGGTCAACTGAACACTAGGAAAGTCATCATCCATCATTTTATACTATTCTTTAAAATATAACTAGGAATAAAGTTCCATAATGTTCCAGTCAACCAATGATTTTATTCGCGAACTGGGTGTATGATTTATTCTCAATTATTCTTCAATGACATTTTCATTCCCTAGGATATAGTTGATGTAAAAAATAATATATTCCTTGAACTACATGAAACACTTATGGTGGATATTTAAATATTTCTGAGATAATATATATGTCATGATATTCTAATTGGAATACATGGTAATATTATTTCAAAAAAGGAAATTTTAACAAATATTAAGGGAATTCATCATGAATTTGAGAACATGTAAATTGTTCATGTAATTTTTCTCTTCTAGGATAGTAAAATTAGATCTATATGCAATTTCATGACCACAAAACATATGAATCTCGACCAAACCTGAACATGATTCATCACAAAATCCATGTAACCCTTCTTGGAATTTGGTACACTCAACACCGATGCAATAGTCAAAAAATGAATTAGTTAAAAGAAAAATAAAACTAAAATTTATCATCCAAATATAATTTCAAACCCTTATAACTTAGAGAATACATCATTGAATAAAACATTTATATGTCCTTTACATATTAGAGATAATAAGCATTTTATTCCAAGATCCTCCTAATATTGAATAAATTACGTAATTTATCCCATGTAATAAGAACATCAGAATTGTTAGGATTGTCTAAAATACCATGTTACAACACCACATTTCCCAATAAAATCACTCCCAAATCTAGAAATTGGAATTTAAAATCACGTCTATTAGTCAATTATTTTTAAAAAATTCAACAAATTCTATCACATGACGTAAATAATACTCCTCACACTTTTAATAGATATTTCTAAAATAAAAATACTACAATTAAGGTATCAATATTCTCATGGAAAATTCTATACATCGAAGAAATAAATACTACATGATAATTGGTTAATCCATATGGCATTAAATGGTACTCATAAAAGAAAAACCTACTTCTAAAGGTAGTTTTGGAATTTTGGATTTTTTATTATCAACAAATGGTATCCATATAAAAGATTGATCATTGAATACCACATAGCCCCTTTAAATTTTAAAAAAACATCATCAATATGTGGCTACCAATAATTTTTTATATTATAGCTTTGTTTTTTTAGTAATCAACACATATGGAATGTGACCGATCTACATTCTTAAAATGAGAATAGGAACCACTCAATCCAACTCACAGGGGTGTATAAATCCTTTAAGAAACATATCATCCCACCAAGTGTTCAACTAATTCATTTCAGCTGGTTTCATTTTTTAAGAGGGAATATATATTGGTCAGGCACCCAACACTAAATCAATTGAGAACACTGCCTAACTTACTAGGGGAAAACCAATGAGGTCAGAGGGGAAAATGTCGGGAATCACAACGACAAATAGAGGGAAATCATAACTAATATATTTTCACTATAGGACAACATTAAAAATGATAGTAATTTTGAAAACTATAAATGAAATGGTTAGGAACTACTCAACCTCAGTTCCAATTATCCTTAAATGATACATCACAATCCATCAAGATATGTAAAGGTTACTCAAAAAAGATAAGAATGAATTTTTGATTTATTAGAAATAGGAAAATCAATCTAGAATATAATGTCAACAATATTCCTATTGAGAACCTCAAAAATACCATGTAAGATCAATCAACCATATAGTTGTAACATAATGCATTCAATAAAGACCCACACCCTCTTCATTATATGGGGTTTTGTAATATCCATCACATAAGATACAATATCCATATAATGATTTCTCATATTAATAACACCTTCTGAAATGAACGATTGATATTAACCAATATAAAAGAATGATGTAACTAAAAATGATCTAAAAAGTGATATACCACTCATAGTCCTTGGAACCATATTTTATTTCTTTGGTTTCTCATATACTTTGGGATATATCTTCATTCTGAATGCATTTTCCTAGAACCACTTATTTCTTGAAGAATATGATTACACCATAGTACATTTTTGAGATGGGGATGCCATTCCAATATGTGGAGTAGGACATACCTGGATGTTGTTCTGCATGTAACCTGAGCATCTGCAAGAAGCAAATTTATTGGGTTCCTTAGTGAGGCCCATTATCATGTTCATAATCATTCCATTATAGTAGAAAATCAAAGGTCATATTCTTGGAAATGTTGGAGGTGTAAATGTACAATTCTATATGGAAACACTATGAGAATCATCACACTTCCAATTTAAATTGAAGGAACTCATAAATATTCCACCTGGATAAAACGAATCTCTCGTTATCCATGACATAACATCCTTGTACATCCCAAAAATAAATGCTCTATCCAACATAATAGCGTAAAAGGGAGATTAAAAAAGAAATGTTGATAGAAAATATTATATCAAAGTCCCATTTTTTACCCTTTATCCATTATATTATCTATTGATTCAATCATAGGTATAAACTACACAAGTTAATGAATGTACTTTGAATATTCAATAATAATCCTATTAGCATGCATGTGTTTAAAAACATGATTTCCTTGGCCAACACCATTGATTTCAAATGTAACTGGCCACTAAAAATAGATTGAACATCCTTCCATTCTAATTACTCAATATTCCTTTCCATCACAATCCAATCCCACCATTTCCAGCAAGGTCATTATAGCATGAATGTGGAAAAATTCAACATTATAGAATCAGATACTTCCTAAAACTAGAATAAAATTATAACCCTCCTCAACCAATACATAGATTATTGGGGTTCATTTGGTCATTAGAATGATCGTAGATTATAGTGAAGAAATTCTTGAGATATAATCCTAAATTCATCTTTAGAAGGTTCCAGGTTTGGATCTAGAATTGTAATAGGTGAAGGATTATGTACAATTTTATAGACAACAAACAATACAACCTCAACTATATTCTTCATCATTGGGGGCTTTTCTCACTGTGGTTTATGAATAGATTCCTCTAGATTTCTATTCACATTCCCTTATTTGGGAATGATACTACACAACATTATCATAATTTAAGAAATAAATTTGACAAATAAATAGATTAATAAATCAACAAGATCAAGAGGGAAATTAATATCATCAAATAAGAGACATAAATTTGAATTTTGGCAACCCAAATCAAAATGAGTTAAAGACATGAAGTAATCGTCACGATTTATTTCCCATACTAAAAAAAGTGAAAAAAGGATCATTAAGATTTTTTATATCACAAAACTCAAAATAAAATACCAATTATGTATCTATAAGACTAGATAACATCATACAGACATCATGGAATGATTCAAAACATTCACCTTTGATTCCACATTGTACCGAACTAGCCTATAAATGATGTTACACTGGTACCAATGCCAATCCTGACATAACCTACAGATCATTCCCAGTCCACATGGTTTGGATACATGTACATTCCATCACAAAGGATAAAAATGGGAATAGATTTTCATATAAATAGTGGAAGATCATAAAAAAGTTAATATTCTCTATAGAAAACTCAATATAGAGAATAGTAATAGAAGTCAAAAATCTATATATAACCACTACTCAACCAGAATGTACAACAAATTATAAGTAAAAAAACCCATGTATTAAGGGACACAACACTCTAGGTCCATAAGATTACCAATAAGAACCACCACCATGTGGATTTCTTAAATTTCTCAAAACTCATAGAATATAATATACAAATTACTGAAGAAAAAAGGTTGCATTTATGTTAAAACACATGTAGGGTAACACTGAGTAATCCCTAATAATATTCCACATAAATTAGCTAATTTTTTGAAATTTTATATATAATTTCAATTATAGTACAAAACATTAATTAATAATATCACAATACACATTTCAATTTAAGGAAAAATTACAAATAAATAATGAAAAAAAATTTTATATTACAAAATTATATAAATTAAAATGGGCTACATTATGATTTTTTTAAGGATAGTTTCAAATATATCCAAATAGTTATCAACAAAGAAACATTATCATATGTAATTAATTAATATCATTCCATGTTGTTAGCTCCTCACATAATCATATAGTGATAATAGTAATATCCACACACATCCCTACAACACTGAAAAAATAGGACTAAACAACATTAATGTAGGGAAAATATCTACAAATAGGTTTATGTTATTTTTTAATGAATCAATTTATTTCAATGTAAATCCAAAACTATCGTTTTTTCCCAAATAACCCAATAACTACTTAATAAATAATGTTCTATTCTAACATTTGAAAATGGGAAAATTATTTTAAAATTGAATAAAATACAATTTCCTCATATTCCAATTACATATGTTTATTTCTATTTAAAAACTAAAATGTAAATTTTTATCCATGTCATTGTTTTTCCTTGATAAAACCAATTAAAGGTTCTTATCAAAATAGCATAATATATTTTCCACAAATAAAAATTTCAAATAAGTCATTCCCAATAAATTTATCAATTCAATCAAATCCAAATCACACCCATATTCCTTAGAATTGCAATTTTCTGAAAACTATAATTTTCCGTATTTAAATGTCAATTCACAGAGAATTTGTTTTTCAGAATTTAGTTGAAATATATTTAAAATAATAATTCAACTCAAGGTTAGAGTAATTGAACTGAAATATATAGAACGACATACTTCAACATCGAGTTCATGAATCCCAACTCCCACAAGGGTAAAAATCAAGGAAGAACATCCAAAAAATATCTTTGGGAACAAAACCATGGTTAAATATCTAAAACTATATATTTTAGATCCTATAAAAAAAATCCTAACAAACCCATATGATGGGAGATGAATATATATATATATATATATACATTACATGATGTTATCTCTTACTGAAGTCGAATCAATCAATGATTTCCAAGCTTCGCTTCACATTACGTGGAGTTTGGAGGAACAAAAATGGGTCCTTAGAAGTTCTAAAGATATATAATATTGTAAAAATACATGTTACGATTATATGGTGTTTTAAAAGGACGAAAGGAAAATTTATAATAATTTTTCAGTATTAAAAAACACCCATTCCATGATTAGCTGAGAATTTCCACAATATTTTTCATAACATGTTCCATAACCATGAGAATAATTAACATGGTATATTTTTTCTACTAGGTTGGTGAAAAGTTGTTTTGACCTATGCTCCACCCATCAAATCCCACAATGTTTTGGTTTTCTTGGTTTTCCATGGGTGAACATAGGGGTTTATAAAACAATACTGCAACTCGATAAGACCAATAATATTCAAAAAATTTCCCAAAATCACCTAAAGTTCATGTAAATGATTCCTAACCAAATAATGATAAAAATGGGATCTTGACTACAATAAACTTGTAACATAATGTCTTAATAAGTATAATTATCACCATAGAGGAAAATCATATGTCAATCATTATCGACGACCAATGGAGTTCAATGTAGGGGATCATGTCTTCATGAAGGTATCACCCAAACATTGGAATGGGATGATATAGATTCTATGTAATATTTCCTCTCATTATGTCTGGCTATTTGAGAGTATGGATAGAGAAATGCAGGTTTCCTATTCGTTGCTACTACCTTAGAGGTAACATTCCATGCATAATGACCACCATGTTTCAATTAAAATTCATGATCATCGTAACACGTCTCATTTTTTCCCCAAAGAATGTTAAGTTAAAATATTATATTTCATTTATTAGAATAATATTTTGATAATTTATTAGAGAATAGATGATTGAAGGGGTCAGAATATCCTTTATGTATATGAGCTATAGAAGCATGGTCGAGTACAGGATCACACATGGAAGTATAAATCATGTGTACATTATCAATGGTCAGAGTTGTTCTGAAATATCATTTCACTTCCCTTTTCTGATAGTACATGGAAAAGATAAATTAATGGGGGAACTCATTTAAAACCTATTTTATCTCAAATGTTTTGATTGTTTAAATTTCATTCCATTTGATTATCATTTACCCATTAGGGATTCGTAATGTGGTAACTGAATATTCATGGTTTCAAGGAGAATGATCGCAAATAAAAACCCCAGATTATTTAGGAAAGCATGAGGAATTATAAAAATTTGATATTTTTCCACATATCCCATATTGTTTCTTTAACATTGGGTGTGTTTAAAATGAAAAGTTAGGGTGCATGGTCTTCCAAAAACATTTTTTTAGAACCACATATTTTTGTGGATGGTGTAAATGTTTTAATAAAGATATACAGAAAGGTTGTAACAATGTTTCAAAAATAGTCTGGTTATACCAGGTGTTGTCCATCTTTTTATAGTGGATGGCGCATCATGGGGGATTAGTTTGGACAACCATGCAGCGAAACTAAAAAGACCATTGATTATTGGGTGAATTACTGTTGTTACCATAACAATATAATTAAATCACTCACAACTCAAATTTATCTTTTACATTGACAGAAGGCCTCTCAATCCACCATTGAGAGATCCTCATAAATTATAACTATGAATATTGATACCTTCACTATCCAATGTCATTTCTAGATTCTATTTGTCTCATTGGATTTCTCCAGGTATAGACTTCAATCTATATGATCATCTCATCATTTTCTCCCTCTCGACGATGATATTTATATTCTTGAGCAGATGGATTATTTCTAAGGTATTGATCTATTCATACATTTTATTCTAATCCATATCAAACTACGAGCTTCTAATATCAATGGAGAGTGATAACGACATAAGGTACATTTTTTTGACTCATCCCTCAATGTATCTCTATTTGGAAACATTTATCATTATAAAAATGATGATTTCTATTGGACATTATTATTTAATTTATATGATTCTTTATAATCATTTTTTGTAATATTCTAGATCACTTTTCATATATTATTATAGTTTCATTTGTGTGTCTGTCTTCAATTCAAATCTCCCCATTTAGGTGCTTCCTTATTTATGTCTTGGGGACCCATGAAAGTCAACATGTGTGACTATTGAAATATCCATAGAATTGAACTTGACAACATAATTATATTAAACTAATTTATGAATGATAATTAGAAAGTATATTGTTATATAATACATGTCCCTATTTTTATATAATTAAATCAATTTTTTTATATGTCTTTGTTTCCATTGTTATAAAATTAAATGGAATGAACCAATCAAATGCTTATAAATTTAATGGAATGATGGTTTCTTGCCCTATCTTACATATTCACTATTTGTGAAAGGAATTAAATACACCCATTAGAATTACTAAATTTAATGAATATTCCAAAGGAATAAATGGATAATTATTTTACTATATGGTTCCCATTTTAGGGAACTTTTTGTCATTATTGTTTAGCTTAGACTTGATCCATCCTTGGATTCATCAAGGAATCCCTTGAACAATCAATGGATTCCATTTCGATTCATGGATCTTGTTTCCAAGGGTGATACCATGAAAAAAACACAGTCTATTTAAACTATATGATTCCCAACATGATTCAATCGGATCCCTTTATTAACTTTTGGATTTTCGGAACCCTTAGGTATATTCATTGGATCCAGTATAATGACAATAGAAAAATGGTGCGACGGATCTAAAAAATTTGTCAAAATCATGAATAGACCATGTCTACCTATTATGAGACCCTTGAACATGGATATAATCATTTTTACTGAATGGAAATGGGAACACCACTTGGATCACTCTTAGACCTCTTCCATCTAGACTAAATGATATTACTCAGCTTGATCATCTCGTGAGGTCAAGGATTCTATATTTTCACCTTGGATCCTCTTTCATTATTATAGTCCATATAAGATTCTTGGGATAAACCATAGATAAATATAAATTATCTCTTTCATTAATAGAATGGTTGACACTAATTATATGTGGAAACACAAATAACTATATTATTATTGTTTAGAAACCTGTGGAAGCTAATGCATGTATAAGATTTTATATTTCTGTGCAGTATTTAAATTTATATATATAACTTTACATTATCAGTTTATATTAATAGATGTGATTGTAAAAATTCCAATAGAGGTAGGCTAATATGATTTACCTCTCACACTATCTAGGATAGTGATGGTTTCAGGGAATATTATATGTATTTACAATTGATAAGAGAAAGCATCCTGATTTGGACACTTTGCATCCTTGCTATCATATGATAGACTGTGGTATCAGATGACTGAGTAGGATATTGGGTTGTCCGGATAGATTTCTGAATCCTTTTTTATTCTATGTATATCATGTATTCCTACCATAATGTATACATGTTTTTTATTAAGACATGACATGTCATTATTATTCTTTATATGCTACAACACTTGTTTTAAGTAAATTTTCTATTATGTCTGTTTATGATTATTTTCGCATTGAGTTTTGTTATTAAATTTTTTTATTAATCTATTGTTATCCATCATTAATTATATATGAATTTCTCCACTATAGCATGGTGAATAGTATCCCAACATTCAAAACCATACCTTTCATTACAAGTAAGTATCCACATTCATTCAATAATGTGCACTTGTGTCGATCTGGACTACCAGCTCGGGGTAATAGTTAGTGGCTCCTAGGTTAGGTCCTCACATCTTGAATAAAAAAATTATTATTTATGACCATGTTTGGTAATTTTCTAATGATCTATGAGTTTGGTGACACAAATTATATTTTATGTTAAGAAGATAGTGTTAATAAATATATATACATAACACTAATACAGTATATCCTTAATCCCTATTTTTATTTTTAGATAAATATTTAATATCAGATAAAATTGAAATTGTAACACTAAAATCCATTTAATTTTAAATGTACCATTTTTTAGAAAAAATATATTTAATATTAAAAAAAATTATTTTTTAAAATAAATTTCATTTTTGTACTGAATTAAATTAAATTTATATAGAATAATTTTTTATTTATTCTGAAAATAATGATTTTTATTTGAAAATATTGTTATTATAAAAATTATAATTTTAAATCTATTATCACTATGTGAAAATGTACTAAAAATTTAAAAATATATTATGGAATAAAATATGTTTATAATGAAAAAAATATTATTTTTTCATATATTCTATGAACATATAAATACCATTTCTAACACTTTTTTGACTAATAAAATGGTGATTTAATTAAAAAATTATTATCCTCCACTTTGAATGAATTTTTTTGATGTTTTGATTCTACAATGGATATCCCTGATATTATCACACATTTCATTTTAATTATTTATAAATCACATTATGTCATTAAATGAATTATAATTATGATTTTTAAATATAAATTTATAACTGAAAAAAATAATTCCATTAAAATTATTTTTTACTCAATTAAGTGTTTTTTATATAATTATTTTTTCACAAATTTTTAACATTGATATAATACAATTATTTTAAATTTTTTAATAATAATGAAATAATTAGTTAAGGTGGACAATTAAAATTTTAGTTATCATAATTAAATATTTTATTTAATAAATAGTAACCTTGGTCAAATGTATAAATTGATAAAAAAGTATTACTTAGGAGATGTTGTTATAAAATATAAAATTGTATTTTTCAAATAAGTTTATGAAATTGTATTCAACATTATATTTTTTACCCTCTACTTAGAAATTTTTATTCTATTGACCCATTAATAGAGGCACGATGTTGTAAGAAAATTATGATAGTTTCAAAAATATCCATTTCCTAATTTTTTAACGAATATAGTAACGCCCTGTAAAGACCACAAATTTCTGTGGATTTTTTTTTATATATGGTAATTTTATGATTCCATGAAAACTAACAACGCGTGATTCTAAGGCCCAGTGTGCCCGGAATCAATTTCTGATGTTTTGTTCGGGAACGTTCAGTAAATGTAAGAGTGGGTTTTTATATCTTTTGAACTGGTGCTCGGAATGGAAATTCGAGAGCACCGTTGAACTCGTTGTGTCAGTATTCTCTTAATATAACATTTTCCCTGACATCAGTTGGTCGAGAATAAAAGATAGTTTTTATTTTTTTAGAGAATGATTTAAATAAAAATAAATTGTGTGGATTAATTTTTATTTCTTGGTTAAAACCTCCACATGGAAGATGGAGGTGGAACCGCCACACTATAACATCCCATGAGAGGTTATGGTGGTAGGGCCCACACAAACCAGACCTCCACTTCAAGATTGATATGGTGGGGACCACCCGAGGTTGAAACCTCTTGAACTCCCCATTAAGTGGGGAAAAACCTTTTGATCACGCCACTTAATGGTGCCACCACCCCTCCACCTTAATGGAGCCAACACACAACATTTATGGTTCCAAATCCTCCATTTTAATTTTGTGCCAACCTCTTGATTTTTTAAGGGTTTCCAAGTTAATTAATTCACCAATTTTGAGTTTTGTGTCATCCAATTAAATAATAGATTAACATAATCTATTACTTTCATTACCATGGAAACTTGAGAGAAGAGACAAAAGCTCTCGCCATTGTGGAATGAGGAACGAGTTCTTCCAAATGTGAACACCGGAAATGATCTCCTTCGACATTCATCCTCAGATCCTACCAATGTGGAAAGTCTTCAACTAACCTTCCCTCTGCATCTTCATCAATGAGACGACGCACGAGCTTGGGATTGGAAGTGTGTGGTGGATGCGGCGAATGATGATCACCTTCGTCTCCTTCTTGCAACTTCATTGGCGATCAACGAACAAACGTATGGGTTGTTTTTTTAATGTTCCAAGTTCTTCTTTAAGTTCAAAATGAATAATGAGTATATGTTTTATTTTGATGGGAGAGTTTTTGTTGATCGTTCTCCTACCTTGATGAACGGATTTTTATCGCCCTAATCACGGAGGGTGCGGGCCAAACTAACATGGATCGACTCCTTCCTTCGATCTCATTCCTGATATCATTCGACATGGGAATGATGCAACGATTCGATGAAGGTGACCAAGACAAAAGTTGTGCTACTCGTGGCCTCCGTGATTCGTGCTGCCCCCGCAGTGTCCCGTATGTCCATTAACCAAATCATCCCCGGACGAGCCCCCGCCAGCTGTGCCGCTCGCAAAGCTGAGCCACTGCCCCGAGCCGGCCTATGTCTTACCGGCCTACCCAACCGCCCATCGGCCCGCCTGCTGGCCTGGCCTCCCCCTTCATGGTTGCCCGCCGGCCTGCCTGGTGCCCTGCCCAGCCACCTACCAGCATGCCCGGTGCCCTGCCAGGCAGCCAATCGGCCCGCCTAGAGGCCTTCCCACCAACCTTCCATTATGGTCGTGCCCTGCCCAGCCGCCCTTCATCCCGCCAGGTGCCCTTCTCAGCCACCTGCCGGCCTGGCTGCGCCCTTCCAGGCCCGCACGCCGACCTGGCCGATCCCCGCCAGCTTGCCCACTGGCATTCCTGGCCGCATCCCGTGCGCCCGGCCAAAAAGCGGAGTCCTGCACGCCCTGCTCACCCCGTTCCACCTGAGTCGAGCCCCTCGCAGTAATATCCGAATAGGCCACAACCATCTGGGCCGAGCCGGCCTTCTGCGCCCCTAACGGCTCCTTCGGGGAAAACCGACCGTACACCGACACGTGGCTGGTCCACACCCTCATGACCGGTCCACGCCCCCTCGCTACTCGTGGCCTGCTAGGCTGGGTCCTGTGGGATGGGCCAAACCTAATGGGTCTGTCCGACTGGTTCGGACCAAACCCAGGCTCGCTGCGACCCGTCTTTACATTCATCGGCCATATCATTGGCACGAGATGACCATTTGACGAGTCCTCAACGGTGATGGTTTTCATCGAGCACAATGGTCTCTTTGAGAATATAACACTGTAGTTTGGGGTAATGTTGAGAAACGGTCATGTTGGAACGTGCACGAATCCAATGAGGCCCATGGGACTAAAAGGATAATAAATCATAGATCGGGCATCCAATTGAGGCACCGTCTATTACGTTATGACCCTTATGACGTGACGTAACTTTGAGATAATTCTATGTGGGACTTCATGAAAATTGGAGTATTGACCTGTAGCTCATGGTACGGATCCTCCTGGAGATGAGTGTGCTTAGTGAGGAGACCTAGTTGTTGGTTGAGATCTAATGACTGCAGACCGATTCGACTTGGAGTGATTCAACTTGCCAAGTGGGGAGCTCCTTGGAGTCGCGGAAGACCCACAGTGGGGAGCACGTTAGTGTCATGGAGGACCCAAGAAACTCTACATGAGGAGTACCTCATTAGGCTACGAGGTGCAGTGACATGGTGATGCGGCAGACACACGACGAGGAGCGCCTTGGTGACGACGTAGACCCATAGTACTCGACAGGAGGAGTACCTCAGCTGTCCAAGGTTAGTAGGAAGCGCCTTGGTGATGCAGCAGGGCCACTGTACTCGATAGAGGAGGAGTTCTCTAGCAACCGATGTTATGACAATGTGACCAGGGATGTTTCTTGATACTTCCCCTAGAATAAAATCTTTGATTGAGCTGATTGAGTAACATTCATGTTTACATCATTATTTAGATGGATTACCAGATAACTTAGGTATATGTATGGGAATATTACTAAGTAGGGTTATCTTTTGATTTAATACTTTGTAGTTTATCCTTATTGGATTTGTGAGACCTTCAGTGTCTATGGGTCCCTACTGAGTATCATTATACTCACCCCTGCATGGGCTATGCCCGCACCTCATTATGTTGGATGCAGATGATGAACAGTACGGACTGAGGTTGATTGTACTAGGACTGCACGATACCCGGAGCTGGACCACATAGCGTGATGGTACACCGATTAGACGGACGGATGTGGAGTGCTGTATAGGTTATTTGTAACTACCCATTAGGTAGGATTTCCCATTGGATGATCCTGGAGCAGTTTTCTTTTTTACATTACTTGTACTCTCTGAATCTTTTACATTATAGTCGGGCTTTAATGTTCAGGCCCTTTTACTTTTCATCACTCCTTGTTATACAGTTTCATATAGTGTTTTGCTTATAGTTTGTACTCTGTTGAGTGCGTTTTCAGGTTATAAAGACGACTTCCCAGTTTTAAGGATTTATGCCTTTGGGGCTTGTCTCTAGCCTCTGTCCTATGGATGGCAGGCTTGGGGAAGTCACAGTACGGGCCCCGAGGGATGGGTCAAGACAAATTGGTATCAGAGGTGTCGGTTCTACCATTGAATATAGGACTCTGATATTTTCTGTGAAGAAATTGTATTAATGGTACTGAGTGTGGTATTTAGTTCATGGAATCCAGTGTTGGTGTGGCGGCCTACGTATCCATACACCAGGACACTGACTACTAATTTCCGACTCAGTGCACAAAAACACTAATTACCTGTGTGTTTTCAAAAAATTTCTTTAATTCAGCTCAAACAGGTCACCTCATATGGTATAATATTTGACAGTGTTGCACCTGTTTCTTTTAGGATTCCTCCTTGCAGGTGATCAACTAGATCCTCAGGAGTTGTATGAGAAGATAGCCCACCAAGCGACGAGGCCTCAGTCCATGAACCTCTTCTTGAAGAGGCACTAGCAGTACCACTACCTGTTGGGTCACCGAAGCCACTGGCCCCAGTAGCAGTCGATGCACCCCGCTTGAGCGCATTTCACAAGTTCCAGTGCCAGAGGCTTCCTAGGTTCAGGGATGAGATAGACCCAAAGGCAGCTGAGGATAAGCTGGAGGCTGTGGTGATAGTCTTCAGACTGGTAGGGACACCAGCCAACCTTATGGTGATCCCTGCCATGAGTCACCTTCAGGAAGTAGCAGGTAGATGGTGGATCTTGATGCTCCAAGTGCATGACAAGGAAACAATACTATGGAAAGACATTAAGAGATTGTTTCATGAAGAGTTTGTCCCAGTAACCCTACATGAAGTGTGGATACATGAGCTACTTCACCTGCGTCAGGGATGCATGATGGTGGCATGGTACATAGCGAGGTGCACCCTCCCATCGCTCTACTCAACAAATATAGTATGGGACCCATTCTTCCGGGCCTGGACCTTCGAGCAGGGGCTCAGGTGAGATATTAGGGCTTCAATGATCTCCCTAAACTTCCCGACGCAGGAAGGGGTGTTAGAGCGAGCACTCATAGTGGAGAGTTGCCTTGATGAGCAGTCTCTAGCAGCGATACCCACCACTAGTCAACATGCAGCAGAGTCTTCTGTAGCTGGAAAGTGACAGATGTCAAATAGGACTAAGAGGAACATACCCATGGGTGGAAAACCTCATGACTCAGGATCAGTTAGGCAGGGAAACCAGGGCAGAGACATACATGATAGGAGTATGTAGTGTTTCTTATGCAGCAGGCAATGTCAAATGGCTCGTGACTGTCCGACCTGCCGTTATGATGATCAGAAAACGGTCTAAGGACCACCCTGTAAGAGACATAGATTTGATCGAGGTGGTCTTCATGGTTCATGCGTATGTGGAAGAGGATCTGGTTGAGTAGCTGGCGGTGGGAGATGTTTCGAGGTTTTACCACCACCACCACCGGGATGCCCACCCCGACGATAGGGAGCAGGTGGACAGGTGAGAGCATAGCTCCAGGCAGCTGAGGCTTACGTCTAGAGACTCCTACGGGGGAAGACTCGACGATTACACACTAGTTCCAGTAGTGTGAGAATACACTAGGAGGCGAGTGATTCAGCTGCAATCTCTTAGTTACAGCGTTGAGGCCCGACGACGTCATCTTGGGTATGGACTGGTTATCTACAGTCCATGATATGATTGACTATATTTGGTGTGAATTGCATTGTGCCCACATGGATGGGACCAGGTGTACCTTCACCGGTGAGAAAGTATCCCTTTCATTGCAAGATGAACATTCCCATAGAAGAGTATAACCAATCACTAATCAGTTGGCTTGCCTTACCCTTGGAGCAGTAGATGTGGAGAGTCTGAGCTATCTGATAGTGGTAGACCAATACCCAGATATTTTCCCTGACGATGTTCCAGGACTACCACCTCGTAGAGAGGTGTACTTTTATATTGACATGTACTACGAGACAACACCGATATCTATACCGGCGTATCAGATGGTTCCTATTGAGCTTCGGAAGCTGTAGGTACAACTACAGGACTTGTAGGAGGAGGGATTCAACCAACCCAATGTTTCTCTCTAGGCATCCCCGATTCTATTTTCCATGATGGAAGATGAAAGCTTAAGGATTTGTGTTGAATATCGTCACCTGAATCAGGTGACCATGAAGAACATGTACCCACTCCCGAGGACTGACGACCTCTTTGATCAGCTGAAGGGAACATGGTGGTTCTCAATGATAGACCACAGATCAGGCTATCACTAGCTGATGGGTCATGATAAGGATGTGTAGAATATGAACTTCAGATGATGGTACAACCACTACTAGTTCTTGGTTATGCCATTCAGTATAACCAATGCTCCCACAGTGTTCATGGGACTCATAAATAGGATTTTCTAGACGTACCTTGATCGCTTTGTTGTTGTCTTCATCGACAACATTCTGATCTACTCGACTACTGAGGAGGAGCCTGTCTACCATTTTCAGGTAGTACTGGACACACTCTGATAGCACCGACTTTATGGTAAGCTTTCAAAGTGCCAGTTTTGGATATGAGAGGTTCACTTTCTGGGACATGTCAGCTCGTAGGCAATAGTTGTTGTAGATCCCACGAAGATTAAGGCGATACTTGTTTGGGTTCCAATCAGGTGTGTGATGGAGGTATGTAGATTCTTGGGTTTGGCTGGGTACTACTGGAGGTTCATGCCTGATTTTTCCAGAGTTGCAGCACCACTATCAGCGTTGAAGAAAAGGGGAAACCCTTCGTGTGGTCAGAGAGACTCCAGTAAGGATTTCAAGAGCTGAAGAAGAGGTTGAATAGTTCCCCAATCTTGATTCTTCCTAAGGAATGCATAGGGTACACAATCTACTATTACGCATCAGAGACCAGACTTGGGGGTTTCCTAATGCAGGAGCAAGAAATAATTGGGTATGTTTCTCGGAAGCTGAGACAGCATGAGCAGAACTATGCTACCCATGACCGGGAGCTAGCATCAGTGGTCTTCATCATGAAGATATGGAAACACTATATGATAGGTGAGAATTTTATTGTGTACTCTGATCACAAGAGTCTCAGTTATATCTTCTCACAGAAGGACATGAACATGAGAAAACGATTTTGGCTTGAGTTCATCCAAGACAATGACTTTGTGATAGTCTATACTCTGGGATAGGGGAACATTGTTGCAAATGCACTCAGTAGAAGATCTGATATACAGATTCTAGGTGGGGCGACAGAGCAGCTAGCCGCTTTGCAGATATTCTTTGTGGATGGAGATAAAGTAGCTTTCCTACGGTCTATCACAGTCACACCCCCACCCATTCAGCAAGTCAGGGAGGCACAACATGGGGGCGTTGACTACGAGACAAGATGTGCTCAGATATTTAAAGGGAAAGCACCTGATAAATTTTCTAAAGTTGAGGAGCACGTCATCCTCTTCCGAGGATGTACTATGGTGACAGTTTCACTTCAGGAGGAAGAGTTGAGGGAGTTCCAAACATCCCCTCTAGCGGTACATCTAGTAGTGGAAAAGATGTACCCAGATCATTAGTGGCATCACCGGTGGCTGAGGATGAAGAAAGCAGTTGTATAGTTTGCCTCTCGGTGCCTCACTTGTTAGGAGGTGAAGGAAGAGCACCAGGTACCAGCGGGCTTGGTTTAGCCTTTAGAGGTCCTAGAGTGGAAGTAGGATGGGATATTTATACACTTAGTGACAGGACATCCATGTATATCTAGGGGTCATGACCTGATTTGGGTGATCGTTTACTGACTCACCAAGTTGTCCCACATCCTACCGATTAGAGGGTAGGGTTTAGTAGAGAGCATGGGACACCTCTATGTGTAAGAGATTGTAAAGATACATGGACTACCTTCTCTTGTTGTCTCTGATCGTGACACAAGGTTTACTTCTCGGCTATGGAAGGGGTTCCAGGGGGCCTTCAGGACGTAGCTTCATCTGAGCATTGCCTTCCATCCTCAGATGGATGGTCATACTGAGTGGACAATTCAGACCCTCGAGGACATGATGTGTGCTTGTTTCCTCGACATCGGTCGCAGCTGGGATGATCACTTACCTTTGGTGGAGTTTGTATAGAACAATAGCTATCACTCCACCATTGGTATGACAACTTTTGAGGTGTTATACGGGTGATCTTGAAAATCAACCTTGGGCTGGAATGACCCTTGGGAGTCAACATTAGTGGGACTAGAGATGGTATGAGCTACCACAAAGAAGGTGCAGATCATACAGGAGCAGATGAAGAGTGCAGATAGAAAATAAAAGTCATATGGTGATAGGAGACGGAGACCTCTAGAATTCCACGATGGAAAGAACGACTTTATATGTGCCTCACCTCGATAAGGACTACGATGTTTTGGCTGAGGCGACAAGTTATCTCCAAGATTAATCGGACTCTATCAGGTTCTCATCAGAGTTGGCGAATTGTCTTACCACTTAGCTCTTGCACCTCAGTTGCACTGAGTGCATGATGTCTTCCATATATATCAGCTGAGGAGACACATGCACGACCCTTCTCAAATCATCGACCATGGAGAGTTGGACACCGACGATGGGGTGAATTTTAGAGCGGTTTCAGTGGAGATTGAAGATTGACAGGATAGGGTCCTACGTGGATGGTCGATACCTCTGGTGCACGTTTGTTGGCAAAATAAGAAACTCTAGGAGAGAACATGGGATCAGGATCCATAGATGTGAGTATTGTACCCCCACTTGTTCCCTTAGTTAGACTAGTAGCATACGGGGACGTAAAGCTATGAGGTGGGGAGAATGTAAAGACTCGGAATTTACATGGATTTTTTTTAAATACATGGTAATTTTACGAGCTGTGAAAACTAATGGCGCATGATTTTGAGGCCCAGTTTGCCCAGAATCATTTTCTGATGTTTTGTTCGGGTATGTTTAGTATAAATACGAGCAGGTTTTTATAACATTTTAACTTGTGCTCGGAATTTAAATCTGAGGGCACCGTTGATTTCGTAGTTCCAATATTCGCTTAAGAAGACTTTCACCCCGATGGTAGTTCGTCGAGAATAAAAGACAGTTTTTGTTTTTATAATAGAATGATTTAAATAAAAATGATGTGTGTGGATTTATTTTTATTTTTTGGTTAAAACCTCCACATGGAAGTTGGAGGTGGGACCACCACACCTTAACCTCCCATGAGAGGTTATGGTGGTGGGCCCCCTCCCAAACCTAACCTCCTCTTCGCGATTGATATGGTGGGGACCACCCGAAGTTGAATCATCTTGAACTCCCCATTATGTAGGGAGAAACCTCTTGAGCTCCCCATTTAATGGTGCCACCACACCTCCACCTTAATGGAGCCAACAAACATCATTTATTATTTCAAATCCTCCATTTTACTTTTGTGAAAACCTCATTAATTAATTAAGGAGAGCCAAGTTTATTAATTTACCCATTTTGAAATTTGTGCCAAAAAATTAATTAATAGATTTACATAATCTATTATTTGGCTAGGCATATTCATTTTGGTGGAAACATGGGAGAAGTGATAATTGCAATCACCATCGAGGAACGGAAAATGAATTCTTCCACCGAAGAACACCGACAATGATCAACTTTGACCTTCATCCTCAGATTCTTCCAATTTGGAACATCTTCAACCGAACATCCCTCTGCAAAGTCGTTAATTAGCCGACGCATGAGCTCTGGATTGGAAGTGTGCGGCAGACGTGACGAATGATGATCACCTTCATCCCCATCCTGTGATTTCATCGGCAATCAATGAACAATGGAAGGGGATGTTTTCTTTTATGTGCCATGTTCTTATTTTCATTCAAAATGAAGAACGAAGATATGTTTCTTTCGACGGGTGAGTTGTTGTTCATCCTTCTCCTACCATGATGAACCAATTGTTATCGCCCTAATCGCGGAGGGTGTGGGCCAAACTAACATGGCCCGACTCCCTTAATTGATCTCTTTTGTGATATCTTTCAGCATGTAGACAAAGAAACGAGGCGATGAAGTTGGAAATGTCAAAGGTTGTGCTACCCACAACCTCCATGATCCACACCTCCCCCGCAGCGTCCCGCACCGCCGCCGGTCGAACCGGCCCCAGGCGAGCCCCCGCCGGCAGCGCCGCTCACAGAGCCGGGCCACTACCCCAAGCCATCCCATGTCATGTAGGGCCGCACCCATCCCGACCACCCACTGGTCGTCCTGTTGCCTTTCCCGGCCACTGGCCGGCCCTCCTGGCACCCTTCCCGCCCGCCTGCTGGCCTAGCCGCACCATGCCCGGCTCGCCAGCCGGCCGGAGCCGCGCCCCGGCAGAACCGCGCCATCCCGCGTGCCCCACAAACCCCGTGCCTCCTGAGCCTCACCCCTCACAGCACTGAAAAAACCTGTCTTGTCCATCCGAGCTGAGCCGACATTCCGCGCCCCTTGCGGAGGTTCCGAGCCGAACCGCCCTTATACCGACGTGTGGTCAGTCCACGCCCTCGCGACCGGTCCGCACCCCCGCATTACACACGGCCTTCACAGCCTGTTGGGCAGGGCCCAGCGGGTAGGGCCAAACCCAATGGGTCGGCCCCTACTATGTCTGGCAAAATAGGTCCGACTGGGTTGGACTGGACCCAGGCCCGCTATGACCCCCCTTTACGTTCTTCGGCCAAAGCATTGGCACCAGACGACCGTTTGACGAATGGTCAGCATCGCTAGTTTTCATCCAGTGCAACATTCCCTTTTAGTATAACCCCCTAGAGTTTGTGGTAATGTTGAGATACAGTCAGGTTGGATCATGCACGAATCCAACCGGGTCCCCGAGACTAAAGGGCTTACAACTCACAGACCGGGAGTCCGATTGACGCGCTGTCTGTTGCGTTGATACCTCTATGACGTAGCGGACCTTTGAGATACTTCTAAGTGGGATTTCGTGATAGTTAGAGAATATAACTGGAGATCATGGAGTGGATCCTCATAGAGACAAGCGATCTTAGTGCAGAGACCTAATATTTGGCTGAGACCTGACGAAAACTGATCGTTTTGACTCAGAATGATTTGACTATACTACTGGGGTGCGCCTTGGAGTCGCAGTAGACCCACATTGGGTAACATCTTGTTGTCCCGTCAGACCCACAGTACATGACAGGAGGATTACCTCAGCAGGCTATGAGGAGGAGTGACTTGGTGATGCAATAGACCCACGATGGGTAGTGCCTTGATGAGGCAGCAGACCCATGGTACTGGACAAAAGAAATACCTCAGCAGTCCAAGGTTAGTGGGAAGCACCTTGGTGACGCAACATGCCCACAATACTCGATAGAGGAGGAGTTCTCCAGCAGCTAAGGTTTTGACTGTATGACCGGGGATGTTACTTGACTTGACCCCTAGAATAGAATCATATATTGAGAAGAGTGAGTAAGTTTTTTGTTTAACTCATGATTGAGATGGATTACATGATAACATAGTTATATGCATGGGAATATACCTATGTAGGGTTATCTCAAGATTTCATACTTTGTGGTTCTTCCTTGTTGGATTTGTGAGACCTTGTGGGTCTCGGTGTCCTTACTGAGAATCATTATACTCACCCCTGCATGATCTTTTCCCGTACCTCGTTTTGATGTATGCAGACGATGGACAACGCTGACTGAGGCTGAGTGTACTAGGACTAGATGATACCCGGAGCTGGACCACACGGCATTATGGTAAACGGAGAATACAAATGGATGTGGAGTGCTTTAGAGGCTATCTGTTCCTACCCTTGAGGTATGAATTCTCAGTGGATGATCCAGAATCCTTTTTTCTTTTTCCATTACTTGTACTTTCAGTTTTTTGTACTTCAAAGTTGGGATTGTCTTTCTGGACCCTTTTACTTTTCATAACTCTTTGTTATACATCTTTACTAAGTTTTTTTCTTCCATCTTGTACACTGTTGTGTGCTTTTTTAGTTTATAAAGGAAATTCCTTCCCAGTTTTAGGGATTTATGCCTTTGGTGCTAGTATCCAGCCCCTGGCCTATAGAAGGAGGGCTTGGGGTAGTCACGGTACATGCCCTGGGGGATGGGTCATGATAGGCCCCGACCCCAGTTATACAGAAATGGTATATTATTTTAATACATTGGCATGATAACAAGGAATCATGTCCTAAATAACTGATCAGTTTAACAATCTTTAAAAATAAATTGCATACATAAACGATACATTACACTTTCATACATAATATACAACATAGATAATCCTTGGTGAATTCCATTATTCCCGTATCATAACCCTATATAGAAATCATAATATATTTCATGGAATACAGGGAATATAAAACAAAAGAAAGGGGTGATCCTAGATGCTTGATAAGGGTATATAATTTAGCATAAGCAATATAATTATAAGGAATGATGTATAAGAAAAATAAAATCCTTTTAAACATAAACGTGAACATAATTTGGAAAAAATAAACCAATGATTAGTTAATAAACATGCATAGGGATATTCTTCTAGTGGATTTATCACATGTAATAAGTAATTTTATAATGAGGGAATGCATAATGTCGAACATAATAACTACTACGTCAAGGCCTTATGCCAAATAAAATTTGAAAATATTATATCAAGTCCATCTTCAAAGACACTAGATTGTCTCATGATACCAACTGATGCATAGATGATCTATAGTGGTCCCTTCCTGTCACTTTCCATGTCCAATAAATTCCTCTTATGAAAAGGGTAAAACAAAATATAAACATTCATATTAAAATTTCCTTAAAAATGATTATACTTTTACCATAAACCTTGAATGGTATAAAAATATCACATCTAAAGAAAAATATATTATTAGACATTCAATATAGTATTGAATATTGAATTATAATAAATCATCCTCAATCAAGAATAATATCTAATAAAGGATGCTGACATAGATGAAAATAATCAGTAAAACTCTTTGAGAGAAAAATACAATTTTCATGAAATCACTTAAAAGTTACACAATTTATAAAGGAAGTTGTTTAAAATATATTTTTGAATCAAAGTGTCACATACCACTTTGAATCTTTTTTACAGAATTAACATTTTCAAACAATCATGTCCATATAAATAAATCATTATAGTCAATTTGAAAACAAGGACATTAATTAATTTTTGTTGAAAAATAAATCATTAAAATGATTTAAATGATTATCTATGTAAGTATTCCCTTCCATAAAACCATAAAAAATCCCTTTTGAAATCAATTTTATGTAACATGGACATGGATGGTAAATATGTCCTAGTAAATAAATACATATAAACAATCTCAGATAATAATGAGATTGCAGAATTATCCTTTACCTTAAGTCTGGTACACTCCATATGACTCAAAAACAAATGAATAATTTTTTTAAAATGATTATTATCTTATATCATAATCATAATAATATTTATGAGATCATATTTGATTCTTTTATGACAATATATTACCCATTTATTAACAATTCAACGCTAATGTAATAATTCAGGTAATATCGCTTTATTTATCATTCATGTTATGAATTGTTATTCGTGATCATATTACTTAAATCATGATTTACATACTTACAGAATGTATAATATGATTTAAATATCATATATATTCAATGAATAAATATTTATAATAAATAGATATAAAAAATGGAATACACTATTCATGGTGACAGGAGGCCATACGTTGGCATGAACGCTGATTCCATATTCTTATCAAATTGAATTGAAGTAAGTGAATGATGTATATGTACATATATATATATATGTATACGTATATATATCCAAAAGACTTATTATGTCATATATTTCATAATTATGAATAATATATTTTCTAAAATTTTTCTTGGATGGTTAATATTGTGAATAAATTTCATCATGTCGTGGAGAATGTATGCCATATGTATGCACGAGGGATAATATCATAGAATTTTTGGTAAAATAATATATAATTATATGTTATATTATATATACATAACAATTAACATGTTATATTTATTTTTTAAATCCTTTATACCCATTATTATACACATCAAAATAATGAAGTGATGAATAACAAACTACACCACGACGTGGAGACGGTAGGTCGTACATACACACATATGGTGAATTTTTCATTAATGGGATTAATGGAGTTATAAATATGGTTATAATATATTTATAATAACATTTATATATATATGTTACTTTAGTTTTTATTTTAGTATGGAAACTACAAATAAATATGAAGTAGAAGACGAAATGAACTTTGAAAGAGGTGATGAAATAATTACCTCTTCATCTGGTGCTTCCTTTTGGTTTGATCTAAAGGGATCTAATGTTTTATTTATGATGAATTTATGGCCTCTATGTTGAATATAGAGTAGTATTGAGTAGATTTGAAAAGGTTTTGGATGAGTCAAATGGCGTTGGAGGTGTAAATTTATGAGAAGGGGAAGTACCCTTTTATTAGAGAGGCGAGGGGCACCTTAGGAAAAGATAGAAATATTAATTTATTAAAACATTAATTTCGTTTTGTAATAGATTAAAATGGATTTATTTCATGAATAAGGTGGGTTGGAGTCAAAATATTCTCATCAAATAGGTTTTAGACATGTTTAGATCACCATATTAACCTTATCATTTATATTTAACTATTAGTTAAATAGTTTAACTTTTACCATGTCTTCATGTATTTTTATACTTTATAGTTTATATAGTTACTATAAATCTCCAAGAGAACCTCATGTGTTTCATTAATAACATATATATCATTATATGTTTCCTTTGTAAGAGTCCTATATTTTTAGGAATATTATATCATCTAATACAATCGTATTTGTTTTAAAAATCCATTTATGTAAATTTTTACAGTATTTAGTATTTGCTTGTTCTGAAATTCATAACAACTTGATTACTTGGAAACAAATTATTTGAATCAACCCTAAGAGGTCATATTCACCTATAAAATTCATTGATGAAATAAAAAGTTCCAATTATCATTTATTTTAAAATTTATAATATTAATTATTTATTTATTCATTAATAAGATAATTACTGAATCATCATTGTGTCAAAAATAAATTAAATTTCTTTAATACCTATAAATTATACATAAAATATAAGGATGTAAAAAATATCTTTATCTTTCTAATTTGATTTTATAGTCAAATTTATCTTATGTATCACCCTATATTAAAAATGAACAATTTATACAGACTGAAATTTAACACTTTTAACTCGTCATTAAATATAGTATAATAAATGTATTAATCTAACCAAACTGAAAAAAGGATCTTATTTTAGTTATAATGTTATTTTTGTTTGAAATATACTTATCCAATAGAATTAGAACTTGTTTTGGTGTATTTTTATTTTATTATAAAATTATTTTTACCTTTAATTACCCTATTTACTTTTAACTATGGTTAATAAAATTCAAATGTTTATATTCACCAAAAATTAATTTCACCCTATTTAAAAAAAATTTACATATTGATGAAAACCGTGTCTATGTGATTTTTAAAATTCAACTCATAGATATGGTAAAATTACATTTTATTCAAAACTGAAAAAGTTCCTAGATGGTGGGAGAAAGACGTTAAAAAGATTAAAACAATTTTATATATCCACTCTTAATAAAAAATGAATCCAATGAATTAAATTAGACTAATAAATTAATTATGTATATATTTTTAATTTATGAATAATTTTAATTAAGCATAATTATTTCAATGAAATAGTATGTTTTTTGTACTATTAAGTATTTTTCTGTATTCATAAACATTGTGGGTTTTTAGAAAAATACCAAAAATTAAGCCTATATTAATTTCGATATTCCGAATTCAAAAATAATGACACTTTTACCAAATTAAAATTTTAGGAGTGTCTAAAATTATTTTTTTAATTATTCCCAAAAGGACAGAAAAAAGTATTTCTTTTAAGAAAATATGTTTTTTAATCTATAATTATTTTAACAAAAATTATAAATTTTATTATAGATATATATTATTTACATAAAAACATTATAAATAACATTTAATATTTATTTTTTATTATCCATATTAAAATATTTAACTGATTAATAAAAATATCGTTTAAATAATTATTATACTAATGTGTTTTTTGGAAGAAGTTCAATCTTGTGAATAACACAATCCATGTCGGGTGTTGTCTGAAATATTATATATTAAATTACATTAAAGTGATAATGTACTATGAAATTTTAGGGTGTTTAATTCTTCACTCCTTCAATAAATTACATCCTCGAAATTTAAATATCTTCTTCAAAAATTAAAAGGTTGAAAATAGAAAATACCATTGTGGGAAACCCACATCAGAAATAGGGTAATCAAACATTAAATTTAATAAGAGGGAAAGGGAAATGAAAAATTCACCATAAAATTAGGATTTTGAATAAGAGAACATTGGTGGAAATTAAAGACACATAAATGAAGGAAAAATGTAAATATTTTTATGGATTGATGGGGTCCTCAATGAAAAACAAGTGAACTATAAATGGAAAATTAAGGGCATCAAAGACATAAATATATGATGGTTTTAAATATCATCGGTTAAACTAAACATATGTTATTAGGATAACACATTTTTTAGATACTTTATATTTTTGATGAGGATAGATTAATTTACTATCAAGATAAGAACTCCGGAAAACAGACTTGATTTCATTACCTCTCATAATCATATTTTCATCATCTGGTTGTGCTTAAATATATTTTCACTTCATCACTTACAATAGAAAATAAATGTTAAAAAATGATTTGTTTTATGCCTTAAGTGAATTATATAAATAATATTGTCCTAAATTATACCATTAATCCTTTAAATGTTTACTGAAAACGAAATGGATAGGTGAATGTATCAAACAAATCATACTTTAACCTCAAACAAAATATCAATTGTTCAATATACTAAATTAGAACTTTTAGATATATCCAAAATACTTTTTTTTCAAACTCACAATACAAAAAGTAATAAGGAAGGTAAACATATCGTAATGAAGGTCTCTTTTTTCACATAACAACATGAGAATACCTTCATACTGTATTTTAGTAAAACATGGTAACAACCTGAATTACCCTAAAAAATTATTATAATATGAATGTACTTCCTTATTCACTCTACAAAACATAAAATACTTGATATACTCCATAAATTCATAAATATAGAAAACACCGAATAATGAGGGTATAAACCACATTTTAAACAAAAACTTAATCACCTTAATGGATGTATATAATATCTAATCCACTTTATCAAAATCAATTATCTCTTATTCTGAAATCATAATCCCAGTTTCAGAAACATATTATGGGTTATATTTCCTTGAACCATATATTTTTCCAAATGTTTAAATTGAAATTGTATCCAATTACATGGTAACATACAATATCAAATCCTCAATGGTATTAATTTGTAGTACAATCCTTATATACTCTATAATTCCTATAACATGTTCATCAATAATACAATACTCAAATGAAACAATTCTTTAATAAAAAATAAGAAAAACAATCATTCCTCTTCATTTGTGGTAGTATCCTGACTTGATTATTATCTAATAACATCATTTGGGGTTTAATATGATGATTGGGATATAGATTCATGTAGTGTCCCAGTGTCGCCTCCTTCTGCCGTAGAATTGGGTTTGCACTGCCACACCTCTACCGCCACTCTTGGCTTCTATTCGTATCCCTATCCAGATTATTCCTTGCATGATGCAGATCTGACATCGACTCTTACTCAACTCATTTCCTTCTTCCCCTTGTGTGATGCACGACCCATTGTCTTCCTCTAAACATGATCGTCGACAATGAAACCACCCATCCTCCTTGATCTAGAGATTCATATCCACATATTTTCATGTTCGGAGGTGTCATAGGCATAACCCTATCCCTGAATGCTCCCCCTATCCCAAAGGCCAATGTGGAGGTCGCAAACAGTGCTCGTGGAATCGTCTTGGGTTGACTGAGTCTCGTCATCGGAAGACATCGATGATGTATTCAGGAATCTTGTCAGTGAAGCACACCCTTTAACGGGGTGACGATGCAGTCAACCTTAGATTTTTTGGAGTCCAGATCCATGTTTATGTACCCCTTGCATGTATTTAATTGGGGAACTTTCGTTGTTTCGGTTGTTTGGATTCGATGGAGTCGGTATGAGGTTGAAGCATCGTTGTCATTTCACTAATGCAGATGTCCGATGCATGAAATATTGTTGCTAAAAATGTCCTCTCCTCAAAAGTTCACTCCATTGTTGTTATGGTTCTGCACAGTCTACCTCAGTGATTCTGGCATAGTTAATGATGTTCTGGGATGGGAGATGATTGTTTGTTTTCCAAATTTTGTATGCATATGTGGAAGGTAGATGCCGGAATGCACGATTCCGACGACGTCCTCTCTTCATAGTTGACATCCAGTTTGCTTCATGGTCAAATCAAGGTAGGGTTTGTGTCATCTTCCCAGGTCAATATGAGGTCACAAAGGGAGACCCCATGAATACTTGGGGATGAGAAATTCCCTCACCTGATCTCCCCTTTTTGATGTTTTACCTTTTAGGGTTCTATTTTAGTTTTCCAGGGTCCAGTTCCATCAATTGATGGTTCTTAGCTGGTCTTTTGGATTTACCCTTCATAGACATCCCCACTATGGACTGGTTCGAAGGATTCTTCAGCAAATTGGTATGCTGTTGGGGGATCTGATGATGGAACTTTGGGCCTTAGAGGCTCTTGGGTGTGATTTTGTTGTTTATAGTTCCAGTGTGGGTTCTCTATTTGTTTTTTTATCTTGGTTCTCACATATCATAAAAGTGATGATCATGCGTATTTTCATGGTTTTTTGGGTGGGTCTGCTCTTATAAAGGGCACACTATTCATTCCATCAATAGATCTTTGTAATGGTCTACTAGTTCTCACATATCCTGATTTGTAATGGTTGGTTCTCACTTAACCAAAAAGTATTTTTCAAAAATAAAAAATTGAATTTCTAGTGAGTACCAACTCCTTGAAGATGAAGCATTGTACATTTTAGACCTTTTTATTACCATTTTAGTAAAGAAAATGGTGTCCTTTTTCTCCATCCATATAATTAACAACCATTCCTTTCAATAATTTACCAAGGTGATTCTTTCCACAATTATCACGTGTCATAAAATCCTTCCATCCCTTCATTACATTATCCATCTTTTCCACTGTAATCCTCTTCTTCTCTTGTGTCCCTTCAAATACATAGGGCTCAAATAATTCTTTACATATCTTCTTAACACATGATAAAATTTCATCATACAATGAGAATATTTGGGAGACTATTCCCCTTCTAATTGTTGGCATAAGAAATTGAATGATTTGATCCTTGTTACTCATTAGATTACACATATTGTAATAGTTACCATTCCTTCTACTAGGAGACATTTATAAATGATGACATACACATGAATTGATTATTCCATAATGTATAATCTAAATACTATAATAATTATCACCATTAATTGATGATTTTCACACATCTAGTCTCTTAATGATAAACATGGTTTCTTTACTAACATATTTACATATAAATCAACCATAATGGTTTGTAATGAAAATGTAATTTAATATAAGAATATCCCCCAGGAGTGTCTAACCATGTGCACAGTGCGGCCCATTTTCATGTACCTGGTTATACCGACTGAGTCTCGGAACATCTTGTCAGAGAAGTTACTCTTAGGTACATTTGTTCCCAAACCACATCCACATTTAGAATTTATACATAGATGCATTTAAAAGATAACTCAGAAAATCTATATATTAAAATATTTCTAAGATGATATTTTATACTAATCCTTAAGTTCTATCAAATGTGAAAGTTATCTAATTAGATTTTATCTAAAACTTTTTTCCAAGGTCATTTCATAACATTATCTGATACCGACTATAATTCCCAGACCCCAATTACCCCAAGCTGGTGCATTATTTTAATACATTTGATTGATTAGAAGGAAACAAGTCCTGAAGAACTGATCAGTTTAGTTGTCGTGGAAAATAGACTACATACATGAATGATACATTACACTTTCTATCCTAACATACGACATAGATAATCCTTTGATTATTCCATTATTCTCTAATATTAACCCTACATATTAATCATAATACACTTAATAGAATCCTAGGAATATAAATCCTAATAATGTGGTGAGCTCATATTCTCATAATGGGTAAATAATTAATGAGAAGCTATAAACCTTGAAGGCATGATGTATAATAAAAATAAAAGCCTTTTAAACATAATTTGAACATAATATGTAAAAAATAAATAAAACATTTCCATATAAACATGCTCATGGATATTCTACTAGTCATATAATAATATTTAATAACTAATTTCCCAAAGGCAGAACGAATAATTCTGGACATAACAACTACTATGTTAAGGGATTGGGCTAAGACAATTCTTAAATATTCTATCAAGGCCTTGGGCCAACACACTAGTTTGCCTCCATAGACCTAAAAATGCATCAGAGGGATATAGTGGGCCATGCATATCACTTACTAAGTCCAGTTCATTCATCATATGAAAGCGGTGAAACATAAAATAACCATTCATATTAAAACTAACATACGAAATGTTAATAATTTAACCATAAACCATGAATGGTATAAAAATACCACATTAACATACAAATATATCATCACTAATTCAACAGAATCTGGAATATTTTACTATAATAATTCAACCTTAATCTATAATTATATCCATTAATGGATGTTGACATAGATTAAAACAAAAATTAACATTTTTAAGAAAAATATCATTTTTTCCAGAAATCATTAAAATGTAACAAAATATAAAAAAGAAGTCATTTAATAGATATTTTTGAATCAAATTGTCCCATAGTACACTGAATCCTTAGAATGGGATTAAAATTTAAAAAAAATTGTGTCCATATAAATAAATCCTTAAAATCAATTTGAAAACATGGAAATTAAATAAAAGTATTCTGAAAAATAAATCACTAAAACATTTAAAATGATGACCTAGTTAAATATACCCTTATGTAAAACCTTATATGATACCGATTGACATATTTTTTTATGAAACATGGACATGGATGACAAATAGGTCCCAATAAATACATAAACATAAAAAATGTATAATAATAATGAGATTGAGGAATTAACACTTACCTTTAAGTCTTGTACTCTCTATATGCCTCCAAAACTCATGTATAATGTTTGTAAACATATTATTAACATAGTTAATAATAGTAATAATATTTATGATATCATATTTTATTCTTTTATGACTTTATAATACCCATTTATTAACAATTCCATTTTAATGCAACATTTTAGGTAATATTTCTTTGTTTATCGTATATATTTTGACTTGTTAATCTGACCATATTACTTAGATCATGATTTAATTACTTTCATAAAGTGTAACATGATTTATATATAATATATTTTTTTATTTAAATATATATTATATACATATATGTAAAATGGAATACACCATTCATTGAGATGCTAGGCCATGTGTAAGCATTAATGTTGTTTCCATTTTCATATCATATGGAATGGACCATTCATGGAGACCGTAGGCCATGCGTACACATTAATGTTGTTTCCATTTTCCTATCATATGATGAACTATTCATTTTTTTAATTACTTTCATAAAATGTAATATTATATATATATATATAATATATTTTCTATTTAAATATATTATATAAATATTTGAAAAATAGAATACACCATTCATGGAGATTGTAGGTCATGTGTACGTATTAATGTTGTTTCCATTTTATTATCTGTTGATGATGAGATCATATGTAATAGGATGGTATATTATAAAAACTTAATCATTTACATGTCATATTTATTATTTACATAAACTATACTCATTATTATATTCATCCAAATAATGATGTGTTGAATAACAAAATACACCACAATGTGGAAACGGTAACTTGTATGTACACGCATCTGGTGCAATTTTCATTCATTATATGGGTAGAATAATGAATATTCTTGTATCATATTTATAATAAAAAATCATTATATTGAATTTTGAAGACTTATTATTTTATTATGTAAACAACAATTAATGAGTAATTGTAAGAAGAAAACAACATTGAAATAGGTGATTAAATAATTACTTTTTCTTTGGGTTATTCCTTTTGATTTGAACAAAATGGAATCATAGGATGGATTTATGATAAATTAACTAAATCTAGGTTGAATTTAGGGTAGTTGGGAGGATATTTTGGTATGGTTTGGCTGAGACATATGGCCTTGGAGGTGTGAATTTAAGAGGAGGGGAAGTTCCCTTTTATAAGAGAGGGGAGGGGAACTTTATGCAAAGCTTGAAATATAAATTTATTATAAACTTATATTCTATATATAATATCTATAAATGGGTTTATTTCTAGGATAAGGTGTGGATGGGTCGACATCCTCCCAGATAATTGGTTTTATTCTAGATTTGTTCACCATATAACCTCAACTGTTAGATTCAACTCTAAGTTAAATATTATAACTTTTTCCATGTCTTATTGTAGTTTTATACATCATAGTTAATATTGTTACATCAAAATTACAATAGAGCATAAATTGTTACATTAATGAATAATATAACATTATGTATGTCTTTTGTCTGAATCTAATATTTTTAGGAATATTATATCATTTAATAAAATTGTATTTCTTTTAAAAACACATTTATATCAATTTTATACTATTTAGTATTTTGTTTTTGTGAATGTCATCACAATATGATTACATCAAAAAAAATACTATGAATCAACCTTAAATGTCATATTCACCTAGAAAATTCATTTATGGCATCTAATGTTTCAATTTTCATATATTTTAAAATTTTCAATATCAGTAATTTTAATATTTCATTAATAATGTAATTACTACATCATCATTGAGTCATAAATAAATATAATTATTTAATGTCTAAAAATTATAATTAAAATACAATGGTGTAGGAAATATCTTTATATTTCTAATGAATAATTATAGTCTAATTTTTTTATTTATAACCTTATATTAAAAATGGATTGTTTATTCAAATTTGAATTTATCCCTTTAAATATATTTTAAATAAAATATATTAAATGTTCTAATCTAACCCAAATGGATCACGAAGGATTATTTTTTTACTAATGTTTCTTTTGGTCTAAATACACTTTTATATTATAATTAGGACATGTGTTGGGGTAATATTATATTCTTATATTATATGATTAACTTTAATTACCATGTATACTTTTAACTTTGGTAAATAGAATTCAAAAGTTAATATTCACAAAATTATTTTTCATCATATTGAACCACATTTTACATACTAATGACAATCGTGTCTTTATTGTTTTTAAAAACAATTCAAAGAAGTGATAAAATTATGTTTTATGAAAATTTACAAATTTGTCTAGAATGTGGGTAATAGCCGTTAAAAAGCTCAATTAAATTTTAAATATATAATATTATTATAAAATGGCACAAATTAATTAAATTAGAATAATATATGTATTATGTATCTATTTTTAAATTATGATAATTTTTAATAATTTTTTTTTATTAAAATGAAAATTTGGGTTTTTATGTACTTTGCCGTATTTTTCACTATTCATATAAACTGGAATGTTTTTAGAAAAATACAACAAATTCACCCTAACGTAATTTTAAAATTACATATTCAAAAATGAAGTCTATTTTACAAAATTAAAATTTTACAAGTGTCTAAAATTAATTTTATTATTGTTCACAAAAGGACATAAAAAGTATTTCTTTTATGTAAATAGTTTTTATATATAAAAAACAATTTTATCGAAACATATACATTTCATTATAAATATATTTTAATTATGTTAAGAAATTATAAATAACTTTCAAAATTTATTTTTTACTACTCATATTACAAAATATAATTGATAAATAAATATATCATTTAAATAATTATTATACTAATTTTTTGTATCGTAGAAATTCAATATTGCATATAATGTGAGCCAAGTCGGTGTTGCATGAAATATAAGCTATTAAACTACTTTAAAGGGATAGCTTACTTTGAAATATTATGGTGTTACAAATATCAATTACATTATTTATAATATAAAATTATCTGAATAATTAATCGTTTGGAATATTCCATTTTAATATCTATGTAACCTTATCACACAATCACATTCCCCGATTAAATCATTAATAGCATATTACCCTCAAAATCGGGGGATCTTCCTAGGAAAAAATCATGTGTCTAACTTAAGTATGAACTTCTTCATTTTTTTTTCTTCATAATAATTCTCTTAAAAATATAAAATAATTATGATAATATTATGAATTCTGTATCATTAGTATATTAAAATATTGTTCTCTTTCTAGATTAACTGTTATTTATTCTTTTCAGTTCGCTTATAAAATAACATCATTCAAACATTTTTCTGATTATCACCTCCATGTAGATACATCATATGTATTCCATTACCTCCAATAATGTAGAGTGTTTTGGGGTAATGATGATTGAATTTTCAATATCTATAAAAAATTGACTCTGACTTTTTTTAATATATTCCATCATACATCTAATTCATTGAGAAATATAAATTTTAATCATACATTCACATGATTTATCACCTCAGTGATGAATTTCTTTTTTTATTCTATAAATTCTGATAAATTTGAAAAAAAATAAAATCAAGTTCACCATAATATAATATAAGAAAAATAACATTATCCAATATTATATTTATAGTACATTAAAATAGAGACATCTTTATCTATTATTAAAAATTGAGTTAAACTATGTTCAAATTTTTGTTTATTTAATAACCTGTAACATAAATTCCTTAAAATATGTTTATAGTCATTTTAATGAAAATATTATTAATAAAATATGTTAGAAAAATAAATATTTTTATATTTTTTTTGAAATATTATATAAATAAAAAAACAAATTATTAAATTATCTTGTCATTATTTTCTACAATTACAGAAATGAGAAAAAAAATCTATTTCCACTCTTCCTAACTAAAACATTTATAGAATGATATTATAAAACTATACAAAAAATACAATATATATTACAATATATTATATTATTTAATAATAATTCAATTAATTTAAATTTATATGTATGTATGTCAACATTACAAAACATGAAAAAAATAATGTTTCATTGAATATTTTACATAAATATAGTGGTTGGGTGTTTTGTTTGGACACCAAGAAAATAATATTTTATAATTATAGAATGGTTTAGATTTGGATTAAATACTAATTAATGGTTATACATGCATTGGATAAATTTTTATATGTTAATGGATTCTAAATTGATTCATCAAATCTATATATATGTTATAATTATTTTTATAGGGGTTATATGTGAAAGATTATAGATGGAAATAAAGGGATAATACCCTTCCAAATCAGCAACCTATAATGGTTGTTATTGTTGTAGTTTAATTAATGGTTTCTTTACCAAATATTTGATATAAATATGAAAAAATTATATGGGAGTGATACAATTAAATTTAAAGTAATATGTTAATAGTAGATAATTACATGCATTGAATTTTTTAAACATCTCCTAGAACCACAAACCATGTTATAGTTGTACTATTGAACATTTCTTGTGTGAAAATAGTTGAATATAGTTTTTTAGGTAGAAATAAAATGGTATATCATTCATTTTACTATGAAAAATTTATTTTTTATCTATTGTGGTCTCTAATTTATAATACCATAGAAAAGAATTAGATTAATACAATAGAATATATGTTTAGTAAATATTTATCTCATGAAATATATTTCCATAAAATTATATGAAATAGAAATGAAACAGTTTTTTTGTAGGTAAAGAAAAAGGAGGAGGGCACAAATGAAACATATAAACTAAATCACATCTAATTGGAATGGTATACTTGAATTTTTAATCTTGAATATAAATGTAAAATAAATAATATATATATATATATATTAACAAGATGTTTATGATGGCATTTGGTTACTCAGAAACATTAGTGTTATGTTGAATTTTATTGATGTTTTTAGAAATTTTTATTAGTTCTTGAAGAATATTGTGGATATCATCAAATAAAGGAGAATAAGTGACAATTGTCTAAATTAATAGAGAATAAAAATATATAAAATCAGAAATTTAGGAAATTAAATTTTAATGATTTTTATAATGTGGTTGAATGTATTTATGAGATTATAATATGAGGTCAGAAAGTGTTTTTGGGGTTTTATAGTTGGAGATGTGTCTTATGATTGTAATTAATGGACTAATGGTCATAAAAATAGTTCAATAAATAAAAAAAATACATAACAAATTGTACATGTTATAGTGATATTCTTATGTCGTAATTAAATATCACAATATGAAAAAATATGTTCTTGTTGAAATATACACTATAAAAATCATCAATATGATATGATTTTTTGTAAATGCCTTCATCTATTATTACCCATTATGTTTAATCTTAAAATTATTCATTAAAATATACCATATTAATTTAATAAAATTATACTAATATCCTTATTTATATAGTATATTTAAATTCATTCATTTCAAGGAAATCATCATGAAATATTTAAATATCATATAATGAAATGGAGACAAACAATTTGTTAAAATATTTATTGTTTTTATTAATTAAAAAATACGTCATTGGAATCTTCACATAATAATCTGTTGCATTTTTATTCTTATAAATTTATTTATAATCAATGAAAATATTCATGATATTACTCTTAAGGAAAAGGAGTTATAGGAATTGGAAATTGATTATCTATAGTAATTTATTCAATATTTATTAAATTTTAAGGAATGAATCTATTAAAAAATGATGAATCAATATATTTTTGAATATTCATAGTATGAATGAATAAGGGAAGATATTTGTTGATTTTTTTCTTAATGTTTTAATTTTTTAAAGGTTAAATATAATATAAAATAATAAAAAATAATTCATCAACTATTATTTACTTAATGAATGAAAATGGAAACATATTTCATTAAATATAATCTTGTTATTTACTAATAACTCTCAATTAAAAATTATAATAAGGGTTATAATTGATCATTTGACTAAATATGATTATTTTATTCAATTTCATGATAATATGAGTTGGAATCATATTTCTCATTGTATTTTTAATATGTTAAATGTTTCAATTTCTTCCCAATTATATTGTTTCTAACTATGATTCACACAATACATTCAATTTCATTAATATAATTTATATGTAAATAGGTATATGATTATGTTTTGTCATATGATTTTTCCTTAGAGTGAATGAAAATCAGAGTCAAAATTTAAAAAACTAGAGTATGTTATTTTATTTTTTATTATATATTCATGGACATTGTAATCAATAACTATAATGGTTTTAATTTGCATATATTTATATATTTTTCTATTGTAAATTAATATATGATTTTGAAAAATTTTATGAAATTTTTTAATAAATAATATTTAAATGGTATGATTTCGTTGAGAGGGAATTTTTGGGTAATAAATTTTTGTGTGGCATGGGTAAGAATGAGGAATTTATTTCATAATCATAGAAGATAATCTCTATTTTAATAATAGAGTTTAATAAAATGTATTCTCTATAATTTTATTTATAAGATCTTGTGATTATTAAATTATCACCCAGAAAAGCTATGTTGAATTTTTATAATATTGGAAAATTACTCCCTAGATATATTGGTCAATATGAAATATTAGAGAATGCAGGATAGAGGTCTTATTAAGTACAGTTTACTTTATGATTTTTATGTACATAATGCACTTCATGATTACTATTTAACTAAACAAGATATTGAATGTCTAGATGCATTTATTTTTTTGTTGATATTAAAATAATATCTTGTTAAATGCTTAATAATTCATTTTTAATATAATTTAATTTTTTGAAATAAGTGTTTCCATTGAAACTAAATTCCATTACATATTTAATTATAAATATCAATAATATTTTATGAAAATATACAATAAAGTTAATATTTTAGAATATAGTACATATATTTCAAAATGATTCATATTCAAATTTATTTTTATAATACGTTATATAATAATTTCAATTATTTTTTTAAAAAATATAGTTCAGGTTCGATTCAGCTTTTACAACAAAATATTTACTATGTATGAAAAATGTTATTTAACTCCAATTAAATATTAATTACATATAAAAAAATAAATGTAACCTATAAGAAATAAAAATTTAATTTCAATATATGAACTCAATTTTCTATAAGTTCCATAACATATTAAACTTTTTTAAATTTGTCAACAAGAGTTCAATTAGAATTCAACCTATTATTAAAATTGTTTTGCTTCAAATAAGGAAAAAACTTTAGAAATATGTCTATTTACATAATATAATATATATAAATATATATTTAAATATTTTTCTAGATCATACGTTGAATTTAATTTTTCAATGTGTATGCAAGATATTTTTACACTTTTTTAAATAAAGAGTTTTAGAGTAAATGGAAATATATATTTTTGTATTTAATTTTTATTTAAATTAATATAGAAAATATTTGATTACTATCAGAACCATTTTTAGTTATATTATACTAAAAATAATAAAAAAAATTCATTAAATTATAGGGAATTTATATTTATGACACAATATACCATGAAACATTTAATGATGCTCACATTATGATTGAAAAACATCAGGAAAGTCACAAATAATGGCATTAAGATAAAATTTAGAATGGATAATTATTCTCAATAAATAAATAGGTTAATATTATTATGAAGAATTTATATCAAAACATGAATTCCATATTTGTATATATATTTCAAAACACAATCTACAACTAGGTAGAAAAAAATCAATATTAATTAGATCATTTTTTAAAAAATATTAATAATTTTAAAATTGAAACAACATATTGAGAAAAATATTTGAATTATTAATGTTGAATAAATTAAAATAATATCCATTTCCAATGCATATGAATACTGAAAAATATATCCTTAACCCTTAAAGATCATATATTTTCAAAAACACCACTAAATAATTCCAGAAAATGAATATTTTACCCTATCTTTAGAACCTATAATTTTTCTGCAGGAATTTGAGTCATTTTATAACTCTATATGATACCCAATGGTCTCTAAATTCAATTACCACACTCTTATAATATCATTTAAAAAATAATAAATTAGAAGAAATTTTTATTACTATGATTCGTGAATGAAAATATCATATTGATGAATCTTGGAATGATATAAGTGGGTTTTCTTTAACCATTAATCTAATTGTTTAGTATAATTTTATTAATCATTATCACGGATTATAAATATTAAATATATTATCAATTTCATATTTATTTTTATGAAATAGTATTGTATACTTCATTTTTTTTTCTCTCAATGTGGAATTTTTTGACCAATTTCTTTTGTTTTATTTTGGATAAAATTAATATATATGGTTATGGATTGAAAATAATTAATCTATGTGTCTTGTTTTTGTTTTGTCATATTAAATTATAGATTATGATAGCTGGGGATTAGATAAACCCTGTAATACATTGATTATATTTAATTAATTTAAAATAATATATATGAAGTTACAAAATATGTTATTCTATTTTGATTGATTGTAAAGGTTATTATGAGTGATTTAAATGTGATATGAACATACTAACCAATGAAATTTTCACGACAAATATATTATATTTATTCATTATTATACGTTTTTATAGAACTATTTTGTCAAATCTGATTACATTATTATCAACCAAATGATTATGATCCTTTTAGATTGATTAGTTTTATTTAAATAAAAAATGTAATCAGGAGTTTTCATGTATTTTAATGGATTTGTTTTTATTTATTATTTTTATACACAAAACTATTTTTTATATTGTCATCCCACATTTGTAAAAAAATTAATAGGGTTTATTGATATGTAAGGACTAAAAATTCATGGAACAACATAAGATGTTTTTTCCTCAATAATGAATATCAATTATAAAAATAACTTTTTCATGGTCAAAAAATTTTCACTAAGTTAAATGAATGGATTTTTTTATGTACTGTATTTCATTATATTATAAAAATCTAAAACAATTGAGCACAATAATTAATGTGTTGTAATAATGCTATATTTTTTTCAAAGCCGATATATTTAGGTTCTCAAATACATTACACATCATGTAAATCTAATCATCATTTTAAAATTATATGGTTAAATATGAACAATTCATGTTGTGAAAAAACAAATTTATTATCCAAAAATGGAATCAACCATTATTATCGGAACTCCTATAATGAATACCAACTAGTCACCCCTATTGAAAAATACCACACATTCCACAAACACAATGACCTCGTAAATGATAAAAATTATTTAAAAAATAATTATTATATTTAAACACAACTTTTCTTTCATTGTTGTGTATAAATATAAATAATATGATACCCAATGTAATAAATTACACATAGGCCTATCTTATTTATGAAAATAATAAAAACAATAATTTCATAATATATATATATATATATATATCCAATTCAATACAAAAACTATGTAAATCACGTGGTAAAAGACAAAATATGACTCTATCCCATCATATAAAGCAACATACCAAAACGCCCCCCAATGAACCCTCTAAATTTTACAGGAATCAAATAGTTACAAAAATATAAATTTATGTCCATTCAATAATCCCTTAGACATTATATAAAATAGTAGTCTAATCATAGATGTTCGCAAACCCCCGAGGTGATTTATATGTTATATTAATACCAAATCTCTACATAGTAGTGTATATTCTATTATTCATCATCCTTTTAATGTATCATATAGTTAAAATAAAAGAAATACTTATCCAAACATTCAAATAATGAATATTGAAATATCAAACAACTTTCTCACTATTAATAAATTGTGGTGTATGTATACTATAGTACGACTACTAAAAAAAGAAATTGACCTGAGAATTTCACATCAATGCATGATGAATGAAATTAAATTCAGTGGAAACCCTGATGATTTTCATATCCTAAGATCATCATTATTTTGAACATGGTAGACACATGACATGTATATTTTCAATACATAACAATTGTATCTATTGAAATAAGAGAAAATTGTGAATAAATACACTTATTCATAATAAAAAATCAATGAAAATCTCCCTCATTTCATAAAAAATATAAAATAAACCACATAAACTATCTCAATGTATTTTTAAATAAAATATAGTAAATGGAAATTTCCCAACTCAAGGGACGCATCTATATATACTCACCATCTAGCATCATTATAAATATCATTATTTAATTATTTATACATTTAAATATATATAATATAAATCCACGTAATATTAAATAATTATACAAAACAAATGATTCATGATATGATTTTATTACAGTATTCATCCTATAATGGAAAAAATAAAATATTAATATATTTCATGGATCAATTCATCATGAACAGTTCCAAATCATTTGAATAGCCAAAACATCTTTTAATTGTTAATTATTTCCATTTAAACTCATTTTACTATAATTTATAATGACAATTTATATAAATTAACACTTTATTGTCCTATAAATAACATTTGGTGAATATATAAAATTAAAAAAAAAAATTAAAAAATGTACTTTTGTGGGAAGTGGTCGTGCTATTTAATAGTGAATGTCAGATGTTTTAAAGAACATGCATGATGCATTTCCTAACACATACACTAATACGACATGTTCTATATTCTCTTCATGCTCTTAGTTGACCAGGTGTTACTCTTCTAACTATGATATATTGATTCCCAATGTCCCCCCACATATTTTTAATAGAAAAATATAATGTTTAAATACATTTATTAAGATACAATATATATACATATAGTTATTGGCACATAGAAACACACACATATATAATGTAAAACTAATATATTATTAATAAAAAAATTTAGGAATCCACATTTCATCCAATTGGGAATGAATATAGGGACCCAAAAATACCCAGAAATAGTGGAATTATAACGCTGAATTAATATCCCAGAGTATATAAATAATCTATTATCTTCATCTCATCCCACAGATCATTGATCCAAATTGCATTATCCTTATTATTATATAATAAAGACACGAAATGAAGAATATATTGTCTAATGTTGTATAAATAATCTCCCCAAGATCTCTATTTGAACTCATTATCCTATAGTGTGGATACCATCACCACCATGTAAGACTAATGATTGTCATTACACTAGTTTCGAAGAATGCCATTACCAATTGATGGTTTTTTACTGTAGATTAGCTGATATGGGAGGTCATCCCACTACCTTTATTTCCCAATTATTTTAATTATTTAATAATATATATATACACGTATATATATATATAATTAAAAATATATATATTATAAATAACATGAAAATAATACAAATAATTAAATGGTAAATGTTAGTGTGATTTTACAATTCTACCTTGTGGAAACCAAATATGCACCTCTCTTATTCATAATGACACATTGCCATACAAAATTTTTTAAATTGATCATTTTCATTGTTGTAAAATAATTTATAAAAAAAGGATCCCTCTATGGGATTTAGTGATTTCATTAAATTATACTACTAAATGAAACACACTATGTAGAGAAGTATTACCTGAATGTTTTTCAAATTTAATATCCTATTTTAGAGATATTTATTTTTCCATGTGGGTCCCTAATTTAAGAAATATATAAAATATAGAAATTATTTCTTTACAGACACAAATTAAAAATTAAAATTTTATTATATTCATAGACTATAAATTTGGACCGAAACTATCACGAAGGTAACAATATGATTTGAACAATGAAATTAAATTAATAAATTTAAGGAAATCCATACTCAAAAAATTTTATATAGCCTAAAAATATTTATTGAAAAAAATATTTTTATAATAAAATATAACTTGACTCAAAAAAATTTACATTCCTAAAGATATTTAGAAATATTTTATTATCACATTTACTCTAATGAGCATGAATTAAGGTAGTCATCTATATATATAAAACCACTCACAATTGTCTCAAATCAACACAATCAACTCTACAATGTTTAAAAATGAATCATTCTTAGGTATTTTATAATATTTTAAAACGAAATATTAAAAAAAATATGTTCAATGTAATTGAACATATAATATTTTATAAACTCCCTTATTTTATTTAGTTAGTGTTAGATAATAGGTAACCTTAGCTACTCCACTCATGGCCTTATTTATCTGTACAACCCTAATAGATATATTACATCATAAAATCATTTCCTTAATCCTAGAAATAAAATTACATGTATACATAAAGGGATACATGTAATATGGTTTTTCATATTACCTTTGATTCATATAAGTATCTTTTATTATCCCAACATTTATCATCCTCTCATGATTTCGATTATATTTTATGGTAGTATAAAATACTAGCTTAGGATCAGTAATTTTTTTTGACCACGAATCATCCCTAATAATAGAAATGGTTTGAGATAGAAAAAAAATCAGAAAAAACCATATATATCAATGATTGTTTTTTATTATTATTCTAATAATCCTTATATAACGAAAAATATAAGTATATACATCAAATAAATTTAATAAAAAAATATATTTATAATTTGATTTTATGAACTTATATGTTTTGTCTACACACACAGATATATATTTAATTGTTTAAAATTATGATAATATATATGAAAGTTTAAAAAGACTCCTCAATATATCTTCTATGATAGGAGGTCAAAATTTCAATCAAGTAAAAAATATTCTAAAATAATACATTATACATAATACTTTAACTTTGTATTGTAATTACAAACACTCTATTAAATTTACAAAAAAAAGAAGTACAAAAAAAATCCACCAATAAAATTGTAAATAATAATAATGTACCCTATAATTATGGAATTATGAATATGATGCCAGCATATTTCTCATCTCACACCCATAATGGGAGTCACTATATGGCCTAATGTTTATATAAACCAAATCATCCACTATTAAGTCCATTGTGCTATATACCAGGAGTGGGGGGGGGGGTTAATAAATGATTGAATGATTAGAAAAAATGTCATTTTTGATCTTATTTTTTTGTTAAAATATACCCTCTTCATGCTCATTCCCATTGAAATGTATAAATAAACATTGAATCATGGAAATAAGACAACAATTCTAGTTGGTTCACCCTCACTAGGCGACGTCCAAGAGTTATACACTACTGATGTACCCATGTACCAAATCCTCTATAATCATATTGTTTTTTTCATGTTTGAAGTGGACTCATTGTCCCTCCTAATTTACAACAATTCACAATTTTTAAAACTCACTACTCTAACAATTGAAATGAGATCACAGGTTGATGGGAAGATCCAGTCATAGCTTATTAACCTATAGGTCACTTCACTATAACTAATGAATAAATCCTGAATTATAGGTAGATGCTCTATAGAAGTTCCACGTTCATCCACTGATTAATAACACTTTGCCTCTAAAAACTAAGTAGTCCCTTTTGAGACTCTTTCACTAAGAAAAATTCCTTCGCGAAGCTCTAACTTTTACAAATCTCAAAAAACCCTTTCCAATTCTCGAACCTCTTTGTGAAGTTCACAGGTTGGCGGAGCTCACTATTTCTAAAATCTCACCAGATCATAGAACTCTCCATATCGTAGTGCTCACTCGTTTATTTGCGATTTATCAAATCTAAACAATCCTTTGTGAACCCAACATCTTTTGCATAGCCAAAATGGCTTTCCCGGCACGCCTTCCTTTCGCAGAGCTCAACTGCCTCCAGGAATTCCCATTTCCATCATGAAGCACACTATTAAATGGATCTTCTTCGCAACTCAAGATATTAAGGTTTTTCATTCGATCACCTTTCATTTCCCATGGTGGTCAAGGACTATTTATAGGAGATTCCACCAAATTGAGAATCTTATATGAAAAGTCAGTACCATGTTAGCTCAAATCACAATGCTCATAAATTTCCTCCAAAATTTTCTCTATATCATAAAGAAATATGACAATTCAGATAGTGACAAAATATTCACTCACCAAATATTCTAATCAAATATGGGAAATTCTTATCATCAGAAAAAAGAGTAGTATGAAAGGTTTATTAAGTAATAAATTAATTACTAACACCAATTGTTGATTCCATAATGATACCAATAAACTATATTCATCACCATCCTATGTTTTTTGGACATTTTATGTTTGATTTATCATTGCAATAATCCTCAAATTTATTACTCCAACTCCCCCTATCATGTTAATCCCCTTATCTCATTAAGCGACCTGTCAGCTTCACGTCATGTCATAGCAAAGTCATTTTATTCTATTTATCAGATACACATTACACTCCCACTTTTTCAATGACCCCAAATTTCACACTAGTATGATCTGAAACATTTGAATGAAACTAGTTAAGCACATTATGGAAAAACAAATAATACCTCAGGGAGATAGGGGTTGTCCCCCATCCACACATTTTAATGAATAGGGGGTCCACATGACATCTAGAGAAGTAGATTCCTCTAAAAAGATTACATAGGTAAGGCCATTGTTAGAATGTCCTCAATCTATAGTTCTTCAGGAAAAAACTCTATCCTAACATGACACAGCTCCACCTTCTCCTTTGTAAAAAGATATTTGATATCGATGTGAGTTGTCCTAGATTGATGAAATTTATTTTTTCTAAGATTTATAGCACTAGAATTATCACAATATATTTGGATCAGAGACATCACCACAACTCCCATATCATCAAGATGATTCGTTATCCAGAATAATTTTTTTCATGTTTGAGTGTTCGCAATATACCCAGCTTATTTAGTGCTTAATGATATACAATGTTGCATTTTTCATAGCAATGAAATAAAAAATACCCCAAGATAGAAAGTACCTAATGATGTTTATTTTATATCATCTACTGAACTATGCCAATCTACATCAATATATCCCAGTATCTCTGGATGAGAGTTTTCATTTTACATCATATTGTAATCTATAGTTCAGTTGATATACCAATGTATTCTTTTCACTACAATCATGTGTATTTCCTTCGGATTTCTTTGATTTTTCATCTCTAGGCTTCATATGAAAACAATATAATGTATTATCACTGTTCTTTATAGTAAAGATCCAATACTATGCTAGTATTCTATGATATTAACTACCTTTACATCAACAGATTTTGATAATTTCATCTAAGAGAATGTATAGTTGTCACCTATATGTATTTTTTCAATCACAATTTTATGAGAACCTCCTCGGAATATTTGGATTGAGAAATGATAATGACATTCCTTCCTTTCACCTGTAAACCAAGGAAAAATGTCAGCTCTCCAACCATGGATATATCGAACAAAATTTTCATGAATTTGGTAAACTTTCAACATTCAGCTTCAACTGATCTGCAAAATATTATTTCATAATCCTAAACTAGCACCATCCTCCTTTGATTAATGTTGTTGTTGAAATGGATATTGTAATCAACTCAACCACACTAAAGTCCATGCTTCTTCAAGTACTGATCAAACCTCGAATAACATGCTCTTAGTGTATGTTTCAGTCCAAAGATAATTTTCTTCAACTGATAAGAAATTTTCTCATATTTATGAATGAAAAAACCATCTAAAATGAGAATTTACAATGCCTATTCCAGAACCTATTTCAAAATTATCGATTTTACATCCATCAAGATAACCTTGAAATTCTATTGAAATAAAATATCCAATAATAATATGATTGTTTTTAGCTTTACAATAGATGAAAATGTATCATCGACATAAATACCCTCTAACTATGAGTATCTTTTGAACACGAGATGTTTTTTTCGGATCACAACACAATATTCACTCATTTTGTTTTGACAGACCCATTTTGTCCAAAGAAAATTCTTATGTGTTGGCTGTAAAACAATATCCAAAGTCTGATTCATCACAATCTGGTCTAGATCTTCATTCATCATCTGAATATGTTTTTTATATTCAACGGCATCGACAAAACATTTAGGTTCTGCTTGAGATAAAAGTGATGTCTTCTTTAGTACCTACATTATTCATCTCTGATGTGGCATTTTTTGATCACTAATGATATTATTTTATTTTATTTAGGCTCTAATATATGGATTCTTTGATGATACAGACATGAATTATTCTTGTTCATCATCAGTATATTCTTCTTAGTCAACATCTTCTACTTCTGTTCCCACTCTGTTACATTACTATTCATCACTATCATCAATAAATTGTTCACTGTTCTATTGAGAACTCTCTTAATTTTCCACAATAGTGACATCATTGTTATCAACTACTTTTCTCTACCTCCTTTTGATGAATTTGTAATCTTCCTTTTTCCTACGTAACCATGGAATATCCCCTCATCTCAACGTGATACAAATTTATATTGTTTTTATTTGTTGAAAATGAAGCACTTAAATCCAAATATTTAAAGGTATTTCATTGTTTTATTCTTTAAATAGAACAACATATACAAGGTCTTTCCTTCATTTGGAAACACCGTAGAGCTATTAGAAATTTAGATTGATGTCAATACCACATCCTTTTAAAATTTCATCGATAGGTCCTTTTCTATTAGAATCATTTTGGCCATGGTGTTGATGATCATTTTTCTCCTTTCAACCACTCCATTCTATTCTAGAGTTATTACGGATGAAACTTGATTCCATATCCTATGTTCCTTAATATATTATCTCACAAAAATGTGTGAATTATTTACTTGGTCACTACAAAATATCAAAATTTTCAGCCATAACATTCATTCATATTTAGTCAGATACTATTTAAAGAAACTAAACACATCAATCTTATGGGAAATGATGAATTCCCAATCCATTATGCTATAATCATTAATGAATAGAATCTTATATATATTTCATTCTATTTATTTTGGTTATATAGGTCCACAAACTTTATCTTGCACCAATTTGTGCACTCTTGTTGACTTCTTTTCATTCTATTTTTATATCATTTTGATGATCATCCCCCATTGACGAGCATCACATGAATGTGTATGATCATGTGACATCGTGGAGAGATATCTAACTATATAATGCATTACTATATCATCCAGGGAATTTTCGTATATACGACCAAGTAAATTATGCCATAACGTGACTTCCTCCTCTCAGTCTATAAATCACACATCTTCATCACCACTTATAAGGTAAATATTTCCTTAGAGAATCAATGAACCATCTATTCCTTTTATGATGCACATAGTCTTAAAAACCTTATAGAATGACCTGAGTCACACGGTTAGCTGATGCTAAGAAAATTGTAACTAACACATTATACTTCTAATTCATCATCATGTATTATTTCATTTCCCCCAAACCTAGCCTTTCCCTTGCCAGTTATCTTCAGTACATCATCAATTTCATATATGAAAACTCGTTGTTTTTAATATTTTATGCATGTAACCAGTTCCTTATTCCCTATCATATAGCATGTGAAAACAATATAAAGGATAAATATCCCAAAATGATACGATTATTTAAGGGAAAATTTACTAACCCCTTCCCTCTTAGTTGTCTTCTTCTTGGTCTATGTTTTCTCTTCATAATTTACATAGTTTCAGATTTATGATCCTTCTTATTGCATGATGAACAAAATTCATCTTGCAAGGCTGAAAATCTATTTTTCATTTTCAAATCACCTGTTTGTTCATTGATCTGCTACTGGAAAACATTTTGGTTCTACTTTATCATGTTCCACGGTATGATCGATGTACTTTATCTAGACATGTGCCCATATCCTCCACACCAAAATTTGTGTCCCTCAATATATGTTATAGAGTACCATTCTATGTTTGGATACCACTGCAGTTCTTGTACCCTTTGATAGAACACATTTTGCATGTGTCACATATTTCTATAGAAATAAAACCTCATGAAGGGTGCATTCCTTCATATCACTTATGTACTACTAGTTATTCATTGGGTTCTTTGAATTTTATGATTCTGCTTCATATCGACATCAATCTTTATTCTCGAATCGGGAGCTTGTGGTCTAACATCAACCCTAAATACATTCTATTTTTGACCATTCCCTGCATCATCTTTAACACCTGACCATGATTCAAGGTTCTTTTCTGATGGACCACTATGCTCCCCATTCAACATATTAGTATTCTGAATGATCTAACTTTTCTGATAAGGTGTTAGGAATCAAAAAAAATTCATGGTCCATAAATTTTTTCCATAGACCAACAACTTCTGATTGATGTTCTTTAATACATATGACTTGATACTTCATTGTGTTATATGAGTCATTAATCTCGCTCTTCTATTATTCATCCATTATTTTATTCACAGTTACCAATTCTGAGTCCTCTGGTGCTGAGGACTTTAGTGTCTCATTTTCATCCATTAACTGAGACTTATCTTCTTCTTGCAGGTACATGTATAGTTTTTCATCGTGAACTAATTTGTGGGAATTCTTCATTTAGGCACTCAAAAAAAATATCTTTTCAAGAGAATATACTAACTAAGCAAGCATATCAATTCTTCATTCATCAACTTTTTCATCAATGTTGGTTTCTTTCTTTTCCCAAGAACTACCAACAATAGCCACCAAATCATTCTCTCCAAGATCTTCGTAGATCTATATCTCTTCGACCTCTTAAACATCAGATTCATATAAACTATAATTTTCCTATGAAATAAGATTATTCTTATTGAAGAAATTTCACTTGAATTGTTTCTTCCCTTTCACATAGGATCAAGAATTCTTCTTAGGAATTTCAACTTTATCAACATCATCATCTTCCTAGAACTTTTTGGGGCACCTTTCCACATGATGACCAACCTTTCCATGTAAAAAAATGATAGTTAATGTTTCCCCTTGAAAATTCCTTTTCCTCTTTTTAAATTTTTAGAAATGAAAGAAATCACATCATTTTTCACTTCGTTTTCTTGAGAATCATCAATGGTGAGCTTCTTCAAGGCTTTGAATGCCACCTCCTTTGATTTTCCCTTTTCCACAACCTTTTTATCATTGTCCCTTGTTTCATATGCTACCAGGGTAAAGAAAAAACTGTCTATTGTTAGATCTTTCAGATCTTCTTATTTAAGTACTAAAACATTCATATTGAATTGAGGTGAATGTTTCTTCACTATGTGCTTCATAATCATTATTTCTTCTATGAGTTCTCCATGATCCTGCATGTCTACCACAATAGTATTTATCCCATCAAAGAATAAATCAAAAGAATCAATTGGGTTCATTCTTAGATCTTCAATCTTTTTCCACGGAACATCCACCTTTTCCTCTATGACCTTAGTATCTCCTTAATATATATGCAATAACCTTTCCAACAAATCAAGTGATGTTTTTCATAACATCACATTTATGGATAACATTGGATAGAGATCCACTTAATGCATTGATTCCTTGGGCTTCAACATAAAAATCCCTTATTTTTGCTTCTGATAAGGACCTTTATTCTTGTCGGATGGAACACCATGAATTGGTGATGTATACCTACCCATTAAAAAGAACATAAGTAGAGTTACATATAATTTATCCATAGCTAAAAATTATTCCCATCGAAAATCGGAATACCATTATGATTGGTTACCCCCATTTGACAGAGAAACAATTATATCAACATTTACCTTTGATAAAATATATTAGGGACACTATGATAGATATCCAGAGAGGAGGGGTGAATTAGGGTATATCATATTAGAAAAACTTCCCCTTTTGATATCATTTTGTTGTTCGACAAAACCCTCTTCTATCACCTTCGTGTTGCAGAGTATGAATAAATAATAAATCATGATCATGACACAAAAAATTTACATACTTCACCCTCACCGGGCTATGTCAAAGGAGAATACACTAATGATGTTCTGATGTACCAAATACACCATATGTGTACTCTTTTTTACATGTTAGAAGTGGACCAACTATCCCTCTTTGATTACCACAATTCATAATTTTGAAAACTCATTTCTATCTCAACTAAAGTGAGATCACTACTTCTTCATAAGATTCACACACATTTTATATTTCTTTAGTTCTATTAATTATCACAAATGAGTACATTATTAGTTATATATAGATTCTTTATTGATGTTCCACCTTCATCCCTTGATGAATAACACTATTCCTCTGAACACTAAGGAGTCAATTTTCAAAATATTTCTCTAAGAACATTTCCTTCACGAAGCCTTCACTCATGGAAAGATCAAACCAGACATTACAATTTTCCATCCTCTTGATTAAGATCACATGTTCATAGAGTTCATAAGTTTTCAACGCTCAATAGATCACAGATCTCACCTTGGTCTTTGAAATTTTGTAAAGCTAAAAAAGTCTTTGTAAAGTGAACGTCCCCTGCAAAGCAGAACTAGAATTTGCCGAATACCTTCTATTCACAGTGCTCAACTGCCTTTGTGAATTCCCTTTTCATTCACAAAGATCCATTCTTCACGAATCTACCTTGAATCTCACGAAAATATAGTTTTTTATCTCTATACTTTTCTCAAGGTGGTCACGGTCTATTTATAGGTGATTCCACTGACTCGAGAACTTTGCACACAATGCCAGTTCCACATTAGATAAAATCTCAATTATCAGAATTTTCTGCAAAAATTATCTCTATATCATGAAGCACCCTAGAAATCTTTTGGATCACATAGCTCTTCGTAATTTTAGAGTGTTCCATTAATTCCTTTACATAATGACCACAATGCTCCCTCAAAATTATCTCCACCTTTCATATTCATGAATCTCATCATAATCACAGAGAAAACTAGCAACATTATTCATGTTCTTGTTAAATACATTTCCTGAATCCAATCTTCACATAACCATGATATTTCCATATTTTGATGATATCTTCATGGAAATCCACTTTCTGTGATTGTCATCAAACTAAATGTTTTGGACCCCAATAATTTGGAAAACACTGGAAAATGGAACCAACTTGTTTCTGTTCATTTGTACCACCTCATGATCTTTAATTACATTATAATGGTTCTTTTTCTACATGGATTTTCAACCAAATCTCTGGAACAAGGCAATTAACCATAAAAACTTGCTCAACCAACAAACATAACCAACACAAAAATGCTGCAATTTTACCTTGTGGAGTTTTTTACCATCAACATCCTTAACTAATTAATAGGTAAAACGAATTCTGATAAATTATTTTGTACTCCTATTAAAGAATATTCACCAATTAAATTATCTAAATAAGATTAATTGTTATCCATGAATGGATATAGTACTAAATGAGATGTTTTAAACACTATTATCACCACTTCTTGGAGACCATATAGATATGTTCCTCACCATTAAAAGAGTGAATTTTTTCGATAAAAATATTGAATATATATTTGGAGTCACAGATAAGAAATTTTAAATCAATCCTTGAAATTGCTATCAATTACTATTAAGTGCTTATACAAGAATATTTTTGTCAATAAAAAATCATTCATGTGTATAATATATCTCACAAACCAACCATATTGAGTCTCTTCATGTAGAGACCCGTATCTTGACGTACGTGGACATTACATTACTTTTGCGGAATACTTAGTACATAACAAAAACACACACAGAAGGATCGTAATAGTTTAGTGTCTTTGGAAACTCGGAACGTAATCTTCTAATCGTGGTGAAAGATCTTCAATATCTCCCATAAAGATCTTCCCTTTTTTTACCTAAAAACTTTTCTTTATATCCTAGGGAAAAGAAAACATAAAAGGGTGAGCTCAAATGCTCAGTAAGGGTAAACAAAAGAAATATCAATCACATCATATACATAAGAACATAGCTTTTGGAAATCTTAACCTGCAAAAGAGCTCATAATATCATAACATGGGATAAATCATAGAAGTGAAAATGAGATCCCCATAATCATAACATAAAACTTGAAACTTTGTGGCATGCACACATAATCATGGAAAATCATTTCTTGTTAGTCATGACTCATTTCCAAGACTATCTTAGTGGACAAAGTCCCTTTATGAACCGAGTTCACTCCTCGTTTCAGTCCTGTATCACTGAACCAAAATAACCTTCCGTTCCAGCCATGTCTATCTCATGAGATATAAAATCATTACCCAATGCATTGGAGGGAGATATATGTCCCACCCATCTTATAATGAATCCTTTCTTATGTGTGCCACATAATCATAAAACATACATCATCGCATAACACATGTAACAAAAATGGGATTCTTGAAACATCATGACATCATAAATCAATTCATATAAGATAAAGTAATTCATAAACATAATTCCATCACAACATAGTCAAATAAATGTAAAAATATGGATAGAAACAGAACCCTTTATTATCTTAGATGGAAAATAATTTTGATAAAACACGTGAATTGAATTCTTGAGGAAAATATCCTTTCTTCTTCAAAATCAATTTCTTTTCACAAAACATCATGCAATTTTAAAAGAAAGAGATTTTATTGAAAATAGTCATGAAATCTTTTAGAGGAAGCTTCATTAAAATAAGGCTTTATAAAACAGTAGAAATCCGTTCGTGCCGTATAATTTAAAAAAACATTCTTCGTACTTTTATCGGAAAAGTCAAAAAGTACCTCGTACGAAAAACGACAAAAGATTCCTTTCATAAGTATTACTAAAAACTCACCGAAGGGTAAAAATGGATTTAAACAATTTTAGGTGGATGGAAATAATATTACATATTGAGTAAACATGGATGTGGATGATAAAATACACCTAGTAAATACTTACGAATAAACAATCTCGGATGAAAATGAGATTGTGATATTTCCCTTACCTTTGGTCCGACTTCCTTTGTAAGTGTCCGAACCTCCTGTATAATGATTTAAATCATGTTATTGACTTATTACAGAATCATATTTATTGTTATGATATCATATATGGTTCACTTATGACATTATATTACCCGTTCTTTTGTAAATTCCATGTTAAAGAAGCGTTTTGGGTAAAATCGTTTCATTTATCGTAGGTGTTTTGACTTGTTGTTCTTGACATCATTATTACTTATATCATGATTTACTCACTTCCAGAATATAAAATATGATTTATATATCATATATATTCAGTATATATATATATATAACAGGTAGATAAATAAAATGAAAAACACCGTTCATGGAGACGGTAGTCCGTACGTACGCATGAACGCTGTTTTCCTTTCCTTATTGTCTTGAAATGGAAGTAAGTAGATGAAATACATATGTGTATATATACATAAATCCAGTAGCTTTATAATGTCATATATTTCATTATTATTTCTTATATATACATTATAATCATTCTTAAATGGTTAACATGGAGAATGAATCTCATCGCGTCGTGGAGACGGTAGTCTGTACGTACGCATGAGCGATGATATCATTTCTATAAATATTGAATTGAATTGGAGTGGATTATACAATATATCAGAATCAATATGATGTTGTAATAACTATGTATAGTTATTCTTTACACCATTATACCCATCCATGTAAGGTGGTGGTGTAAAATAGATTACACCACGGCGTGGAGACGGTATTCCGTACGTACGCACGCGCGGTGATTTCTTTTTCCGTAGGATGGATAGATGTTGAAATAGGGTTGTTTCATACTTATAATAACATATCAGTATATGAGTGATACTGATGTTATTACTTCATAATGAAACAACCTAATAAGAAGAAGTGGAAGAAGAAATAAAGATGAAAGAATTGGTAACGGTAATTACCTCTTCTTTGAAGCGCCTCTTTGAGACCTCCTCTTAGGGCACTAAAATTGGTCTTTGAGGAAGACCAGAACCTCTAGGATGTTTCTAGGGAAGTGGAGAAGAGGTTTTGGTAGGGGTTGGCCGAGCTTGAGTGCTCAAATTTGTGTGAGGAGGAGGGGGAGGAGGTATCCTTTTATAAGGGAGGAGAGGGGCACCTTAGGAATATCTCAAAATATTATTTTATATTAAAGTAAAAATCGGTTTATAATGGTTCAAAAGGGTCTTATTTCGAAGCTAAAGTGGGGATGGGTCGAAATACTATCAACCAATAAGATTTAGACAAGTTTAGGGTATTATTTTAACCTTATCAATTTGATTTAACTCTAAGTTAATTAATTTAACTTTTACCGTGTCTTTTTGTTTTCTTTCACTATATGGTCAATACACTTACTATAACATGCCAAAAGAACCCTAAATTGTTTATTATTAATATATATATCCTTATCTAAGTCATTTGGCCGAAACTAATATTTTTAGGAATAAAATAACAATTAATAATATAATATTTGATTTAAAAACTATTTTGTGTCAATTTTGACACTATTTGATATATGATTTTTGTGAAAGTCATAACAGAATTATATGTTCTAACCACGTTGATTAAATCAACACTAATATATCATAGTATCCTAGAAAATTAGTTTAATTCATAAAAAGTCTCAAATTACATTTATTTTGGTGTTTATAACATCAATTATGTCAATATTTCATTAATAAGATAATTACTGCATCATCGTTGTGTCATACATAAATTAAATTATTTAATGTCTAAAAATTACAAATAAAATACCATTATGTAGGAAATCTTTTTAGATTTCTAATTAATATTTATAGTCAAATTTATCTTATGTATAACCCCATATTAAAAATGTTTTGGTAAATAAACTTTGATTTTAACTCTTTTAACCCTTCTTTAAATAAATTAATAATAAATGTCCTAATCTAACCCAAGTGGGCCTAAATGGTCATATTTTATTCCTAAGTTTGTTTTTGGTCGAAATACACTTGTCCAATAGGATTAGGACATGTGTTAGGGTAATAGTAATATCATATTTACCCTTAGTTACCCTATTTACTATTAACCGTGGTAAAAAAAAGTAAAAAGTTACTATTCACCAAAAAATTATTTTCATCTCATTGAACCACATTTTAGTCCTTGATATTAACCGTGTCTGTCGGATTTTCGAAATTCCATTCACAGAAGCGGTAAAATTAAGTTTTATGCAAAATTTAGTTTTTAACCTACCACTTAGTGGTTTCAGTATTCATCAAAAATTGAAAGTTTTCAGAAAAGTACCAAAATTTCACCCTAGGCTATAATTGATATTCCGAATTCAAAAATGATTTCTATTTTAAAAAATTCCCAACATATATGTTGCATTAATTAATTTTATAATTAATTTCTGCTGTCACAACAAATAGCGTGTTTTTAAGAGATAATAACTATCAAAAGATTGACACTTGTTTATAACTGGTTTAAATGTGAAATTACATCCAATGTCCAACATTGTATTAAATTGTAAAAATATATTCTAAATATACTTTAAAACCACTCAAATTAATGATTTATCACTATTAATTATTTCGATTAAAAAATTTGTTTTTAATTATAATTTAGTAATTTTCACTATTCATCAGAATATGAAAGTTATCCGAAAAGTACCAAAATTTCACCTTAGGCTAAATTCGATACTCCGAATCCAAAAATGAATTTCATTTTGAAATATAAGATTTACAGAATTTTAAAAAGTGGTTATTACTATTCATAACGGCTAGTTTTAATAATATTTTAATAGCATATCGTTGTTTAGTAAAACTCGGTATTGCGTATTACACACGCTATCGAGGAAGGTCGCGATTGCGTGTAATGCAAGGCAAGTCAAGGATGCGTGTTGTGCAAGCTCCTTTTGGTGTAGCGTACAACACAAGACATTAATAAAATTAAAAAGAATATTTTTTTATAAAATCTTGGGCTGTTACATTCTACCCCCCTTAAAATGAATTTCGCCCTCGAAATTCGTCGGGGTTATAAATGGTTTACTATTTGAAAGTTTCTTTAATAGAAACCCACATCGTAAAAGGGAATACCAAAACTTGGCTTTAAAAACTAAAGTATGAAATGTAACGATTACCCAAATAAACCAATCACTGGGTTTCCACATAGGTGAAAATATGGATATGGAAGAGAAATCTAACCATCATGTTCTGATGGAGAGTGGTAGAGAACATGGCTATGGAAAAGCCAGTAATCACAAATCCATAAATTTGTGACGATCTAAGGTACCATCTGATTCATCAGGTATAAGATCACTAGGACAACATTTTTGGTTTTCAAGATCATTTCCCTAAAGTTGAAAATTTAAATTAGAATAAATACTTACTTTATTTTGATACAATATCACTGTTGTTCGTGCCTTGAACAATTTCCACTTCATCTCTTAAATAAATGAAGTTGAATTTGTTATTCGTGAAGTGTTAGCAGATCATGTGATAGAATGACGGGTCATTCCATCTGTCTCAAACAAAAGGTAAGCAAAAGTTATTAAATATACATAAGTCATTCTATAGTGAGATTAATCATATATAGTTCCTAAAATGGACTTATACTTCATATATCATACTGCTTAATATAATAAAACTAGCTTCTACTAAACAGGGACTTTCTGTAGGTCAGTGGTAGGCGATAAAGGCCAGTCGCACTTCGGTTGTGGGTTCGATTCCTACAGCCTTGTCCGAAGCGATGGGTTGTCGCCCGTCCTGCAGGTTGTCCCTTTTTCTAAAACTACGTTACTATAACATCCCATCAATAATATCGAAAATCTTCTATCCTTAAACAATACTAACTTATGTCCAACATAATCCAGTCTACATAATACTGCAGTCCACTCTCATTATATAGTGACAACGATTACCAGAGATTTAATACTGTCGTTGATCCCCACATATCATAAGATATGTCTTGTTGGTCACATTCCAAACATTCAAAGTCCTTAATCGTGTATTCTCTTGAATACCTTAGTGAAAACATGAGTGCATTTAAAAGTTACCAAAATCCTCAAAATTCTATATACTCAAACCATGATATCACTTAGTCCTTATATCAATCATGAGCTCATGAATACTATTAAACATTTCATTTTCTCGTCTTCATTATGCGCATATCATCTTATTTCCAAAAAATATCTCAATCACTTTGAATACCACATCAATAAATATTGCAATACTCAATGATACAACATTATTTTGGAATCCCATTACATAAACACTTAATCATTCCACCACATCGTTGTCATATTCAACATTGCCAATAGTGATCGCATGCGATTTCCCTTTGTCCTTTGCCTTCAGTGGTTGCTCATGTTGATCATCACTAACCCTTGGATTAGGGCAATTATTAGCATAATGCCCCATTTCCTTGAACTTGAAGCATTGAAGTGTTGGCGGTGCGTTCTCTGCAGTGTTTTCTTTATTCACATCATTAGAAACCCTTTTTCCATTACTTCGACACTCAGCTGCTCGATGACCTTCTTTTCCACACATAAAACATTTTCTAGTCCCTTTAAGACAATCTCCACCATGCTTCTTTCCACACTTTGTGCATAAGGAAAAATTTATCTTCTTTTCACCATTATTCTGAGATTTCTCCTTGAACTCCATCTTTCGTTTCTTATCAAAACCATGAGATAGATATGTAACACCAACTTCCATTTCTACCCTGATAGCACAACGCACAATTTCTTCATAGCTACTGAAGTCTCTTATAGCTAATGCCCTTCGAAGACTTGGTTTTAAGCCACTGAAAAATCGATCAACTTTACTTTCAGGTTGGATGATAATTCCAGAAGCATACCTTGCAAGTCTTGTAAAATTTTCTTCATAGGTACCAACAGATTCATCGTCCCTTTGCTTCAGTTCAAGAAACTCTTTCTCCATCTTTGTTCGAAGAATACGAGGGAAGTACTTACTGAAAAACAAGTTCTTGAACTCGTCCCATTCCATGGACTCAATTTCATCTCTTGGCCTCGTATTCTTGATAAGATTCCACCATTGATCAGCTTCACCATCCAAACGATATACTTCTAAGATGACTTTATCATGTTCAGAACATTGAAGAACTGAAAATATCTTTTCATTAGTACTGATCCATTGTTCAGCCACAAGTGGATCAGAAGACCCACTGAAAGAAGTTGGACGTTGCCTCATGAAGGACTCAATAGAATATTATTCCCTACTCTGCTCATTTGGAAGTCCAGAATGATTCATAGATTGTGTAAGTATAGCAATAAGATTTTGCACTCCATCTCCCATAACATTTGTTTGTTCAGGAGGGCAATCATTGCATTGTACATTGCATTGATCAACACGGTTCCTTCCGGTTCCAGCCATCGTCTAAAACCCAAAAAGAATAGTGTGAGAGGCAAAAATAATTCTAGGGAAAACAACATAGTAAAGGGGGATTACCCTTAATATCTAACATCTTATGTTAAATTCTAAGATCGTTACCATAGTTCTAGGACCATATCCTATACGTATACTTATCCTTAGGGACATCCCTAGACATACCATAGAAATATCTCTAGGGATCTCACTAAAGTTATCGCATCCTAGTTTCCAAAGGTTGACTAAACCTTTCCTCTGATACTAACTGTAGAGACCCGTATCTTGACGTACGTGGACATTACATTACTTTTGCGGAATACTTAGTACATAACAAAAACACACACACAAGGATTGTAATAGTTTAGTGTCTTTGGAAACTCGGAACGTAATCTTCTAATCGTGGTGAAAGATCTTCAATATCTCCCATAAAGATCTTCCCTTTTTTTTACCTAAAAACCTTTCTTTATGTCCTGGGGAAAAGAAAACATAAAAGGGTGAGCTCAAATGCTCAGTAAGGGTAAACAAAAGAAATATCAATCACATCATATACATAAGAACATAGCTTTTGGAAATCTTAACCTGCAAAAGAGCTCATAATATCATAACATGGGATAAATCATAGAAGTGAAAATGAGATCCCCATAATCATAACATAAAACTTGAAACTTTGTGGCATGCACACATAATCATGGAAAATCATTTCTTGTTAGTCATGACTCATTTCCAAGACTATCTTAGTGGACAAAGTCCCTTTCTGAACCGAGTTCACTCCTCGTTTCAGTCCTGTATCACTGAACCGAAATAACCATCCGTTCCAGCCATGTCTATCTCATGAGATATAAAATCATTACCCAATGCATTGGAGGGAGATATAGGTCCCACCCATCTTATAATGAATCCTTTCTTATGTGTGCCACATAATCATAAAACATACATCATCGCATAACACATGTAACAAAAATGGGATTCTTGAAACATCATGACATCATAAATCAATTCATATAAGATAAAGGAATTCATAAACATAATTCCATCACAACATAGTCAAATAAATGTAAAAATATGGATAGAAACAGAACCCTTTATTATCTTAGATGGAAAATAATTTTGATAAAACACTTGAATTGAATTCTTTAGGAAAATATCCTTTCTTCTTCAAAATCAATTTCTTTTCACAAAACATCATGCAATTTTAAAAGAAAGAGATTTTATTGAAAATAGTCATGAAATCTTTTAGAGTAAGCTTCATTAAAATAAGGATTTATAAAACAGTAGAAATCCGTTCGTGCCGTATAATTTAAAAAAACATTCTTCGTACTTTTGTCGGAAAAGTCAAAAAGTACCTCGTACGAAAAACGACAAAAGATTCCTTTCATACGTATTACTAAAAACTCACCGAAGGGTAAAAATGGATTTAAACAATTTTAGGTGGATGGAAATAATATTACATATTGAGTAAACATGGATGTGGATGATAAAATACACCCTAGTAAATACTTACGAATAAACAATCTCGGATGAAAATGAGATTGTGATATTTCCCTTACCTTTGGTCCGACTTCCTTTGTAAGTGTCCGAACCTCCTGTATAATGATTTAAATCATGTTATTGACTTATTACAGAATCATATTTATTGTTATGATATCATATATGGTTCACTTATGACATTATATTACCTGTTCTTTTGTAAATTCTATGTTAAAGAAGCGTTTTGGGTAAAATCGTTTCATTTATCTTAGGTGTTTTGACTTGTTGTTCTTGACATCATTATTACTTATATCATGATTTACTCACTTCCAGAATATAAAATATGATTTATATATCATATATATTCAGTATATATATATATATAGCAGGTAGATAAATAAAATGAAAAACACCGTTCATGGAGACGGTAGTCCGTACGTACGCATGAACGCTGTTTTCCTTTCCTTATTGTCTTGAAATGGAAGTAAGTAGATGAAATACATATGTGTATATATACATAAATACAGTAGCTTTATAATGTCATATATTTCATTATTATTTCTTATATATACATTATAATCATTCTTAAATGGTTAACATGGAGAATGAATCTCATCGCGTCGTGGAGACGGTAGTCCGTACGTACGCATGAGCGATGATATCATTTCTATAAATATTGAATTGAATTGGAGTGGATTATACAATATATCAGAATCAATATGATGTTGTAATAACTATGTATAGTTATTCTTTACACCGTTATACCCATCCATGTAAGGTGGTGGTGTAAAATAGATTACACCACGGCGTGGAGACGGTATTCCGTACGTACGCACGCGCGGTGATTTCTTTTTCCGTAGGATGGATAGATGGTGAAATAGGGTTGTTTCATACTTATAATAACATATCAGTATATGAGTGATACTTATGTTATTACTTCATAATGAAACAACCTAAGAAGAAGAAGTGGAAGAAGAAATAAAGATGAAAGAATTGGTAACGGTAATTACCTCTTCTTTGAAGCGCCTCTTTGAGACCTCCTCTTAGGGCACTAAAATTGGTCTTTGAGGAAGACCAGAACCTCTAGGATGTTTCTAGGGAAGTGGAGAAGAGATTTTGGCAGGGGTTGTCCGAGCTTGAGTGCTCAAATTGGTGTGAGGAGGAGGGGGAGGAGGTATCCTTTTATAAGGGAGGAGAGGGGCACCTTAGGAATATCTCAAAATATTATTTTATATTAAAGTCAAAATCGGTTTATAATGGTTCAAAAGGGTCTTATTTCGAAGCTAAAGTGGGGATGGGTCGAAATCCTATCAACCAATAAGATTTAGACAAGTTTAGGGTATTATTTTAACCTTATCAATTTGATTTAACTCTAAGTTAATTAATTTAACTTTTACCGTGTCTTTTTGTTTTCTTTCACTATATGGTTAATACACTTACTATAACATGCCAAAAGAACCCCAAATTGTTTATTATTAATATATATATCCTTATCTAAGTCATTTGGCCGAAACTTATATTTTTAGGAATAAAATAACAATTAATAATATAATATTTGATTTAAAAACTATTTTGTGTCAATTTTGACACTATTTGATATATGATTTTTGTGAAAGTCATAACAGAATTATATGTTCTAACCAAGTTGATTAAATCAACACTAATATATCATAGTAACCTAAAAAATTAGTTTAATTCATAAAAAGTCTCAAATTACATTTATTTTTGTGTTTATAACATCAATTATGTCAATATTTCATTAATAAGATAATTACTGCATCATCGTTGTGTCATACATAAATTAAATTATTTAATGTCTAAAAATTACAAATAAAATACCATTATGTAGGAAATCTTTTTAGCTTTCTAATTAATATTTATAGTCAAATTTATCTTATGTATAACCCCATATTAAAAATGTTTTAGTAAATAAACTTTGATTTTAACTCTTTTAACCCTTCTTTAAATAAATTAATAATAAATGTCCTAATCTAACCCAAGTGGGCCTAAATGGTCATATTTTATTCCTAAGTTTGTTTTTGGTCGAAATACACTTGTCCAATAGGATTAGGACATGTGTTAGGGTAATAGTAATATCATATTTACCCTTAGTTACCCTATTTACTATTAACCGTGGTAAAAAAAAGTAAAAAGTTACTATTCACCAAAAAATTATTTTCATTTCATTGAACCACATTTTAGTCCTTGATATTAACCGTGTCTGTCGGATTTTCGAAATTCCATTCACAGAAGCGGTAAAATTAAGTTTTATGCAAAATTTAGTTTTTAACCTACCACTTAGTGGTTTCACTATTCATCAAAAATTGAAAGTTTTCAGAAAAGTACCAAAATTTCACCCTAGGCTATAATTGATATTCCGAATTCAAAAATGATTTCTATTTTAAAAAATTCCCAACATATAAGTTGCATTAATTAATTTTATAATTAATTTCTGCTGTCACAACAAATATCGTGTTTTTAAGAGATAATAACTATCAAAAGATTGACACTTGTTTATAACTGGTTTAAATGTGAAATTACATCCAATGTCCAACATTGTATTAAATTGTAAAAATATATTCTAAATATACTTTAAAACCACTCAAATTAATTATTTATCACTATTAATTATTTCGATTAAAAAATTTGTTTTTAATTATAATTTAGTAATTTTCACTATTCATCGGAATATGAAAGTTATCCGAAAAGTACCAAAATTTCACCTTAGGCTAAATTCGATACTCCGAATCCAAAAATGAAGTTCATTTTGAAATATAAGATTTACAGAATTTTAAAAAGTGGTTATTACTATTCATAACGGCTAGTTTTAATAATATTTTAATAGCATATCGTTGTTTAGTGAAACTCGGTATTGCGTATTACACACGCTATCGAGGAAGGTCGCGATTGTGTGTAATGCAAGGCAAGTCAAGGATGCATGTTGTGCAAGCTCCTTTTGGTGTAGCGTACAACACAAGACATTAATAAAATTAAAAAGAATATTTTTTATAAAATCTTGGGCTGTTACACTTCACATCCAAAAGCATTTCACGTAATTTGAGATCATATATATCTGTATACAATTGTGGGTTCACTCATTCATGTTCCCATTTAAATTTTAATTGATGAAAAATCCAAGTATTTTTATTGATGTTACACCAAATTATTTTTTTATGAAAATGATTCATGATAATCATAAATTCAATCCACTATATAAAATGTATTTACACTTGAAATAGATTATTTTTATGAAATAATTTAATCATTCTATTTTTTTTATTATATATTAGATTTATCTTAATAAAGTGCCAAACATATAGAAATGTTCACGTTTTTTTTACTTTCAACCATCTGTAAGTATTATTTTCAGTTTTATGTAATGTTTTTATTTTTTGTTCTAGAGATCTGAGTCCATATGATGAATTAAATTTTAGTATATTATGTGGGTGGATGATATAATAGTGAAACATATTGTGGGTTTGGAAAGAATTTTATTGGTTATGAAATTAATTCTAAACCCCAATGCTTCCACCAAGGAAGTGTATATCTTGTGTAATGACCATGTGTGACAGTCCTAATCCATAGATAATCAGAAAAGATAAATTGAGCAATAAGGATTGAATCTATCTTGTGGAGATGGTTGATAGGTCAGTTCCCATTGTAAATAATTTTATACCACTGTGTGTGCTGGAGAAGGTAGACCACATTGGTTGGTATACCCACTTCGATTATTTGGTTGATATGAGGAGTATATAGTTTTATAAATTATAGGTATTACCATTAGAATATGTGATTTAGATAATCCATTAAAAGAATATTTTTCACACCAAAAAAATATGTGTATTATATTTTATTTAAAACCATTATTCTATCCACCTTCTCTAACATCATGATTGTGTATTTTCATAATAATGTTTAGATAAATAAATAATGTTAGATCATTTCATCAAAAATGTGTATGAGTGAGTAATTGGGTTGTATGATGAAGAATTTTGATGTGTAGTTTCTAATGGTTGAAATAATATGTGTATGAATAAGGATATAAAAAAATAGAATCCATATATGATATAGAAATATGATATATTCCCCATGCGAGGAGTAACATTAATGTGAATAACATGAATAATTAAAAATGATGTCGATTTAGTGTTGTATTAATTAAAAAATAGTAGTTAGAGTGTAGCAATGAACAACGATGAATCAAATTTTATATGATTCAAAATACGGGTTCTACGCTATAATAAATAAATGGATTAATGCATGAATTAATACAGAGATTTGAAATTGTTTTTTTATAGTTATATGTTATTGAAGGTATGAGGATGACTAAAGATTATTTATAGAAACATCACGAGATTAGTTAATATAATGGAATACATTGAATGAAAGAAAATTTTGGGGAAAATAAATAATTTCAGAAAAATTAGATTATTAATACAGGAGTTTGTTAAAGGATTAAAATCACTAGATAGTTTGTTAGAAATAAAGAGGAAATTTCGTACTTCTACAATATCATTAATGTGAAAATATTAATATGTTATTTCATATAGATGAATCATGATAAGAATTATATATATATATATCTATTGGGTCTAGTTTCATTATAAAATAATGGTATAAATTATTATATATAGTAAATTCCAATTTTAATGAATAAAATTGATAATATCTCATTATGTATAAATCATAATAAATTTGTAATATGAGGAGTGTTTTTAGGTATCGTTGAATAGAATAATACTGTAAAATTAATTATTTTTTCTATGATCATAGAATAAATTAAAGATCATTAAAGAAAATATTAATCAATCTTATAACTTATTATTTTGATTCATGTGGTTGTGAACATCCTTGTAGGTGGATAATTAGAAATATAATAGTATGAAAATATCATAGGTCAAATACCTTGATCCATTAATCAATTATGAAATTTATTAATATATTATTATGTGAGTTAATTTGAGGAAAAATGATTTTGTATTAGAATTTTGATCGATGTTATTAATGATATTGATCTGACATACTTTTTTTAGATTATAGTCAGTTATAAATATATTCTGAAGTTATAGATTTTCAATTATTAAAGAATATGTTATGAATTCTCGTGACCAATATATGTGATAAATATGGATTACATATTATTTTCATGATGTTTCATTGAATATATTCTAGAACTGATATATTGTGAGTGAAAATAATTGTTCAAATATTCTTTTTGGAACAAAATTATATACAAACATGTAAATATGGGATTATAATAGTATTTCCTATTGGTAAATGGGAAAATATTTTTGATAGAAACACCATTTATAATCACATGATTTATTTAGTGGATATCAATGGCATGGTTTAATAATAGATCGCAAAATGGAAAATATTACCACCATGTGGATAAAAATTATTAAATAATTGTTCCTTAAAATAATTTTTTAAACATTAATAGGGGATGAATTAGATATATAAATATTATAGGATAGAATCTTTTAAATGTTATAGAGGCTGATTATTAGAAAAAATATTTTGTAAAATATCAGAATGATTATCTCCTCCTCTCAACCCCCTTCACAATTGTTTATATATTCTGAGTACCATAAATTAATATAGGAGAAAACCATATTCTCTGTGTGATATCGATATAGTAAATCGTATAGTTATTCTAAACATCAATAGAGAAAATAACAATGGTTATAAAAATTTTCAAACACCCTATCTATTTTCTCAACAAAGTGAGGAGATTGATGATGTCACTAAAACATTTACATTGGGGGAGAAAGATTAAGTTGTTTCCTTTTATATTAAAATGAATACTGAGTAAGATAAAAAATAGAAATAAAATTATTATAATGTAATTGTATGATTGATAGATTATTATGGTTATATGTCACTAAAATGGGAAGGAATGTTTTGGGAAAAAGTGCAATTAATCTTTAATGGAAATTTCATGAATATGATTTTAATATTTCGATATAGAGAAATATGCTATATAATACCAGGATGGGTGTGGCAGAAACTAATAATGATTACATTACGAGACATAATTTACTAGCCCATAAAAGTTTTGAATTCCTTGATATTTTAATGCATTAAAATTTTATATGTAAAATGATAAACATATATCTAAATAGGGTTGATCTAAAAGTTACTACATTGGATGAAATAAATCATATTTCTCTTTAGGAACATCACAATATACATGTTGTGCATGAATTTATGTATGACCCCACATTCAAAAAGCATATTATAGTGAGAATGTGGTTTGAAGCTCTAAAGAATCATATAATACACAAACTGAATCATAAGGATACGTTCAATATAGAGTTAAAATATAGATAATGTGTTGTTGAAGTGAGAAAAGGGTTATATCCCTTTTCTCTTTGAATATAAATTATTGAACAAAAAAATCAAAGGAAAAATCCAATAAAAATTTCTTATTGTGTTGTAATAAGTGAAATTATAGTAAATTGTCAAATTATTTTCTAAAATTTACTTTTAACAAACAAAGAATGTATATCCGGATTTAAAACCTAGAAAGGTTTAATATTTCAAAATTAGAGATCATAGTGTATGAATAGATATAATAAATATTCCACATCATCGGATGTTAAGAATAACATTTGACAAAAGAATTACCTGTTAAAATAGAAAAAGGATTCCATTACATCCATTAAATCATAGTAATTTATTATGAAAAAACATATACAAATTTGGAAGATTTAGGTTAAATGTATGATATTAGTGGTATGTGATATTTTATATATAAATAAGATAACTAATTAAATAGTATGTCAATATCATGATGTCAGCATTAATTTATGTTAATAAAAAAATAGTTCAAATAATTAAACAATATGATTTTAAAAGAAGCTACTTAAATTAAAAATTAGAATGTTGGAAACCCAAAAAAAAATTAAACAATTTCACTATCATGATGAGATTTATAGAATATCTGATCAATCAGTTTTTCTAATTAATTCAAGAAATCTCTTCATGGGAATGATACTATGGAAACATGTTTTTATGATTGAAAAAATAGATGAATAATATTTTAATGTTGATGTTCCAAACAAAGATCTCCAAGAAGAAAAATAATGGACCCATAACATTGATTATACTTCACATATAAAATATAGAATTAACATCATTGAAAATATTTTAATAAATTTGAGTGGTGAAGTTATCTTGGAATTTTTAGTTAATTAAAAATTATAGGAATTTTTTTGGATGATACTAAAACTCATATTTTAAAAACTATGGAAGTTATTTTTTTGGTATATAAAAAGACAACTAATTGTGTATTATCCCACTATGTTAAATTAATATAAAATATTTCTTAATAATATAGACTCTAATCACACCATGTTTAAAATATTGAAAAATGATTACTATGGTTGATAAAACAAATGGTAAATTTTCTAATATTATATACTATAGTAACTCTATCAATTTGTGTATTTAGTGTGGAAACAAGTTGTTTCATTGTATACTTTTCCATCTTGGTTAAGTGAGTATGAAATGAATTTCAATGGAATGTGTTTTGAGAGTTTTAAAACAACTATTTTCGAAAGATGATGATATTGGAAAACAATTTCAAAAGATATTGATGGTCTATGGAACTTATTAAAACAAATAAATAAATTACACCGAACCACATGAGCTCATACATATTGTCCCATTTCGGATGAGATGCTCTTAATCAATTGAAATTTATCTATGTTTTAATTGAAAATTATAAATTTAAGTATTTTGAAATACCTACTTTATTGTTGAGAAGTGTGTAAGGGGATTCAAAATTCAAGGTTTTGAAAATTCAAAATTTTTAATTCAATAATTTCATAGAATCATTGAATTAAATGTGGCCTCAAACCATGAGTAACCCCAAATAGCTAAACTCACATCATTTTCCATAATCCTATTGGGGACACCCCCATCTCTATTGACTCTCAATCAACATCAAATATACTGCATGACTCTAAAACAAAATAGACCCCTTTGAACATGAAATCATTTTGTTACCATTATTGTGTTTATTACCCAATATTTTAATCCCACATTAGTAGAAGGTACCAAAAAAATCCCCCACCATTTTCGAAACCTAAAACCTTTAGGACTAGCACCATACGAAACAATCATAATTACATAATTATAAAACAAACAAGACCAATTTTATATATTATTTAGAATGAAACCTTTAACTGTGACATCACACTATCATAACTAACATCTACACTAATCGTATGATACTATCTCATTATCTTCATTTCTGTCAGGAACCAAAAAAAATTCATCACAGTCAGAAACCAAAATCTAGAGTCTTCACCGAATTCAACTACATTCATCACACCATACAACCCAAATTAGGTATCCCATATTGGAATTTCATTGGACACTCAAAACACAGATAATGAATGTTACATAGAAAACCCACACTAGAAAAAATTGGGGAGGAGATATGGGAAATGAAGAAAATGAGGATTTGATGTTATGTTTGGACTCTATATATATTTGAAAAAATATTCAAGAAAAAACCCTCTAAAATCTTAACCATCTCTAATTATCATTCTGAAAAAAATGTATTAAAAAAAAGAAAAAGTTCAAAAAAAATACTAAAAAATGTCTCTCATATAAAATTACAACCAAGAAAATGAAAAAAACCTTCAGAGGATGTAACACCCTGATATTTTGTTAATTATGTTTTTCTAATTAATTTAACAATTGGAATATTTTTCATTTAATGTAACACTGAAAATAATTATTTTTATATTAATGCACTTTCTTTTTATTGTTTAATAAAAAAACCATGTTAATGATGAACTACAAAAAATATAAATTTTATATTAACTACATGATTCATAATGGATCTCTTGTGAAATTTCATTCATCATATGAAATACCGACATAGCATATAGAACACCCAATGTCCACTTGGTTTATGGTACACAAAAAACTATGTTTCAATGAAATGTCAATTTATTTTAATAATTATTGAAATTATGTCATTATAATCCATCAATTAAATATATTAATATGAATATTTATAAAAATATATAATTTTTTAATGTTATTTTTTAAATATAACATATTTATGAAGGAAGATATAATATTGGTTAATGTTCTTATAAGTTTAAAAATACTATTTTCCCAGATTAACTAATATTAATGTCATCATGTGAGAAATAATCAAATTTATTATAGATAATTTTATCAAAAAATTATAAATGAAATATGATACTTATATTTAGAATGTCCAAATTATATTAGGAATAATTTTATAGATTTTTATGGAAAGCATTATTTTCACTGAATATTGAAAAATATCAGATATTATTTCCTAACTGTTTTTTTATATATTTTATTTATTTGGTAAATTATATTATTAATTTGGTTAAGTGTTTAATTGGATAAATTTTGTATATATTAAACTTATTTAGCTCATTCATATCAATTTTACTATGAAAATGTATATAAAAACATTTCAAAATTGTGGACATTTTTCATTTAAAAACACCTAGTGTCGTCCGGTCAGTAGGATAAATTTTAAATTAAATTTAATCCAATTATGTGATTATATTTTATCAAAATGGATTCCATATTTTTAATTATCATTATTTATAGTTTTCAATTAGGTCATTTTTTTGAAAAACAATCTTAGTGAATGAAAATAATAATAAAGGAATAAAAAATAAATTTAGGACCCAAAAGTCTAACAAACAATTAAAAAACCCATTTATGGAAAATATTCATCAATTAACCTTACATTATTAATTTTTTTACTTTTTATGCATTTGAATAGGAAAAAATGTGTTTACACCTAACTTGTATTAAAAAATTCCAAATGTGTCATTTCTCTTCCCTATAAAATGCCACTAAATCATCATATTATTCACACATATAAAACCAATTATTTTAATCCAGTATCTACCAGATAAAAATTTCAAATCACTTCCTTCCCCATTGAATCATCCCTTTTCTTAGTAATCCATCCAAGAAATCTTTTTTGCACAAATCAAAAGAAGTAACTCAATTATGAGCTGAGGTCTTCTCTCATGGTACATTAATTAATTTTCTTTCTCACACCCCTCCTATATCATTATTCCATGATTGCATAAAAACCCAATTATCCACAACATACGTGGATATTTTCATTATAATCATGTGAATAAAACATTCACACACCTCCATCTAATGGGAAATAAACAAATTGTACACTTGTACGTCGAACTACTACCTCACTAAATGATGATTTTTCATTTTTCATATTTTGTCACTCATAGAAGACATTATGTTGTAAACTCTAAAAATATATAATATAAACTATAAATATTTAATATTTAATATTATTTAATTATTTTAAAACACATATATTTATTCATTACATTTTCTGTTAATATGATTATTTTGTTTGATAAAATGTGGACTACCACCCCCTCAAAGGGATGTCATATGTTCATTCACTACATGAAATGTTTCGAGGATATATTTATATATTACATATGAAATATATGATATAATAAATCTAATTTTATAATAATATGTATACATATATATATAAATATATTTCTATTTCATTTTTCCACAAGACATTTAAAAGGAAATAGTGTTAATGAGTGTGTACAACTTATTGTCTCCATTATAGGTATATTTATTTCATACCTATATAATATGGACTATAATAATACAAGTATACTGAATATATATTTTATATAAATCATTTATTTCATTATGTGAATCATGATATAAATATAAGTATGAAACGTGTTGGACTCCTCATGTTTTAATCATGTTTTAATTATCACAAATCCTTTTACTGTTAATTAATCTCAATCTTCATTGCACATCTTGCTAATGCTCTTTAATCTCAATAATAACTACTCATCATGGTTTAATGATAACAAATCTTATGGATGTTAATTACTCTCTTTATTATTTACAAGTCTTATGAATGATCACAAATCTCTCATATATTATCAAGCCTTTATGTTTATGATTCATGTTCTCTTACTCTCTAACAATTAAGCTTAATCCATATTCTGCATATTCCGTGTTAGTCCAAATACAGATATTTGTCTAAGTATGGACTCACCGTGACCCAGACACTGTGACCCAAACACCGTGACCCAGACACCGTGAACCAGACACCGTGAAGGACACACCGTGAGCTAGACACCATGACATGAACATACCGTGAAGTTCATACTGTGAACCTCATACTGTGAAGAAGATATCGTTTACATAATCACTATGACACTGTTCCTTAACTTTTTGTCAATATTATGTCACTAATACTAACGGTCATATTTGATGTTTTTAATGCAATTAATGTTATTTAATGATAGTTGTTGGCATGTCATGAATCCGTATCTCGTACCTATGAAAAGGTAATCATTCCCACTGTCAGAACATGTGGAATATAAGGAATATTACGATGTTGTACACAATATAGAAGGGAAGCGGTGTGCAAGTGTGAATAAAAATGAGAAGAATGTACATACCCCGAGAGAACTGTAAGAAGAACAATCATAATCAAGATAGAGATTTCCAGACCATGAAAGAATTATCAAGAATGAAATCCAACACCACTGAAGAACACACGATGAATCAAGATATCCATAAAAGACAAGCTGACTACGACACTCTTTTTTTCAACAGAAAAACAAGAAAAGGACTCACAAGCATTCCTGCTGAATCCAACGAGTCCAGAGCTTCATTAATAATCAATAGAGCTTTCTAAACTCATATCTCCTCTCTCTAAGTGATTTATTTATTAACTTTCGAGCAGTTTGGTGTACTCTGTATATCTTATACACACAATGTCTCCTGCACTGAACTGGAGGATATGAAAATACTCAACCCTCAATTGTTTACTCTTGTTTACCCACATCAACTGCGGAAGAGGTCCTTGTGTGGCTTGGACTTTGTTTTTTCTGCCACATAGAACAGTGATAGAGGTCCCTGCGTGGCCTAGACAGTTTTGTAAACTGTTGTTAACCCTAATCCAGGGTGTGGATCAAATTTATATAAATTTGAGAGGACTAAGTCTCAGCTTGATACTGAACCTCTTCTTATATCTGCTTTGCATCTTTAGTTTAAGTTTATAGTATACTACATATATCTTATTTTTCCCGCTTCTATTACATTGAAATACAAAACTATTTTAAAGCAACTATGATAGTTAAATTAGCAAGTGTTTACACTTATTGTAAATCAGTAGGTTAGTTTCAAAAGTTAATTTAATCTTGTGGTTAAATTAACTGAGACCTAATAAATCTTTGAGAATCTATGTGAACATTTACAATCTATATAAATTAACTACAGTTTAACATGTTTTATATATTGGGGGTTTTTAAATAGAAAATATTTTAATAGAAATTTTAATTGGAAGTCATTTCACCCCACTCTTGAGTATCCACTCCGACCAACATTTGGTATCAAGGGATTGTAAAATATTTTCTGAAATACTCTTTTTGTTCAACAGTGATTTTAGTTGTATTTTAAAGTTCATAAAATTTCTTTTATTTCTAAAGAATGATCTCTTTAAATTTTTTGTCTCAAAATAGTTATCATGGATAACAGACTTGAGGGTGCTGCTACTAACATGCCACCTTTCTTCAATGGTACAAACAATGATCAGTGGAAACTTAAAATGAAAATTCATTTAGAAAGCATGAGTTTTGATATCTGGACTACTATAGAATCTCAATATAAAATTCTAGAAACTAAAATAATAACATGGGATAAACATACAAAGACAGCTTACAATAATAATTGTAATGCTATGAATGCCTTGTACTGTGCTCTAGGTGATGAGGAGTTCAACAGAATTTCTACTTGCGAAACTACTTTTAAAATTTGAGATACTTTGGGTGTTTATCGTGAAGGAAAAAACCAATGTTAAAGAAATGAGATTAAATACTTTTACTATTAAATATGATAATTTTAAGATGAATACAGATGAACCTATTTCTGATATGTATCTCAGGTTCAATTAGATAGTCAATATAATGAACTCACTTGGTAAAGCTGTTCCAGCAAAGGATCAAATTATGAGAATCTTGAGATGTCTTCTAGACCGATGGAGGGTCACTTCTGTTTCAATCAGAGAATCTTGTGATATTGGTAAATTGTCAGTCAAGGAACTTATTGGTAAGTTAATGATGTATGAGGAAGAAATTAAGGTAAACAAAGAAGAAAAATATGAACCAAAAAGGAAGTCATTGGATTTCAAGACCACTACTTCAAAGAATAAAGATAAGGAGAAGCTTCATGTAAGTGATAGCTCAAGCTATGAAGAAAGTAAAAGTGCATCTGACAGTAATGCAGAAATGGCTCACATAGCCAGAAGATTTAAGAAGTTTTATATGAAGAATAATTTTTTCATAAAATCAAATTAAAAAGGAAATTATGATAATAAGGGACACTGGACAACAGATTGGAAGAAATCTGACAAATCTGATGAAGTTGTCTGCTATGAATGCAATAGAAAAGGACATATAAAAGTAGACTGTCCAAAGCAGAAATACAAGAAGAAATATGATTATAAGGATAATAAGTATAATAAAGCCATGAAGGCTACGTAGAGTGATTCTGAGGATAGCTCTAGTGAATCTGAAGCTTCTGAGACTGAAAATAAAATAAGGAAAACATGTGTTTTATGAAAAACACTTCTGAGGTAACATCTGAAACTCATGCTTTAAATTCTTATTATTCTGGAGATGATTCTGATTCTGAAAATATGTCAAAATCTGAACTGTTTGAATACTGTGATATGTTGGAGGAAACCTGTAATGAGATGAACGACAAATATAAAGGTTTAAAGAAACAATATTCTTTAACTGTTAAACATAAATTTGATCTTGACATAGAAATAGAAAAGAATGCTTGGTTGCGTGAAGAAAACAATGAACTGAAATTGTCAAATGAGCAACATAGAAAGGACTTAGATAAATTCACAAATGGAAAAGATACTCTTACTCAAATGCTAGGTAAGAAGATTGCACCAAGATATAATACTGGTATAGGATACCAACCTAGACAAAGACATATTAACAAGAATAGATTTATTCCTAAATTTGGTCAGAATACTGCATGTTCAAGTTATGGACATTTGTATGCATCAACTAGTTATTCACTTAGTTATAAATCTAATAGAGAGTATCTTTCAAAATCTTTTGATTCTGTGAATTATATGAAACCCATAAGACAATTGTGGGTACCGAAAGCTTTGATTGCTAACCTGTCTGGACCCAAGAAGATTTGGGTGCCAAAATCATTTCCTATTTAAATCCGTTTTGTAGGAAACCTACTTGTAGAGTTCCCACAAGAAGACATGGTATCTGGGAAGTTGATGTTCAATACACATGTCTGGGGATTACTCATGTTTCAAATGTTTAATAAAGGTTGATGGAGGACATGTCACCTTCGGTGATAATTCTAAAGGAATGATCATCAGCCTAGGCCAAATTGGTAACACTGAATCAGTATTAATTTCTAAAGTTTTATTTGTTGATGGACTGAAATATAATTTGTTATGTATTTCTCAATTATGTGATGATGGTTTTAATTTCAAATTTGAAAATGATTCTTGTAATGTTTTTAATTCTAAAAATGTTTTAGTTTTTTCTGCTCTAAGAAATGAAAATGTTTATGCGGTTGATTTAAATTCCTTAGCTAAGCAAAATTCTACCTGTCTAAATGTTTTTCATAAAGAAACCTGGTTATGTCATAGAAGATTAAGAAACTGCAATCTACACTCAGAAAACATACTAGGAAGAACATAGTTAGAGACCTACCTAAACTTTTGTTTCCAAATGACAAAGTTTGTAATCCTTGTCCAAAGGGAAAGCAACATAAGGTTTCTTTTAAATCAAAGAAAGATGTTTCAACTTCTCAACCTCTTGAGTTGGTTCACATGGACTTTTTTGGACCATCTAGAGTTTCTAGCTTAAATGGGAAGGACTATGTCTATATCCTAGTAGATGACTTTTCTAGAAATACTTAGGTATACTTCTTAGCTCACAAAAGTGAAGCGTGTTCTTGCTTTGCCAAATACTCCAAATCTGTAAGAAATCTTAATGGACTTAAGATTCAAACCCTAAGAAGTGATCATGGCCATGAGTTTGAAAATCATGATTTTGATTCCTATTGCTCACACAATGGCTATAGTCATAACTTTTCTGCTCCTAGGACACCTTAGTTGAATGGTGTTGTAGAAAGAAGAAATAGAACCCAGCAAGAAATTGCTAAAACTAAGCTTAGTGAATATGACCTGCCTATTTACTTTTGGGATGAAAATATCAATACAACTTGTTATATCATCAATAGAGTCTTGATCAGACCTGTTCTTAAGAAGACCCCTTATGAGTTGGGGAGTAATAGAATACCTAAAGTTAGTAACTTTAGAGTTTTTGGCTGTAAATTTTTATTCTTCATACAAAGGATAATCTTGATAAGTTTGCTTCTAAAAGTGATGAATGAATTTTTATTGGTTATTATTTAACTAGAAAAGCCTATAGAGTCTTTAATAAGAGAACCAAATGTGTGGAAGAATCTATTCACATCAAGTTTGATGAAACTGATCCACATGAGACTAAAACCTCTCTTGAAAATCTTGAAGAAGATTTATCTGTTCTGGACCTTAATGACAAATCAAATGAACCTGCTATAAAGACAACTAGTTCTAGACTTATTCCATAATCTGTTCCTAATGAACCCAAACCAAGAGAATAACCTGAAATTTCTAGTCCTACCCTTACTAGATCAATTAGAATTCTAAAGAATCATCTTTTAGATGTTTTTGTAGGAAATCTTGATAGAGGGACACAGACTAGAGATTCTCTTAGAAATCAGGTTGAACATCAAGCCTTCTTGTCACATATTGAACCTAAAAACATTGATGATGCTATTAATGATTAATTTTGGGTAATTGATATTCAAGAAGAACTCAATCAATTTTAAAGAAATAATGTTTGGAACCTTGTTGAAAGACCTAAGGACAATTTCACAGTAGGCACTAAATGGGTGTTTAGAAATAAAGTAGATGAATCTAGAAACATAGTTAGAAATAAATCTAGGCTAGTTGCACAAGGCTATAGTCAAGAAGAAGGTATAGACTATAAGGAGACTTTTTCTATAGTAGCCAGATTAGAAGCTATTAAGATTTTACTTGCTTATGCTGCACATCTAAATTTCAAACTAGATCAAATGGATGTCAAGAGTGCATTGTTGAATGGGTATATTGCCGAGGATGTTTTTGTTGAAAAACCACCTAGATTTTCAAACCCTCAATTTCCAAATCATATTTTCAAATTATAAAAAGATTTATACGGTTTAAACCAAGCTCCAAGAGCTTGGTATGATAGATTAAGTACTTTTCTAATTTCTAAAGGTTTTACAATAGGAATAGCTGATCCTAATCTGTTTATAAAACGAATTTCTAAAGATGTTTTAGTTGTAAGAATTTATGTAGATGATATTATCTTTGGATCTTCAAAAACTACATTATGTACTGATTTTTCTAAAATGATGCAATATTAATTTGAAATGAGTTTAATGGGTGAACTTAAATTCTTTCTTGGATTTCAAATCATTCAAAATGATAATGGAATTATTTTAACTCAAAGTAAATATAATAGAGATCTTTTAAAACGTTTTGGATTGGATAGCACAAAAAGTTGTGACACTCCCATGAGTACCACCTGTAAGATGGATCTTGATGAAAATGGTAAATCTGTTGATCAGACCACTTATAGAGGAATGATTGGAAGTCTACTATACCGGACTACTAGTCGTCCTGATATTATGTTTAGTGTGTGTATGTGTTCTCATTTTCAAGCAAATCCAAAAGAGTCACATTTGAATGTTGTAAAGAGAATTTTCAAATACCTCAAGCATTCAACCAATTTAGGATTGTTTTGTCCCAAAGGACAATCATTTGAATTAGTTAGTTATTCTGATGCTGATTGTGCTGGATGTAAGTTAGATAGGAGAAGCACCTCTAAAACGTGTCACCTTTTGGGAAAGTAACTAGTATCATGGTGTAGTAAGAAAAAAAATTATGTTGCATTATCTACTGCAGAAGCTGAATACATAGCTACTAGCAGTTGTTGTGCACAAATTTTGTGTATGAAACACACATTACTAGACTATAGATATCAATTCAGACATGTCCCAATAAATTGTGACAAAACAAGTGCTATTAACATTTCTAAGAATCATGTTTCTCATTCTTGGACAAAACATATTGATGTAAGACATCACTTTTTGAGGGATCATTATCAAAAAGGTGATATCACTTTGGAATTCATTGGTACTGAATATCAACTTGATGATATATTCACTAAACCATTAAATTCTGAAATATTAGACTACATCATACATGATCTTGGTATGATTAATCATAAGTGAATATATTACTGATCTTAATGTTTAATACAACTGTATTTTACTTTACAGTTTTATTGTCACTGTTTCTAAGTTACTGTTTTACGCTCATGGTCTGTCAACTTACTGTCTCACCATGACTGCACAGAATGCTCACTGTCTCACCGTGACGACTATCAACTGTCTTACTGTGATGCCTAGTCTTCATCACACCGTAACACCTGCTCACGACCTCACCGTGAAAGTTTTTCTTTCTTTCTTATTTTAACCCGTATCGTGTAATTTTCTATTTCACCGATATTTGATTTCCCGCGTTTTTGTTTTTTGACGTTTGACATTCTAAAATGATATAACATAAGGGTTTCATTCGATTCCTTACCTGAACTCTCTCCTGAACCTTCTCCTCCCTCTCACCCGAACCTTTAGTGGATGCCAAGGATGAAGCGTTTATCTTCAACCTCGTTTGAGAAGCGCCGCACTACGAAACAGAAGTGGATACCGAGGATAGATCCCAAAGGACCTCTAAACCCAAATCTTGTAATCCATATAGTTGTACATGAAAAAGAGGTTTGTGCAGAGTGGTTTCTATCTAGAAGATCTTTAGTTTTGAATGTTTTAAGAGATCAAGGATGTCTTGGATGGTTCACTGGAAAGAATAGACCGATCTACCTAAGATTGGTATCTAAATTTTATCAGTATTTAAAGATTTATTTTGAGTTTGGAGAAAGATTTATGGTGAAAAGCTGGATAAATGGTCAAAAGTGCTCTTTCTCTTCGTTGTTGTGGGTTGTATGCCTAGGGATTCCCCATAAAGGAGTTTGTGAGGATTACCGGAGAGACCCTCACTATACAACCGACATCTTTGACCTAGAGACTGCTTTGGAACACCTGACGGGAAATGGCACCAAGCGAAGGGCCATAACTGCTGAATTAAATGGGGAGACTAGACTTCTGTTCAAGTTTGATCAAAATTGATTAGTCCAAGAAAAAAAGATTTTGTTGTGATGAAGTTTCAGGATGTGTTCCTGATTCATCTATTGACGAATGGCCATAAGATCAACCTATGAAAATATGTTATCAATCATATCTATGAGCTGGTCAAATTCACTTCCAAATCCACCTCCCTGTTTTACTGAAGGATGATTTCGGCTCTGTGAGTTTCCAAAGGGATGGTTGGACCGAATGAAGAAAAGTTATAGGACCTTGATTTCTGCCTATCCATGCATATCATCAGAAGAATGATGATTAGCTAGAACCCCTGGAAAAAGATGTGGGTTGAGGATAATGATTAAGTGTATAAAAAGTTTAATACTGATGACTATCCAAGAAGGCCTAAAAATCTATTTGATCCCAGTTTGGAACCAGATGATGTGGTTGAGTATTCAGAAGAAGAAGAAGAAGAGGAAGTAACTGCTGAAGTATCTCCAAGAGAAGAAGCTGGAAGACCCTAAATGGAAATAGCTCCTGCTAAAAAAGAAAGGATTGTTGTCCCTACTATTATCCCTGATGAAATACCCCAGGAAGAGGATGTTGGTGTTAGTTTGAGAGTAGAGGAAGCTCCTGCTTCTAGTGCGGATGTAAATCCAGAAGCTCATCCTAATGCCACAAGGAAGTTGGTTTTTTCTGATTCAGAACAGCAAGTAATCTTTGTGGCAGATCCTATTAAAGAGGATCTTTCTGTTGAAAAAGATGCAAGTCTGGAAGTTCAACTAGTGGAACAGTCGGTTCCTGAGATAATTCCCTCTGCTGAAGAGAGGATGGAAATTTCCTTCCAGTTGGTAAGGCAAGAATTTTCTAAAGAGAGTAGGGATGATCTTGTGGATCTTTTCCATGCTCCTGAGCCTCAAGAATCTGAAAGAGAAGCACAATTTGTGGCGGCCGAACCTCATAATCATGAGATTACAGAAGCTGGATCTGCTGAAGCTTCTTAACCTGCTATCTCATACTCTTTGCACACCCATTTTGTTTTCACAAGATTTTATGATGTGAATGAGTCAGAGAAAGTGTCTACTACTGGAATGAATCTTTCTTCACTATTTCAAATGAAGTCTGTAGCTCATCCAGAACCAGAACCAGAGCCCCAACCTCAATTCAAATCAGAATCTGAGTCTGAAGATGACTCTGAACCTCAACTAGAATTTTAACCAGTACCTTTACATGCACCTTTACCATAGCATCACTCCTTTGTGACCATAGAGGATCTTAATGTTTTTAGAGAAACATTGTTAGCTGGAGTTGAGAAAATTTTCTCTACTCAACCTCGTCCAGCAACTCAATTAAGTCAAGAAGATGCATCAATTCTCTTGGAAAATATTATCTTGAATATTCAACCAAGGATGATCCGATAAATTCAAGAAGTCAGTGTAGAGAATAAGATTCTGAGCGCTGATGTTGCAAATCTGGAAAATATGATAGCAAGTTTGCAGAATGAGTTATCTTTGAGATCAAAATCTACTCTTGTTTATGCTCCTGCACCTGTTGTTGCTTCCCTTGATCCATCTGATTCCCTAATTGCTAGGGAAATTGTGTCTCAAGTTCATCCATACCTCCGTTAATTTGATGAAAATATTGGAAAAAGACACACTAAGATGCTAGAATGCATGAGAGAGCTTTTGGAAACTCTGAATAAACATACAGATGAATACACTGGATGCCTGCAAAAAGTTCTGAAACAGCTCAATGTTATAACTGAATCTATGAAGGCTTCACCTTCTTCTTGTTAGACCTCCACATCTTCTATGGATGATTCTATGCTGAGATCCATAATCAAGGAATAAGTTCATAGTGCCTTCAGTGGCTTGGATCTTTCTTCTTTGACAAGAGTGGTTAAAAACAGGGATAGAGCATTGGACTTGGTTAGGATTCATTCTAAGATATCCAATGATTCTCAACAAGAGATCACAAAGAAAATAGATCTTTATCTCTCCTGTGTATTCTCTAAAAGTGATATGACAGATCACTTTAGATATCTTGTGGAAAATTTGAGAATCCCTCCAGTGACTCATGCTTTTAAAACTCAAGTTCAGAAACTTACAGAGTTCACCAGATTTTTGGACAAGTTTATGGAAAATAAGGATGATTTTGAAATGTCTATGTAATATGGTGGTGAAATCATTACTGATTTCATCAATATTTGGAAGTCGTATCTTCATGTGCAGAGTACTGTTATAGTTTCTCTAGCTGGTGCACCCCTTAGACCTACTCTACCTGCCTTAGCCTCAACTGCCATGTCTGTCAGCCAAGCTCTTTCACAGATCCGACCAGTCATTCTTGACCAACCTACACCCAGATCATCTTCTACTCCCACTTTGGCTCCATCTATTTTGGAAGGTCTACCCTTACTCTATTTATCTACTACATCTATGCCTTATTCTACTTCAGCACCAGTTCCTGCTGATAAAGGAAAGGAAAAGATGGCTCCCTGAAGACTCTCGAGACTATTTTCTTTTTGATGGGATTTCATTTCTTGTTTGTTGTTTGTATTTCTCCTGTATGTTGTATTTTGAACCATTTTTTTAATGAAAACTGCCGAAGATTCATTTTATATACTTTTTGATAATCCCAAAAGGGAGAGAAATCTCTACAAGTATCAAAAAGTGGGTGAAATCTCCAATTTTTTTCTATGCTAGGATCTTTAATGTTACATTTCATTTATATTCTGCCTATATCTGATTTTTGATCATCAAAATGGGGGATATTGTTGGGCTCCTCATGTGTTAATCATGTTTTAATGATCACAAATCCTTTTACTGTTAATTAATCTCAATCTTCATTGCACATCTTGCTAATTCTCTTCAATATCAATAATAACTACTCATCATGGTTTAATGATAACAAATCTTAGGTATGTTAATTACTCTCTTTATTATTTACAAGTCTTATACATGATCACAAATCTCTCATATATTATCAAGCCTTTATGTTTATGATTCAAGTTCTCTTACACTCTAATGATTAAGCTGAATCCATATTCTGCATATTCTGTTTAAGTCCAAATACATATATTTGTCTAAGTATGGACTCACCGTGATGGATTCACCGTGACCCAGACACCGTGACCTAGACACCATGACCCAGACACCATGACCCAGACACCGTGAAGGACACACCGTGAGCTAAACACCATGACATAAACATACCATGAAGCTCATACTGTGAACCTCATACCGTGAATAAGACACCGTTTACATAATCACTCTGACACCATTCCTTAACTTTTTGTCAATATTTTTTAAATAATACTAACGGTCATATTGCATGTTTTTAATGCAATTAATGTTATTTAATGATAGTTGTTGGCATGTCATGAAATCATATCTTGTACCTATGAAAAGGGAATCATTCGTACTGTCCGAACGTGTGGAATATATGGAAGATTAAGATGGAGTACACGATATAGAAGGGAAGCGGTTTGCAAGTATGAATTTACAATGAGATGAACTTACATACACTAAGAGCACTAAAAGAAGAAAAATCCTAACCAAGAAAGAGATATCCATACCTTCAAATAATTCTCATGAATGCAATCTAACACCACTGAAGAACACACGATGAATCAAGAGATCTGTAAAAGACAAGATGACTATGACACTCTGTTTTTCAACAGAAAAACCAGAGAAGGACTCATAAGCATTCCTGCTGAATCCAACGAGTCCAGAGCTTCATTAATAATCACTAAAGCTTTCTAAATTCTTATCTCCCCTCTCTAAGTGATTTATTTATTAACTTTCGAGTAGTGTGGTGTACTCTATATATCTTATACACACACAGTCTCCTGCACTGAAGTAGAGGATATCAAAATCCTCAAACCTCAATTGTTTACTATTCTTTACCCATGTCAACTGTGGAAGAGGTCCTTGTGTGGCCTGGTCTTTGTTTTGTCTCCCTTTTAGAACAGTGGTAGAGGTCCCTGCGTGGCCTGGACAGTTTTGTAAACTGTTGTTAACCCCGATCCAGGGTGTGGATCAAATTTATATAAATTTGAGAGGACTAAGTCTCTGCTTGAGACTGAACCTCTTGTTATATCTACTATGCATCTTTAGTTTGTGTTTATACTATACTCCATATATCTTATTTATTCTGCTACTATTACTTTGAAATAAAAAACTATTTTAAATCTACTTTGATGGTTAAATTAGCAAGTGTTTACACATATTATAAATCAGTAGGTTAGTTTCAAAAGTTAATTTAATCTCGTGGTTAAATTTACTGAGACCTAATAAATCTTTGAGAAGCTAAGTGAACATTTACTACCTGATAAATTCACTACAGTTTAACTTGTTGTATAAATTGGGGGTTTTAAAATAGACAATATTTTAACAGAAATTTTAATTGGAACTCAATTCACCCCCCTCTTGAGCATCCACTACGACCAACAAAACATATAATAAATAAAGACACTTAAGAAAAGTAATGCAGATATTGGCCGAAGTTAAACCGGAATATGGAATTATTAACAATAGGGTAATATAAAGAAATAATAAACCATCTATGGTATTAAATATAATAAAATGGTTATTTAATAGATTTATAATAAATTTATGTTTATTATACATCTCGTTTAAATGAGTATGACAAGATTCAAGACATAGGGTATGGGATTTTATCCCACATTTTATTCCCCTAAGATACATTTTTTATTCACCACTTGTTCCTTTTGTGTGGTGTGTATACTGCTCATGGATTTATTCAGTTATTCTTATAATAAAATTTATTAGTATTTATATATCTATTTTATTATCCATCATTAATGTAGCTTATGTTTCATGTCTTACCAAATCAGTAAAAGAGTTTTCTCTCAATTTCCCATCGTTGAGACTCATGTTCTGTTATGAACCAAAATTACTTTTGAGTTATATATAATTCCAGATTACATTTTATATCATTAATCTACATATATTACAAATAAATTATGCATCATATTATTCTCATTGCCTATATGGAGAGTGTGTTCCCAAATACCATGTTGTAAGAGTTTATTGAAAAAATTTAATTGCTTGTCCAGATTAATTATGTTTAAACTTACATTGATGAAATATTATGATCCATAACTCAGGAAAAATCAAGAATTTTCTTCTCATCTAGATATTCAAATTATATTAATGTATTTTTACCATTTTTTCACTTTTATTTATATATGATTTTTAAAAATCTGGAATTCGAAAAGCTCGAATTTACCCCATTTCGGTCGGAAATATGTGTTCCTTAAAAACCATATTTTATAAATAGGGTTCCTATGAATATTAAACAATTATAATATAATCTTTAAAAAGATTGTTTTTCCCTTTTTTTAAAATTACTAATGTTTTCAAAGGAATCCTGTTTTGAATTTTGGAAAAAAGAAATTTTCTACCCTTTTACCATTCAAAAAAGATTTTTTACATCATTCTACATGTAAGTATTTACCTACCATCATTTTTTGGTATTCCTATAAATTTTTAAATCAATTATTTTATATTTTTATTTTTAATTAATTGTAATAGAATTTTTTTTTCAAGACTTTTTCACGCTTATTTTATATGTTATCAAAGGAATTATGTTTCAGATTTTCTTCAAGCCCTTTTTAAATGTTTTGAAATTATTTTCTAAAAAATGGGTTTTAAACCATTTTTAAGATGCCTTAATGTTATTTCAATGTGTTATAATTGAAAATTTTATTTAAAATTAAATAAATCATATTTCACATTTTTTCAAGGAGAAATGATTTAAAATTTATTTCATTACTCATTTAAATGTTCTCAAGGTACATTAATTGTAAATGACTATAACATTTATTCATGTATTAATATAATTATTTCAAAAATGAATTGATATTTTATTCAATAAATTATATTTAGAGATATTTGAAAATAACTTTACATCTATGATTATATCCATTGATGTTACAAATTCCCTTCAAGGTAATGATCTAAAGGAATCATTCATATTATTTCTATGAATTGGTTATTCATAATTTTATGATATTTATGAAACATATTTATCATTGATGGGTTAGATTTTTATGAAAATCATTTCTCCTTAATAGGTTATATGTTTATTATGTATGTTTCTCTTTTAGGGGTTATGTATTTATGAAATCTGTTTCTATTTCACAGATTATGATTTTGATGAAATGATTATGAAACAAGTATATTTTCAAAAGTTTATGATATGTTTACATATTTATGACACACATTTTATTTCATGGGTTAGGATAGGATTGTTTATGATTACATGTAACATATATGTGTGTATTACATATGAGATTAGTGGGACCTATATCTCCATAAAATGTATTGGGCAATGATTTGTATCTTATGATGTTGACATGGAAGAAATTAGAAATAAAATCGATTCCGAATTAATGGTATGGAATGAGAAATGAACTCAATTCAATAATATATTGTTGCAAATTTGACTATAATTGATCAAGTAATATCGTTCAATATCAAGGATTGATTTTGGTTCAATAAGAAAGGGCTAGAATAGGGTGTGAACCATGTTCATTAAAAGAAAATTTTCCACTATAATGGTCTTGTAAGTGATTACCTGACTGATATGGGAATCATTATTTGTTTCTTATAAAATTCCATGTTTTATTACTGTGTTATGATTTCATGGATTTTGGTCATTATTAATTTTGATTTTTGTTTTACGAATAATAATAAATTATGCCACAATTCTTTTATATGTTATTTGATATGCAGTATATGATCTTCTATTATCATTATCATTTCTCATACCTTTATGCTAATAATTATTCATAAAAATTTACCTTACTTACCCTTTCTATGAATTCAATGTCACCACGTTTTATATTTCCTTCCCCTTGTTATAAAGATATTAATTATGTTGGATGTGTATAATATGGTTTCTAGTCATGAATAGCATTGTGGGAGATAATGTTGCTCATTTATGTTCTAGGGTTAATGTTTCAATGTTTCCAAATATAGTAGACAATGAAAATAATTGGTATTATTTTTCTAAAATATATTAACAAATCTATATATGTTAAGTAATGTTCATTTATGAAATGATAGAGTCTCTATATAAAACATGAATAACTCAATTCCAATAAATTATAAGAATTGAGAATTCTGAAAGCCTCCCTCCATCAACATCCCCTATTGGACTGAAACCCACATTGATCCCAACCACAATGGGGTTGAGCATGGTCTGTTGGACATCAACGACATTGGAGAATAACACTACATTCTACCACCAACATAGACCAAATCCATTTGAAGCACCAAAACAAAAACATAAATTGGATGTCTGAAGAACTTGTGTTTTGAACAATGTGGGGTAGTGAGTTGTGAATCATATTTTCACCAACAATAGATCAAATCAAGAACATGAAAAAAGAAAATGAAATTTTAAGAGAAAGATGATCCATGTGAAGATATGAGTTCCATCACCGTATAATTGAACCATTGAGACATAAAAAGTATGGGTAAAATGTTCAGGCAAGGGGTGTTCTTAGAGCATCAGTTGAGTGTGGAAAAATCTTTGAGTTTCATGTCTTATTATAAATGTTTTTATAGTTTATTAAATTAATTTATCTTTTCAATCATATAAACTACATCTTATACATGAATCATAAAATTCAAAATTTGATATTATTTGAAATTTCCATAAGTATTGTTCAGAAGGAGATGATTATATACATTTAATAGCTGAGAACAAAAAATGGAACAAAGAACACAAGTGTCTCTTTTGGTTATTACTATAAGATGAAATGAATTAAACACCATAACTATTATACATAAATGTGTTATCAAATATTTGTAATATTTTATAGAATATTTGTATATAAGGTAAGAACCATGACCAGTAAATGTATACATTCAATGACCTCCGTGAGAGAATATAAACAGATATCTTTTAATATTTATAATATATATTTTCAAGGTATAGAAAAAAAAATTCTACAAATGAGATGTGATTTTAGATGAGTCCTTTATTGAAATACAATACTATTTTTAGGAGTCAGTGGTTAATGATAATACGAAATATTCATTTATGGTTGTTTAAAAAATGTTTTGGAAGGTTTATTTGTGGTATATTTATCCAATGGGTGATGCTACTAGTGTTTCAATAATGTTGAATACATTTTCATTGGTTATATTGATATTAATTTCATAAAAATTAATATTATATAATGTTATCCATTGATGAAAATGATTATGGATTAATTTAAGACATGATTCTAACATATAGAGGTTTTTATGAAAAGAAATGAATTTCTATGACAATCAACATATGGGAATTTTGGGATCCATTTAGTGATGATTATAGTGCATCCTTAGGAAAATAGATAAAAATGAAATGAATATTGAAAAAGTGATATTAATTATATCGATATATTTTGGATGGATTCTATAAAATAAATATATTGTTTTAATATTCTATGGTCAAAAAACACATTTCCAATTAGTGGGGTCTAAATAGATTTTGAATGATGATCAAAAATTGGTGTGGCTAAATGGGATGAATTTTTTTCGATTAGAATAATAATAACGCAAATAGTAATATTGTTCATACTGAAGATGGAATTAACATTATACGAAATAAAAGTTTCCTAAAAAATAAACATAACACTAACAATACTTTTTATAGAATAAAACTCAATTATTTATCATATGATATTCATTGTTGTTCGGTGATTATTTTCATGAAATTTTAACCCTTATTTTAATATATGTAAACATTAAAATGATTTTTACTCTTATTTTTTTACAAAAATTACATTTTTTATTTTTAAGGATTTTATGTAATAATTATTGAGTCATGAAATTAATGAAGCTTCTAATGTTATGAATCGTAATAGATTTATAAATGATAAAGGTGGAACCATGGTGTTTATTCAAAATGTTTTTCTTCATCTGTCTATGAAATAACATTGTGTCTACTATTAAAAAATATGTAATCTCATTATATGATTTATTTTTATAAAGGAATTGTTGATCGAATATTATATGTGGATGATATTAGTACATGTAGTCTAATTTTCAATTTCTTTGTTGATGGAATTATTTTATTATACAAATTGTAATGAATATGATGAAATTTCAAAATATATGAGGAGTATGTTAAGATGATAACTCCAAGAGATTGTAATTACATTTCAAATATATAATCCCATTAAAATGAGAAATATACCATAATTTCAATTGATATGTATTCCAAAATGTAATTAATAAAATATACCGTGGAATAATCGAATGAAGATGACACTGATGGATATCAATATTATATATATTTATTTCTGGTTTGGGAGAATATGTTCATAATAGATCAATTAAAACATGGGGGGGGGGGGGTTAATATTTTAAAACTATAGTTTCAGCATATTAAAAAATAAATTCAAAAACGTATTTCTGTAAAAATATCAACTTTAGGCTTGGTGCCCAATTTACTTTCAAATGAATCATAATCTGAATTTATTTTGATGTACCAGAGAAAAAGAATCATAATAATAATAGATTATATTTAAACATATTAATGATATCATAAGCATAATATATATAATTAAATCAGAGTTTCTTCAATTGAAAATAGATCGAATTATTAGATTAACAAATTTTTTGACTGTATTTAAAATCATTATGATGAACTAAAACATTCAAGCATAGAAGAATAGATAAACTATAGGATATAAGTTATAAAAATTAAAATATGTAAGAATAAACCATATATATTGAAAAAGAAAATGATATCCATTAACCTTATGAGTCACGTAGGAAAAAGACATAGATAATGATATCTATTATTTTATAATTACATTAATTTTATCATTCCTCAACAAAGAAATCCATCAATTCAATGGTAAAAAGGTTTTTGTCTACCTATCACCGATAGCTCTCATTCTAATGTATTGACCCTGCCTTATTATCAAAATAGGAACTTGATTAGGAAATCAGATTATCTATCTTTCTATCCCAACAAGAACTCAATAGTAACAAAAAATATGACACACTGTTGGTAATAAAACGTTTTTAAGGATACGACACAAAGAAAGATTCCGAAAAAAAGCTGGAAAACTACTAAGACTAAGAACCAAACGTTAAAGCTACATAATTTCCAGAAAACTCACTCAGAGAGAACATTGAGAATGAAATCAATCTACCAGAAACTATTCGAAAGGCCAAGTATTTAGAAGAAACCATTCAAGAATCATGTTTCTTTCTAAACACAAATATATCTCTGAGTTTTTTGAAACAACTTGGACAGGTGTAACATCACCGACTCTTTTAAAACTGATTATCAGATGTCATATTGATTTATAATTGTATGATGTAAAAAGGTTTCCAAACATTAAAAATTATATTTCTATATTCAGAAACTAACATAATTTTTTATGGACTTCCTTATATAATTCATTGTGATAATATTTATGAGCATGAACCCGATTATCAATTACAAAAGAAGCCTGATTATAATGACTTTATTAGTGTGATATTCAAGATAAAATTTCTTTTATAAGATCTCATAAAGGTGAATCTTATGTTTATCAGTTCCATACTAATAATTTCAATGAATATTTTTTATTTATATTGGTGAATAATATAGAACTAATTCTATGTATGGTACAATATTATTTTATCTATAAAAAATACAAAAAAATATGAACAAATAAAATTAGTAGCCATGTATTAAAAAAGGGTGTGATTTAAAAAATAAAATAAAATAAAATTTATATTTATAAAAATTGACTCAAAAATCTCCACCTTTATGAAAATTAAAAACTCAAAACATAAATTAAAATATATCAATGGAAAACATACAACCCATTTTCATTTAAAAACATCATTTTCATAATTAAACATTAATACATATCTCCTGCTAGTATTCTGAATCCTAAAACTATGTTTATGACTTAAATTAACATCCACATTAGGATAAAAACACGTCATATGTATTGTATTCCCCCCATTATATAAAATTATCCCCCTTTGTGATTTTTAAAAAATATATAAAGAAATATGGATTTTGATAAAAAAAGGGTTATAAATGAAAGTAGAAATCAAAATATTAACTAACTAATCATTGAAAAAAATATGAATGATTATTAAAACAGTCAAAATTTAAAAATAATTTTTACAATCATATTTTTATAAAAAGGATGATTCATTATAATCATTCAAATGTTTTATAATAAAATAAGAGATCAAAAAATAATTTTCTTTTCATATTGTTTTTACAGAAGATTTAATATTCATAATCTATTGTCTATCTCGCTCCAACATCTCAATATTTTCCATATTAATTAATATATTTCCTCATGAAACTAAATCATTCCATCTTTAACCACAATCTTTTCTAAAAAGTTAATTATGTAGTTTTTTCAATCCCATAATTGGTTCTTTATTATTATTTAATCTTGAAAAATCCATGAATAAATATATCATCATTCTAATAAATTATTTCACTTTTAAAATATGGTAGTCAGGATTATCTCTGAACTATTCCACAAATTTCACCCTTTCAAAAAAATATTTATTGAACTGAATGAACAATTTTGAGGATTAAATCATAGGATTATTCATTTCCCAAATACTCAATACATGTAGCATTACATCGATATCACTTTTATTTGACCACTTTACCAACATATTGAATGTTTTTATCTGATTTATTCAACATTCATTTAATGATTTCAAATATGACTCATAATGAATAACCATGTTAGTTAAAAACATTACTAATTTGGATTTTTGAATAATAAACTCATGAATCATTTCACATTTTTCTTCATGTATTGGGAAATATGGAATTATTCCATCAAATGAAATTAATTCATGATGAATATAATCAAAGCCATGAGGAGTTACCAGATTTACAAAATCTAATTTTTATTTATCATCTTTTGAGAATTTTGGATTACTATATCTGATATTATTGTCTCTTCCTTTAACCATTTCGTTCTTTAATACCAATTGGTTAGCCCTCTTTTATCCATTATTGTTATATTCCATCTCCTTAGATTACTAAAGGATAACACTATTATTATAGTAATATATATCACCTTTTTTTATATAATTTGATATTTGTCATATTTTATATAAGATGATTCGACTTATGACATTGATGAAGATTCAGTCTACTCAAAACAATCAGCTCCACTAATGTTATTAGTCGTGTAGTGTAAGACCAATGAGGATTATTATACTGATGGAATATTAAAGAGTTAATATTTTTCAGAATTTTCATTTTCTTCATCTTCCTTATCTTCTTCATCTATATCATCATTATCCCCAAAAAAATCTATTTCAATCTCCTTTATCTTCATCTTCAATAAATACTTCATAGCCCTCATATTAACCTCATTAAACTTCATCTCTTTTATTGTCCAAAATATATATCCTTATGTTGTCTTTCATACATCAATTTAAGACACTTTTTCTCAAGATATATTTCTGTTCTAAAATCAACCATTCCAACTAGTGATGATCCAGACAGGATTTCATGAATTTTAGAAACCAATTCTTAATCAGCTATATCCACCATTCCCCTACATATAAAATAATTAACATTAGCATAGACGTTTTCAATTTCTAGTAATGAAAATGTAATATCAATATTTGATTTATTTGAATGTGGTAGTTGTATGACAACATATTGGGTGACTACCTCAATTACATTATTCAAGGAATATATAATTACTTCAACATGAGGTTTAATATTTAGTTTCTTATTCTGTTATTATTCTTTGAATGTATCAACAAAATTTTGATTTAAGAAAACTTCCTCTACTGGGTTAATAATGATAACTAGATACCTTTATTTCTTATTATCCTTCTTTATTATCAACTCATCCATTATCTCATAAGGGACATTATTGTTTTTATTTACCTTCGTAGGTGATTATGTCTCTATATTCATTTTATCTTCCTGATCACCCTACTCAGATTTATTTTTCTTCTATTGATCACCCATCCTAGCATTCATTGAGGGTATTACATTTGAAACAAATAATTTTAATTCAACATCAAAACTCAGTTTAATCGTATTCATTGTATTAGTAGTAATGGTAATAATATTCATCACTATTGTATTTGATTTGTTTTAAATGTTAATATAAATAATTAATTCAACCATTATAATAGTTACCACACCTGGGAACATAATTATTTGAGACATAATAAATCTTTTATTGATATTATTTATGGTTAAAATTTTTAATTAGATAATATCTATTTTTCTCAAATTCTCAAGATAATCAAACATAAAATATTTAGCATCCTTTCAATAATCATTACACTTATTCATTTGAATTAATAAAATTTGAATACAAAATGTAATAACCCCACTACCCAATGTTATATGATATACTTGTTGATTCAAAAAGGTTTCCTTTTGACTTTTCCATTACTTATTGTTTTGAAAATCACAAACACCTTATACCTAAGAAAATCTATATTTTACTTCTATAAGGAAAATTTCCTTCCTTAAAGAAATTTACCCTAACCTAGATTTTATTATACACATCAATATTTTTCGTAAGAATAAAAATCGGATTCATACCAAAACCTCGGAATCATATAATGATTAGATACAGAGCATTCTGTTTTAGGATCTGAATTCTGGATACGAACTTTAATAAATTTACACTCTGAATTCTGGATGCGAACATTAATGACGTTCCACTCGGAATTCTGGATACGAACATTAATAAAGTTCCACTCCAAATTCTGGATACGAACTCTAATAAAGTTCTACTCCAAATTCTGGATATGAACTCTAATAATGTTTCACTCTGAATTCTGGATACGGACTCTAATAAATTTTCATTCCGAATTCTAGATACGAACTCTAACAAAGTTCAACTCTGAATTCTAGACTCTGAACTTTTATTAGTTCGACTCCGAACTTTTATTAGTTCGACTTCGAACTTTTAGGAGTTCGACTCCGAACTTTTAACTAGTTCGACTCCGAACTTCTACAAGTTTGACTCTGAACTCTGTATGTTCAGATTCTGAACTCTGGTGAAACCAGACTCTGAATTTCCATAGAAATTCAGACTCCAGACTTCTACAGAATTCAGATTCCGAATTCCTATAAAACAGAATCTGACCATATTTTTATTATAGACTCTAAATTCCATTTTGGTTAGACTCCAAACTTTTATTTTCTTACATTCAGAATTTTAGTTTTTCTTATGCTTACACTCATTTCATAATAAAATGATTTCATGCCTTCAGTTACATATGTTTTGTTATAAAATGATGTCGTCCATTATATTTCTAACAAACCAATTGTTTAGTGACACGTGTACAGGTCCCTTCGAAATTAATGGAAAATATGACCGTTGGAGGAGGGAGCCAACCGTTCCAACTGAGCCTTTAAATAGGAGCACATTTTAAAAGCTCCATACTATTCTATGACACTATTGATATCCATGCTTATACGCTGTTGAATTGATTTCTAGAGAGAGAGGCTCTTATCAACTCTCAAAGCATCACGTAGAAAGTTTGAACAGCTTGTTCAAACTTTTCCTTATGTAGATTTCTTCGTGCAACTCCGAATGTTAGTGATTACATTAGAGGGATTCTGAGGATAGGAAGATAGAGGTTCCAACACCTTGAAGTAAAGGGCTTCCATGCTGAAGAAGAGAGAGGGTCCAACTACCTTGAAGTTGAGGGCCTATGGGGATATAAATATAGAGACTCCGATCTTCGTATCGAGGGATTACCTTGGTGTGGGTAAGATAGACTTGCTTGAAAGTATAAATCAAGGGACCTTTATCCAAGGTTGATGGATACCCTTCTCTTTGGGTTAAAATATTTATATCTTGTTACTTGTAGTTTTACTACTTGTTTTTCCACATCATTTTTTATTGTAAGGAAAGTATAACCTTTTTATATTTCCTTACACTTGTACTCTGATTAATTTAGATTCTATATGCTTTAAGGTAGAATATCATTTTTATAAACTTTTGTTAAGTTTCAATTTCCGGATCCATATTTCCAGAACATATTTTTCAGAATCACTTTCCAGATTTAAGCAAGTGTGTAGAACTAGAAGTTTGTAACTTCATACCTTGTTCCAATTCTCTAATGGGTGTTAAAGGTGTTGTGAATTTGATTAGTTTAACTTTGTCAAACTTAGATCTTTCCTTGTTTAAGGAAATTTTTATAGTTTAAAATTCACCCCCCTCTTATATATTGAGAATATAAATCATTATTTTGATCCTATAATTGGTATTAGAGGAGGTTAACTCAAACCCCAAGGGTTAGTTCAATCTGATTTAATCTAAAGATTAAATTCAGAAGAAATTTTTTCTCATTCTTTCTCGGAAAAGATTTTTCAGAATCGATTTTTTGGACTCGTTATGTTCTGATTCTTCTTTTGCTTACATCTACTATAGTTTTTTTGTTACATATAATATCTGGAGTCATATTTTTTTCTCAGATTCATATATTTTCTTACATTACAAACTTTTTTTGCAAATAAGTATGTGTTCCAAATGTTATTTTAAGAATGGAAGGTTTAAACGTTGGATCCATAGACAATCTAAATCTTAACAGACCTCCTATTTTTGAAGGGAATGACTATGAGTATTAAGGAGATAGGATGAAGACTTTCAATATCAATACTGTAGTAGAAAAAAAATTTATGCTTACTGGTGGTTATCAAATTCCTGATAAGGAAGTTGGTACCCTTACAAACCAAGAGAAGCATGATTTTGAGCTCAACTACAAGGTATGCAATACTCTACTTTGTTCAATGACAAGAAAAATATATAGCTAGATTTCATCTTGTGAAGAAGCTAATTCTATATGGAAGAAACTTGAAGATAATCACTTTGGAACCTCCAAAGTAATTGAGACTAAGAGAGATATGTTGAGAGCTGAGTATCATGGTTTCAATTTTCCTTATGGAGATCCTTTAATGAATGTACAACAATGATTTATAACTATCGTGGATAGCTTACAATCCATGGGAGAAAAAGTTTTGGATGATGAGGCTCTTGTAGACAAGATCATCGATATTATTCCAAATGAGTGGGAGTCCAAGAGGACAACTATTGATGAAAATACGAAAGTAACTCAAATATATATAGATGTGCTGTTTGGAACTCTTCTTTTCCATGAAACGAGAATTAAGAGAGATGTTGAAAATATAAAGAAGAATAATGGGAATGGAGGAGTTGCTTTTAAATCCACTTCTAAACACATGAAAGCCAAGACCCCAGAAAGAATAACTTGATCGAATTATAAGAAAGTTGTTATTGAGACAAATTCTAGTGAGATGGAAAAGTCAGAGAATGAGTTAGCTAATCTTTGTCATAGAATGAACAAGAATGTTGCTCAAAAGAATTATCAGAATAATTATAAGAAGAAAGACTAAAGAGACAAGAATGATGGAGAAGTTACTTGTTATGAATGCAAGAGACCTGAACATATTAGACCAGATTGTCCTTTGCTCTAGAAGAATGAAAGAAAAGAGAAGCATTCTGAAAGGAACAAAAAAAGTATTATAAAGCAAAAGCTAAGAATGTTCTGAAAGATAATGACACCTGGAGTGCTAGTGGTGGTGACTCTTCAGATGAATCTTCTGATTATGAATCTTCAGGACAGAAGAATCTTGGTCTTATATCCAGATTACCTATTTACAATCATTGCTTTATGGCTAAGGTACACAATGCTGAATCATTGACCAATGTTTCCTTAAATTCTAATGATAGTAAATATTAATACTCTTCAGATGAAGAATCCACTTCTGATGAAGAAAATACTTTACCTACCTATGAAGAAGTTTTTAGGTTTACTGAACTACTTGAGATTGGGAATTCTAAACTCAATAAAAATCTTGATAAGGAAAACTCTAGGAATACAATTCTTACAAAAGAAATATCAGATATTTCTAAAGATATTCATCGGAAAAATGGTGATTTTATAAGTATATCAAAAAATCACGAAGAAGTGAATTCTGAAAAGGGAAAAATTTCTAAAGATCTAGAAAAAGAAATTTCTAAGAAAAGTGTTTTCGAGCCTACCTCTAGTTCCATATCTAATGATTTTGAAAACAAAAACTTTGTTATAAAACTCAAGTCCGAAATTTTTTCCTTAAATAAGTGTTTGTCAAACTTTACTCATGGTAAATAAAATTTTGATAAGATGTACTCACAAATACGACATTAAAGTAAAAAGTCTGGATTTGTTTATACCCACGTAAAACAAACTTTTAGTAACAAATATTTTGTTCCTCAATGTGCCTTATTTGGTTCCAAGTGTCAATGTGGTGGTCACTAGGAAAAGAATTGTTCTTTAAACAAAACCCAATCTTTAGGTTTTCATAAGGATTATTTTTCTAAAGAGATGTGGGTACCCAAAATACTGTTATTTGAAAATTTCGGATCCAAAAAAGCTTGGATTCAGAAAGTTTAACTCTTTTTTTGTTTTCAGGAAAATAAAAGAAGTACCAACAACAATACATAGTACATGGATAATGGATGTTCTAGGAACATGACTGGTAACAAAAACTATTGTGAAAGGATTATCAAGTTGAAAGGAGGAAAAGTAACATTTGGAGATAATGCTCAGGGGTAAATTGTTGGTATAGGTAACATTGTTCTTCTTGGTAAAACATTGATGTCAAATGTTTTATTTTTAAAGGATATTAATCACAACCTCATTAGCATAAATCAACTATGTGATGAAGGATACCTTGTGAATTTTAGGAATGATAAATCCTTAGTACACAATTCCAAGGAAGAGTAAATTCTCTCTTCTAATAGGCAAGAGAATGTTTACATATTAAACTTATAAGACCTTAGGAACCAAGACTTACCTTGCCTTAGTGCAATGGAAGATCACTCTTGGTTATGGAATAGAAGACTAGGTCAATGTAACTTTAAGAACTTATGTAAACTCTATAAGAAAAACTAGTTAAGGATCTACCAGAGCTTAGATTCGATTATTTTAAAGTTTTTGATCCTTGTCAATATGGAAAGGAACATAAATCTAGTTTTAAATTGATCGGTGAAGTATCAACAACTGATGCATTACAGTTTGTACACATGGATCTTTTTGCTCCAACTTAAACTAGAAGCATTGGTGGAAAATACTATGTGTTTGTTCAAGTTTATGACTACACTAGATTTACATGGGTCTATTTTCTAGAAAAAAAGTCTGAAGCTTTTTCTTATTTCAAAAGTTTTAGATCCCATGTTAAAAATTAGAAAAACCTTCCACTGAAAACCATTCATAGTGATCATGGAGGAGAATTCCAAAATTCTGATTTTGAAACCTTTTATAGAAGAAAAAGTATTACTCACAAATTCTCAGCACCAAGAACGCCTCAACACAATGTTGTAGATGAAAGAAGAAATATAATTCTTCAAGAGATAACTAGAACCATGTTGAGTGAATATTCTATAGCTAGACATTTCTCGGCTGAAGCTGTAAGTACTGCTTGTTATACTATAAATCGAGTTTTGATTAGAAATTTTATTAATAAAACTCCTTATGAGTTATGGAATGGTAGAAAACCAAGAATTTCCTACTTCATGGTTTTTGGTTTCAAAGTATTCATCCTGAATACTAAAGATAATCATCAAAAATTTGCACCAAAATCTTATGAAGGAATTTTCTTAGGCTTCTCCATAACTTCTAAGGATTATAGAGTTTTCAACAAAAACACTTGTACTGTTGAAGAAACAGTGCATGAAAAATTTGATGAATCTGATCCTTTTGTTTTCAAACCATCCCAAACTACATCCTCATATTTTTTTTCAAAAACAGATTATCAACCTTTAATAGAATATCCTTCTGATAAGGAAAATGTTCAAGAAGATGCTTCTGAAACATTTACCCCAGAAGACTTTCTACCCTATGTTGATGAACAGGTTTTACAAAACCCAAGTCAGGTGTTTCTAAAGAATCATCCCATTGATAGTATCCTTGGTGATATGAACTAACTTGTAAGGACTAGAAGTTCCTTGAGGAATGAAGTAGAACATCTAGCATTCTTTTCCAAATTAGAACCAAAAAGCACTGATGAAGCTTTAGGTGATGATGATTGGATCAAAGCAAGGCAAGATGAACTAAATGAATTCAAAAGGAATAAAGTCTGGACCTTGGTTGAATGACCTAAGGAAACTTTTGTTATTTGAGTAAGGTGGGTCTTCAGAAATAAGCCTGATGAAAATGGATTCATTATTATAAATAAATCTAGACTAGTTGCTAAAGGCTATAATCAGCAGGAGGGAATAGACTATGAAGAAACCTATTCTCTAGTAGCTAGACTTGAATCTATTCGTATCTTACTTGCCTTTGTAGAATTTTTCATTTTTAATCTTTTTAAAATGGATGTGAAATGTGCTTTTCTTAATAGTAATGTTCAAGAGGAAGTTTTTGTTGAACAACCTCCTAGCTTTGAAGATACAAAACATCCTAATCATGTTTTTAGACATACCAATGCTCTGTATGGCCTTAAACAAGCCCCACGAGCTTGGTATGATAGACTTACATGATTTTTACTTCAAAATAACTATATTAAGGGAAATACAGATCCAACCCTTTTTATAAATAACGATAAGGAAAATGTTTTTATAGTTCAAATTTATGTTTATGACATTATATTTGGTTCAACATAGCAATATTTAACTGATTCCTTTGCGAATCTAATGAAATCTGAGTTCGAAATGAGTATGACGGTTGCGTTAAAAATTTTCCTTGGTTTTCAAATTTCACAAAAACTAGAAGGTACCTATATATCTCAACATAAGTATATTAATGATCTCCTTAAAAATTATGGATATGACAACACTAAGAGTATAAGTACTCCCATCGGTACGTCAAACTCTCTAGATCTTGATAAAGCTAGGAAACCAGAAAATCAAACATCTTTTAGAGGTATGATAGGAAACCTACTATACTTGAAAGATAGTCATTCAGACTTAATGTTTTCAGTATGCTTATGTGTTCCAGATATCAATCCAATATTATGGAATATCATTTAAAGGCAGTGAAATGAATTTTTCACTACTTAAAGGGCACCATGGATCTAGGATTATATTATACTTCTGGAAATGATTTTGTTTTAAAAAGATTTTCGGTTGCTGGATTTGGTGGATGTATAATGGATAGAAAAATTACATCCGAAACTTGTCATTTCTTAGGAGATTCGTTAGTTTCTTTGTCATGCAAGAAGCAACACTTAGTAGCACTCTCCACTGCTTAAGCTGAATATGTAGCAGCCAGATGTTCTTGTGCACAAGTGTGGTAGATGCAACACACACTCACATATTATGGCTTGAGTTTTACAAATAATCAAATTTTGTGTGATAAAACGCGTTCCATTGACGTTAGTAAAAACCCCGCACATCACTCTCATACAAAGCACATATATATTAGGCATCACTTTCTTAGGGATCACACAATAAAAGGAGATATTATTTTTCAGTTTATCGGAATGCAAAATCAACTTGTTGATATTTTCACAAAATATTTACCCTCTAATAGATTTGAATACATTAAATATAAGTTAGGAATGATAACCATAAGTTAATCCTTTTTCATTAACTTCTTTTTGAACAATTCTCCTTACAGTAATAAACTCCTTTTCATAGGGGGAGTACATGTGCTTGTTACTATAATAAAAAATTTTCTTAGTCAGTTTTCAAACTTGTGTAACCACATTTTTCGTAATAAGTCTTTAGATTTTTGGAACTGCAATTTTTGGAATAGAAACTTTCAGAACTGAAATTTTCATAATGAAAATTTCGGGATTTGAAATTTTTGTAATGAAAATTTCCGAAATAAAATTTCCGGAAGGAAAATTTCCAAAACTGACATTTTCGTAATGAAAATTCCTGGAACGGAAATTTTCGTAATGGATTTTCGTACTCAGAGTTTTCGTAATGATGTTTTTTGTAGTGAGATTTTTCTTAGTAATTTTTTTTCTCAAGAAGAACATTACCAATCACGAACAATCTTTCTAGCCAATCGGAAAGGTATGACTTCCTTACATAAGTTTTCTTAATCATATTTTACTTGCTGGTATTTTCCTATGAGTTTTAAAAAAATTCGGATTCTAGTTTTCTTAAATCCGAATGTTTTTCTTAAAAACCTCAAAAGATCGGAGTGAAGTTTTCCTTGTTGTTTGTATCTCAACAGTCAGATCAAATCTCAATGTATCTCAACCGTTAGATCAACCTTGGAATCTGAACCATCGTCTCAATGCCTATATAATGGTGACCCCTGAGGGTCGTCCCACATCGGTTTTTCAATGCTTTCACGTCTCGAATCCCTGACACTCTTCTTAAGGAATGTTCCGATCTTTGTCAAAGTCGTTCCGAATCTCCCAGAACTCTCCACTCCAAATGTCTGTTGAAGCTACATCTCAAGACATGTCTACCTCAAAGCCAATCTCAAAATGGTTAGTTTTTAGGGAAAGGTTGGTGCATCCATATTTCTACAAGTTTGATTCTCATATTTCTAAGAATATCAGATTGAATGGCTGGGAAGATGTTTTCTTGTCTATGTCAGAGAAAAAGGATTTGGTTTATACAGATTTACTTGTTGAGTTCTACAAGTCTGTTTCCTTCCAGCAGGAAGATGGCAGAGAGTTATTTTCTATCAAGTCTTATGGTAAGGCTTACAAATTATCTTACACTAAGGCTGCAAGCTTGGTGGGTTTATCTTACGAAGGGGAAGCTGAGTTTTGCTCACATAAGCTTCCAGATGAGCAAGGAAGTTTCAACAAGGTGAATGAATTGAAATGTCTTGGACTTAAAGACACCAAGCCTGCTACGATTTCTCATCTCTCCCTGAATAATTGGATTCTATAGCTGTGGGTACAAGGTCTTATCATACAAAGAAGGGGTGACAAGGATAATCTGAAGAAGAGTGACATTTATGTCCTAGATTTCATGGAAAATCTATGGAAGATAAATCTAATGAGGCATATTTTGATTAATGATAAGAATATAAAAGAAGGGAACTTGAGAGCTCAAATCATTAAGTACCCTGCCTTACTATCAAAGCTGATAGTTCGGTGCTTAGATTCTTTCAAGGTTTCCTATAAGTCTAATATTTGGAATTTTATGTTTATTCTCATCAGTGATGATTCATTGAAAAGGTTGAAGATGGGTTTTTCTATTGAATTCGGAGAATTCTACCCTTTACCAGAGGGAGATGCTGAGACCATTCCGAAAAAATGTGGGGAAGGCTTAACCAGAGAAGAAAGCTTATAATAAGAGGAAGATTAAGGAAGTGGTTGCTGAAGAAAAAACTCCCAAATCTAAGGAAACTCAATCCACACCTCCCAATCCAAAAAAACATAAATCTTATCCAGATGAGGTGGCTTCTATGTGGAGAGAAGACAAAGAAAATAGAAAATAAGGGGATACACAGTTCGGGTTGGACCCTACAGAGGCTAAGGCCTTAAGGGAAAGAGTTGCTAATGAGTTAAAAAAGCAAGATAAATAAAAGAAGTTTAATAAAAGGATGTCTAAATATGAAATTGTTCAATCCCTTTTAAAATCAATCGAAATAACTTCTAAGCAGATTCTGGTTCCGGAACCTTTCATTACTGAACCTTAACCAAAAAATCAAGGAAAGAACTTCATTACTCCGAAAAAATATAAGGGTAAAGAGGTAGTTGAAGAATTAGAAAAAGAAGATGCTGAAAAATTAGAGGAATAGGTTGTTCAAGAAGAAGACGAAGAATAAGGAAGTGATGATCTAGATTATTTGATCATACAAGTAGAAGAGTATCAAGAAAAGGCTGAATCCGCAAAATTACCCACTCCGAGATGGGGTGTTGAGAAAGAAACTAGCAAGGATAATGATGAGAAAGAGGAAGTGAAGGAAAATGTTTTGTATGATGAGGAAGTATACTTTGAGAATAATTTTCTTGAATAAGGGGCAGGAAAGGAGGAAACATATGAAGACCAGATTGTGCAACTATCAGAATGTGAGGAAGAGTCTCCAGATGAACAACCCATTCCGAAAGCTGACAAAGGTAAGCAAGTGCTTATGGATACACCAATAAAATACAACATGAAGAAAAAAGAAGTTGGTTGTTCTTCTAAAAGGAAGTTGGTGCATGTTGAGGAAGAGAAATCTCCAAGCAAGTTATCCTATTCGGAGTCATTAGCACATGATCATGATTTTGTTGTTGAATTGTTAAAAAAGTTTGTGGACCCCATTCTGATATTTCCAACAATAGACTCCAGATGCAAGATGCTACAAAATAGTTTGAGTCAGAAGTCAGAATCCTTATCTATGGTGATGGAAAAGTGTGTGAAGGTTGAAGCTGATCATAAAAACATTCTTATCAATTATGATGTGCATCGAAAATCTTGCATCAAAATAACTTTGTGGTCCAAGAAGGTGGATGAAGACTTGGTTGAGTTTAAAAATTTCTATAATGAGGTGAAAGATGCCTTTGACATCGAGGATAAAAAGATTAAGAATCTTCAAAATGAGCTGATCATTGAGCAATGTTCTTGGAATCAACAGGTCAGAGATCTTAATGGGAAGCTTAACTCAGTACCTCAGAACTGGAAAGTAGAAAGAGATTTCTGGATTGAGTTCAAAGAGAAGATGGAAATGAAATATGAATTACTAAAGATGCAAGAAGAGGCCATGCAGGCCCAGGAAGAAGCTTTAAAATCCCAAGATGAAAAGATAAAAGCCTTAGAGAGGCAAGCTGAGGAAGACCAAAGAGATTTGAAGAAACTCAAAACCTTGTTGAAGAATCTAATTCTGAAGGAAAAGGAAGAAAAATAAACTCACTCTCTTCTTTTGTTGTATTTGTTTCTCCTTGTAAAATTTTCTCAACTCTAATGAAAATTTTGATGGTTGTATCTTGTTATATATTAATGTTTCAGGTACCATATTTTCTTTTCCATTCCCTTAACTTCTTTTTGAAAATCACAAAGGGGGAGAAGGAAAAAAGAATTACTCAAAAGAAGAGAAATAAAAATTTAAAATGGAGAAGGAAACATTTCTAAGTGAAATATCCTTAAAGTAAGGGGGAGTTTCTCATTACGAAGTTTTTCAATACCATGATAATGAAAACTTCACTCCAAAAATTCAGAATACAATCCTTAGAGTTTCGATGCCTAAGGGGGAGTTAGTTGTATTCATCATCATCCATGAACAAAGGGACATAACTTTTAATTTCAAAGTCTTATGAAATTTGTCAAAGTCATTATATTCTTTTTCGTAAGGATGTTTGTTCATTCCATAAAGGGGGAGATTGTTCAGTCAATAACGTTTTCCATATGACATTTCCATTCCTTTTTTTTGGAAAATCACAAACACCGTATACGTAAGAAAATATATATTTTAATTCTATGAGGAAAATTTCCTTCCTTAATGAAATTCACCCTAACCTAGATTTCCATATACATTTAAATATTTTTATTAAGTATAAGAATCAGATTCATATCAAAACCTCGGAATCATATAATGATTAGATATAGAACATTCTGCTTTAGGATCCGAATTCTGGATACATATTTAATAAAGTTCCACTCTGAATTCTAGAAACAAACTCTAATAAAGTTCCACTCCGAATTCGGGATACGAACTCTAATAAAGTTCCACTCCAAATTCTGGATACGAACTCTAATAAAGATCCACTCCGAATTCTGTATATGAACTATAATAAAGTTCCATTCTGAATTCTGGATACGAACACTAACAAAGTTCAACTTCGAATTCTGGACTCCGAACTTTTATTAGTTTGACTCTGAACTTTTATTAGTTCGACTCTGAACTTTTATTAGTTAAACTCTGAACATTTATGAGTTTGACTCCGAACTTTTAATTAGTTCAACTCTAAACTTCTACAAGTCTAACTCCAAACTCTGTAAGTTCAGATTCTGAACTCTGGTGAAACCAGACTCTGAATTTCCTTAGAAATTCAGACTCCAGATATCTACAGAATTTAGATTCTGAACTCCTATAAAACAGAATCTGAACAAATTTTTATTATAGACATTGAATTCTATTTTGGTTAGACTCCAAAATTTTATTTTCATACTTTCCAAATTTTGGTTTTGCTAATTCTTACACTCATTTCATTATAAAACGTTGTCATGCTTTCAGTTACATATGTTTTTTTATAAAACGATGGCATCCATTCTATTTCTAACAAATCGATGGTTTAGTGACACGTGTAAAGTTCCCTCCTAAATTCAAGGAAAATATGACCATTGGAGGTGGGAGCCAACCATTCCAACCGAGCCTATAAATAGGATCACATTTCAAAAGCTCCATACTGATCTTCGACACCCTTGACATCCATGCTTAAACATTGTTGAAGTGATTTCTAGAAAGAGATAGGCTCTTATCAACTCTCAAAGCTTCGTGTAGAATGTTTGAACAGCTATATTAAACTTTTACTTATGCAGATTGCTTCGTACGACTCCTAATGTTAGTGATTACATTTGAGGTCTTCCGGGGATAGGAAGACAGAGGTTCCAACACCTTGATGTTGAGGGATTCCTTGCTGAGGAAGACAAAGGTTCCAACTACCTTGATGTTCAGGGCTTGTGGGGATAGCAAGATAGAGACTCCGATCTTCATATCGAGGGCATACCCTGGTGTGGGTAAGAAAAACTTTCTTAAAAGTATAAATCAAGGGACCTTTATCCAAGGTTGTTGGATACCCTTCTATTTGGGTTAAAAGATTCATATCTTGTTACTTATAGTTTTAATACTTTTTTTTCTGCTGCATTTTGTATTGTAAGGAAAGAATAACCTTTTTATATTTCCTTACACTTGTACTCTGATTAATTTAGATTCTATACGATTTAAGGTAGAATCTCAATTTTGTAAACTTTGGTTAAGTTTCAATTTTGGATCCATATTTCTGGGACCTATTTTTCTGAATCACTTTCCAGATTTAAGAAAGTGTGTAGAACTAGAAGTCTGTAACATCATACATTGTTCCAATTATCCAATTGGTGTTAAAGGTGTTGTGAATTTTCTTAGTTTAACATTGTAAAACTTAGATCTTTCCTTGTTTAAGGAAATTTTTAATGTGTACAATTCACCCCCCCTCTTGAATATTGATCATCTACATCGTTATCTCGATCCTACAATACTTTCCTATTACATTTCATAAATATCTATTTAGAAATCCACTTCTGTTTTATTATTAGGAGAACAACAATCATCAGATAATTTGTGTGAATTTAAATAGACCAATCTATCTGACGGTATACCAAAAATATTTTTTGAGTGTTCTATATAAAATTGGATACCCTTTTTTATAAATTTTAATTGTTTTTTTCCTTCTTGTTTGAAAAATGGGACTGAACAAATTTTTTTGAAACAATATCCCTATACAAAAAATTGAAATCCTCTTCATAATTTTCAACACACAGAGATTCTAATCCATAGAATTTTATTATTTTCTTTATTGTGGGAATATACTTTTATGAAAATAGTCTTCCATATCCTTTCTCATAATTTGAACATAACATTGAAATATTTAGTAAAATCCATCACATTCAAAGAATAAACTAGAGATTAATTAATAAGGAATGATTTCAGACATAGATCTATTGAAGGCAGTAGAAACTCATCATTAAATACTTTTAGTAATCGATGTGGGACATTGGGTCGTCCCTCTTCATAGGTGATGAGATTTATTTTTCATCTTCCAAAATAAATCCAGAGTGTGGGATTCAACTCAATATAATATGATGGTTAGAAATAATCTGAAGAAATGTTTAAGGAATGATTAACTCAAGAGAGTTTAAGAATACTATTGTTTTGATACTGAATAAAATTATGGGAAAAAATTAAATAAAATTAATAATAAAAAATAAAAAATAAGATGTTTTTATTAAAAATAAATGAATAATATCAACAACTATAATGAAAAATAGTAAGAAAAATATATAGAAATTTAATATATTGGAATAATACCTTTCAGAGTTGGATGAATTAATCATTATGATAATGATGTTCTTAAATTTTTTTTGTAAAATAATTCATTATAATAGTTTTTAAATGACTATGTAATTCAGTTTTTTATACCAAAGTTATTTTCAATTCAATATTTTTAAAAAAGAATTTTATTACTATAAAATACGTTATAAAAATGGAATTACCAAACCATTATATATCTATTTTAGAGTCCAGAAAATAGAATAAGAAAACTCAAAACAAAATAATTTATAATGATAATAACTCCTAAAAATTATCAATATTAAAATATTTTTACCAAAAAAAATTCATAAAAACTGAAAGATATAAAATATAAAAAACATATACCCTCACCCTATGAAGAGGATTATCATATTGTAAAGGGATGAGTTAAAAAGTTGATATGAAATATTAATTTATGTTAAGAATTCATATATTTTTTAATGTATTCAAATATATTAAAAATTTATGGTAATTTTAAAATACCATAAATCATGAATACATTCTAATGAATTTTATAATGATATATCCATTATGTTTTTGACCCCTAAGAATGTGATTCCTAATATCTATGTTTTTTGAATGATTGTGATGTGCACCATTTATACATAGGTCATTGGGACTAGTACTATAAAATAGTATTTGACAACTAGTAAAACACATTCCATAGTTAGTGAGTCTGTGTTGTGTCCACACAACATGAGCTCAAAAACATTCAGTAACTGCATTTTCAGCTTCTGCAGTTGAAGTTAATACTTACTATTACTTCATAAATGACCATGAAACTAACTAATCTCTTATGAAATGAAAATTCATTGATGTGAATTTATTATTCATTATACAACAACCAAATTCATCATCTGAAGGAATTTTTTCTTCAAAAATGTTTCTAGATGAATAATAAATCCTTAAATCCATAGTTCTACTATGATAATGAAAATTTTGTTTTACAGACATCAAATGAGATTCCTTTGTATTTTAATTATAAATTTTAAATAATAATATAGATGAAATTATGTCTTGAGGACTAGAAGTTACATAATGACCACTTACTATCATTACCCAAAAAATCATTTGGTCGACTTGTTCCTCAGCCATATCCAGATCATGGGTGTTTAGGGTCCCAATTTTGATACATATTATTTCTATATTATTTTATCAAAACAAATTATGATGTTATTTTATATAATTAAGATGGGATATAAAAAATCTTTTTGGTATTTAGAAAATTTGAAAATAAAAAAATTTGTCAATTCACCCATCACACTCATCGTGAACTCAAATTTCATAATATCATAACTGGATATTGTTATGGATTTTTTAGATAAAGCTAATATAATTTCATCATATTATATTTATACAACCATACTATTGTTATTATCATAATTTATAAAATTTTATTGATCAGTATATCGAACTAATTTTTTTATTTAATCATGTTAAACAATCATATGTGTCTCTAGGGTTGTATTTAAGTCCATATAAATCATTGGTATGTTCATAATTGAATTCAAGATGTATTTTATTATCAAAACTATGGGTTATTCAGCATAAACATCCTCTATACCATATATTTTATGAAATGTTAACATCACATCCATTTGTGAATTTTTGAAATAAATGAATGCGCCAAAATTTAATTGAATATATATATATATATTCTAATATAGCTGTAAATGATGAGGTTTCTTTATAGTCTATGGGATAATGTTGCTTATATCCCTAACCAATAAATATTTCATTATTTATAATAAAAATTTCAATTTCAACATTTTTCTTTCGAAAAACCTAATTTATTCCAATTATATAAATTTCATTGGGTTGTTCGAAAAGAATCTAGTGTATTCTTCTTTCCAATTCAATTATTTTTTCATGCATAGAAATATTCCCATACAAGTCACATGATGCCTCATTAGGATTCATTGGTTATGCTGGGAAATGAAATATAAATGTTATATTTCATTCTTTATGGTACTTCTTCTCATGAATGGATGATCAACACCATCAATGATACTATTACTAGGATGATTCTTAAGAAACAACTAACGTATTGGGTTTTAAAAAGTTCATTCTTCAATATGAGGTTAAAATCCTAAAAAACAACATAATCAATTTCACATGTTATTTCCTTATAATAAGAATTTTCTAATAGTATTTGAAAATACATTTTTTTAAATAACATACGAGGATGTTGGTAGAAGTGGATTATAATAAAATGTTTTATTTTATCTAATTAAACATGTATTTTTTCCTCAACAGTAAAATAATATTTTTTCAAAAGCACTATACATCGTAGAAGTAGTAGAATAACCAAAATATATTCCTCTATAGTATTTCATTTCAAATTTATTTAAGATATCATTCATATTCAAGCTGAATCCATTTCCTCCAAAAACACTAACGTAATAATTTTTTTCTTTTTGACTAATCCACAACTCATAAGGATTTGGATTATGAAAATGACTAATTAAATCTCTATTTATAGTATATAAGGATTTACTAACTAATTTAGCCCAAAAATGTTTAGCAATTGAGTATTCACATAATTTGGTTCTTGTAAATTCTAATATAATTATTTTTAATCTATCAACAACACTTGTTTATTGAGGTGTTCGTGATGGTTAATGGTTATCTTATATACTGTTATGTATACAAAATTATGAAAAATTAGAATTTATAAATTCCCCATATTATCACTAAGAATAATAATCTATAGATGGGTTTACTCATTTACATATTTTGTTACTAAATATATATATTTTATAACAACAATTTTCCTAATTTTTATGAGAGAATAAACCCATGTATATCTACTGTAATCGTCAACAAGACATAATAATAGTATTTACCCCTAATAATCCATGTTTTGATTGGTCCAAATAAGTCTATGTATAGTAACTATAATGAATCTGTAGGTGATACATCCTTAATAAATTTAAATCTTGACAAAACATTCGTACTATAAAGAAAAGAGTTATAGAATTTTGAAGATTGAAAACTATGTTACAGTAGATTCTTGAAAAGTCTTATGTTAATCAATTTACATAAGTTTCTAAGTTAACAGTGTCCTAAAATTAAATTTCCTAACAAATATTGATCACCCTTTTCACTATGACTAAGTAAGCCTTGGCTTTTAAGATATGGTAAGATAAGTGTGTAAACATTCTCTTTTAAATTTGAATAAATAAGGTTCAATCCTTGGAATAATGCATTATACATTTATAATTTCTAAACCTCCCAAGATAACCTTAATAACATAATTGGAATACACTCACATTATTGTGGTAGTGGACTTTAAAAAATAAAAAATTTTAAATTAAATCATTACCGTGAAGAACTATGTTACCTATATTGATAATAAAACCTTGATAATTATCTATGAAAGTAACCTGTTCACCTCTCATATTCATAATATATTTGAAAAAATCATTGTCACCATTCATATTACATGAACAACCACTTAATATGAACCATGTGTTATTGTTGTTGGTAATTTCATTATTCTACTAAATGAATAACCAGTAGATATTGGCTACACAAACATTTGGGCCATGTATTTAAAAAAAAATAGGAATCCAAGTTTTTTTTTTGAAAAATATTCTTTCTGATAACCAAAAGACTGGAATTTACTAAGGGAACATTTAATTTTTCTAGTTCCCTAATCCTTAATATTTAGTGAAAAGATAAAACTCTTTGAGATAATAATTGTTACTAAAATATGTTTTATTAGTATTTCTTATTCAAGAAATAGTTCCATGAGTAATGATTAGTATTTTAATATTATCAAAATGGTCATTTCTTGTGGTAGTTGTTGATAAAATTTCATTTAGGGGATATATTTCACATTTCAGTTTTACAACTAAATCCTTATCCACAGTAGTATTATATGATGAAACATGTCTTCTTTATAAAATATTTTCCACCATTTTTTAAATCATTAAAAGTAATTTTTTTTAAAAATGACTCAACATGATATTTAGAGAGATATGTAATTTTTTTCTAGAACACATATCCTTGAATTATACTTAAGATGATTCTTAAAAACATTTCAATTATCATTTTAATGAAGATTAGAATAATGTGATGTTTCAACACATGAAGTAAGAGTATTATCTTCTTTTGAGGAATATTATTCATCCAAGGATATAAAATCATCCTCCAAAGGATAATTATCATTTAGTGATACATTTTAATGTTTTTAGAAGGGTGTTTCTTATCCATAGGAATATTATATTCTTTAGGTACACTAGGAAGAAGACTAATGATCATCTATCTAGAACTATTATTATCATAAGGATAATATTAAATATATCCACTATTTACACTCCCAATATTATTAGCATTAATGAATTAATTTCTTTTTGTACATATAAAACATTTTATATTTCCTATCATAATTTTTTTAATTCAAATCATTCCATTATATGTTTATTAAATCCGACCTGATATTTCAATATTTTCTCTTTCTTAACTTGTATCTTTTGAGTCATTTGTTTTTACTGATTCACTTGTTACCTTTATATTACCGATATTGGATATATTTACTTTAAACTATTTTGTTCATCCTTATAGAATGTTTTTCTAATTCATTTTATGAATGTTATGATCAACATGAGTCTGATTGTATAAAAACAATTTTCTCTTTTGTAAATTTCACTATATTCTCTATATAATGAACATTAGGGTTTGATGTACATGTCGTAACAAAAAACACTAAAATTTTACTTTTTTTTCCTTTTTAGGATCTCTTTTCAGTGTTCCCTCATAAATCATAAGTCTTCCAATATTATAACAAAGAGTAATATTTTTCAACATCCTCATATCAACAAAAACATTCCCCTTACACTATTATTAAATGAGAATGATATCTATTATTTTTGACATAAGGATTCTAAATTATAATCCTTATTCTCCAACAGATTGTAAACTATTTATGATAGTTAAAATTGTTTATAGAAACATGGTAGTGTATTTTCTATGAAGGAATTAAAATACATGATTTTGAGCTCTTATCATAGCTATTCTAGTTTTAATAACCATAAAAGAACCAAAACATTTATCTCTAACTTCTTCTAAATATTTTTAATAGCATCACATGATGATATTTGTGTATTTATTATTATCATCATGGAATATACAATAGAATTACATAATATATAGTAATGTTGATACATCTCATTATATTAGTTGATTAATGATATAACTTCCTTATCCGATATTCAATAGTCAATTGTCTAAATGAAAAATTTATCAACCCATGAGTAGATAACAAGTGTTTTCAATCCATCTCTCTTATATTCAATGTTATCCCAATAAAAAATTGATGGTCTATTGGAATTGGTATTATCAATGGTTCTAACATTATGTACTTAAATATTAATGCGAAAGCAATTATTTCAATAAAAAATTTATTTTTGTAAGGGTTTATTAACAAAAATTATGTAATGAAACATAATATACTTGCAATATTGATGACGGTAGAAATATTTCATGTATTTTAACTATTAAATACTTATCTAAAACATGTTTTTAGATAAAATTAATAGATATATTTATATTAGTATAAAAAATGAGTACTTTACTGCTCAATTACAAGAGGGTCAGTGGATTATTGTTTTAAAATATTAGCTTAAATATATTATACTAAATAAATTCACAATCATAATTAAGTAAAATTATTAGATTCAGACATTTACCTCAATTTGAAAACCAATTGATTATAACCATGATTTATTTATATATATTGTAGTAAAAAAATTTATATCATAATTGATCAGTTTAAAATAGTTTAAACGAATATTGACCATTGTAAATATAATTAAATCAGAGTATATCATATTAAATATGGATATGATTAATTGATTTTTTTGTATTTATAAACCATAAGACATTCCAAAAAATACAAGAATATTGGTAAAAATTAATTCTATCAATCATTTAAAATAAATGAAACCATGTAATAATGACTTACATCTATTTAAAAATTATTATATATATATATTAATATTAAGATTAAGGTAGCCAAAACCATGGATAAAAGGCATCCCTTGTTTTATACATTAATGAAATTATGTATTTTTACATTATGGAAATCCCAAAATTCAATTATATTCTATGTTCTTTCATCCAATCCTTGGAAGCCCTCTATTAGATGGATAAGCTATGTCTTGCTATCCCTGCAATCCCTCGATCAGAATATCAAATTCTCTATATTCATATACCCAAAATCCCCCGATCATAATCATAGATTGTATTCATTATTAGAAAGAAAATTTTCCTAATGAATATACATTTATATGGTGTCTTTATTAACTGTGAAACATAATATAATTACAAATCAGTGAACAATACATTAATATTGTGTAATCTATAGTCATATCACACAATTTGAAGATTGAGATTGAAATCGATTAACCCAAACACTTAAAATGAACTTGATTTTTTTGGAAACCCACTAATGGGCATATTTCATTCAAAAAATTCATATTTTTATGTGTTTGTTTCAATGACATGGGAACTTGGAACATAAATGAAAATTATGTAACAGGTTATCTGACATCATATTGATTTTCAATAGTTCTATACAAACAACTTTCTATAAACTATAAATAAATTTTATGTATTCATAATTTAAATAGATTTTTTCCAATAAACTTAATAAATAATGTATATTCCATAATATTTGTGAATGTGAACCTGAATTTTATTGGTTCCTTCATTAGTCTAATTATAAATACTTGGTCAGTATAAATAGTAAGACCGAAGGACTGACATATGATCTAATAATGGCGAACCTAATATTATCAGAACAATAAAAAATACCATATTCAAAATAAATAATATTTATTTATATTTGTTAATACCTAATAAATAATTCTGTACATAAAAAATATTACGTTTTCTAAAAAATAAAAATAACATTGTACATACAATATTAGTAATAAAGTGTATAAGAATGTGTTTGTTATTACCACAAATAAATAAAATGAAAAATTCATAAGTATAACATTTCCCTCAACAAAAAATCCAATTATATTCTCTATGATAATGGGAAATGTTATAGATGAAAATATTTTCCAATATAATGGAAATTAAAATGGTAATCGAATTATTTCTATATTATAATATATCAAGTACCAACATTGAATCTTTGTTAAAAAATTTCACTATATATAATTGTTTCTTGAAAGAATAATAATTTCTTGTTGGAAAACGATTGCCTAGTTATGTTAAAATAGAATTAAATTATAGAAATATGTATTAAATGAGTATGTATTTGAATTTTCATGGATTCACTAATGCTTAATGTTATGAATAGTGAAATGATTGAAAAAAAAATTATGAGGACCCTATTTTGGAAGAATGTTCTATGATATTTCATAGATAAAAAATTGTTTTCTATGAAATTATTTTGTACAGAAAAATATTATGTTTTTTATGTTGATGAATATACAAAAATGATGTGGTAAAACATCATGATTTATATTTATGTGTGAATATAAATAAAATTGAAAATTATTTAGGACAATTAACATGTAATTTTCATCTATGAAAAAAATAATATAAAACACACGATCATAGAATATAGATATATAATATAATTTAATAATGGGGAGGGTTTTTATTTCTGATATAATGATATAGTACATTCCAAATAAATTATTTATTTCACCACATATAATCCATGGGATTGATTTTAATAATTGAGGGTGAAATTTAATATTCAGATGGAAACCCTCACTTATATAGTTTTTATAGTATACCATCTTTTCATTTGATTCTTCTCTCAATGGGTTTGAAGAATTATATAACATTGATCTTCATTTTTTTCGGAATATGATGATAGTGAAGTTTTAGAATGGGGGAGTATAAGCCCCAAATTTTAAACCACCAGTATATTTTTTAGGGAGTACATCTATATAATGGCCAAATATTGATTATCAACATGGGTTTTAATTATTTTGAATACATATATTAATTTGTGAATGTGGTTTCAGGAAACACCTCTTTGTGAAATTACCTGCTTTGATGAAAATGTTATTGTATGAAATAGAATATTTGGTGATGTTGGTTTTGATAAAATTACATTTGAAGTGGGTGGGGGTTGAGGATCAAATTGATTGGAATTTGACAGGTTGTTTAATTTTTTTTGTGATTATTATAATTTCCTTGACTTTAGTGTAATAATGAATATATCAATTATGACGATCTATCATTAGAAAATGAATTAATGGTAATATAGTATTATATATGAATGATATAGTAGTAGTTAATATGAAGGTATCTTCAAATGATTTTTTTGAAAAGGTCATTGAACATAAGAAACAACCCATGGATTCTAGCACAAGTATAGTATAATGTCCTAGAGGTTAGTGAAAAAAGAGGATTCCAAAATTGGAAATTATACCATGAATCTTTTCACATGAATGAGGATATTTTTCAGATGGATTCTAGAGAATATAATGTTATACCACTATTTTGGGTGTCATAGGAGGATCATAGGCTTCAAAACCAACAACCAACTTGCTCGGTTGTTGCGAAGATTGAAGAGTATAATACAATAGTAGGAATCCTATATTAAAATCTATTACAAGACATTATATTTCGAAATTAAATTCAAATTCAAAAATAACATAAACATGATTCATTAAATAATATTGAGATATTATACATAATATTTAACATTATAATGTTGGATATTGACACTAGTATCCAAATCATTTATTTTATTGAGTTCAATTCATCCAGAAGGTATAGAAGTTAGTTGTTAGGTTTCAACATGATGTATTATGTGGTTTTTTTATTATTATTGGAATATATAATAATATAATAGATTAAAAAATAATAAAAATAGATTATTATATTTAATAATTAATTAATAACTTTTATATGGAAGAAATATGGAAATAATATCAGAAAATTAAAATGATGATTTTTTAGTGATAAAATCATAAAAAAATGGGGTAGATATAGAGTGATATAAAATGACTCCATGTTTATATTCTTAGGAAGATGGTTTATACATCATTTTGAAAAAACTTTCTATATTCAGTTATACTATTAGATCTATGATAGATTTTGGGAGGTGTGATAATTTGTTGAATGTCTTTGAATAATATTATATTATATATAGAAGCATTTTGAAATGAATTGATTAAATAAAATTCATTCCATGAATAAAAATATTTTTGGGGTGAATATTTGTTACTGCAACAGCAAGATTAGTATAGGAAGTTTTCAATATTTCAATTTGTAAAAACACTGAGTATATTGTAATGGAAAATTCTTTTGTCAATAATATTAATCATGTAGTAATTTTTTGTTTTTCTTCTAGAATATATTTTGTAATAATAATTTCAATTATGCACATGTGTTTTCATTTAAAATATAAGAATATAAGTATTTATTTTCTTATGGTGAAGTCTTATCCTGGAAAAATAAACCAAGAATAAATATTTGTTGTCATGTCCATATAACATGAATATATTAAATATTCATTGATTAAAATCATATGATCTCATTATTGATGTAAAAAAGTAGAATTATTATAAAGATCATAGAAATATTTAATGATAAATAAAATCGATAGTAATTGAATGAATAATAATGAATGTTGACACATGATATGTTTATTATCATGGAGGTATTCAGTTTACAATATCATTGATTGAAAATATCAACTTCCTCATACCATAATAATCCATATAATAAGGGAAATATATGTTTATATAGGATTTTATATTGATTTAGGCATTATGATCATTTATTGGAACTCCAAATAATGTTATTTTTTTATGAGTTCAGAACTAATTTTTTTTGAATAATCTAAATGGTAGAATAATTAATAATGAAATTAATTTTGTTGATTATATTTATAAGTTAAAATTATAGATACCTATAGTGTTGATAATGTAGGAATAAATTTTTTTATGCTTGAAGTTATAGAGTATGTATTCTATATATGGTACATTTTTAAAGGAAATAAATATTCTAATATTATATGTGACCAAATAAATATGAAATCATTTTTATTGTGTTGAAAATTAATATTTATTATTTAGAGATGTAAGTTTTTTGTTAAAAAATCATTTATATCGGTTATTTTAATTACTCAATCTATGTGGTCAGCAATAAGAATTTGAAACATTAATGACTAAGAAATTACATTATGATCAAACATTTCAATAAAATTTGTTCCATGAATCTATTTTTTTCTAATCGATTGTTGTAAATGAGGTTTTGTTATAAATTTATATGGACCAAATCATCTAAATGTCGTAGTTTTTTATTTTAGGAGAATGAATATTATAAATTATATCCATCAATTCACCCCTATCACAATGTTTCATAAGTTCCTAGGAACATCATATAGTAACAACATAAAATAAATAAAATTAATGAATAACCAAATGCATTCAATTAAACACTATTCATATCATGAAAGGGATAAATTTATGATAACCATCACCTCACAGAATCATAATATGTGGCTACTCATTATGTTTCCAAAATTATAGTATGTTTTATCCCTTTTCATCAATTTATTATATGTAAACATTTCAAGACATCATTAAATATGTTGAATAATATGCCATTTTAAATGAATATAAAATTATTTATAGATATCATCAGTTTCATACAATAATAAGAGTTCTTATGATGTCTATGTTATTAATTAAAAATAGCTAATCATGGACCAATACTACCATATCCCAAGAAATTAACTCTGATTAGATTAATTTTAAAACTATATACCATTCTCAATATGAATGATGTAACATTATAAATAGAAACATTTGGATCCAAACAATGTAACTCATATATGTATGTAATTAATTATAGACACTACATATACATTATGGTTCTCCAATGCATTAAAAATAAGATAATAAATTATCACAAACCATAACTTCAAATAATTGTAGGAATCTAATAAAACATATTGATCACTTCATAATTAAATTATAGGAATTTAATTTTTAACCTTTAAATATCATAGTGAAATAAATTACATTTCACAAAAATTAATATAAAATTAGTTAGGTATTTTCATCTGTAATCTGTCAAACATGTATATTGATCTAAATCCAATAATTTAATCTCAATTTTTATATAAAATTTCATCATAAAAATTGTGTTTATATGAGATTTGCCTTAAAACTAATATAATATATTAGGTAAAACAACTATCAACCCATAGAGAATGTATTATTTTATAATTTTGTGATAATCTGAGGATTATAAATACATTCCCAAGTTATATTTATTAGAAATGGCTTTATAGGGGGGAATAATATTCATTAATTTTTTCATGTAAATAATAAAAATACAGTTAATTTTATTCTAATTATATATAATTATATATAATATTTTATGTTTTGTATAAAAAATGAAATAGATATAGGACATAATGATTTTTATATTGATTTATGATCTCCATGGAAATCCCTTACCAATCTCTATAATAACCCCATGCATTTTTAACAATTTCATTTGGATCATTTTAATTTGGATCTTCATATCAAATTTAACATTGATTACACATAGATCTTAAAATATACAATATATTTTTCCACTATCATTATAATAAAGATGTTAAAAATAATATAATATGGATATAATTTTTATTTCGATAGAAGTATCACACTATTTTTTAGAACAAAAATTTATTATTGAAAAATATTCTACTACAAATTTATATTCTCTAGTAAAGAGTACAAAAATGATCCAAATATGTATGCTTCTATTCAAGAACACAAAAGTGAATAAAAATTCTACCCTTAAATTTAATTTTTATTCTTTAATTGTATGTAACCAAATATATTATCACATTAGAAAAATCATTTCAATTGAACAAAATCCTGTCTATGTACATAAAGAGTATGTGTTTATAAAATAGTATAATATCTAAGTTTTTTTTAATATAATGAAGTAATATTTTTGAAATAAATAAAAAAATTTCAAATAAAAATCATTCATAAATCTTTTCCTTAAAAATAGTTAAATCCATACTGCATTCAAATAGTGTTTTTCATCCTTAATAATAATCCAAAATAAACAAAACCAAGAATCTCATAAATTATTACATTGGTTAATTAAACATTTCTATGATGATCCATGTCATGACACGTACCCCAGGGCTCGTGCGGTGACTACCCCACGCCCGCCTTCCATAGGACAGGTCCTGGCGACTAGCACTAAAGGCATAATTCCCTAAAACTTGGATGGCATTTCCATTATAATTTGTAAACACACACACACAAGAAAGCACCCAACTGGACGAAGCACCAAGTAAACAATATAAAAAAGAGTTCTGAAAGTATAAGGGGCCATAATTCAAGCCCAACTGAAACTTACAAGTACAACTTTGATATAATATAACTTAATAAAAGGGAATGTCAACCACTAGGTCATCCTCTAAGGTTCCTACCTAAAGGGTAGGTATAGATCGCCTCCTCAGAACTACTCATCTTTCTGTCTCCTCTATGTGTGGACTCAATGTAAGGTCCACCACCAGGTACTGTCCAGTCCTGTTACTCTTGGCCTCAGTCCGCATTGTCCATCATTTTCATCCAACACAATAAGGTATGTGCATAGCTCGTGTAGGTGTGTGTATACCGATACTCAGTAGGGACCACGAGACCCTCATGGTCTCACAAAATCCACAAAGAATAAACCACAATGTATGAAATCAACAGAATACCTTACATAGGTATATTTCCCATACATATACCTATGTTATCAAGTAATGCATCTCAATCAAGAGAAATACACAAGGATACTAACTCAACTCAAACCAGGATTTTTTCAAGGGGTTGTATCAAGTAACATTCTGAACCTTAGGCTTCTAGAGATATCCTCCACTATCGAGTATAGTAGTCATTTCTTGTCCCACATAGGTGCTTCCCACTAACCTTGGACTGTTGAGGTTCTCCTCCGGTTGAATGTCGTGGGTCATCCACGTCACATAGAGGCGCTCCCCACTGTGGGTCTGCCGCATCACACAGAGGAACTCCCCCTCGTAGCCAGCTGAGGTACTCCTCCTGTCGAGTACCGTGGGTATACCGCGTCACCAATGTGCTCACCACTGTGAGTCTTCCACATTTGAAAGGTGCTCCCCACAGGGCTAGTTGAGTCACTCCTAGTCGAAACGGTCAGCATCTGTCAAGTCTCAGCCAGCTACTAGTTTCCCGAAAAATGCTCGCTCATCTTTGGGAGGATCTACTCCACAAGATAATGGTTAATACTTCAATTGCCATGAATTACCATGAAGATGTATCTCAATGTTCCATCACATCATTGGGATCTCAACGTAACAAACGACACATCAATCAGACACCTGATCTATGAGTTATTATCCATTTTGTCCTGGGGGACCGGTTAGATACTTGCTCGATCCAACTTGACAATTCCCAATCTGAAACCAAAACACTGTGGGGTATCATTAAAGGGTTCTTCTTCCTCCATGATTCCAAACACCACTGACGGTTCGTCAAACGGACGTTCGGTGCCAAAGATATGGCCAAATAAAAATAAAAGGGGTCAATGTGGGCCTGAGTCCGGTCCATCCCATCGTGGACTAGCCCGACCCAACACGACATGGGTAGACCTTTCTTAGGTCGACCAGGTCTGACCTGTTGGGTCTAGCCTAACCCACTTGGTCCGGCATGACAAGTCGTGAGGGGCCGCGGAGGGTCGCGAGGGCGCAAGGCCACAGAGCAGCTCAGCCAGAAGTTACCGCAATGGAACGAGGTAGTGGGGCGGCCTAGAGGGCCATGGGTGGCGTGATCCGGGGTGGAATAGAGGGCCGTGGAGAGGGTGGTTCATCTAGGGCATGGGGTCAGTATGGATGGGAGGCCAAAGCACCGCGTTGCGCGGCGCTGGTTCGGCCGGGAGGCCAGAGTGCCGCGGGGCGCGAGGATGGTTCATCCGGGAGGCCAGAGCGTCGTGGGAGGCATGGCCACGGTGAGGACCAGGGGAACGTGACTAGGATGTGCGGGATATAGGAACACTATAAGGGAAGTTCTTGTCGTCGAGGCCGTAGGTGGTGACATTGTTTCCATCGTTACCTTCGTTGCTATTTCCGACGCTTTCGCTAGGGTGTGTGCATCCGTCTGTGGAGGATGCACTGTTGTTACCTCACATTCCCGCTTTCCAAGGGTGGGCGGCATTCGGTAATCATTGAGGGACGTCTGCTCCTTGATCGAAACTGGGATGATGGAATGTTGGTTCTTCCTTCCATGGATTCCTCCTTGGAACTCGTCACCTAGTCTGGGTCTCCCTCATAGATTTAATACGTTGTTCATGAATCTCATTACTGGTACCATATCTTTACGGACTCCGGTTAATTACACTACTTCCATCAAGACTTTCCATAGGGTCTTGACATGGTTGCGATCTTTGGTCGGAGTAGACGGAAACATCAGGCATGTTGGGGAATCTTTGGGTGCATGTACATAGGGGAACCAGTATTATATATCATAAGAGGGCATCTCAAGGGTGCAAAACCAAAGGCATCCTACATCGGATGTGGGGAATCATATTCCATCTGAGGTTTTCCATAGATTCCCATGTTTATCACATGGAATGCCGCGAGTTTAACGTCACACAGATATGGTTATGCCAAGGGTGTGTCTTCTGAGGTTTTCCTCACCTTCCCATGTTTAACACGGGGTATGCTGTGAGTTTAATGTCTTACAGAGATGGTTATGCCAAAGGCGTGTCATCTGAGGTTTTCCTCATGCATCACATGTTTATCACAATGTAGGCCGCGGGTTTCACGTCTTGTGGAGATGGTATGAGAGTGATCCAAACGTCCCATAGAGACGGATCAGATTGGTATATCCCAAGGAGAGAACACCTGGATAATGGATGGATCATAACGCCCAATGAGGACAGATCCGAGTTAGTACGCTCCCTGGAGGGGACATGTCACACCGTAATGGCAGTTCTGAACACCACTAAGGGCGGATCCAGGAGTGTGCACCCCAGAATGGCGAATCACCAATGTTTACCATTGGATGGGATTGATCCTCATGGAGGTTTCCTATGTACCCCATGTAGACAACAGGGATCAAAACCCACGTAGTTCAAAGGGTTGACGAATCGGGGTGTACACAGAGGACAACGACCCTGAGACATATTGGGTCTTATGTGTGGATAGCTGCCCAAGCACTACTATGAGCAGTGAGGAGGTGGATGGCATGATCCCACTGGGATGTGGCGGCCAGGGTGAGAATCAGATGGATGATGGATGGATAAACGAAGTGTAGGGGGAATGAAATGGGACTATCGGAAGGGCGACATCGAAGTTTGGGTTGAGCCTCGAAGAGACCTCCTACGTATCCCCGTGGTAGGGAATCAAAGTCCGCGTAGTTAAGGATGGTGCCGGTGGACCGATGTGAAGATGGAATTTGCTTCGATGGATGTTGGGCTTGAAACTAGTGAGGTTTCTTATGTACCATGCTTTGGCATGGATCAATGTACTTATAGTTCGGGTGAGTGCGCCGGAGGACCGACGTGAATATGTACCTTGGTCTGATGGGTGTCGTCAGCGAACCGACGTGATGGTGGACCTTGGTCCGATGGGCATCGTCAGCAAACCGAGGTGAAGGTGAACCCGGGGGTCCACTGGTGGTGGGCTTGAACCTCGTGGAGGCTTCCTACGAACCATGCCATGACATGGATCAAAGTCCTCGTAGATCAGGTGGAATGTGGAATACAGTTTAATGTCATGCGGGACGGGGGTGAACTGACGTGAATGAGTTCAGAACGACCAAGTGATGGGCTTGAACCTCATGGAGGCTTTCTATATACCATGACATGACATGGATCAAAGACCTCATAGTTCATGTGGTGGTTTTCATCAGCGAACCGACGTGAGTGAGGACCTTGGTCCGGATGGTGCGGGGCTTATACACTAGGCTGCCCAGGTACTAGGGAACTAACATGAAGAAGGTCGGAGTGACGAAAAGGTGGTGGGATTGAACCTCTGGGAGGCTTCCTGCGTACCATGCCATGACTTGGATCAAAGACCTCGTAGTTCATAGGGGCTTCATCGGCGAACCGATGTGAAGGTGAACCCGGGGGGTCCACTTGTGGTGGGCCTGAAACTCGTGAGGCTTCCTATGTACAATGCGTTGACATAGATTGAAGTCCTCGTAGTTCGGGAATGACGGTGGGTGTCGGCGAACTGACATGAAGAAATGATGGGTGGTGCACTTGAACCTCATGGAGGCTTCCTACGTAGCATGTCTTGACATGGATGAAAGACCTCGTAGTTCCAATGGATGTGCAGTTTAACGTCATGCCGGACGACACACAGGTTAACGTCATGCTGGACGTGGTGTTGTCATGGCCAATGCTTACACTAAGCCCACGTGAGTCGTGCTCGGTGTGAGAAACAAGAGGCAATAGAGACCTGACGATCACGTCGTGAAGGGTGCATCCGTGAGAAATGAAGAGGGGCTTACGCGTTGGGCGGCCCATGGTGTTGGGACTGAATCCAGGATGAAGGCCTGAGGAAAAGGATGACGATAGTTTCGGGCTCGAACATTGAAGAGACTTCCTACGTATCCCTGTGGTAGGGAATCAAATTCCGCGTAGTTCTTCTGATGACGGCTTTCCGCAGATTGGGGTTTCAACGGCTTACAACTAGATTGGGTCATAACGGCTTACCGCTGGATAAAGAGGTGAATGGATTACCGCTAAATGGGGTCGTAATGGCTTACTGTTGGATGAGGATGTCAACGACTTTCCGCTGCATAGGATCACAACGGCTTACTGCTGATTCGGATCACAATAGTGGATGGGGCTTACGCGAGGAAGCAGCCCGGGTGCCGCTATGGAGCGGAAATGGTGAATGGGGCATAAGCAAGGAAGCTGTCAGGGTGCCGCTATGGAGTAGCAATGGTGAATGGGGCTTACGCTAGGATGCTGCCCGGGTGCCGCTATGGAGCGGAAATGGTGAATGGGGCTTATGCAAGGATACTTCCCCAGTGCCGCTATGGAGCAACAATGGTGAATGGGGATTACGCAAGGATACTGCCCTGGTGCCGCAATGGAGCGACAATGGTGAATGGGGCTTATGCTAGGATACTGCCCGGGTGTCGTTATGGAGCGGCACTAGTGAATGGGGCTTACGCTAGGAAGCTGCCCGGGTGCCGCTAAGGAGCGGCAATGGTGGATGGGGCTTACGCAAGGAGATACCCGGGTGCCTCTAAGGAGTGGAAATGGTGGATGGGGTTTACGCAAGGATGTTTCTCGGCTTCTGCTATGGAGCGACAATGGTGCATGGGGCTTACGCAAGGATGTTTCCCATGATGTCTTCCTCATGTCAAGCATTGAGGGCTTGCCAACTAACTGGTTAATTGAGGCCCTCACCTGTGCACTAGTGCACAAGAGGTATAATTACAAGGTGCGTTGGAATCATGCCACTGTAATCATTGCATTAGGCGTCTTATTATTGAAGCATAAGGGATCTCTTGTTAAGATCAAGAGGAATCCTATGTTTGGAACATAGGGAGAATTATAGTTTAGATTCACGTAGACAGGACTATTGGTATCTCATGCTAGGAGCATAAGGCATCTCTTGTATAGGGAAAGAGGCATCCTATGTTTGGAACATAGGGAGAATTACAGTTTAGAGTCGTGTAGATGGGACTATTAGCATCTCATTTTAGGAGCATAAGGCATCTCTCATATGGGGAAACAGGCATCCTATAATTTGTTAGATAGGGAGTACTGCAGTTTATAGTCATGTAGATAGGACTATTAGCATCTCATGCTAGGAGCATAAGGCATCTCTCGTATAGGGAAAGAGGCATCCTATCATTTCATAGATAGAGAGTACTACAGTTTATAGTCATGTAGATAATATTATTTTCATCTCATGCTAGGAGAATAAGGAATCTCTCGTATAGAGAAAGAGGCATCCTATCATTTGTTAGATATGGAGTACTACAGTTTATAGTCATGTAGATAGGACTATTGGCATCTCATGCTAGGAGCATAAGGCATCTCTCATATAGGGAAAGAGGTATCCTATCATTTGTTAGATAGGTAGTACTACAATTTATAGTCATGTAGATAGGGCTATTGGCATAAGGCACCTGGGAATGGATGGTGTTGGGTCTTATGCAAGGGAGTCCCTTTCTGGTTCAACTTGGCATAGGAGCCAAGTGATTGGGTTTGGAGGAGTTTCCTGAGAAATGGTTCATCTCAAGGTACTCAGGGAATTGGTGATGAGAATCTCAACTCACGACATGAGAATGAAACCAAGAAGAATATTTTGACTCAAGGTGTTTCATGGTGTGTTGAGGAGTATCTCACATCATGGTGTTCTATAGGAGGATGATGGGAGCGCATAAGGGCACAATGGAAAATCCCTACATGTCGGCCCGAAAATTTTGCGGTGCGACTCTCCATTTTTCAAGGGGTTCTGTGATGGTAGCGAAGGGACTAACATCGTAGCCCGACACTGACCCTGAGTGGGGGTACGGGGGGCGCAGCCACCGTGGTATGGATCGGTGGGTGCGAAGGTAGGAGCCTCGTGAAGGATAGGTCTTTGCGAAGTAACTTCGCGTAGAAAAGGTCTTGCGAAGCTGAGGGATCTAGCAGAGCAATGGCCTCTTGTGGAGCAAGGTAGGCACGTGGAGTAGAGGGATCTCGCAGAGCATGGGCCTCTTTCGGATCAAGGGAATCTCGCGGAGTACTCGCGGAGCATGGACTCACTGTGCATCGGCTCGTGGAGCAGCAACATGAAGGAAGCTGCTCGCGGAGCATGGCTTCACGGAGCACGGCTTCACGGAGCCACAAAGCGGTGCTCCACGGACCGGGAGATCAGCCGCCCAAGGGGCAAAGTGGCCATGGTCATCCGTTGGGAGATGGGGTGAGCTGGGTAATTATAGGAAGGGGTGCCATGAAGCAGAGCTCATGCGGCGCGAAGGGGTGGCGGTTGCTTCACGGCGGGTCGTGAAGGTCAACTGGGTTCGCGGAGCGTTCCCGCCTCTGGGGCTTCGCGGCGGGCTCACGAATGTCAGAGTGTTCGCAGAGCATTACTGCCTCCTCTGCTTTGTGGAGGGTCTTCGTGGCATGTCGTGAATGTCAGACGGGTTCGTAGTGCCTCTCACCTCCTTACTTCACGGCGGCACTCCGCGATCACGGAGGGGGCTTCACGAATGGGCTTCGTGAACCAGATTTCCATCCCAACTTCAAATGTACATAACTCATAATCTGTAGCTCAGTTCAGGCCCTGCGACCAACCAAATCGATGCATGAGAAAATTTCTATGATCTTGGATCGTGTATGGAAGCCCTTGGAAAATTTCGGGGATGCGTTTTCCAGGGTCTATAGTCGCCTTCGTCCATTTTGATGTACACATCATAGAAGAACGACAGAGGGGTCAGGCCATGTTCGTTTGGCCTGCACCCTCAGCATTTAGAGTGTATGTATGTGGTTCAATTATCTGTTAAATTTAAATGAATTACCAAGAAATGAAGTGAGAATAATATCAATCAACTACCCTATAACATCCCACAAATAATCAATCACAATTAAAAACCCTACCTCGTTCCCTTGATTTCATTGGCGCAAGAAGGTAGTATGGTCATCTATTCGCTGTTGATGCAGATGTACCACATGGAAGAATTCTAGAGGAAAAGGCTGAAGGAGTTCAGTGTTCTTTGTTGGAGGAGCGTTCATCATTTGAGAGCTTTCTCTCAAGTTCTCCCAATCCTCCTTTGCCAATACATTTCCCACAAATGAATTGCCAAACAATTGAAAAATGTTTATCATTTTAATTAGATGGAAATCTATGGGCTTAATTAATTGGAAACAATTAATGTTTTTCATTGGAATAAAATTCAAAAAAGGAGGATACCAAGTATCAGAAAAGATAATTAAGGAGGGTTTCCACAATTAATAGTAGGAGGTGTTAAAGAGTCTCTCCATCATTTATTGTGGGATTTTAGAGGTTTATGCCTGGGGTGGTCCCCACCACCAAAACCTCTCATGAGAAGTTAGGTATGGATGGTCCCCACCACTATAACCTCTCATGGGAGGTTAAGGTCTGGTGGTCCCCACTTCTCTACTTCCACATGAAGGTCTAGTTCTAGTGGACCCCACATTCCAAAACCCACATGGGTTTTGCAAATAAAAATAAAAACGCCACACACTTTTATTTTAATTTTATTCTTACACAAAAAACCCAAAAACTAACTTTCACCTTCTACCGTCTACTATTGTGGTGAAAGTATCCTTAAGTAAATACTGACTCTGTGAGTTCAACGGTGCCCTCAAATTTCAATTACGAGCACTGGTACAAAAGTTACAATAACCTGCTCTTACATTTACGGAACGTACCTGAAAAAATGTTCATAAAAAATCATTCTGGGAACTCCGGGCCTCGAAATCTTGTTGCGTTGATTTTCGAGGTATCATAAAGTTTGCATTTATTAAAAAAATACATGGAAATTCTAGGTATTTACATTCTCCCCACCAGGGCTTTACATCCCCATAAGCTACAACTCAATCTAAGGGAATAAGTGGGGGTACTGAGCACGCATCTGAGCCTTCCGCTCCCATGTGCTCTCATGGAGATTCATGTGCTGCCAATGAACATGCACCAAAGTTATCGACCATCCAAAAAGGTCCTGATCCTGTAAATCCTCAATCTCCACTGGAACCTCTGTAAAATTCGCCCCATCATTGTAGTCTGGTTCTCCATGGTCGATGATGTGAGAAGGGTCGTGCACATATCTCCTCAGCTAGGATACATGGAAAACGTCTTGCACACAGTGCAACTGAGGAGGAAGAGAAAAGCAGTATGCCTCATCACCAACTCTACCGAGGACCTGAAATGGTCTGATGATCCTCGTAGATAACTTGCTGCCTCGGCCAAATCTCCAAAGATCTCGTTGAGTTGAGACCCATAGAAAGACATGGTCACAATCCTCGAACACCAGTGGTCTCTATCTATTGTCGTCATATGACTTATACCTAGTCTGTGTGGTCTTCATCCACTCTGGGATGATCTGCACCTTATCTTTAGTATCCTATACCATATCTGGTCCCATGAGTGCTGACTCCCATGGGTCAGTCCCGCACAAAGGTGATCTGCAAGTTTGCCCGTACAATGCCTCAAAAGGAGATATCCCAATGGTGGAGTGATAGATGTTGTTTTATGAAAACTTCATCAAAGGTAAGTGATCCTCGCAGCTGCGACTGAAGCACGCAACATGTACTTGAGGGTCTGAATGGTCCGCTCAGTCTGGTCATCCGTCTGAGGATGGAAGGCAGTGCTCAAATGAAGATGCATCCTGAAAGCCTCCTACATCCCCTTCTATAGCCGGTAAGTGAAACATACATCACAATCGGAAATGATCGTCATTGGTACGTTATATATCCTCACAATCTTCTACACATATAGGAATCCCAAGCTCTCTACTAGACCCTGCTCTCTTAACGATAGGAATTGTGCCGACTTAGTGAGTCAGTGGATGACCACCCAAATAGAGTCATGTCCCATGGATGTATTTTCATGGAGTCCATGAATATACCATCTCACTTCCACTCTGGGAATATTAAAGGCTGAACCAAGCTTGCTGGTACCTGATGCTCCGCCTTCATTTGCTGACAGGTGAGGCACCAAGAGATAAACTATGAAACTACTTTCTTCATTCTTGGCCACCTGTGCAGTCATCAGAGATCATGGAACATCTTCTCCACTCTTGGATGTACCGCTAGAGGGGATGTGTGTAACTCCCTCAACACATCCTACTGATGTGACACTGGTACCATGGTACGTCCTCTGAAGGGGATGACGTGCTCCTCTCCTTCAAGAAATCTAGCAGGTTCCTGCCTTGTGGATATATGATCACATATAGCCTCGCAGTCATCATCCCCATGTTGTGCCTCCATGTCTCATTGATAAAGTGTTGGAGTGACTGTAAGAGACTAAACGAAAGCTACTCCATCACATTTCATAAAGGATATATTCAATGCAACAATTTTCTCGGTCCCCTTGCCTAAAAACTGTATACCGGACCTCCTTCTAAGTGCATCTTCTATAACGTTCCCCTTCCCATGAGTATAGACTATCTCAAAGTCATAGTCCTGGAGGAACTAAAGCCTATATTGTTGTCTCAGGTTCAGATATTTCTAACGTATGATATACGTGAGACTCTTGTGATCCGAGTATACTGAAAAACGTTCTCCAATAGATAGTGCCTCCACAACATCTAGGAGAAGACCACTCCTACAAACTCCAGGTTATCGGTAGCATAGTTCTTCATGTTCTATCTCAGCTGTCGATGAATATATGAGATCAATGCTCTCTCCTACATCAGAACACATCCACGCCCGGTCCTTGATGCATTTTAGTAGACTACTTACACTACGCCCTCCTCTAGAAGTTTCAAGATGGGGGCACTAGTCAGCCACTGCCTTAGCTCCTGAAAACACCACTGGCATTTCTCTGACCAAATGAAGGGTTTCCCTTTCTTTGTCAAGGCTAATAGTGGTGCTGTAATTCTGGAGAAATATGGAAAAAATCTTCGGTAGTATCAAGACAAACATAGGAAACTTCGTACCTATGTCACACTCATGGATGGCTCCAAATCAAGTTCCACCTCAATATTTGATGGATCCACTACAAATCCAGCCTTCGATATGACTATTCCCCGAAAGTGAACCTATCGGAACTGGCACATCGAGAGCTTACCATACAGCTAGGGATCTCGGAGAGTTTCCAGTAAAACCCGCAAATGATAGTATTGCTCCTCCTTAGTAGCTGAGTAGATTAGAATGTCATTGTTGAAGACCACTACACAACGATCAAGGTATGACTAAGAGACCCTATTAATGTGTCCCATGAACACTTCTTGAGAGTTGGTTATGCCGAATGGCATAACCAAGAACTCATACTGGTCATATAGACATCTGAAAGGCGTATTCTTCACATACTCATCACGAACTCAAAGTTGCTGATAGCCTGATCTAAGGTCTATCCTGGAGAACCACTGTGCTCCCTTCACTTGATCAAAGAGGTCGTTAATCCTAGGGAGTGGGTACTTATTCGTAATAGTCATCTGGTTCAAGCACCGGTAGTTGACACAAAGCCTCAAGATCCCATATAGCTTTTTGGTGAACAGAATCGGGATGCCCACGGAGAAACATTGGGCCTAATTAATCCCTTCCTCTGCAATTCCTCCATCTATACCCACTGCTTGCAATGTTCCACGGGAGCCATCTGATACGCTGGTGTAGATATTTGTTCCATACCGGGGTACGAGTCAATGTAAAAGTCCACCTCTCTATGAGGAGGTAGACCTGGGAAATCATTTGGGAAAACATCCACATACTGTTCCACCACTACTGGATAGCTCAGTCTCTCCACATCAACTGCTCTAAGGGTAAGGCTAGCAAACTGATGATTAATCGGCTACACCCTCTTCTGGGTATGTCCAACATGTGGTGAAAAGGAACCCTTCTCTTCGGTGAAGGTAAACCTGGTCTTATCAGTGCGGACACACCACACTTTGCACCTAATATAGTCAATCTGAGCATGGACTGTAGATGACCAGTCCATCTCCATGATGATGTCATAAGGCCTCGACACCATTTCTTAGAGTTCCCAACCAAATCTCTCACCTCTTAGAGAATGCGCACAATGCCATTACCTGTGCATAATCGATGAATCTGATCCTTTAGGAGTCTCTAGTGATAAGAATCGAGCCAACGGCTCCATCAGAATCTCTGAGCTCCGAATGAGGGTAGTTGAAATAAAATAATGACTAGAACTTATGTCTATAAGTATTGAAACTATGGTGCAGTAGACACATATCGTACCACATATCATCTCAGGAGAACCATGATCGTAAGCCTCAGTTTCCTAGAGCTGAGCTCTCCCTTTTCCACCTGCTCCCAGCGGTCGGGGTGGACCTCATGGTAGTGGTGGTGGTAATATATCGAATCATATCCCACTACCAGCTGCACGACCAGCACCTCTGCCACGTCCGCCTATAGGTGTGGGGATCTTGGACCTTTGTGAAGTCTATCTACTACCAACTGTAGAAGACTCCGCTAAGTGATGACTGGTAGTGGGTCTTGGTGCTAGTGATCGCTCAGAGAGGAAACTCTCCACCAAGAGGGCTCTCTCTTACACCCTTGCTAGCGTCGGGATACTGATTGAGATCATCAAATCTATAATATCCTTCCTATGTCCCTCCTTGAAGGTTCAGGCCCTGAGTAATGGTTCCCACACCATATCTGTGGAGTAGCGAGAGAGGTCAGTGAACCTCGCTGAGTACTGAGCCACATTCATACTGCCCTGCTGTTGATGAATAATCTATTGTATACGCACGACGTGAAGAGTCGCTGGAATAAACTCTTCCAGAAATAGGCTCTCGAAGTATACCTAGAGAACCATCACCTCGTCGTAAACCTGGAGCATCAAGCTCCACCATCTGCCTGGTGCTTCCTGTAGAAGGATGGCAGCAAGGACCACCATGAAATCAGCTACTGTCCCTACCAATCGGAAAACATTAACCATGACCTCTATCCAATCCTTAACTACTTGTGGGTCCGTCTCTCCCCTGATCATAAGTGGCCTCTAGCACTGGAACTCTTGCAGCGCGCACAAGCGGCGTGTACCATCTGTAGTTAGGGCTGGTGGCATTAGTGGCCCAATGAATTATAGTACCGTTAGTGCCTCCACTGGTGCCTATACCAGAAAATTCCCCTACACCGAGGCCTCGTCGCTAGATGGGCTATTGGTGCGTATAACTCTTGGAACTCAAACTAGCTGTCTACGTTGAGGCATCCTGAAAAGAAATAGGTGCGCTACAGTTAAAAAGTTATAACTGGTGAGATGACCTGGTGAGATGACTCAAAGAGTTCACAAAGAAGACTCTTGAAAACACAAACACAATCAGTGTTTTCGTGCACTGTGTTGGATATCTGAATTCAGGGTCCTGGTGTATGAATACTTCGGCCGCCTCACCAAAACTTGAGTCCCTAAAATTAAAACCGCAATCATTACACTTGAAAATATTTCCGTTAAATATAAAAATCAGAGTCCTAGGTTTTTCGGTAGAACCAACTCCTCTGATACAAATATTTCACAAACTATCCCCTGGGGCCCATGCCATGACAACCCCAAGCCCGCCTTCCATAGGCCAGAGGCATGAGACTAGAACCAAAGGAGTAATTCCCTAAAACTAGAAAGGAATTTCCTTTATAATATGTTAACACACAAACCAGAAAGCGCACAGCTAGAGGAAACACCATGTAAACAATACAAGAAAAGAGTGCTAAAAGTAAAAGGGGCCAGAATACAAGCCCAACTGGAAAGTACAAGTACAACTATCATACAATACAACTGAATAAAAGGGAAAGTAAACTACTGGGTCATCCTCTGAGGTTCCTACCTGAAGGGTAGGTACAAATTGCCTACTCTTCACACCTCATTCGTCTGTCTCCTCCGTGTAGTGACTTGTCATAAGGTCCAAATTCAGGTACCATCCAGTCCTAGTTCTCTCGGCCTCAGTCAGTGTTGTCCGTCATCTATATCCCACACAACAATGTGTGAGCATTTCCCTTGCTAGGGTGAGTATAATGATACTCAGTGGGGACCCTGAGACCCTAATGGTCTTACAAAATCCACCAAGGATAAACCTCAATGTCTGAAATCAAAAGATAACCATACATCGGTATATGCCCATACATATACCAAAGTTATCAGGTAATCCATCTCAATAATGAGGAAATCATAGAGATATAACTCATCTCAACATAAGATATTTTCTAGGGGTAGAATCAAGTAACATTTTGAGCCCCCAGCTGCTGGAGAACTCCTCCTTTGTCAAGTACAGTGGGCTTGCCACATCCTTCCGAGGCACTTCCCACTAAACATGGGCTACTGAGGTACTCCTACTATTGAGTACCGTGGGTCTACCGCATCACACAGAGGTGCTCCCCACCGTGGGTCTACCTTATCACATAGAGGCACTCTCCCACATAGACTGCATAGGCACTCCTCCTGTTGAGTACTGTGGGTCTGCCATGTCACCAAGGTGCTCCCGACTATGGGTTTTCCACGTCACCAAGGCACTCCCCACATTGGCAGTCGAGTCAATCTGTTTCAAAATGGTCTGTAGTCGTCAAGTCTCATTCTACTACTGGGTTCCCGAACAATGCTCACTCATCTCTGGAAGGATCCTCTTCACAAACTACTGGTCGATACTCCAACTAGCACAAAGTAACACCAAGAAGTATCTCAAAGGTATGTTGTGTCATAGGGATCTCAACGTAACAGACAGTGAGTCAATCAGACGCCTGACATATGATTTATTGAGCTTTTTTGTCTTGGGGGCCCGGTTGGATTCCTGCTCATTCCAACCTGACCATTCCACATCTCAAACCAAAAAACAATGTGGTATCACAAAAGGTACTATCTTTCTTCATGATTCCCCACGCCGCTAATGGTTCACCGAATGGATGTCTAGTGCCAAAGATACGGCCAAAAGAAAATAGAAGGGGGCGTAGTGGGTTCGGGACTGGTCCGACCCTGCCCGACTCGACATGGACCGACCATGCTCAGGTCTACTTGGCCGGACCCATTGGTTCTAGCTGGACCCGCAGTGCGTCCTGACCCATTGGGTCAATTTGTCTCACTGGTTCCGGCCCTAAGGCCATAAGGAGCCTCGAAGTGGCTCGACTGGAAGTTTCCACGAGGGAACGGGGCCGTGGGGCAGCTCTGATTTTCGGTGGGCAGCACGAGCAAGGGTGGCTCGGAGGGCCGCAGGACATGCGTGCCAGGATGACTCGGAGGGCTACAGGCAGTGCGAGCAAGGGCGGCTCGAAGGGCCGCGACAAGGGCGGTTTGGCCAGGGCTCGGGTCCTGTTCGTCAGGGAGGCCGGAGTATCATGGGGCATGGGGCCAGTTCGGCCAGGAGGCCGGAGCACCACGGGTTTCTCGACCGGATTTTCGTGGGTGGATCAGCTAGGGTGCGGATCCGGGGTGTGCAGCAGGTTTGACTGGGAGACCATACCACCATGGCGGCGGCGTGGGTCGTGGAAGTTGTGGGAGGCGGCACCGTTGCCTTCGTCAACATCGTCACCTTCTTCACCTTCCTCCATTTCAATGTACACATCAAAAAAGAATGGCGGAGGGGTTGGGCCATGTTCGTTTGACCCGCACCCTCCGCGTTTAGAGTGGTAGCAAACGATTCAATTACCACTTGAATTTCAATGAATTATCATGAATCTAAGAGAGAAGAATACCAATTAATCACCTTATAACTTCCTGTAAATAATAAAACATAATTAAAAATGGTACCTCATTCTCTTGATGTAAGTGGTGCAATAAGGTAGTACGGTCGTCGATTCACCATAGATGAGGACGTCCCACATTGGAACGAGTCCCGAGGAAGAAGGTCGAAGGAGGTTAGCTTTCTTCGTTGGCTGAGCATTCTTCATTAGAGAGCCATCTCTCAAGTTCTCCCAATTCTCCTTTTCTAATACTTTGGAAGAAAATTAATAGCAAAACAAATGAAATGTGTTTATCTATTTAATTTGTTGGAAATCAATTGGCTTAATTAATTGGAAACAATTAATGGGTTGTATTGGCATAAAATTCATGAAGGAGGATACCAAGTGTTGGCACAACTAATTAAGGAGGGTTGGCACAATTAAATGCAGGAGTAGTTGAAGAGGCTCTCCCTCATTTATTTTTGGTGTTGAGAGGTTTAGGCCTTGGGTGGTCCCCACCACTATAACATCTGATGGGAGGTTAGTTTCAGGTGGTCACCACCACCATAACCACTCAAGGGTTGTTATGGTCTGGTGGTCCTCGCTTCTCAACTTCCACATGGAAGTTTAGTTCTGGTGGACCCCACCTCCCAACACCCACATGTGTGTTGAAAATAATAAAAAATGTCAAACACATTTATTTTTATTTTATTTTTACACACAAAACCCAAAAAATAACTTTAACCATCGACCATCTTCCATCAAGGTGAAAGTCTCCTTAAGTGAATTATGGCGCTGTAAGTTCAACGGTGCCCTCAGATTTCAGTTCCGAGCACCTGGTAAAAAGTTAGAAAAACCTGTCACACGTTTACTGAACACACCCTAAAAAAAGTTAAGAAAATTCATTCCGGGCACTCCGGGCCTCAGAATCAGGCGCCGTCAATTTCTGCAAACTCGTAAAATTTCCATTTATTTTAAAAAAATTACCTGGAAATTTTTGGTCACTACAATACAATTATTATTTTTTATAAAATTAAATAACCTATGAAACTATATTTTATATTAAACCATGTATGAGTAATAATTATTTTTGTTTTCATTAAAAATTAATAATTTAATTATTAATGTGTGTATGAATAAATTAAATTTTCAAATGTTTATATATAAATAAATATTTTTTAGTTATATTCTATATATTTTAAAATATATTCACATTTGAATTAACATATTAATATAAATTATTTTTCAAGTAGATATAAATTGTAGAATATGTGTATTCTATGAATAAACATGAACATTATGATTTATTTATAAATTTCTTCGAACTATGTATGATATATTGCTTATAAAATTCACATCATATAAAAATAAAACCAAGCATACAAGGACTACATAAGTGTGACATTTGGAAATGATAATATTTTTAAACAGAATTTTTTTTATTAAAAATAAGTCATCATTTTCACTATTTATATATGAGTATTATATAAAAAGGAAAAATATATTTTCATTTCCAAAAAAATTTTCCCATAAATAAAACTAGAATAGAATAATCAAAATTAAATTAAGAAAATATTAACATATTATTATATACATTCAAAAATAACATTAAGAACATAAATAATGATAACATCTACTGAATGTGTTTTTTTGAACCATTTATTTATAAACTACCCAACCCTTCTAGGCATTAAGAGTATATTACATAGTAAAATACAATATATTTCATGAGTTGAAAAAAATATAATATATTGTATAATAATATCTATCAAGAAATATCCCTCATATTGATGACAGATAATTTGATAAAAATGTAAAAATAACAATTTACATTATATGTATACATTATTGATATTAATGATTGAACCAAATAAAACAATATAAAATTTTAAATAAATTACAATATTTATCTATAATTTTAAATTTACTTGTGTCAATAGATATGAATTGTAATACAATATGGTAAAAAAATGAACTACAAGAATAAATACAATATAAAATTCCAAGAATCATTTTCATTTAGATTATAGGTCTCTATTATTAATAATTTATGTTCAATATGTATTAGCAGTTATCAGATATTATAAATAAATATTTTTATTAACTATATATTATAGAATGTGTTTTTATAAATAAATAGACTACATTTTATTGAATAAACATATCTTCTCCATCGGCATGATGGATCCCACATTGATTATTCAGGTAATTATCCATTAAAATTTAAGGGTTGATTCGATGAATCTTGGGATGAAAGCGAAGAATATTATTTTAAGTGATTAATAGAAATATTTACTCTCATAAAATAAAATTTATTCCAATAGCTATTTAACTATATATTTATGTGATTTTTGTTGAGGTTTCTAAGAACAAAATATCATTTTCTTAAACAATTGAAATAGAATTATTTTATTCGAATCATTAAATTATAGTCTAAAAATTATATGTAGGATTTATCCATTCACTTCTCACTCCTATCATATTGTTAATCAAACTATTGATATTTTCATCGGATCCACAATGAATTATGTTGATGTCTATGAATAAAGTCAATATTGCTTTAAGAAAAATATTTTAGGCCGCCAATAGTATTTAATAATTATGAATGTAATGGATCAAAACTCCATGGTACATTACTTTGTGAAAATATGGTGTTTGAGGTGTTCCGAGAGGTCAAGGTTACATATCCCCCACACATTCCCAAATTTACAGTTCGGTGAACAGTTCCAACAGCATACAATTGTGAACAATGCATCGGTATCCTTCTATGAACTGTGAAATTGGTGACCCTCGGTGACCAGTTCCAATGGTTGACAGTTGTGAACAGTGCATCGGTACCCTTCTATGAACAGTAACATTAGTGACCCTCAGGGAATAGTTTCAATGGTAGATAGTTGTGAACCGTTCATTGGTAACCTTCTGTGAATAGTGAAATTGGTGACCCACGCTGAACAGTCCAAAGGTAGACAGTTGTGAACAGTGAAATGGTGACCATATGTTATCAGTGACATCCTTGACCTTCTATGAACATTGTCATTAGCGACCTTCTACGAATAGTATAATGGTAACCTTATATGAACAGTTTCATATGTGACTATAAGTTAACAATCCAAAGGTGAGGTTCCAATGGTGACCTTTTCATTCATTCTCCAAATTTTGAGTTCCCAGAACAATGGTTCCAGAATAGTGCAGTTGTAATAGAAACCTCTATTTTCTGTTGGAAAATTTCATGTTCATGAACAGTGTTTCTAGAAAAGTGAGGTTGTCATAGCAGCCTCAAATTCCTTTTCAAATGTTCTTTTTCATCGATTGTGTTTCAAGAAAAATGAAGTTGTAATAGTAGCTTCAATTTCCTTTTCCAAAATTTCATTTCATGAAAATTGTTTCCATAACAGCGAGGTTCTTACAGTAGCCTCTATTTCCTTTTCTAAATTTCAAATTCATGAATAGTGTTTCGAGAACAGTGAGGCTCTAATAGTAGCCTCTTTTTCCTTTTCCAAATTTTGAGTTCATGAAAAGTGTTTCCAGAATGGTGAGGTTCATAAACCATGATTCTAAAATTGTGAGGTTACAAAGGCGAGGTTCAGGAACATTGTTTCTTGAACAGTGAGGTTTCAACAGTGCGGTTCATGAACAGTGTATCCAGAATAGTGAGGTTCCAACGATGAACAATGATTCCAACATCCAACTGTTTCACCCCATTAACGTTTCCTTGGACATAAAATGCATTTAAATCTTTGTTTTAAGGACTCTAAGGCCAATTCAAATGAAATAACTCATATTTTAATTATCCCCAAGGCTCGAGATGTTTTTAATTGGTCAAATAACATGGTTTAATATGATCTTCCTTTAATGGGAAATTAAGTGTATCATAAACTGTCGCTACATTAAATCTTGAAAAGGGATGGGATATCTTCCTCCCAAATTTAATCTCCTTTTTCTCTGGTGTGCGAATCTCAAACATCCCATTCCTTATCCTAGGAGTTCCTCAATCAAACATTCCTCCTCAGAGTGGTTTCTCTTTGTTTTGATTCAACCAAGCTGTATCGATCAATATTTGATATAAGGTATGTTTTATCATCGTTCTTTTGGGGTTCATCTTAACATGTTTCTCCTTTCAATATTATAGCACATTATCACCATGATTTTAATGGAGTATTATTGGGTTTCAATTGTTGTGGTCGTACCGTGGAATCCTCGGGTGATGCAGTTGTCACGAGAGGAGGAAACCATGAACTGTTGTGTGGACTGTTCTCGTATAAAGAACGCCAAAACCCATTTATGATAGGGGATTCATTTTTTCTCTCTTATTTTATGTGCAACTGTATTGTTAGAATGGTTTATCCCACAGAATGACAGTGGAATTTACCTAATAAATATTTGAACCAGATAAAACAATTAAAATAGCTCTTTTGTTATTGCCTCTTATTTTCCTAGATAGTGTGATATCAATGATTTATATGATTAGCTATTCATTCATGATGGAAATTGGTATTGGATATAAACAAAAATTAATTGACAATTGTTTGGTTAAATGATAATGATGTATATAAATGAATATAGTTCTCCTTGTTGTAATTTGATGTCATTCAAATTGGAATAGTAAGCATGTTTAATTATTTTTGATAGCTTACTGATTTGGTTTCCCAAATTTGTAGCTTATGAATAATAAATCAGTTAATTAAAGATGGATTAGTGATCTGATTTTTTGATAATTCATTTTATGGATTTGAGATACCCCTTTGACTGTAAAATGTCCAAGAGCCCAATTGGTAAGAAGATTGTTTTACTACTGATTGTGTTGTGATGTGAGCATTGATGGCTGGGGTGATATGTAGAGGCATGGTGGCCTATTGGTTGGGGTAGTATTTGACACCTAGGGTGGTGAGATGCATCGGTTTAGGCATGTGGGTGCTTGGGAGGACACTAGGGATGATGGAATGTTATGATGTGATTGCAGGATGCTTGCTTTTTCTTATTTGTTGATTATCTACTTTACATTTACCCACATGTCATGGTATCTAGTCTTGCTTTCCCATCTTCTGAAAAAGGCGAAGACACGTGGGGTATGCCACATGCTTTCCATGTTTATCTTCTCATGGGAGGATGGGTCTACGCTCTTGGTATAGGTGGCATAGACTCAACAGGTAGTACATCGACTCATCGTGTTGATCCCCCTTGTGTTTAGTAACATAGAATGTCTTTATAGAATGTCTTGGAATATTGGAAAGTAATTCTGTAATGAGCAATTGAATAAATTATGTTAACCCATGGGGTTGGAACTTACTTGAACAAAATGATGAGGTTGTAATTTTAAAGGGACATTGGACTTTTGGTGTGATGTGAGTAAAATTTAAAGTGGAATTTTTATTGGTTAATTAATGTATAATGAATTAATTAACATAAAGTGAAACTGGTAAAAAGGGAAAGAAATAATGTATTAAATCTCTTTAAATGGTTGTGTGCTTATAGGATACCTAGTCTTAGAAGTAGTAGCCTACAGTCCGAGAGACGTTAGCTGTAGTTGAGTCTATGACAAGGTTATGTCCATAGTGTGGTTGTGAGGTATTGTATATTATGTACTTTTTGTGTTTCGATATGCTACTCCACACTGTCAGTAATGGCAATAGAAACCTCAGAGATTTTGAGCCCTGGGGGGGGGGGGTGTTCTCCCTAACATTCTGGTGGGAAAATGGATGACTGACTACCCCCTTCGCCCCTGATATATTGTCATGGTAGTTACTTGTGCTGGATGGCACATTGGTTAGTTTTCCCCTTATATGTGTGTAAAGGGCTGTAATGTCATGAGGTTATTCAGACAAATATATTTTGGATATAGTTTTCTATGGACTACTATAGGTGTAATGTGTTTAAGCTATGATGGCTTGATGATCCTTACTCGGTGTATGGGATGTAATGGCTTGAGGTATAATACCCAATGTATGCTACCCGTTATGCAAGCTATGGTGGCTCCTAGAAACTACTTTGTTAGTTTGATTATGTGGACGTGGTGGTTTTTTGCATGAGGTGCATGTTGTGGTGCTTTTCCCAGGTGTCTGTAGACATGCCTTTTTGGAGAGAGATTCTTAGGACATGCGACATTGGGGAAAAGTGGTAAACTAGTGGGGAAGTTATAGCAGGGTACCATTGATATTATTTATTATATTTTATAATATTTTATGAGTAATTTGATGAGAGTATCCATGGTGAGGTTGGGAACTTCGTATACTTGTTTAGATGACGAGTTTGTTTTACTAGTTGTTCACTGTGCTTTAGCATGCTTTCTTTACATTTTCACGAGAGGATTTGGGGATGATCCTAATGATTATACTGTTATACTCAAACTATGTGTATATAAACTGTTTTTCTGGTCACTTGGAGCTGGTTGGAGATCAGGCTAGTTACTACTTCCTTGTGGTTACAGGAGCTGTACGGGCTTGTGGTTATTATAGTTTTACTTTCTTTTGGGTACATGCAATTTTTCCCCTTTTAGTTTTAGTAGTTTTTCATAACATTTCATATGTGTACATGGGATTTTTTTATCTTACTAGTTGACATGGAGTTAGTTGGTGTTTATCTTATCTCTCCCTTCCTCATGTGTTCTCTAAATGAGTAATGCCTCTCATTTCTGTGTTTGCAATACCCTCAGTGCTAGTCGCAAACCTGAGTCCTACTGAAGGCGGGACTCGGGAGTCATTATATCCCTTCTCACATTGCCGGCCCAGGAGGGGTACTCTTTGTGGAGAGTGGGTCGTGACAGTGTGTTATCGGAGGTCAAGTTAAGGGATAGGATGAAGTTCGGAGTTAGGCACAAGTGAGTTTTCATGGGTTGGTAGGGTAATACTGTCATTCATGTTTTGAAAATTGTTGTAAACACTGGAGACCAGCTGAGACATATGTTTTTAGGGCCTCCTATGATCTGATGTATGGACCTTTAAGATTAAAATGATTCCTAATCAAGTTTACACTAGTTGCAGTGTAGAGTCCTAGGAATGGATCATGCATCATTCTTCCTTTTTCCTGTATTTGGAAGGGTAGACCTTGTGACAGGTTAACCTAAAATCCATGAAAGAAAAGAAAATTAATTAATTAATGTTTAGTCTTCCATATTCGAGGTTAATGAGCTCTAACGAATAGTTATTTTACCGGTATGGATTCGGGTCGACTTCCTCATCAGGTTTGCACAGAAGTTGTCTAGTAGGCTGTTCTAGCAGATCGCCACTGGGTAGAGGTTGAAAAAGATGAAACTTAGAGGAAGACACTTTGAGAGGATGACCTCCAGAGTCAGTAGAAGTACAAGGGCTCTGATTCAGATTCAGTCACGAATGACTGGCTGGAGGAGGTCGAGATAGGCTTGAGTTCAATCTGTTCTCAGATGGTGCACATGGTGTCCATGGTTGTGACGATTTTTTGTGGAGGAGCGAGGTAGTGGGGGTTCTTGTTCCTAGATATTCATGAGGTGTCATCGATCTCATGAGGGGTGTCCCGAGACATGTTTAGAGTAGTGTTTCATTCGTCTACTGTGAAGGCATCCAGTCGCCAAGTGCTTCGTACCCTTCAATAGGGGAGATCCATTGTTTGGGAGTTTGGAATCTGTTTCAGAAAAATTTTACGATATGCTTCGTACCTACTACTAGTTGAGGAGGCCAGGGCAAGCCATTTCGAGGAGTCTTCGCATCTAGGTATCCAGTGCCAGGTCACCCCATTTATGCTGAAAACATATCTTGAGGTGTTGGTGAGGACAGAAGTTTCTGAGAGGACATTTTACAGGACCAGATCTTCACAAGAGTGAAATCTTCATGATTCCACAAGAGGCAAGGATGTGATCTAGGGTTCCTGGTTTTCAGGGTAGAAGTGTTTTCGTTCAACCATGGGTATATCATAGCCCTTCCCTTCCTGTTTCTCCAAAGGCAGCAACTCTCAGGCCTATGCCAAGTTATCATTTTCTAATTTCTCTTATGGTGGTCGTGGTAATGAACAGTGGGAGTGCCCGACCATACAGTGCAGTCATCATGCACCAGGTGTTGTGCTCCAAGTTCCTCCGTTGAGGTAGTTCTAGCCAAGGCAGCAGTAGCAGGTTGCAGCATCATTAGATCAGCAGAGGGTAGATGGGGCAGGCAAAGGACAACCCCATGACGCTCCCCATCCTTAGAGAGTAGAGTGTGGTCGTGGTGGTGCTCTTCATCATGGTCAGAGAGGCCATGGAGGAGGTTGTGGTTAGCTTCATGCTCTTGCGTTTCCAGTTCTAGGTGAGCTAGACGTTGTTTGAGGTACCATTTGCTTGTTTTTTACCTTGGTATATGCCTTGTTTGATTCAGGAGAGACAAACTCCTTCACATCACCTTCCCTTGTCCATGCATTGGGACATTAGGTAGAGGGGATTCCAGTGCCCTTGGAGTTCACTATGCCAGTTAGAGGTTGATCTTAATTGTTTTAAGTACGTAGAGACTATGATCTGGTTTTGGGGTAGCACCGCTCTGGGGAAGATATCATACATTTACGAATACAACCATATGATTCCATCCTCTGCGTGGATTAGTTGTATTTAGCGAAGGATATCATGGATTGATTCAGGAACAAAGATGTTTTCTTTGGTGCAGATGGAGAGTCGGGGGGTGTTTGTTGGTGAGAGAGATCCCCATATGGGTCATAGGCACATTCCGTCATTATCATCGATGATTTCTGAGATGATGTAGAGTTTTTCAAAGGTTCAGGTGTCGGCGTTTCCTAGGGTCATAGAAGAGTAGACTGATGTGTTTCCATAATAGGTTGTAGCATTAACCCCTCGATGAGAGACCGAGTTTTGGATCGAGCTACAACTAAGAGAGTCTCCTATAATTATGTATCTATATAGGATGTCCCCTTATGAGTTGTGAAAGGAACGTATAAAGCTTGATGGTATTTTATGGTGCGGTTTTGTTCATCCAAGTGTGTCACCGTGGGCTTTACCAGTTTTGTTTTTGATGATGGCTGACAGCTACATGTGGTTGTGTGTAGATTATAGACGCTTAAAAAAAGTTAAAAAAGAATCACTATCCAATTCCATTGATTGATGATTTATTCCATCAACTGAAGTGTGCATGTTTGTTCCCAAAGATCAACTTGTGGTAAGGACATCCTCAGATTTGTGTGAAGGTTGAGGATATCCCGAATACTGCTTTCCGTTGTCATCATGGGAATTATGAATTCATTGTAATTTCGTTCGGCTTGAAGAATGCTCTAGCTGTGTTCATGGGATAGATGAATGCTATGTTCCGTGAGTTCTTGGACATGTTCATGGTGGTTTTCATTGATGTCATCCTTGTATACTCCATGTATAAATAGGAGCATGAAGAGCATCTACACACTGTTTTGGGAGTTCTTCATCAACATCGGCTGTTTGGGAAGATGTTGAAGTGTGAGTTTTGGGCTCGAGAATTCATTTTATTGAGGCATGATGTGTCCCAACAGGTAGTAGCTATAGATCCATTAAATATTGAAGCAGATTTGTCTTGGGAATCATCAAAGATAATGTCAGAGGTATGATGTTTCCCGGGACTCGTAGGCTACTATAGAAGATTTGTGGTCAAATTCACACGAATTTCTAGTCCTCTGACAGCTTTGACAATGATGTATCTGGCATTCATATGGACTCATTTGTTTCAGGAAGCATTCTAGTATCTAAATTATATGTTAGTATGTGCTCCAGTTCTTTTTCTTCTATCTGAGGGAGTTCAGTTTTATGTTTTCTATTACGCTTCACACCTGGGGTTATGTTGTGTTCTCATGCATTAGAGGTCAGTTTTTTCTTATGGGACTCGGCATTTGTGTACCCATGAACATAACTATTCCATCCATTATTTTGAGTTGGCATCCATGGTGTTGTCTCTGATGTTGTGGAGACGCTACCTCATTATCGAGCACTTTTTGGTTTTCACCAATCATAAGAGTTTGAGGTATGTTTTCTCCCAGCGTGACTTGAACATATGACACAATCGATGGATGGTGTTATTACAGAAATATGACATTGTAATATTGTATACACCTAAAAAGGGAATGTTGTAGCGAATTTGCTGAGTCAAAAGTAACATAGTAATGCGGGGCAAGAATCTGGTGATTCCTAGAGAGTAATAGAAGAGTTTTCAGCATTACATCAAGATATTGGAGAAGTTGAGGGGTTGTGGTTGTCTTTTTCAGATGACGTGACAATAATCTCTGATGCATAAGGTGGACAAGTCCATGTTGGAGGATCTATAGGTGGGGGTATGGAGAGACCGAGTTTATTTTGGTGAGGCCCTTGATGGTTGGTCGGAGGATGAATAACAACGAGTGTTATATCACAGAAGAATTTTTGTTCCTTTGACGATGAAAAATATGGATATCAGAGAGTTTCATAGTTTTCCTTTAGCGGTGCATCCTGGTGTGATAAAGATGTACTGAGCCTTTAGGAACCATTTTTGGTGGCCAGGGATGAAGTATTCAGATGCGGAGTTTGTGTCATAATTTTTGGTCTGCCAGAAGGTGAAGGCTGAACACTGTGTTCCTGGTGGTCTTCTCCAACCATTAGAGATTCAACAGTGGAAGTGGGAGGACATCTCAATGGAATTTGTCACTGGTTTACCTCATGATCTAGGAGGACATGATTCTTTTTGGGTGGTATTGGATCGTTTAACAAAATCTCCCCACTTCATAGCGATCAAGGGGTCAAGATGAGTGAAAGTTTTGTCAAGGCAGTATCTGGAGGATGTGGTGAGACATCATAGAGTCCCAAGGATGATCATTTCTGATCGAGATCCTCATTTTACCTATAGGATGTGTAAAGTTCCCCAACATTATTTCGGTTCTCAACTATGCCTTAACACTGCTTTACATCCTCAAATGGATTGTTAGATAGAGTGAAATATCCTGACTCTTGAAGACATGTTACGCTCTTGAGTTCATGATTTTGCAGGATCATGGATGAGGAACTTACCCTTGCAGGAGTTCTCTTAAAATAATAGTTCTCACTCCACCATTAGTATGGAACCATTTGAGGCCTTTTATGGCCAATCTTTCCATTGTATGTTGTGCTGGAATGAGGTCAAAGAGTAGGCAATTCTAAAACCAAAACTAGTGCATAATACAATAGATATGGTTCAGGTGATTCATGAGAGGATGAAGATAGTGAAAGATCATCAGAAGTCATATGCTGATCAAAGGAGGAGATAATTGTAGTTTAGTGTTGGGGATCATGTGCTTCTGAAGGGGAATCCCAACTTTGGGAAGGGAAGGATTGGTCATGGGAGTAAGATTTATCCCCGGTTTTTCAGGCCTTTCGAACTATTAGGTCGTGTTGTATTTGTGGCGTATATATTTTCACTTCCCCTAGAGATGAGTTGGATACATGATGTATTCCATTAATCATAACTTTGTCGTTGTCTTCATGATGACTCCCATGTCATCGAGTTGGGAGAGATCGATGTTGATGATGATGAGACCTTTGAGGAACCAATTTTGGAGATCCAATACCGCAAGGAGAAGGCATTGTGATTGCATTATATCTTATTTGATCATGTCTTGTGGTGACATGATGGACTGGAGGAGAGCATAGAGGAATGTGAGTCAAAGATATGTGCTCTGTACCCAGAGTTGATTGATGTTTAACTCCTTTTATGTAATGATCCCCCTTTTTGGTTAGAACTTTCATGCTTATAATATTAATTTCTTCTCTTTCTTCCTGTGGCTTACTCTCTTTTAAGAGGTATCTCGATGGGTGTATGTTCGAACCCCATTTAGTTTTCTCTTTAGGTGTTCATTGAATTTTCAAGGACGAGAATGCTTTTAGAGGTATCTTATTTAATGACTCAGACCTCTCTGGTCCATTACTTTATGAAAAAATGGTTTTTGATTTGTTTCGGGAAGTCAATGTGGCTTTTCCCTAACACTTTTCCAAATTTACAGTTTGGCGAACAATTCCACAAGTTAAAATTTCAGAACTGTGAAACGGTAACCATCTGTAACAGTGACATCGGTGACCCTTGTTGAAAACTTCCAATGGTAGACAGTTTTGAACAGTGCATCAGTAACCTTCTGAGACCAGTGACATCGGTGACCCTCAGTGAATAGTTCCAATGGTAGACAGTTGTGAATAGAGCCTCAGTACCCTTCTGTGAACTTTTACATCTGTGACCCTCGGTGAACTGTTCAAATAGTAGACAATTGAGAACAGTGAAACAGTGACATTTAGTAAATAGTGACATCATTGACCTTCTATGAATAGTGTCATCAGTGAACTTTTGTGAATGGTATAACAGTAACCCTATATGAATAGTGTCACCGATAACCTAATGTAAACAATCCAAAGGTGTGGTTCCAATGCTGACCTTCCAATGGTAACCTTTTCTTTCCACTGATATATTTTGAGTTATGTGAATAGTGATTCCTGAACATTGTGGTTCTAACTGCAACCTCTATTTCCTTTACCATATTTCACATTCATGAATAGTGTTTCAAGAACAATGAGGTTCTAACAGCAGCCTTTATTTCCTTTCCCAAATTTCAAGTTCATGAACAGTTTTTCCAGAACAGTGAGGTTGTAACAATAACCACCATTTTCATTAACAAATTTCTAGTTCATGAACATGTTTCCTGAACATTGTGGTTCTAGCAATAGCCTCTATTTCAAATGCCAAATTTTGAGTTCATGAATAGTGTTTCCAGAATGGTAAGGTTCCAACATTGAAAAGTTTTTCCAGCTTCATACTATTTCACCCCTTTAACGTTCCCTTTGACATAAAATGCATTTAAAGCCTTGTTTTAAGGACTGTAAGGCCGATTCAAATGATATAACTCCTATATTAATTATCCCTATGGCTCAGGATGTTTTTACTTGGTCAATCCACACGGATTAATGTGATTCAACTTTAATGGAAAATTAAGCGTATCCTAAACCGTCGCTCTGTTATATCTTTTAATGGTATGGGATATCTTCCTCCATAATTCTTTCTCCTTGTTCTCGGGTGTGAGATGCTCGAACACCCCATTCCTTCTCATAGTAGTTGCACAGTCAAACATTCCACCACAGATTGGTTCCTCTCTATTTTAATGTAACCAAGATATATCGATCAATCATCGATATAATATATGTTTTATCATCGTTCTTTTGGGGTTCATCTTCTCCTATTTCTTCTTTCCATATTAAGGCATATGATCTATATGCTTCTAATGGAGTTTTATTGGGCTTCAGTTAGTGTGGTCATACCATGGCATACTCAGGTGGATGCAGTTGTCGCGATAGGAGGTGATCATTAACCGTTGCATGGATTGTTCTCATATAAATAATGTCAGTACCTGTTTGAGGTATGGGATTCATTGCTTCCCTTTTCCATTACATGCAACTATATTTTTAGCAAGTTTTATCCCCCTCGATGACAATAGAATCAACCTAATAAATATTTGAACCAGATAAACAAATCAATATTGATCATATGTTATTTCCACTAATTTTTATAGAATGTGTGATATCTATGCATGATTTGTTTAGATTTTCGTTCTTGATGGAAATTGGAAATGAACATAGACATCAAATAATTGATAAATGTTTGGTTAAAAGATAAAGAAGTATGTAAATGAATCTAGTTCTCCTTGTTGTAATATGAGGTTAATAAAATTGGCACAGTAAGCATGTTTAAATATATTTGATAGCTTACTGATTAGGTTTCCTAAATTTGGAACCTATGAATAATAAATCCATTAATTAATGATGGATTAAAGAACTGATTGTTTGATAACTCCTGATAGGGTTCTGAGTTACCCTCTTGATTGTTAAAGGTCCAAGAGCCCAATTGTTATGATCTTTGTTTTACTACATCTTATGTTGTGATGTGAGGCTAGATGTCCGTGGTCATATGGGGACTTATGGAGGCCTATGGGTTGTGGTAGTAGTTGACACCTAGGGAGGTGAGATGCATTGGTTTATGCATGTGGGTGTTGGGGAGGATACCAAGGATGAAGGGATGAGATGGATGTGATTGTTGGATGCTTGCTATTTCTTATTGGTTGATTATCTTCTTTACTTTTCCCCACTACTCAAGACAGTGGGTCTTGATTACCCTTCTTCCAAAAGAGGCGAAGACGCATGGGGTATGCCACATGCTTTCTGTGTTTAGCTTCTCAAGGGGGGATGGGCCTACGCTCTTGATATAGGTGGAAAAGACTCTACGGGTAGTACATCTACTCACCATGTTGATCACCCTACTGTTTTGTATCATAGAATGTTTTTCTAGAATGCTTGGGAGTATGGAAAAGTAATTGTGTAATGAACAATTGAATAAATGATGTTAACCCATGGGTTTGGAGCTTGCTAAAACGAAATGATGATTTTTTAATTTTAAAGGGACAATGGACTTTGTGTGTGATGCTAATGAAATTTCATGTAGAATTGTTATTGGTTAATTAATGTTTAAATAATTAATAAACATAAAGTCCAATAAGTAAAAAAGGGAATGAAATGTTCTATTAAAGCTTTTTAAATGGTTTTGTGCTTACAGGATACCTAGTCATAGAAGTAGCTACCCAGAGTCCAAGAGACATTAGTTATAGTTGAGTCTAAGACTAGGTAATTACTGTAGTGTGGTTGTGAGTTTTTGTATATTCTATAATTTTTTTGTTTCTATACGCTACTCCACCCTGTTAGTATGGGCAACTAAAACCCCAGGGATTCTAAGCCCTGGGGGGTGTTTCACCAACATTCTGGTGGGAGGATGGATAGCAGACTACCCCCTTTGACCCCGCTCTCTTTTCTTGGTAGTTACTTGAGATGGAATTTACATTGGTTTGTTTTCCCCATATATGTGTGTAGAAGGATGTAATGGCTTCTGGTTATTCACACACATATATTTTGGATATAGTATTCCATAGAATTCTATAAGTGTAACATGTATAGGTTGTGAGGGATCAAGGATCCTTACTCAGGGTATGTGCTGTAATGGATGGAGGTATAATACCCGATGTATGGTACACATTATACGAGCTGTGGTGGCTCCCATAAACCAACCGGTTACTTTTCTTATGTGGACGTGGTGGTTTTGTGGCATGTGGTGCATGATGTAGTTCTTGGCCCAGGTGTCTGTGAGCTAGCCTTTTTGAGAGAGATTATTAGGACGTGTGATGTTGGTGAAAAGTGGAAAAATAGTGGGGAAGTAGTAGTGGGGTACCCTTGATATTCGTTATTATATTATATACTTTGGTATGGATTACATGTTAAGAGAAGCCATGGTGAGGATGGGAACTTCGTATAACTATTTAGATGACAAGTTAGTTTCACTTGTTGTTCAATGTGCTTTGTCATGCTTTATTTAGTTTTGCACGAGAGACTTCAGGGATGATCTTACTGAGTATACTGTAATACTCACCCTCTTTATATATAAACTATTTTTCAGGTCACATGGAGAAGGTTGGAGATCAGACTGGTTACTACTAGATTTTGGTTGCAGGAGCTTTTCGGGCTTGTGGTTTCTTCTCTATTACATTCTTTTGGGTACTTTCAGTTTTTCCCTTTACAGTTGTAGTAGTTTCTCAAGATATTTCATATGTCTAAATGGGATTTCATTTATCTTACTAGTTGAGTTGGAGTTGGTTTGTGTCTATGTTATCTCTCTCTTCCGCTTGTGTTCTATTTGTGTGTAATGCCCCCTTTTGAGTGTTTGGTATACCCTTGGGGCTAGTCACTATCCCCAGGCCTACTAGAGGAGGGACTCGAGGGTCATTATCTCTCTTCTCACGTTACTAGCCTAGGAGGGGTACTCTTTGTGGGGAGGGGGTCATGATCATGAATATAAATATTCATCTATTTATATATTACAATTCTAAAATGTTGTATATTTTCATTAAAACTGTAATAATTATATTCAATAGGTGATAGAATATTATTATCTGATAACACATTGATATCATAAAATATTTAACCTCTATGAAATATTTTACATCAACAAATTATAAATTTCGACCACTCTCGTTTTCATGCCCAGTTCCTCTTAACTCTGTTCTAACTCCCACATGTTCATTATGAACAAATTCATTACCTCCATCATCTCTCTTAACATATTTTACATCACTATTTTCCAAGTGAGAATTCAGAAAAACACATTTTCTTTACTTAAACTATTAAAAAAATGTCTAACATTTTTTGAATCTTCATTACCATCATTATCTATGTAATTATTTTATATATTTATGTCAATTAGTAAGATTCATCAAAACCAAAACTGTAATTGATTATTCCACATTCAACCTTTATATTAATTTCTCAATTAATGATCATAAGTCTTAGTCGATCCCTTTTTAACCTTAATAGAATGAACAATCTAAATATATCATCCATAATTACGAATACTAGAATTAAAAATAATATTTTTCCAAGAAACATTAATTTAATTTTTTTATTTATTTTTCTCAATTTTATCAATTGATTCTCACGCATCAATATACTCTGAATAAATATTGTATACCTAAATCCATTAAGGTGTCACTAATTCTACTACTTAGTCACCACGATCAACATTTCAATTTATTTATACATTCCAATTATGATATATACACCACATAAAAATACATTCTTCAATATAAAAGATGATAATGTATTCTAATAATGAAAATTATAGATTTCCCCATTTTGAAATGAATAACATCATTATCAATTTAAAATTTAACAATCCTTACCTAGGGATAATATTTCTGACCCATTTACTCATTATAATGTTATTCAAACACTCTCCCATGTATCGTAGAATATTAACATATTTATCAATACAAAATATATACATAAGATACATGTAGTGAAATAATAAAATATTTCATTATCTTATTGAAGAAGCACATTTAAGATCAACTTTTTACAAAAGAATAATTTTTTCAATAACATTAAAAAAATATCTTTACTAATATTTTTTACATACATATATAACATCATTTCAGTTGTTGTACACACCCGAATTATTTTTGTGTAGAATACATAATCAATATTTCTATTTTGAATCCACAAGACTGTTAAAAGATTACTATGGTAATGCACTAAACTAAATGAATTCAAAAATATTATTTTTGTGTCTAATTATTATGAAGATGAGGATTTTACCTTTTCCGGTAATTTGTTCATATTCTAAACTAGGTATAATTTTAATGATCTATACAATTTATTTAATATAAATGAATTATTATCTCATGTGAGAATAACAATACTTATTAAATGTAGTAGTGGTTGTAAAATATTATTTTCTAGTTATGTTTGAAATTGGTGATTTAATATAAGAGAGTTGTGAACTTCAATACCCACCTAAGTCATTAAAAAATATTTCTCTTTAAATATACATAATATCATTTATATAAATCTATACATGAAACACAGAGTCTAAACAATCCACAATTTACAATTTAATTATTAATTTTATAATATGACCTTTTTCACATAGATATTAATTTTTTTATATAGATAGGAATAACAACAATATGTACAATAAATATAATGGTTTTAAATATTTAAAAATTATTGGTCAATACTAAATAAGTAAGTATAAAATATTTAGTAAAACCATTTTATGATTCTAAATAGGTTTTCTTAGAAAATAGTTATATGTCATATTTTTAATTAAATTAGTAATTTGAAATAATCAAATATTTGAAATTTTATTTATTAAATATTATATTAATTTTAAAATTATCAGATTAAATATAACTTGTGATAAAATAATGATATTTTTCTAAAAGTAATAGTTTTTCAATGAATAGTGAATATTAACTATAATTTTAAAACATATAATTTATACCCATGTAAAATTCCAATTATATTTTTACTTTTTGAAATAATTTGAAATTATTATATTTTAATTATAGGTAATATAATTAATTATATATTAATTAATGATAAAAAAATATTTCTATATATGAACATTTTTTGAATTTAAAACACATTTTCCAAATAAAATACTCTTTATTAACTGAACGAGTATTTATCCTAAAATTTTTTATTAATAAATATAAAGTAATTATGCTAAATAGATTAATTTCTACTAAACCAAATAAGATATTTTTATCAAAAGATTCTTGTTTTTATGGGGAAATGAATGAATGTAAATTAACATTAAGGCATGTTTCAATAAACATGATTTTGTTGTGTTGCCTCCCATATACTAAAATAATTTTTATCCAACCTAAAATAATTAAATTAAATTAAATGGTTGTTTATTTGTAATCAATGTGTCCATATTTTGTAATTATGTCACTTTCATTTTTTGTTAGATTGAATAGTAAAAATTTGTTACAATGGTTATGGTTTAAACAATATTACCAAGTGTTAATCAATTTTATAAGGGTAATATTGCAACATAATATAATGTGAAACCTATTTTATAGTCATATTTCATTGAAAAATAATATTCAATTCATATATGAGTCATATAGAATTTTTTTTATTATGTATGATGTTAATATTTACATATATTATAAAAATATTATAGGTGTCATATCTGTCCCATATAAAATAAAACCACATATCCTCTCTTCTAAACATTTTTTGATCCACCTAGACTAGAAAATACCTACCCAAATCTATTATTTTCATTACTTATATGGTGATAGATTTCTTTTTTTAATAAAAATACCATATTTTTAGGGAATATGGTGTGTGCCAATGGAGGTTTCTTAATGATGAGGTATAACTCTAAACCTTATGTGACAAATCTCAGGTAATTATAGATAAAAAATTCATATATATTAATATTTATGAATTAGATAATAATTTCTATTTAATAGGCATTCTATGTTTAAGAGTGTGCCCGACATAAAATAATGAGATTCTCCATTTATTTATGTTGCATAAAGGGCCAAGTTATATAGAAAAATAATACATTATTAATATTATTATTTATATTGGTATTAAATAGGCATGATATTTTACTTGACATAATGAATAGAAATAACTATATTATGTATACATATGGTTATTATGTGTTTTTAACTTTCTTCCAATAAATTTTGTGGTCGTAAAATCATAATAAATTAAATTTTAAGCATTAAAATATACAATATAATTAAAAGGTTGGTTTACCACTATTTGATGGAGAACAAATTTCAAATATAGTTTTTGTCACTTTTATAATTTATATATGATAAATTACACTTCTTGTTTTAAATTTTATTATCACTTTTTACTTTGGTTTTTTTTTCTGATAAAATTCATATTATAATGAACATTGAAAAATAAAACGTTTTAATTGATATCTTATTTTTTTTTAAATATATTTTTTTTATTTTGAAATTTTAAATTTTTTTCAAGTATATTAAGATAATTTTTGAAAATTTAATCAAATTATGGTTATTGGAATCATGTTCACAAATGAATTGAATATAAAAACTATGAGAACTTATAAACATTTTACTCAAAAAACCAATTTTCATATTCCCTCAATAATTTTAAATTTTAATCAATTTCTGAAAATTCTTTGCTTTTATTTTTGAACAAATATTTTATATTTTAAATCATAAGGACCAAAATATGGAAATAGACCCCATTTATTATTAAAGATTATGAATATTAACGTTACTGATTGTTTTTACTTCAATGGTTTATGATAAATCAAATAAATAGAGGATAAAATAATATTATAAATCTTAAGAATCTAAGACAACACTTTCCTTGAAATTAATTTATGAGTAATTTTAATCCAAAACAACCATTCAACTAAAATTATGGCCTTTTTGATTCAGTTAGGTGTGATTATGAAACTTATTACATTTTAATTAAAGTAATTTCCAAGATCTCATGATCGTGTCCATTATTACACTAAAAATATTAAAATAGTGTTATATATATGATATCATCGACTATAAATTTCCCTAGGACATAAAAAATACTAACAACATCATGGTAGTTAATTTATATTTTTAGACAATAAAAATTAATGTAAATGGTGAAAAACTGATCATGCATAATTTCTTAATTTCTGAATGAATTAAATAAATGATATTATAAATATTGAAATAATTATAGTTAAACAAAACAATTTTCATCCATGAATTTTATGAATTAATATGACATTTTGGTTATTATTTAATTTATTTTTTTAGAAATTATTTTGCGGTGATGATTTTTTAACCAAGTCAACTAATGAATTGGGTAAAAACTCCATCTTCTGGTATTCTAAAATATGAAGAATTTTATTAAATGATAACATATTTATAAAAATCCTGTAATGGGTAAAATATATACATATTTCTACTAATGTAATTAATGACTCATTTATTGGTATTTTTGTTTGTTATTGTAATTATTTTCACTCTCAAATTGTAAATTACTTGATAAAACAATATGAGTAAAAAGTGTTGAAACAAATAAATATGGATAAAAAATATATTCAAAGTTGTATAATTTTCATTGGATTATTATATTACCCAAAATCATCCAATATTATAAATAAATAAATTTAGACACTTCTAAAATAGAAAATGAATTTATAATAATTTAATACATTTAATAATTTCATGAGTTTCCCTCGCATATCCTATGAAGGGAACACATTCATCATTTCCATACTCATAAAAAACATTTTCATCAAAAACAATATACCAAAAACCCTCCTAGAGTCCCCACCCACATTAATTAAGCCTTAATGTATGTAGAACACCCTCATTTTATGTGTTCAGGTGTTAAGAAATGTGATCATTTGAAAAAAAAAGTTATTTTTTTATTTAACTACTTAAATTGTATTTCTTCATCATCTACATTAAAATCATCATTATCCATATTGAAATAATAATTAAAATATCTAGAAAAATATAAGAGGTTTTTATGTTATTATCATCACCTAAATACATATCCACTTATGTTATATGGGAATGAAATTAATCACTCATGCGTACATCTAAACTATCACCTCCACAAACTGATCTCATTCATTTTCCATAACAGTCTCTCTAGATAGATTATATTAATATAATTAATCTTAATATTTTATCATAATGAAATATTAAATACTATATGATAATAATATATCAATTATGTTCTTTCTTCCTAAGCACATTAATGTTCTATTGTCATTCTTGTGTACATGTGAACAATCACCTCAACAAAGAAATGTGATTCATTTTTTCACTACATTGCCATTAAAATATATATATGTATATTTAATTTACTAATATGATATTAATTGTTTGATATTTATTTTGTAAATATAAATTAATACTTTCCTTCTTTCCAAAATGATCAATGAAAACTGGAATACGTTACTCAAGTGTACATATGGACTACCGTGGCCATGATTATAATGTTGTTCATTTTTAATAACCATAATTCATGGTTTGAAGTAAAAGTATAATTTATGTATAAAAGTGATTATAATTTAATGAATATTATTCTACATATGATGTACTTATTACCAATGAACAATTGAAATCATACCAACTTCATTTTCGACACTTTTTCTGTATACCGAAAAAATGTCTTATATGTACATAAATAATCATGAAATTAATATAAAATAGAAATAAGTGATATAATGGAATTAATAAAAATAAATAACGTTCTCAAGAAGTTATAAATTACCAAATGATTATTATTAATTACTATAAATAACATAAAAGACATATCAGACTCAAGGTAAGGGTCTTTTTAACTCAAACCCTCATTATAATGTTTTGAAGATTTATTATTAAAAAATATCTATTTTATTTCCATGTTTTTAAAATGGTATTTATGAATTTTTTATAAGGTCATCAATTATTTAAAATTGGTTATTTTTAATTAAATCAATTGTTTTCATAATGGGATTCATGTAAGGAACATCATCTTGATCTCCTTTAAATGAGGCATATATTGATGTTAAACACCACATTATTTTATAAGGTGTATAATAAAAGACATTGGCATTTAGTTCCAATAAATTTTTTTCAAAAAATTTATTTTTATATGAATCATATTACTATAATTTCAAAATGATAAAAATAATTTCTTAACGTATTCGGAGAAAATGGCTTCCCCATTATCATAACAATTTTGGATATTTGGATTCATATATAAGCCATAATGTTTTTAAAAGGTAAACTAAATATTTTATTATATTATTTAGGGTATATTGGTGATAAAAATGGGATTTAATATGGATGGACTATTTTAATATCATGAAAGTATTTCATGTTATTGTAAATTAAATTTTATGAGTGAATTTTTTTATAATTTCAATGTTATTGGTGAAATTACGATAACACATAGAATTTTTTTGGGTGTTTAGGTGATAAAATAATATAAGTGGTTCTATTAGAAAATAAATATGGGAGGCTCAGTGAGAACCCAATGATGGGTTGTTACTTTATATCCTCCAATTTATTATGTTTAGAATTCGGTTATATGGTTATTCCATTTCTAAGAGTAATATGTATGGAAGTTGACTATATTAATATTCCATTTATGTATGATGATTCCCCAGGTTACCATTATATTTTATATATAATTTTTGGGGTTTTATAGTAATATTTGTGTTACAAGAATGATACTAAACGAGCGTATCTTCTAAAGAATGTATTTAGGTGAAAGGTATAAAATTGCGATAATGTATTCGTAATTTAAATGTTTTTTTGCATGATTAACTGTTTTCCTTACATTTTCCTCCATTATTGAGGGTTTTTGTGATAATAAAATGTTTTTAAATATTTTTTCATAAAATATTAGTCAGAATATAGCCAATTATGAGATCAAGAAAATTTTAGGATGATTAAACATGGAAAGAAAACCTATTTCATTTTATTCATTTTTGTTTTATGAAAGAAATGGATTCTATTGGAAGTGCCCACATTGTATTTTCCATTTTTCTTATATACAAGTCAAGGAATTATTCACTAAATCTCTAAACATAAAATAATGAAAATGTAAAATAATGTAGAATTCATAACATAACTCGTGATTATTTAATGTTGAAGGTAATGTCCTTAGATTTGGTGTCATAAAAAAGTTTAGATAACATTAGGGGTTAGGATATTGTTAATAGAATGACCATAAATGAAATTATATTTATGGTCAAATAGAAAATATACAATCATTGATTATTACCATGTGTCATCATCAATGATGTGTTTTTATAGAATATTTTTCTTTAAACAATACATGGTTACAGTGTTGTGAAGTCATGAAGCAGAAAACAACTTTCGAAATATGCTTATTGAGATGGTATGAATCAAAAAAGAATAGTTTTTTTGTAGTTATGGATCTATTTTCATAGGTGATATATTGTGGAGATGTCCATGACCAATATCAACTACATCAACCATAACAGAAAATGTTTTTATTGGATAATTTCATGAGGCAATGTTCCCCATCATTCAGAGGATCATCTGACCTAGTGATAGTAGAAGGGTGGAATAAAGCACTTTAATTTTTTTGATATATTGGGTAGTTCATATAGTTAAAAGTATAGTCTTTATATTTAGCGTATTGAAGGTTATGTCAATAAATGGAGGCCAAGGATTAAAATGAATGAGTAAGTTACGATATTGATGACATGTTATGAGATGAATTTAACAATATCATATTTGATAAATATTTTCCTAAGGCTATTAGATATATTATGGAAATAAAATTCATAGAATTTTGAAAAAACTGCGTTGATTTGATGGTTAAATCTGAATAATATTTTACTTACTGGGCTAGGTATGCACGAAATATTCTCTGGTGTATTGATAGAAATATAAATTAGCTTTTCATAAGATATAAGCTGATATAAAGAAGGAAAATAGATTTTTTTTATTTTAATTACATGAGAAACGTTTCTGATGTAATGAAAAGGTCAAAATGGATTTTTATGGTGACCACGTTTTCCACAAGAATAAGGAGGAGAAGAGGTCTTGTTGGAATTAAATAAATAATCTTTAATCAAAGAAGATTGGAAGTAAGTCCACTAAATATACATCTTGTGAGATGTTTGTTAAAATACTCATGGAGAATGTCTATCAATGTTTGGGAATAGATTTTGATATATAAATACTCATCTTATTTCATGTGATTATTGGATAATTGATCATAAAAGCATTGAAAGGCCAATGGTAAGTTGATTTTTTTTTGCAATGATTACAAGCTTTATTATATAATTTTTCCAACATTGATTACCCATGGTGGAAACCAGCCTGATTAAAATAATCAGAGAACTGGAACATAATTTTCTTCTACTACAATTGATTTTGTACCATAAAATGAAGTGGTGATAGGTACGTTATAGGTTATTTCCAAATATGTTAGTACATTGTTTGAATCCAAATATTCAAATTCATGCATCTCTGATAGCAATTCAAGTAAATTTGAAATATCTCCACATTAAATTCATATAAACATTTTGGTTAAAATTCATGGTGTAAGTATTAATAGAACTATTATTTATAGTAATCTTTTTATTATCATTTATGTGATATTTTTTTAACCAATCTTGTATATATTTTAATAGTATAATTTTATATAATTTTTGGAATGGTTGGGATTTCAGTTTATCATTATTTAATAAATTGAAACTAAAAAAATGTTATATTCAATGATTTCATACCATTGATAAAATACCACTTAGATGAGCGATTAATTCATTGTGGTAGTGTATGTTATCTAGCACATGTTTCTGTAATGAAAAAATAGTTTTAATTTTTTTCATTCTAGTAGTGAAGGAATTCATATAATTTTTGAAGGATGATTTTCCCACAGTTGTTACTGATTGGTAGGTTTAATTTAATATAAATTTAACGTATTGAGATAATAATATTTAAAAAATCCCTTATAAAATAGATTTTTTAGAATTGATGGAATTAAAAAAATAGTTTCAATAATTTCTTGATAATGGTTTCATTCGACCTAACATTTCACCATGGGGTTCCCCTATTTTATTTCTGAAAAAGAAGAGTGGTTCCATGGTACTTTTTATTGATTATAGAGAATTAGTAAACATCACCATTACGAAAATTTATCCTTCTCCTCATATAGATGATTTATTTTATCTCCTCCATGGTGGTTAGTATATTTCGATGATTAATTTGAGGACCAACTACCGTCAGATGAAGTAAAAGAGGATAAAAATCCAATGACAATGTTATTATTGATATATGTGCATTATGAGTTTTTTTATTCCATTTAGATTATCTGATGCCTCTATTGTATTAATGAATCACATTAATAGATTCTTTCATAAGGTTTTTATTAGTTTTTGGTTGTGTTTAAGGATGATATATTAGTAAACTCTTAAATCTAGAAGGAATATATAAACCACCAAAGGATTATTTTAAAAAACATGAAATATAATTTAATATTTTTAGATTTTATTAAGAGTGAATTTTGGTTTAAAAAAATCTCATTCCTTAGTCAGAATGATTCCAATGTTTTCATAAATGTGGACCCTTCTAAAAAAAGATGTCGAACAGTGGAAAAGACATTATAATTTCAAAGAGATTCTTAGATTTCAATTACTAAAGGGTTAATATTGAAGGTTTTTTGAAAAAAATTATTGTGTATCTAGACCCCTAACTACGTTATCATGTAAGGGAGGTATGATCATGTGAAAAAAAATGATTTGATTTATTTCGTGAAATTAGTAGAAGAATGGTAAAGTCTCTCTTTTTTTCAGTCCATTCTATGAATAGAGAACTCGTTTTCAATAGTGATTATTCATTGAATGGATGTGGTATTTTTCCTAATGCAAAATGATCAGGTAACTTCTTATGATATATTTCATATTAAACCTCAGGATTAAAATTACACTATATGTGATATGGAGTTAGATTATATTTTTATTGCATTAAAACTTTTGAGGCATCATTTTTATAGATTAATGTGTGAAATGTATACAGATCCACAAAGATTTAATAATATATTAACACAGAGTTAATTGAACATAATAAAATAGCGATGGATTGAACTAATCCATGATTATGATTTCAAAATTCATTACCATTCTGTAAAAAGAAGATAAACTGGCTGATTCTTTGATTTGAAAATGTAATGATACATTAACCATACTATATTTGGAATAAGATCCTTTGGATAATGATTTGATGAATTTTGGCATGGATGTTTTTGGCTCAAAAAATTATACTATTTTATTTTAGGTTTAAGTGCAATCATATCAATTAGATAGAATAAGTAAATCTTAGATTGAAGACAGTGTGTTTCCCAAAAAAGGTAGAATTGGTTCAGAATAGTATGTTACATGATTTTAACATTGATAAATGTTGTGAATTCATGTATGGCAAGAGATTATATATGCATTATGATTCATAGTTGGAGAATTATTTCTTATGTGAATCTCATTGTTCTTTTTTTTAGTTCACCCAGGAATCTCCTAGATGAACATATATATTCAGGATTATTTCCGGTGGGATTGAAAGAACAAAGATATTGCTTATATTTCCATGAAGTGTTTCACTTGGTTGTTGGTTAATGAAGAATGAATTTTTTTAAGTGGATTATTCATCCATTTCCATTACCAGAATGGAAGAGGTAAATTATATCCTTGGACTTTGATGTGAGATTATGAAATAATTCTCAAGGTAACAACACAATCTGAGTTATTTTTGATCGATTGACTATATATTCTCTATATCTTCTTATTCAACATACTATTTATATAGATAAAATTTTTATGTTATATATTAAATAGATAGTAAATTTAATTTGAGTTACCATTTATATTTAATTTTTTCAGGATCCCAGGTATATATCAAATGTTTTTGAGGCCCTTCATAAATCATTAGGTAATGAATCAAAATTCAGCACAACTTTTCATCCTTAATAAGATTTTTAATTAGAATAAAAAATTCAGACATTGTAGTATATACTAAGTTCTTTTTAAAAGTTTACTAGGGAAGTTGTGATCAAAATATTTCTTTGGATACATTTTATTATAATAAATGTTTTCATTCCAATATTAATATAGCACCATTTGTATCATTATATGGAAACCAATGTCGAATATCATTATTTTGGGATGATATATGTTAATGGGTGTTAAATGGACAAGAAATTTTTGAGGAATAGAAAGTTAAATTTCAGTTGATTCAACAATACTTTAGGAAAGATCCAGGAATGCTTAAAATTTATTTAGTTAACAAATGAGTGATGTTTCATTCGAGCTGGGTGATCATGTATTTCACCTAGTCCCTACATGGAATAGGGCGATGCATTTAGATAATAAGGTGAAGATGATCCAAGGTTCATTTGTCTATATTAAATAATTGAGAGAGTTGGACCAATTTCTTACATAGATGAACTACCTCTAATTTTATCCCTGGTACACAATACTCATCATGTTTCAATGTTATGAAATTATATGACAAATCCATCTGATATTTTGAGTTCAAAATTAGGTTAGTGGGAATAGAATTATTCTTATAATGAAAAACCTATCATGATTCATCACCACATAGAGAAAGTGATGTGAAATGAAGTGATTCATCATGATATGGTTTGGTGAAGAAGACATATTTTTGAAGAGGGTACATGGGAATCTAAAAAATATCTTTATGAGAAATACCCCCTCTTATTTGATAGGTTAATAAAATTGCAATGACAAAATTTCTATATGGTGGGTAGTATTTAACATCCCTGGTAACTATAGAATAATACATTTCCAGTTCTATTTATATTTAATTTTTAGATAGTAATTATAATTTAAAGGGTATTGTATGACTTATAGCATAACTGACATACACCAGAGGGTTTCTCTGAACTCTTACATTCAACACGAGACTGAGTTATATCAAAATATATATATTATTAAACATGTTAGCTTAATGTTTTCAGATTCATCAAATAATTTTTATGGGCATAAAATAATAATGAATCCAATTTAAAGTATAAAAATCCCTATTATTTTTGAAAAATTATTTTACCACATTTAAATATTAAAACATTTTAAATATATTATTATTATTTTTTATAATTTTTATATACAAAAGATAAACTACCTTTGAAGTGGAGTATCTATATTTTCATTGGCTCAATTTACACATTTTTTTGATAAAATTTTGTTTTTAATGAATAGTGAAAATATTGTTATAAAATTCAAAAATGTTTTCCATATAATTTATTGTTATTATTTGAGAGTAATTTTAAAATATTTGATAGTATATTTAGAATATTTTTCATATTATAATACAATTTTAGTCATTTGAATCAATTTCACCAAGAAATTAAATAGAAAAACTATGTGAAATTTTGAACATTATACTAAAAATGATGATTTCTTATTCATTCAACAGGATTAATGTTAATCAATATCTATTATTTATATTTTTCTAATTCGAAAAAATTGATTCCATATATTGAATATGATGGTCCAAATTGTTAAAAAACTTTCTTTTTATTTTTGTACATTATGAATAATAAATTTTATGATTTTTTTTACTATGGTTAACGGTAAATAAGATAAGTAATGGTTAAATAATTATATATGTGTTATAATACCACCATAAAAAAAGTCATAATATTATTTAATGAGTTATGTTTTGGGAAATAAAATCTGTTGGATGAATTTTTGTCCTTTGGAAGCCAATTGGGCAAGATTATGACACTAATAACATTTAATTTAAATGAACGAAAAATATAACATCATCATGTATTTTATTAATGGAAAAATTATGATATATTTTTATCTAAGTTAAATCTTCAACTATAAATATTAAATTTATGGATAAATTAATTACCTACATAATGGTAATTAATTTATATTTTTTTGGAAATAAATAGTAGATGTAAATTATGACTCATTGGTAATGCATTAATTTCCTTATAAATGAATTAATCTAATAAATGATATTATAAATATTAATATAAATACATGTTGACATAAATTATGACATACATGACTTTAATTTATTAAATTTATATTTGATAGATGATTTAATGTAAATTATTAACATATATTACTATTATTATATTTTAAAAAATTTTACTATAGAATGGTGTCATAATTGACACTATTGGTATTTTAAAATATATAATATTTTATTAAATTTAAAAATATTTATAGAAATCTCTGAATCATCGAACCAGTTTATATATGTCTTTATATTTCATTAATGACTCATTAATAGGTCATTTCGCATGTTATCAAACTTATCCTAACACTCAATGTGTAAATCACTTGATAAAACAATAAGAGTTAAAAGTGTTGAAACAAAAAGATATGTATAAAAAAAATAAAACATATCTATTTTCCATTGGATGATTATATATATAACCACTACCATTATATTTTTGGAATAAATCATTTTTTATCCAATTTTAAGAGAAAATAAACTTATAATAATTTAATGCTTTTTATAATTCCAAGTGTACACATCCCCTCTTCTATAAAAGGGATTCCATTCATCTCTATTACATGCTCTTTTGAAAACGTTCTCTTTTTCATAATATCATCTCAAGATCCTTCAATGAATCCCTACACACATTCATGATTCTTTATTTTAGGCATAAAAACCTATTTAATGGTGTTAACGTATTATGAAATGATATCATTCTAAAGAAAGGTAATGATTTTATATAAGTGTTTCAAATTTATTTAATCATCCAATTCCTTCTACATTTTGTCATCCATGTTGAAATAATAACAAAAGTGTCCTAAATATACATATATTTTATTATGTTAACATAATCACCTAAATCCACCAACACTTCCATTAAATTGGGAATGAATTAATCTTTTGTGAGAACTAGAGACCTATGACCTCCACAAATAGATCAAATTTGTATTCCATAACAATCACTCAAGTCAGGTTAAAATAATGAAATTAATTTACATTTTTAATATTAATCAAACATTAATCATTATATGTTACTTGAATATATGATATGTTCTTACATTTCTTGAACATAAAAATAATAATGTCGGTTATGTGTACGTGTGAACTATCACATCCATGAAGAGATGTGAGCTGATTTTATTCAGTACATAAGTTGTATTAATTATTTATGTATAGTCAATTGATTAATATTAAATTAATGGTGTTAAAAAATTTATAATGAAAAAATTATACTTAATCATATTTCCATAATGGTCAATGATGAATAGAAAATGTTAGTCATGCGTACATACGACCTACTGTCTGCATGATTAGAATGATGTTCATTTTTATGATTGTAATTAGTGGTTGAATTTAAAATTATAATTTATTTAAAAAATAATAATAATTTCGTGAATAATATTCTTCAGATTATTTACTTATGACCACATGGACAACTAACATAATACCTTGTTCATTTTCAACTGTAGTACCAAATATCGACAAAATGGCCAATATCAATATAAATAAATAAGTAAATATTATTAAATGGAAATAAGTGAAATTAAGGGAATAATAAAATTTAATAATGCTCTCAAGAAAGTACAAAATAAAATATTATTATTATTTATGAAGATAAAGATCGTGTGAGACAATTTAGACTCAATTTAATAATTTTTAACTAAAAAATTGATTATAATATTTGGATTTTACACACCACCATCTTTTATATGGTGTGTAATCAACCTTGTATACTTTAAATTTCATCAAAATGTTTTCCTTGGAAATATTCTTATATAAGTGATTAAATTTTATTTAATAAATAAAAAATTATGTTTTAATGTATACATCGACAAAGACTTCTCCACTTCCATAATCATTATTTGAGATTTGGATTTTCTATTAGACTTAATGTTTTAAAAAGGAAAAAGATATTCATTATTAATTTCTTTGGAAATTTTGGTATTGAAAATGGATAAACAATTTGAATATCATGGAATCATTTCCAATGATTTCAAATTGAATTTTATAAGGGAAATGTTGATAATTTTAGTATTTTATGTGTTATAATTATGTAATGGTACATGGACATTTGATGTGTAGTTACATGATAAACGAAATATAGGTGGTTCTATGATGTACTAGAGATGGGTGGATTAGTGATAATCTTTGTATGTGTGGTTATGTTATAACCTCCTATTAATTGGGTTTTGAAGTTGGTCATATGGATATTCCATTTGTTAATGTAATATGTATTTAAATAAACAATTTGGTTTTTCTATTTATGTGTGATTGTGTACTATGTTAACATTATATGTTTTATCTTCTTCATATGGGTTCTATATTAATATATGGATTAGAAAAAATTTATTCAACAAAATTATAATCCATAAAATGTATTTACTGATTCAATATGGTGAATAGCATTACATTGTGATAAAATATTCATGGTTTCCATATTTTTTGAAAGACTAAGAGTTTATAATCTTTGGGTCTCCCATACAACGATTTTTGTTCATATCCCATGTTTTGAATTATTTTCGGTATGATTTAAGGGAAAATAGAGTTAAGGATGAGATTAAGGGAAACTTTATGATAATTAAATTGGAAATATAACAATGTTTCATTCAAAAATATTTATTTTTATGAAATGAATGGATAAAATTGGAATTAACAATTTTTATTTAATTGATTTTTGTGTGTGATTTATGAAATAATTATCTAATGATCTAAACATGAAAATATCCTCAATGTGAAATAATTTATATGACATGAAGTACCCAATATTATATAATGTTTATGGTAATGTTGTTATAATTTAAATGCATTTTTATTTATTATTATACATCCTATAAATTTATTTAATCCATTATAGATTTTTTTACAATAGTATCATAAAATACATATAATATTTTTTAAATGATCTATCAACCATTTTCAACTCCCATACATGAAATGGGAAATGAGAAGTGTTGTTTGTCTGTATTTATGGACTATATCCTACAAATCATGATATCATTTATTTTCCATAACCATAATTATTTTTTTGGTTATTATATGGATTTAAGGTTTATTTGTGTTATTTCATTCTTTTCTAGGCTAATAAAATAATAATATTCTATGTAAATTATTTCACTTCCATCCTTGGGAAAATGATAATGTAACTCGACTATTTGTGTATTCTACCTCTACTATTAGTCATGTTATTAATTTTTCATAAATTTTTAAAAATATATATTTAGTCACAATCTATGATATTATTAAAATTATAATTATTATTTAAATTATAAATATAAATTACATTTCATTTTTTCATCCATTATAGTGTGAAAACATCACCCATGCGTATATTAAGACTACCTTTCCCATGAAGAGATGTAATACATTTTTCATCACTGATTTGTGTGAATGGTTATAAAAATATATATAATAAATAAATAACATAAAATATTAAGATAAAAATTCCTGAATATTTGAAACAAATACCATGGTTCAGGGATCGAACGGTCAAACCAAAACATGCATGGAAGATTGCTCTTTTTAAACCTGAATACCAATTTTAATGAATATTTTATTAATAAAATAAAAAATTCACATTATAAAGTTCTGGTAAATATTGTTTTATTCAATAATTAGGTTTTATAAATATATTCATAATAAATATATTTTTAATATATAAGAGTTCTCAATCGGTATGAAGAAATTAATGACATACGGTAAGGGGGATTTGCATGTAATCATATTTATTCTAATGTTTGTATATACTAAATTTCTTTCGATGGAAATTATATTGACCATACCTAGTGATCCAATTAAATCATATAATAAAATGGTTATTCATTGAATTCTATTTTTATAGAACCTTTTTTATAACTTTTATACTTAAAATTATCCAGAATATTCTATAAAAAATTACCATATTTTGTCATTAGATTGGAATAAATTCCATCCACTTCCATTGTATGTTTAAATGTTTTATTAATTTCTTTTAATATTCTGTAATTATTTTATACATATTTTTATAAATTTTTATTTTAAATAAAGTAGATTAATATCTTTTTTATTTTCATTTTTGGAATGAGTTCCATTTTCTAAAGGTGTAAAAATTATCTTTGATTTTTATACTTCTGGAATGAATTGATTTTACCACCATCATGATAGATCAATTGTTCAGAGAATCAATTAAAATATTTGGTTATTATTCCTAATGATTTTTATCCAATATATTTTTTAAATTTTATATTCTAAAAAAATTATATTGAATTGAAAATGGTGTTATGCAAATAAAACAATTTTGGCGGTATTTTAGTATAATTTTTCATCTTTGATAAAATTGTTTTTTATGACATATGATTTAATTAATATTAGAACATGTTATATATTTTTTTCATTATTGTGATGGTTTAAGATTATGTTGTCGATGGAATTATGAAACCAATTTATTTTTCATGGATAATTCTATGGACATAGGATGAAAGATTTGTGATCCTATGGAATATATATTAAAGGATTATGATTATTTTATGTTCAAGTTTATTATTGATCTAAAATGAAATGGGAAATGTGATATTAATATTTTTTGAGATGATGATGATAAGAGTGTGCATGATTGTGATTTTATATTCAGACATATTTTGGGATGGTTGTGATTGATTCTAGTAATTCTCAGATTATTAGAAGTAGAAATGATCGTGAATGACTAAGTTTTCTATTTTATATTTGAGTAGTATTACATTATATATATTCTCAAAATATTATCAAATTAAATGGTTGGGATCATCTATTTTCCGAAGACTATTATGCCTTTTTTTATTCCACATTCAAATGTTATGAATCTTGATTAATGAATAATGCTTTGACAACATTATTTATCATGATATTAATTATAAATTTATTTTTGGGGTTATGGTCTATGATTTTATTGAATTTAATCTTTTTTATTGATAACATTCCCTTGATTATGTAATCATTACTTTGTGATTATCTTAAGCTATCTTATAATTTATATCTGGAATCTTTAATCTTACTAAGCATCTGATCTAACCCTTTATTTTGTATTACATTCCCTAATTTTGATAATTTAAATATGTGTGATGAGTCTAAAAGATTTCCTTTGGGAATGATGAATTTAATTGATGATGAATATTTTCCTTATGTAATAATTTTTTGTATCTAACATCCATATACACAAAACCATTTCATTTATAAATCATGGTTATTAGTTTTATATATTTATTATTCATCAAAAATATATAAAATATGTATAAGTAATGCATGGGATATTATAATTGTTATGAAAGAATGGTTGAATTATTTTTGGTGATTTGTTGATGGGAAATAGGATATAAACATTGAAATACTATAGTGAACCAAATGTTTTATTTAGTTATCTTAATGTTTCCTAGGTTAATAAATATATATCAGAAATTATGATAACTTAGGAATCATTTTATTATGATTTTATCTCAAATATTGTGATTATAAATACACATTTTAGCATTTTTTATCAGATAATGACTTGAAATAGAATGAATTTTCAATACAAAAGAATTTACAAGAAACAAAATTACCATGCTCTTAATAAACCAAATAAAACATTTTGTTTTGATTAATTATCATATGATTATCTACTGTCAACTCTCTCAATATAATAGTATTATCATGGATTATGTTGAGATTCCAAATTCACTATGGAGGGGGAAACATATCATGAAGTCATTTATCCACCAACATACATTCAGTTTCTTTCGATGATCCGATTCAATATTGTTTGATAAATGGATCCATGTGATGAAAAATATACATTTCATTATTTAATTATGGATGAATGAGAATTTTTTTTGTTCATTATCCACTGTGAATGTGTCATTATAATTTTTTGAGACTTATCTAGAAAACAATCCAAGACGTATAAATAAACTTCACTGATTGAATGTTGTTTAAAAATATATCTTTTTAAAAAATATAATCCAAAAATCCATCATACTATAATTGAAAATTGACTTTTGGGATCTAAATAGAAGGATAATGAATCCCTCAGAACATATGAATTGAACTATAAAATAGTTTTAAGGTTCTCTTCACTATTTATAATCAACCCTATGAGAAATAATGAATAATTATATAACATCCTAAAACTATCAATTCAAATGGATTTTTCCATAACTGAAATTTGATAACTATGTTGAAAAATTAAACCTTATATGACGGAAAAATGGATAGTGGAAACTCCAATTATACTTCTCATTTTAGTTATAATAATATAATCACAATGATTCAAGGAAAATCGAGTTGTAATTATTATGGTGTAAGAAAATTAAAACAATTCACATTCCAATAATTTGGGGTAAACCATTAGGAATATTACATAAAGTAACTGTCAATGAATTCAATTAAGTAATAGTTTTCCATCGAGATATTTGGGATAAAAAGGACCCTAAATTCAATAGAGGATAATAAGGCTTCAATAGTGAATAATAATTTTTCAGATGTAGGGAGATTGGGAATTATATGAATCAATATGATAATTTATTTTGTAATGTGCATGATTGTCCTAAAAACCATGTAAGAAAAATATTTACATGAAGCCCATTTCAATCACAAATGATATAGATAAAGAGAATAATTTTACAAGAGGTACACTTACCATAATCTTTAGAACTGAAAATATTTTATTTTGTTCTTGATTTACCAACAATATAATATTTGAATAATTTTATAACATTATCAAATAAACACTTAAATTATTCGATGTTGAGTTAGAATAAGAAACCCATAATATCTCCATTATATCATCTATTGTCTATAAGTCCCATCTGATTATTTTTTATGTGGGTGGTATTCATAAAAAATAATGATTATCCACATATTGGAATTTTATGTGATTTTATGTTTTGGATTTGATCGGTCAATGTATATCCCATCCCAATTTCCATAAAATAAATTAGATGTTACATACTGTAATTTTCTATTGATTATATATTATTATAAGGATGAGCATAATATCTTAATTGAAATTGAATCCATTAAGATTCATTGAACCTATTCACAATGATTATTTATCACAAATAGTTGATGGAAATTAAACATTGATAATATTCCAATTTTTTGGGAATATTTTGATTTATTTCTAGAATATAAATATTATTCCCCCAAATAATTATATTTTTTTATAAATAGGACTCATACATGGGGGTTAACCTATTTCAAAAACATTAAATAGAATGTACTTGACATAGTTATTTTAATTTAATAAAAATTCCCATTAGAATATAGATAATGGATTCATTCATCCAAATGATTTACTGTTGAGTGGATCTATTTTTTATTAAATATAGTGATAGGAGAATGAATTGTTTCATTGATTTTTGAGAACATCATAACATATCATTCATGAAAAATTATCATATACAAAATATTGATGATTTTATTAATAAACTATTATGAGATCAATACATTTCCAATATTGAGCAAAATTGTAGATCTCATCAGTTGATGGTCATGAAGGGGGATACACACAATATATCAATGCAGAATAGTAATTATAACTATGAAATCATTATAGTGTAATTTATAATTTCTAATATTATTTCTATATTTAGTGATTTAATGAATAGAATATACATTGACTTACTAAATTAGTTTTTCCTAGTATTGATAAATTAAATTATTATGTATTCCAAAAAAATTGAAGAGCATGAATACCATTTGAAGATTGTGTTGAAGAACCTTATGAAAGGTAATATGTAATATTAATTATTAAATTGTGAATTTTGGAAATAAAAAATTAAATAATGACTTATATTATATCAAGAGAAGTAATTCTGTAGGATCATTTAAGGATAGATGTTTTGGACCAATGGATGACACTAATCATAATAAATGAGATCTACTGTTTTTCTGGGTTGATTAGATTTTATCTTTTTTTTTGTATTTCATAGAGATATAAGTTAAGATAAATAAGATCTAATTGAATGTATCTATGTCTTAATGTATTGATTTATACCAGGAAAATTTTAAGAAGAGGTAATGTTGTAATGTTATTGTATCTATTAATACACTTCCCTATAGTTGATAACATATTATGTTATATAGCGACACATTAAAATATTTACTCATATTCATCATCATCAATAATTATATTTTGATTGATTAATCTTCAATCTAACAGACTATATATTATATAAATTCATAGATTCATGATTTCCGAATAGTAGTAGTAGAATTTTCCATGATAATATCGAAGCATTATCATTAAGATGATATATATATACTAATCCAAAAACCATTATGTACATATAATCAAAGAAAGTGTTGAATAAGTTATAAATGATATGTTTTTAGTTGAATAAATGTCTTGAAAACTAGATACACTATAAAATAGTTTCCTATGTTATAAAGAATATGAATGATTTAATATGAAAAGGATTGAATAAGACCCAAAATTTATGATTTTTAGAATATGTATCATGAAATCATAACGAAATGCGAATGATCATATATTTCATTGATGAATGTTTAACCATCGATTCGTATAAGTATTAAATAAGAGCAGTATGAAAATGTAGTACTATAGTAGATGATGAGATGTTTAGAAAAGTTCAATTATGATTGTGATAGATTAATATGGTTCATGACCAATGTATGTGAGCCAGTAATATATTATATGATGTATTACTTATATAATGATCACATTGTATTGTTCAATATTCATCATGTAATTATTAAAATATATACATATTAAATAGTACATTTGGTGGGAAAATGTCCAAGTGGATATAATATAGATTATATCTCATCACCAAGTATATATGTAAGTTAATGTTACGATACAGAAGTATAAGGGGATGTATAATCACTAATCATTGGGAAATTTTAATTGGAAAAAATTACCTTGTATTATGTCATCATACACAAAATATGTCTAAATAGAAAATTTTTATTTGGGTTTTTGTTCATCACATTTCAAAATCAGCAAATTTTATTTATGATAGATAATATTTCTCTCAGGATTATAATTAAATTTTATAAATTTAAGATAATTTATAATATTGTGGAGAAAAAAAATTTATTTTATCCTATTGGGATCTATGATTTACTTTGATGATCTGGTAATGTCTTCAGTTGGACTGGGATTCATTGTTTAGCTTCGGTACTGTAAATAATCCTAAGCAGGGAGATTAGTCATAGAGGACCCTTAAAACTCTAGAAGGTATATTTATTATATGATATATTTATTTTAATGATTGTTTAGATAAATAACATTCATTCATATTTTTTTACAATAATAGCTCTCACTCAAGAATTCAAATAGATGTTTATGAATCCCAATATGGTTAGAATAGTTGAACTCCAAATTTTTGGACTAAGTTGTGAAAAAAAATCAATTGGAACTTATGATATTTTGAAAATGATATAGAATGTTATCTTTATTCTGAATCAATTCATGGAAGATCATAGTTTATAGAAAATTTAATTTGATAATCACCAGTATTATATAAATTTATGTTTTATGGAAATGGTTTTCTTAAAATTATCACCATTCTATAAGGATCTGATATTTTAAAATGAGGAAAAAAATGAACTTCTAATATAGTAATATGTTCTATATTCCAAGTCATGTTGGGGTAGTATCTTATATTAAGTAAAATCTATAGAACCTATATCATATTTAAAATATGTTCCCTGTATATATAATTTGGATGTATAAATATAATATTTCACAGGTCCAAAAATATGTGGTTTCACCATAAGTTAATGTGAATTTTTTTGAATAATTTTTTTAGAAATCATGATTCATATAGATAATGTTGTATATAAAACAGCTACCCACTTGATTAAACTTTATTGGATAATGGTGAAATTATACAACGCTATAGGGGGGCCTAGGAATGGGTTGACGTAGATATACAATAATTTAATTATATTAGAGGGATTAATTTTTAGATAAAATTAATTAAATATGGGTAAAATGTAACACCCTATGTTTTATAATATATTTTTTAAATAAATTTTATATCATTGACATCTTAAATTATAAAAAATTCAATTTAAAAATAATCATGATTTAGTATTAAATTATTATTATTTAAATGAGAAAATTATTGCAAAATAATTTAATTGGTTGTATGTATTAGAATATAAAAATTTTTAAAATTAAATATTTAGGTTTTATATTATGAAAATTAATTAAATAATGAATTACAAACAAGTACTCACTTTTTAGTAAAGTCATTTTGGGCTTCCAAAATGGATGCCAGTAAATTTTGTGCAATAATATTATAAATAAATATTTTTTACAAACTATATTTTAGAATAGTGGTATCATTTTTTAAATCAATTTATCAATAAAAAATACACTTAAATATAATGACATTTCTAAAAAGATAAAAATTTTAGTCAATAGTGAAAAATGCTCTATTTTTAAAATCACTATTTTGGATTTTCAATTAATGTTCCAACTATGTTTTGAATATGATGGTAAATTAACATAATTAACATTTAATTTGAAATAATAAATATAATTACATAATAATCATCATTATAGGTGATTTTGGATTAAATTAATGATTTTGATTAAAAAAGTATTTCTAAAAAATATTTTTAAAGTGTGAAATGTTTGTTATAATAATAAATTAAATAAAACATATTACTAATATTTCATATGAGGTTTAGATGTTTTTAATTTAGTAATATATACTTTTTTGTCTTTTTATTGTTTTTTCTAGTCATCGAATAAATGCTAATTATATTTTCTACATTTTTAAAAATTGAGTTTCATTATATTTAATAAACATATTATAAAATAAATTAATCTAAAATATAAATTGTATTTTATTAAATTTATTCCATATTTTTAATTATAATTTCCAAATTTTTTATTAGGATAAATTTATCTTCTTCATAATGACTACCAAAACAACAATCAAATTTTCATTGGGGTTATAGTTAAAACTAGTTTTCCAGGGGGTAAAAAAATATATAGGGTTATTATTTAAATGAAAAACATATTTAAATACTATTTAATTTCCATATGAAAACCCAATATCATCACCCCATAGAGTAAAAGACATTGTGAATCATTTGGGCTATGTACAATATTAATGGATTTTAATATTATAAAAAATTCAATGCATGTTCACTCTCTTTTATAAAATGATACAAATTTTTTAAAAAAAATATAGAGAATCATATCTATGAAATTATTATCCAAATCCATTAAAAACGTTCTTCCTCAGATCATGTATTTTCAGTTTTCATCATAATTCTGTCCTTCAAGCCTTATTGTGTAATCCAGTGGAGGTTTCTTTACAACAATGTATTACACCTAACTAGGTATTTTAAATATAATTTTTCATCTAATGCACCAAAATTAATTGTATAAAATATATGACAAATAAATTAGTATATAAAAATTTTTAATATTTTTTTATGATTGATATACCATTTTTTCACCTCCTTTCCTTTAATTATTAGGAAAAATTATCGATTTCTACAAACGTATTGTAAAATGCCTCTACAAAGATACATGAATCATATTCCGTAACTATAATTATATTATGGTTATTAAGGTGTATTAAATATTTATGGATATATTTTATGAAATAATTATTCTTCCAGAATAATATTATTCTATCATCCATTTAACTTTAAATCATTTCAATAATTAAAAGTTTAGTCATTTGTATGGGTGGAATACCACCCCAAAAATGCGATGCCAGTCATTTTTAATGTATAGTTGTATAGATATATTTAATTAATATATTTTATTTTAATTTTCAAATAATTATTCATCAAATTTTGTTTTATAATTTACCATTCATTCATTATATCTCTATAAGTGAAAATACCACCCATTTGTGTGTAACAACTACCATTCACATGAACTGATTTCATCCATTTCTCATAAATATATTATATGAATGATTATAATTTTATATAAAAAATAAATGTGATTAATATTTCATGATAAATATTCATGGTATTATAAAACAATGACCATAGTTCAAGGACTACTAACATTTAACTAAAACATGCAAGCAAAATATACATGTTTTCACTCAAATGTAAATGTTATCAAAGAATTAATAATATAATGATATATGGTGATTATAAAGGATTGTTAAAAATATTTCATTATTGTATAAAGTTATTGGAATTATTTTTAGTATTTTTATATTCATTCCATGAGATTTTTTAATTAATGTGATGAATATAAAGACAATAGGTGAGGGAACTTTGATACAATCTCTTTTCCTTTGAAGATTGTCATTACTTCATGTACATTGATTGAAATTATAGGGATATTATACTATAATTATAATAAAATTTTCTATTATGTATATTCATGTAATTATTTTGAGGGAATAAAATATTTCATTCTTTTCAACATTAAATGAGCAATAAATAATTTTAAATAAAAATAAACTTTATTTCATCCAGGGATGTGAATCATTATCTTAAATGTATATTTTATCTACAAAATAATTTCAAAATTTTTTATAATATTTTCTATATATTTATTTTTGGGATATTTACCAATTATTTATTTTCTAAAATTTATTTTAAATGGTTTTTCTTATCATTTTAAAAATGAGGTTATTTTTATTGAAGGTGTGAATATATATTTTTATCAATTTTGATTTGAATAAAATTTACTAAACTCATCATTCTTCAATGAATTGATGATTACATTAAATTTTTTCATGGATACTTTCACATAATAATATTTCAATATTATTATGTATTTTTTCACATTTTATGTAAATAATCTAAAAATCGAAATGTTATTTTCATCAAGGAATAATCTACTGAACATTAAGGTAATTGTTTTCCCTGATGATAGAATTTATTGATACATGTGATATACTTAGGATATGATCCATTGATTCAATCCTTATTTTTTCTCTGGATAGGTTTTCATTAACATAATGACATGTCTCAGAAGTATTTTACATGTATTATAGTATGACGATATGATTAATTTTTTATGATATTTTAGAATAAATAATAATGGATTGGGATTATGTTATATTTGGGTGTGTTATAGAGCTCTAATTCCTTGGGTATTATGATTATGATGCCACATGATATTATGATGATAATCGTGGAAAATATTGTGAAAATGTTTTTTTATTTTACACATGTCTTTGATTGATTATTATTATGCTCAAATGATTATGTTTAGAGATGATTATGAATGTTTATATAAAAATTTTGATGTGTCACAATAATAATATAATATTTATGCATAAATAATTATAAATTGACATTATTGGGAGTATAATTACTATCATGATATTGATTTACGATGATTATGATGCCATACACATATAATTTAATTGTGAATGGTGATTTATTCTTTGATACAATTATTTGATAATTCCTCATGTCAGGAAGTTTATGGAGGAATTTGATGAACTTATTCCACCTTGAAATGGGAATGGGCGGGTTGGTCCATCCTGGAACAGGTTTTGGTAGGTCCCCTTGGCCAAGGAAATCCTGCATGTGTTTTTCTGTCCCAAAAAAGATTTATGGGGTTATTTCCTATCCCGTAATAGGGTTTGATAGGGTTTCAAGGGCCTGAAAAAATTCCACCAAAGAAAAAGTAAATTTAATGAATGTTATGTATTAGAAAATAAAATTTTCATATTAAAAAAATAATTTTAGTATAGAATTAAATTAAATATATATAAAATTTTAATTTATAGTAAAAAAAATATCAATTCATTACAACATTAAATTAATATAAAATAATTAATTTTCTTTTAATTTTTTAATTTAATTAAATATATATTAAAATGTTCATTTATATAAATTTAATTTTATCAGGCTCTTATTTTAATACTTTAATGGGAATGATCACTGACAGAATGTCTGTATGTAGAGGTTAAATTAGTTATTAATTTATTACTTCTTTTTTGATGTTTATAAAACTTATATTATTTCATGACATTCTACACATCATTTTATTTCCATTCAATATGTTTAAGGGAATATTTATCCAATTTATCTGTATGTAATGGGACCATCCCTATACCCCCTACTCAAATGTTATTATATTTTTATATTTGAAAATGATGCTCAAATTCAAAAATCCTTCCAACATGAGGTAGTACCAATTATTATAATATAATAACCTAGATCGGTGGTGGGTTATGATACGAGATAGGACTCAACCTATGTATGATACTCCATATCTTTTTGTCGGCCCTTAGTTTAAAAGGTATCAACCAATATTAGATGATAACTATTTTTTAGTAATTTATTTACATTATGAATGTTTTTATTATTTTATAAATGAGCATATTAATGGGGTGATCACATAAAATAATAAACATTAAAAATGCATAAATATTTGATTGCTGATTTTTTTTGAATGTGATAGCATAGTTTGATCATATTTAATATAGATAGTTTATATTCTTCAAGATATATTAAAATCCCATCAATAATATATTAAATCATACAACATCTCATCAGTCACATTTGAATGAAAACCAGGTGTACGAGGCGATCATCTACTAATGTTATAGGTGCCTCCTACTAAATGGATGTTTTTATTAGATTATTATGTTGAAATAACTGATGTTGGTACGAATAACTAGTGAATGATTGATTTAAACCACTTTAGTGGATGACTATTGAAGGAATCATGTTTTTGTTATTCTGATAAGGAAGGATATTACCCAAAATCTCTATGAAACAAGACATAACACAGTTGTCCTTACAAGAGTCTACCAAGAAACTATATATGTAGTGGGGTAACCCAATCATATATATTATTAGGATATTTATTAAGGATACTTAACACTAGAATAATCATGAAAAAAATTATTCCAAATGGAATAGTGACTGTTACTAAGGTTTGATAAAATTGTGGGAGACATTTAATGATATAATAATTAAATGAAAAAAATGATTCAATGCTAATCCAGATAATTCACTATCTATAAATTATTATTGGTTTCTAATAAAAATTAAAAACATTAACCCCAATAGAACATTGTCAATGTGATCTATATATGATAATGAAATAATCCTGACTACCATTAACATCCAAGAGTTATATATGAACTTTTTTGAAGTAATATGTCATGATAGAAAATAGAATCTGAAAAAGTCCTCACTTTTATCTAAGTCGCCTCTGGGAGCATTCAAGGTGGATAATTATTTATATACAAATAATATTGATGATGAAAAATACATACTATGCATTATTTTTGTCATTTATATCAATTCAATTACGAAAAATCCCTGAAGATAAATATTCTAATAAGATGTTGAATCATCCTTAATTAAGAAATTAGTAGACAATTTGGATTAACATATATGAAATGAAAATTGAAATTTATTGGTATATGGATTTAGAAGGGAATAAAGAAAGAACTAATGTACTGAATAATATCATGTTTATTGAGATACATAAATACATTGGGGTCAATATGAACAAATAACTAGTGTGTAATATCATTCATTCCATTTTTACACCAAGACTCATTACTATCATTGTTAACTGTAATATTACAAACTTGAAAAAGGTTCTTCAAGATAATTTTTATTTAGTTCTTAAATATTATAACTATATTATTAACAAAAATTATTCTGTCATTATGGTGAACAATGGAAGGAAGGAAAATGACATGTGGTATAACATTATGTCCATGATGAAGACACTAATGCTCCATCCATCGAACTATCAAATGATAAATATTGAGGTAAATTGAAGGAATATTTTCTGCATTGTATTTGGCAAGAAATGACAGTGTTAGAAGAAATGGAGAGCTATAATTAAAATTAAATAGTATATTTATAATTTTCTTATTTTTTTAATTTAATGCAATATGTCCTTATCTACAAATTTAGTGTTGGATACAGAGTGTGACACATCTTTTAATTAATACAACACTTCCAAAAATATTCTTGAATAACTATATAGGAAAAGAAGATATCCATGTTAAAAATGGAGATAGACTAGTATCCATTATAGTGGAAAATTATCTTCTAACAATACCAGGTGGTTTTCTTATTTTATTGAAAATTTGTTATTATAGACCTTAAATAACAATAGTCATAATTCCATTTTCATGTTTGTAGATTGGGATTTTATTTCAATTTGTTAAATAAATATTCCTTATTTTATAAGGATAAATTTTTTTATGGTATTTACTAAATAAAAATTTCTAATCTATACTTGAACTAGAATGCCCTATAATGACAAATTAATGAATGAACTATTTTATATATATCATTTATAAAATCCTTATGTAAAATCATTCTTGGCCATGTGAATGATAAATGTTTTATAGAAATTGCATCAACCTAGGTACATAAACTCAAATTATTTAATTACATAGATGCGTGAAACACATTTATACAATGGAACATTACAAAATATTCATTTTATAAGAGTTAGAGAAACAAGATTACTATAATTAATTTGTACTAATTTTTTGGTCTCTTTCTTATAGAATAATGGGTTTTGGATTTTCGCTTTATTAATTTTAATAACGAAAATATTAGGTATAGATATATCTACTTTATGGTGAATAATCCAAATCCATTTTACCTATCTATAAAATATTAGAATGAAATAAAAAACCTATGTGGTAAAAAGATTAAGGAGTTCCACTCAGACAAAGGATGAGAGTATCTAAACCATGATTTCATTGATCACATAAAAATAGTGTAGGATTATATTCCAACTCTCTCTTGCATATAGAAATTAATGTAATAGTGTTTTTAAAAGGAGTAATCATCCTATGATTGAAATGGTAGATTAATGATGGGTTATGTAAATCATCAATTATAATTTTCGGGATACTCCTTGTATAAAATGAAGTATGATCATAACCAAGTATCAATTAAAAAACATGGGATTCTAATTGAGTTTTGGTTTGGTAATAAACTCAATATATCAATCATTCATGTATGTGGATGTGAGTCCTTTTTAAAGGATATAACTTATGAAAAATTGGAATCCAAATTCACAAAGATAATCATTAAGGGTTATCCTAAGATACAAAATGATATTACATATATAAACCTTAAAATAAAATAGTTACTATGGAATTAAATGCCATATTTCTAAAATGAAAAAAATATACAATGGAAATTGCAGGGAAAATATTGACATCAATTATATTGATGCACTATATACACAATACAAGGTTGGAGAAAAGTATTCAGAAGAGACAATGGAAGATTAATATGTTCTGGAGACACCACTATTATATAGGTCAATATGAGGGGATAGTCAACCAAAGTGTTTTGGTTCACTTCTCACTGAGTAAGGTGTCAAATTACTCATATATATTGATCAACCTATAAACTCTAATGAATAATTTTCATGAAAGATGATTCTTATGGAATATAATATAATAATTCTAAGATGGGGTCCATGTACCCAAATAAAGTATGGATTTTGTTAGGACCTATCACTAATGCCAATCCCATTTGGTGAAAATGGGTATTGAAAAAAATGTAGAAATGTATTGTATGGTTAATAAATACAAAGAACAACTAGTAGAAAATGGTTTCAGGTATTTCCGAGAATATACTATGAAAAAACATATTAACCAGTTCTCATTCATAAATACGTAAAATTATAACATGAATTTGAATCCTTCAATGATTAAGTGATTTTTAAAATAGATGCTAAAAATTATATTTTAAATGTGATGTGGGTTAAATTTATCAATATGACTCATCCTAAAGGGTTTATTGTGTAAAATAATTCCAAAAAGTGTTTAAGTAATATATACCAATTCATGGGTTGATGTAGGATTCAGGATCACAAAATGATCATTTTGATGAGGCAATATGTTAATTTGGTTTCATCATGAATGAAAGCGATCCATGTAAATATAATAAGATTAAGATAAATGAAATATTTTTACTTGTGTTTTATGTTAATGACATTTTAATTGTGTGAACCAAGGTTCAAGTCTTACAATTGATTAAGTATTTTTTAAATTATTTATTCTTTTAGGAATACATAGTTGCAGCATCCTATATTCTAGAGATTCTGGTTAGTTTAGGTTGAAGATAGAGGAAGCATGGGATATGTCAATGAACATATATTGAAAAGTTATATAAAATGTATAGTATAGAATATTATAATATAGGTGTTTTATTGTGTCAAATGGAATCACGCCATCCATTAAATTGATTCCACAAACATAGGATGTGTTTGAAACAATGATTATAATCAATTGTGCATTTAAATTTGTATCCATCATGTAATTTATGATATGTACACGGATTGAAGATATATTTTATTTAACCAGTGTTGGAATATATCAAGCTAAACCAAGAACGAAATAATGGGAATCTATCAAAATAAAAGTAATGTACTAGAGGCATAAATAGAATATATACATGGTATATAGATGATATTGGGAAATAACAGTCAGAGGATACATAAAATATTGGTCACAAATAGATCATGATAATATGAAATCATAGTTCGACTATCAATTCTTCTTGAATGGTGGTGATGTTTGCTAAAGAAGATATAAGTAACAGGTATTTACCGATTCTACAGAATAATCTGTATATATAACAGCATCAGATACAACTAAGTAGCCATTCGATAAACATATATTTTTCTCAGATATTGTTTTCATTACTATAAATGAATACCCTATTCTATAATATTATGGTAAAACAATAGAAGTTGTTATTTCCTTGGAATTTTGATCACACCACGGGATATAACATATACTTCAAAATTTTCATGTCTTAATGAATTTTAATGCGATAGGTAATGTATTAGTTACCAGTGCAGACATAGTGGATACTGTGAAAGAACCTATGAGTAAATCCATATTTCAAGAGATGTATGACTCTAAAGATGGACCAAGATTTTTGAAAACATATTAGAAATAGTCTCTAGAGTAGTAGACTGATTGGGGAAACATGTTTACATCTTGGGATACCAACCATCATATTACTACTATCGGCCATGAATACTTTTCTATAGTGTTACAATTGGATCTGGTGCATTAAATATATTTTTAGGTGGATTGAAGTTATCCTATTCTTATATAGTTGATTTCCAAAATACAAGGATAGGGTTACCATTCCCTTATATATTAAATGTACACTAAATAGTAAATATATAGATAATTAATATAAACTAATTACATCAAAATAAATCTTTATGTTATCACTTACTTTTAGTATATATTAAATAAATTACATGACAATTCTATTCTATTAGATTAACTCTTGACAAATTATCATATTAAAAAAAGCATGAATATTAAAATAATATAGTTTAAAAAATATTATTTATTGTATTTACTTAACCAATTGAAAATATTTTTATAAATAAATTAAACTCAATTATTATATTCCTAAATAATAAAAAATTTATTTCTTTTTCAATGATCATTAATACTTGGAAAACTCTCTAACCCCTTTTTGGCACAAATAATGTTCTATATACATATTAATAGGATTATATATGATTATTGAATATGTTTTTATGTGCAACCCACTATGACCATACTTTATAGAAGGGAATAGTATTCAATGAAATTAGTATAGTTTGGAAAACCATTATGTCCCATAGAGGGATATGAAATAGTCATAGCTGAGAGAGCCCTCTCTCAAATAGGAACCTCATGATATAATCACTATTTATCATGATATCTCATAATGCAGGATGCACACTTGTTTAGTCATCATTTTTTTTGTTTATTATTTTTTTGATATAGATAGAGAGTTTTACCATACACTACCATGAGCATGAATTTATGATGGTACTACCATCTTAATTAACTATTCCAAATAGGTGTAGGCCATCAAAATTGGGGAAATGTGTCACCTCACATTATGGCATCAGTGGTATACCTAGTTCGGCCAGTGGCATGCTCTAGATAGTGACAATAGGGTGTCCCAAATCAGATGTGAATCTTTGTTTGAGAGATATGTCATAAAGGATATGGTGAGGTTGGACATCGGTCATCCATATTTGAGGTGGGACAGAGTTCTCTAGGTGGGTTTCTACCATTAATATACAATGGGAATAGGTAGTGGATTTTCAGATCATCTACATAAAATAGGGAATCATGATTTTCAGGGGAGTCAGTGAGGCAATCGTTTAGGGAAATTGTGAGATTTCAGATAGAGGATAGAAGAGATCATTCCAAACAATTAAAAATGGTACATTGAAGAGGTTAAGTTGATGAGATGACCTTGCAGTGATGAATTGATTCTTGTATATAAAATTGAGACAATGCTAGGATTGTCGGTAGTTGTATGAAGGAGGATGAAATGGTGGTGGTATAGTACAATGTCGGTGAGGTACTAACTAGGATATAAAGGTTGAAAATATTTTAGTAGCCTCCATTTTTTATTATCACAACATTAAGGGGTCTCTAAATACTTTTAACAAGTCTCTCATATTTAATTTTTTGTGTGGAAAATAGAAAAATGACTGACCAAATTATTTCTTCAATTTCAATAGCCTATAAATTTTCTCCCATGGAATGATTCCCCCTCAAATACATTTAATATTAGTTTTATCATAAAAATATTTATAAGAATTTATCAAATGATATGGATAATGTTCCACCAGATGGATGAAACCTGGTAAAAAAATTCCAATATTTATTAAAAATTAAACATGTAGATAATATATTTTTAAATTTCGAATACTTGAATACCCACCACTATTGATCCATAAATTGTTCTTTCGATAAACAAGAAATGGACCACTAAAATCCAATCGATCCATAGTTACATCCATTGGGACCTAATTAATAAATTATAAATTAATTTAATATATAATAAGTTTTCATGGCCCCAAAAAACCATGTTCTCCCTTTAATACCAATTGATGGTTCCGAGGAATGAAGTCAAAGATGGCGGGGATTAGATTTAAATTTTATTATCACTAGATAAATAAAACAAAATATTCTTATGAGATCACTATCTTGGTACAATATAAAGATATCATGTTAATAAGAAAAGAATGGAAATTAATATATATTGAGTACTTCGATCGAATTGAAACATGTCCACTTATCGCATGTAATTGATGATGTATATATATAATCCACTATAATAGTGATAAATATATACGTAAGGTGAAAAATGATTACTAAACATTATATACATTTCTCACATACCTATTATATATTTTTAATGTATTATGTGATTATTCGAAGTCATTAACTCAACTAATAATTCAGACTAATATTTATAAAACATTGATCATGAATGTGGTATTTTTTCTCATAATATTATTCAATATATTCAAATAACCATTTGAAAATTAATTTAATAAATTAATTAAAAAAATTAATTATATACTATAATAATATTTAACTTTTTTACCCTTCATTAGCCACTCATACATTTAAATATCTAAGGTCCAATAGTGGGGACAGAAATTTCCTATGTACATATTCTATTGAATTGAGTATATTATTGAATATTCTATTCTCGGTGAACCTCTGATCACATATTCTACAGAATTAAATAGAACTCGTAGACCAAGAGTGGATTCTAGAAACCCATCAAGGCCCCTATAGTTATTTTTAATAGTATTGGTAAAGAGAAACATCGAATGAACATGCAATGTGTAATATAATATCACTATATCATGATATCTCATAATGAATGATTCACATTTGTTTCATAATTTTTAATTTATTAATTATTTTCTGATCTAAAATTATGTATTAACCATATAAAACCATTGAAATGGATTTATGAATGCACTACCATTATGATCAACTAGGACTAAGATATCACTTTGTCAACTCAGAAGTGAAAAATTATATACTGATCATTCAACCAAAGTCAAACCACCAATGATGCACACAATGAAAAATACCACGACTTAACAACAATGTAATGGTTCATTCCATGAATAAATATATAATATCTAATGGAACCTATATATAATGATATTAGGTTAATATACCAATACATATGTTCATAGATAGTAAAAATCCATGTCATGTGAAACATGTGGACATCCTATGGGAGGATTTTTTTATGATGATGCCATTAACGAGAGATCACAACGGCTAATCATAATGAGAATAAGTCTCATTGATTAAGTGACACCTTAAATTAATTGTTAAAAATAATTTATGTCCACTTAGTATTATGTATCTAGACTATTGAAAATTGTATTATTATTACTATCATGGAATCTCTCATCAATCATTATATCTAGGGAATTTATATAACCATTCGATATGACACATAATCTATGGACATTAACCTAAATATAGAGGATGAAAATATACAAAAACTATTTTGGTATGATTAAAATTATTTTATATCATGCTATATACATGTAATTATATTTAAATAACACAAAAACCATGTCTTTAGGGAACCCATTTCATCCAAATTGATTTTTAGTATGTTTTCAATGATTTTCTTGTTATGAATCATTTTCATTGAGATCGTCCACTTGGTAAGGTTATTAATCCTTAATGACCATATTATTCTTTGATATGATAAACATCTCAAATCTTTACCCACACTAGGAATATGAGCTCACCATTTCTCATGTTTTGTTTCCTTTAATATTTATGGACGACACTGAGTGAGATTGGTGAAAGTGTACCTTATGAAAATAATGATGTTTAAGTGGATGAATATTATACATAAATAAAATTTTTATGAATATAGTATCCAAATAAATTTATATAATATAGTTCTCAGACATGTTTATTTAGGAACTATATTTAATACTCATCAAAAATAGGTGAGGTTTATTAATGTTATGGTTGTAATAATATAATTTTTTATCATTTTATGACCCCAGTAGGGGAAATAAATGAGTATTTAATTTAATTAATATATTATTAAATTTCCCACCCCCTAATCTCACCATCATTAGAATAAGTGTAATGATATATCTCCATGTGATGAGGAATTAAAATTGACAGTACAATTAGAGATATGGACGATAATCTTTTTTAGTAGTGTTTGGTCAGATATGAATTGGGATGTAGTGACCATGGTGTGCATATCTGACCTCAAATCTTCAACGTTTCCAAATATTTATGATATATTTCTATAAATTTTCATTAAATACTTTTTTATTAAATATAATTTTTTTTATTATGTAATTTCAGTATTTTCAGGATATAAGAAGGCCACTAAGAAGTTATTTATAGAAAGAAATTTCATTAGTAAGTTCATAGTCTTTATGTGTCAAAAAATAATGATCACAAAAATATACAGTTCTACAAACACACATTATTTTGTTTATCAGTTCCAATTGTGTTATTAGATTATGATTAGATGTCCTCTAGACCATATCCACATGCCAAATTGTATTGCCTGTTACAAAATAAGATTGTAGAAAAATACAGAACCAGAAAACACAAGTGAGTTACATGGAATGTAATATAACACAAAAATAAATTGTCATGGGCATAAAATATGGAACTATGTGTTTTATCCAAGCCTTGTTCAACTTTCTAAAACATCAATATTGAGGGTTTTACACAACAATATAGCTATAGTAATAGGCATGGATGGTGTTTTAAGCATGAATTCCAATTGTGATATATTTCCCTCTATGAACATAGAGAGTGGACAATGGGGAGTAATGGGTGTATGATAAAGTAGAGGATCTGGGAAAGAATTGAATATATAACATGGTAAAAATTTTGATCCTTACATTTTTTTATTCTAATGATTCTCACACTTAATAATGATTTTAAAATTTTCATAATTCGTTATTTTAATATCTCTATGAAAAATATGAAAATACAACCATTTACAATATTAAATGATTAATCATAGATTATTTTGGGGTCTAATAGATTATTAACCCCTAATGATGACAAAATTTACTAAGGGATCAACTATGGTAGGTGATAGGATGGTAAACCCTTTGGAATCATTCTAATTACATAATGTGGGAACCAAAATAGTTTTCAAAATTTCATACTGAATAAATTGTTCATAGAAAATGTACATCCTCCGTGGTAGGAGAGTTAGAAATTAAAGATATTAGGATTGTATATGGAGGCCCTATTTATGTGAAATGGTATCTCTAGATGTATATATATACTGAGATGTATCCTGACGAGATTACTTCTTTCATACTAATCAAATAATTATGCTTAGTTCATGTGGTTTTGATAAGAGTTTGGGGAGTGTGTCATTTACTCCCACTATGTTTTAGTTTTTCTGGGTAGTCCACATTATTGAGGGCAGAATCCCTCAATATCACCTATGTATTCTCATGAGTATTTTTAAGGTATGTTGATGTAGATTGTGGAATATTTTTGATGACTGGTTCATTGGATTACCATTTTTGTTGAATATGAGGTGATAATGGTTCATGCTTGGATTTGTGTACTCCATTTGTCCAAAAATTATTGTGAAGGTTTGGGGGATACCAATCATGGATAGATTCATCACTCACCCATAGACATGGGATTCATGTTCCCCATACTGAGGTATTTCATATAGATCATTCATTAATGAAAATTATAATCTATTAATGGATGGAGAAGGTGTTATCAATGATTTGTCAATTATTTTGGTGAGGTGTGTGGTACCGCATGGGATATATACTCCCTATTTCATTTTATATTCTTTAGTGATGAATTAATACAAGTTCGGCCAGAAAAACTATGGCCAATCTAGCTGGTGGTATAATGTCTGTGAACACCCAATCCCACAAATAATAGGATATGGTATGTATTGAATGGTCGAGTAGTCATATCCCACCGGTGGGGAATTATCTTAAAATACATAGACACATTCAAACATAACCAAATAACCATTCCACAATAATGGTTAAGTAAAAATAATAAAATAATACTTGAATAACATTTATCCCACATAAATATAAAGAAATATTGAAACCGAATAAGGAAAAAATTCCAAAACCCAAAAAAATATTATAAATGTCTCCTTCCAACTATATTCAAGGGTAAATCTTATAAGTGAAACTCTAGGTACAAAATTATTCATTCTATCCCAAAATATTATTGACCTAAACATGATCCAACAAGGATTCCATAAAAAGGTCCATAATCTACATAAGATATTACATATGTGTGAAGATACCATATAAGGATGAGTACAACAATATCAAGTAGGAAACTAAACATCACCAAACATAACTAATAAAGAGAGTAGACACCCAATCTAATGTTATTTCGATCCAGATTTGAGACATAACAATAAGAAAACCAAAACCATATAAAATCAACATAGAATCTATTTCATATAAGGGAATCAACTATAATTCCATCCAAATGATAAATATTTAAGATTCAATGTAATGTATTCTTATGATACCCCACTCCATGATTATTGATATCACCGATGATGATCATCTAGAAGGGAATTTTTGTCTAGTCATTCAATAGGGTAACTACTCACCAAAACTCAGAAAATATTGATACAAAAATAGGTGATAACACACATGGCTACTAGGGGACACCGTAATCATAATATTGAATGAATCACTATGTAAGGGATACTACACCAAAATTATAAGGTAATTAATATTCCACAATTATATCCTACTGAAATACGTGAGATATAAGATTATTCCCCTGGCCACCCCATGTAATGCCAGAAATATCAATCAATGAAAAACAACATATAGGGGATCACAATCATTTTTTGAGGAGAAAATGCCACACTATATCCTTAAAGTATGGATTGTTGGAGTTAACCCAATTTATATAGGGATATATGAAGAATCTTAAAGGGAATACACCTAATCTCATTCATGGTTAGAATGAAGAATAACATTTCATACAATGTGCCCTTTTTAAATTACATGACATATCCTAGAAGGTTCAATACTATGTCATTATAAGAACGTAGATATTCATTTTAGTTATGGATCATGAATTCAGGTTGTTATTGGGAAAAAAAGGAAGAAATGGGAATTTTATATGTACATTATGTGTACTTTTGAGTAAATGACATGTACCTAGGTACCATGTATAGCCACGTACTGGATGTGAAATAGACAAGAAAATGGTCATGTAGTGACTAGGAAGACCACCTAAAGCTGGGTCCAGTTGAGGCTAAAACCCGGAGTGTACATTTGATGAACACACAATGTAATTTTCAATTTTTTTGATTAATTGGATAAGGTTAGCACCTCATATTCACAAACATAATCTTCCCCCCTTGGTTCATATAGGAGAGCAACTGATCACAAGAAAAAAAATAAACCCATCCCAATTATCCATTCGACCTCTAATTGAGACATAATTGAATAAGATGGAATCCCATAGGAGAGTTCTAAATTCCCATGGGGCTCTTATAACTGAATCCTCCTCTCTCATGAGATATCAAAAGATTAATGTTTTTCACCTTTTGTATATCTATGCTGATCTAGGTCAACTGAAGGACAGATGTTCAAAGATATCACTCGTGTGACTTTGAGGTATGTGATTCGTGCCTTTTTTGTTTGTCTTTGGATTATATATTCTAAAATTGATACATACCCATGTTTGGGGTATTTTTGGATTTGGAATTTCACCCAGCTTCAATCCCTTAATGATTTGTTCGATTAAAATGGGGTTTTTTCTTATGTGTTAGGTTATATACCTTGTTTTCCATGCCTTGGTTGATAATGATGGAGTTTATTAGATTATATTTAATGAATGGGAAATTATTTTTGATTTTTTATCCATGTAATAGTTATATATTACATGTTCTTCTTGATATGATAAGCGCGCTATTATTTTAATGGACCATAATATCCTTAGACCAGGGAAACAATGTCGATTTCCATAATTATTTACACAACAATGTGAGAGCCAGAATGTAGATATTGTCACAATGGGTATTGTTCGTGAGAGCTACCTAGGTGGTAATTTATAATTACTAATGCTATTTGGACCTAGGCATGTTGACTGTGAGAGATACACACATGGTCATTTATATTTATCGATGCAATGATGACCTAGGGGTTAGACCTTGAGAGCTACCCCTGTGGTCTTTTATAATTTATCATTTAATAAAGGGGACCATTGTTGTTATATCGTGGGGGGTTTCCTTGTGGGCCGTTCTTTAATGATTTGGTTCTATGTTTAACCAATGAGGTTAGACCATGAGGGCATTCCCATTGGGCTATTTACAAATGATTGTATGATTATGATGAGTCCTGAAAGCCAAAGATGAATCCTAGACTCGGTCTTACAATATTTTCAAAATAGTCTTCTGAGATATTTGTATGTTACCATTACACATGGGGATATTGATCAAAGTCCAAATATTGAGATTTAATTATACAAATGACGAATTTTAAATGTAAAATAATGTTATTTAAAATAATAGGATTGTTTTTTGTACATCTATGTTTGTTACATCATTTCTATACATTAAATAAATTATTCATTCATTGAAAATTAGGCACAGTTCTTTTTGTGGGTGCATACATGGATTTATATCACACGCCATTTGGGTCATTCTTTGGGAACCAAACAGATTATATGTTTACAAATATATATAATGGAATGGCCCCTTCTTCATGAGGTACTTCATTGTTGTTGGAGTTAGAGAGCATGGGACCAAGTTGAGGCTTGCATTGCTATTGGAGTTTATTTTCTTTTCTGTAATTTTGTTTCTGAATTGTATTTCCAGCATTATGAATTATTTCTCTAATTTTCCTATATAAAATTGACATGCATCATTTATATATGGTCTAGTTTTTTTATTACTGTTAGTCTTTAGCTGCTTACTACTATTTTATGAAATTACAACTTCTTCTATTGTTTACTATTTTTATTTAATTGTGTATACTCTACCAATGGGGGAATAGATCCCCCAAAATCACACCCAAGCCCTCACTACTAGATGCCTGCCTCTGGTGTTTGGGGAAATGTTCTTGGGAACATGTGGCCAAATGGATATGGGGTACCTTTGGGCGTCAACAATATTTGGGACGTTACAAAGTGGTATGATAGGTGTTTCTTTTTATTCTTTGTCAAAATAAATATAACCTATAGTCAATGATTGAAAGGAATATGTAGTTGGTAATATGTTGTGTCCGAAAGTAGCTAACTCGTGTATAGGGGAAAGACAAGTTACCCTGAATATTGAAATTTCTATTTTTGAAATTGTTACAATTGATTTTTTTCACAATTGGGTGATTCAATTGATTTTTTCTATTCGGATTGATATCATTGTGATTATATTTCTATTGAAACATGATGAGATGAGGGTATTAAATCTCATGAATCATACGCAAACTTACTAGAGATCACATGTCATGAATATTTCTAATGTTATTTATGGTGCCTTACAGATTGTATGTTGTTGTGATAGACGTTGTGCTATATATGAATGCTATTTTGAAATATTTCATAATATAAATTCAGACTATTTTGATAGGGTATTGGTATATATAAATTTTTATTAGGACGAACATCATGCATCGGTCCCTGAGGTGTTATGTGCCCTCTTGGATTTGAATTTGGTAGATCATGTATGATCATTTATTGAATTTTATTTTGTTATGATCTGAAAAAGGATGCAAAATAGTAATTCATAGGGAGTATGGGCTCCGACAGGTTAGAATTTTTCACGCCTTGGACAAATTTTTTAGGTTTTTGGGATTTTAGAGAAGTTTTAGAGGCATAATAACTAGAATTCCAGACATAGCGACAAGTGTTGTTATGAACACATGCCCTCTGTACTTCTGTTATAGAAGAAACAACTTTAATTAAATATACTCCATGTAGTGGTAGAAGATGTGACTTACTATTTGCGAAGATAGATGGGGTTGATAAACATTTGGTAGAACACCCTTAGTACTGGGAGTACATGTCGTGCTGTGAGATACAGTGTATTCGGTCATGTGAAAAATGACAATGGTGGATGAGTCATAGGATGTGCACACTATGTCTATATGATACATTCCATGTTGTAAGGAACCATTTATCTAGCAGTGTGACCCAAAATATGGGTTGATGGGACATAGGTGGTACAAGAGGTGTGTAGAGTGTGCACGTCGTGTAGTGTTACAGTTGGAGAGAACCGTGTAGATCTAGCCTAGTAGAAGAACTTAGGAATGAGGGAATATTCAAGTACATGTAATGTGTATGGGTGTTGTATGACCACGTTGAAAGACGTAGATGATATGTTAAAATCCTAACAGAACATGTTGTGTAAAAGTTATACTCACCATGTAACCCTGTTTTGTAAAAAATGAATGGTTTTATTCTCATGTTCCTTTCATTCAATTCAATGTTTAAATCCGAGATAATATTTAACAAAGGTGTACAATTTTCCTTACAAATTCATGCCTTCATGATGTCCTCTATTTTTTCTCCACGTACGGAGCGATGATCCGACACCAAAATTGGTATATTAGGGATTTCCCGTAGATACTCCCACTGTACCCATCTGAGAACTAGCTATTATATATGATCGAGGTGCTGATGCACAGTTCCATGATGGATTTAAGTGTATCATTCAGACATTTTAGGGAGCACCGAATCCTGTCATGACTATGGAAGAGTTGAGACGAGTGTTCCAGCAGTAGCATCCTCCACCTTTTCCGGGGATGGTGGACCACAAGCTGAAGAGTCATGGTTGGATACCAAGATTTCATCATCTAGAATTTTTAGATGCCTACTAATAGGATGGTTAATCTGACAACGTACATGACACTTGATTCTTCCAAGATATGGTGTGATTTTATCTCATAGGCGGGAAGTCTTCATGAGATGGCATGGGAAGAGTTTCAGAGGACCTTCAAGGGCTACTTGTACCCCGAGATATTGAGGGACAACCCAGCTATGGTGTACATGAATTTGGATAAGGGAACTCTTACGGTGATGGACTATTATTCATGATTTACAGAGACATAGATCTTTGCACGTGTTTTGGGAGGTGACATTTTATATTTGGTAAGGTGGTTTGAGGATGGTCTCTGGTATTTCTTATGCTTTCATTTGATTGATTTTAGGCTAACTTCGGTTACTTCTATTGTAAACCAGGCACAAATTACCCAACACAATCTAAGGGACATTGGAGCTGCAAGCCTATGGGGTTTAACATACAGGGCTAGTACTACATTGTTAGATAGTACGAAGCATCGCAGATAGATTTTACAGGAAGTTTCTTTAGGTACCCAAGTGGTATGCAACAAGTGCGGGAAGAGTGGCCACATGAGACCTTAGTGACCGAGAGACCCAGTTGAGGGCTGATATTTTAGCAATATGGGTCATCATCAATGTTTTTTTCTAGTTTTTCTCACCAGCAGCATGTGATAGGTTTTATGTTATGACTCCAAGTTCAAAATAAGGAATTCTAGTTTCTCCTCAGTTAGGGAAGTAGTGTTTGTCTATTAATTCATCTCGAGGAGGTGGTCATGGTCATGGTAACCAGAAGACATGTTTTCATTGACAATAGGGTGTAATAGATCGGGTTATTTAGGCATGGATTTAGGTCCATGATACATACCAAACATTTTCGATGGAAAATACCCAATATGAGCAAGATCTCGGACCCTCGTTAGTTAGATGTACAATTATAGTTTCCTTAGTTTTATCTACAACACTTTTTAAAACAATGGAATCCAATGTTTATATATCAGTTTTTGTTCAATAGATCCTTAGTTTGTGCATCTTTACTTCTGATAATGTTATGATGCTAAACACACCGATGGGCATTAGAATGACTACTCTACATCAGTGTAAGTAAATCTCTGTTGAGGTTGTTGTATGTTACTTATTTTGGGATACATATGTCATAGATATTATAGGATTCAATTTCATTTGAAGAATGGATTATTTTGGTCACCATTTAGGCCTTTTTGTCTTCTATCATCGTATGATGAATTTCATGTTAATAGAGGGCGAGTCTTTTCTACAAAAGGGATAATTGGATGTCCAAGTGATTAGAGTGGGACCTGAGCATCATGGGTTGAGAGGAATTACCTCTGATACATCATGTCTATATCTGGATGATTTGGGGATTTCATATATGGACATTCCTCTAATGGTGTATCATTTCAGAGATGTCTTTGAAGAAGACCATTCTGGTTTTCCTATCGATCAAGATAAATAATTATCATTTGATCTTGGGGAAAGAGAAGAACTGGGGTCCATTCCTCCTTGTAGGATATCAACACTAGAGTTAAAAGACCCCAAGAAGAATTTAGTGTTGTTATGAGAAAATGGTTTCATTTTACCCAGTACTTCTCTTTGGGGTGGATCTGTCCTTTTGGTGATGAAGGAAGACAATAACCTTATACTCTTTGTGGATTATCATATACTATTCCTTATGATGATCAAGAACTAATATACCTCACCGATGATTGATGATCTTTTGAATTGTTATTGAGGATCCTGAGTGTTCTCGAAGATCTAATTTAGATCTGGTTATCATAAGTTTCATGTTAGACTATCAAATATACATCTTACATCTTTTTGGAGCAGGTATGGTCTATTTGAGTTATTGGATATGTTGTTTGGTCTCACGAATGCATTGGATGTTTTATTGGCACTGATGAACATTGTGTTCCATTCTTACTGGATTCATATTTGGTATTTTTTATGGAAGATATCTTGATGTACTCTCACCATCAACATTACCATCCCACCCATCATGAAATTGTATTGAGTACATAGAGAGATCAATAGTTATATTCTAGGATCTCTAAATTCTACTTTTAGATGGACCAAATTCATTAATTATCCCTTTTTTTCTTAGATACATGAGTATCTGTAGACCTAGAAAATGTTAGATATATAGTTTCCTAGAAGCATATGATAAACATCTTTAAGGTACAGACTTTTCTAGGGATGTAATGTTACTAAAAGCTCTTTATATATGAATTTTCACACATAGCAATGCCACTAACGGGACAGGCTAAGAAAGGTGCGAAGTACTTGTGGTCAGATTCTAGTAATTAATCCATTTAATAGTTGAAATATTGATTGACTTCAGCACTGATACTGGTTTTTCTAGATCCTAGAATGATTTATACAGTTTATTGGGATGCATTGGGTATCAGTCTGGGAGCAGTGCTTATTCAGGGGAAGGTGTCGATGGATATGGGTCTCGGTAATTGAGGCCACATGAGAAGAATTACCTGACACAATATATTGAGTTGGATAAAATTGTGAATTCCTTGTATTATTGGAGAAATTATATTTTTGGAGATAATTTTGTGGAATAAACTGACCAAAAAAGTCCTTAGTATATCTTTACTCATCATGATCTGAATTTGAGACTACAAATGTTGTTTGAGTACCTTCAATCTATTGAATTTGAGATTTTATATATTCATGGGAAAGGCATCATAGTGGCTTATTAATTGAGTAGGATTCCTAATATATAATAAGTTTAGGAGGTTAGTAGTGAGTGGAAGATTATGGATTTGTTCTCTAATATGCTTTTGGTGGTTCACAAAATATTGGGGTAGATGTTTCTTTCTTCAATAGCTATTGCATTTCTCTACTCGATCAAGTGCGAATGAGGAAGCTATCAAATTTCGAAGTCGTATTCCTACAAGTGGGTGTTTTCAAAGAGGACCCAACTCATAGGTGGACAATAGGCGAAGATGAGATTTTTCATTTCCATGGTCACATATGAGTGTCAACAGACATACGTGAGGTGATGTGGTGAGATTTTCAGGCCTTTTTTTGTGCAGTTCAGCCTAGGGTCACTATGATGTATTGAGATCTATACCTTCAATATTGGTGGCCATACATGAAGAGGGATGTTGCAGGTTTTGTAATGATATGTACTGCCTTTCAGTAGGAGAATTCAGTGCATCATTGGGAAGAAAGACTGTTAAAGAAGTTACCCATTCGTGAGTGGATGTGGAATGATGTTGTGATGGATTTCTTAATCGATTTACTAAGGTCACCTCAAGGAAATCATGATGTATGGGTTCTTGTTGACGGAGTCAGGAAGGATTCACATTTCCATCTAATCAAGAAAATCATCAGTGATTATGAGCTTGTATGGTTGTACATATGAGATATAATACCAATCCATGGGGTTCCACACTCTATCGTTTCAGACAGGGATGACCAGTTAACTTCTCACATCTTTCGGGGACTACATAGGGATTTGGGTACACATTTACTTCAGAGTACAACTTACCATCCCTAGATTGATGGCTAATTCGTGAACAAGATTCATGTTTTTTAGGACAGATTGAAGCATGCATCAAATATTTTTGGGGCTCTTGGGAGAGACATATACCCCTAGTGGAGTTTTCATATAAGAGCATTTTATATGTGATTATTTAGATAGAACATTCTGAGGCTTTGTATGGTAGGCCATGCCGATCACCCCTATATTCGAAGGAGGCAGGATAGGATTATTTAATGGGACATCGCCTTTTCTAGAATACCACGAAGTAGGTTGAGTTGGTTCAGAAGAGGATCAGTACTACCCATTCATGCAAAAAATATTATGTTGATCGATGAAGATGACCTTTAAAGTTCGAGGTTATAGATCAGGTTTTGATATGTGTCACACCATGGTTGTGATACAAGTGGATTAGAAGACATGCAATCATTTCATCAAGATGAGTCATGAAGTTTGAGGTTTTTGAGAGAGTCAGGCTAGTTGTTTATTGATTAAAGTTTCCTCAGAGGTCTCGGGTTATGCATGATGTCTTTTTAGTTTCTCAACTATGATGATAGTTTTCAAACATGAGTCATGTTTTTTAACCTGAGGGTGATGAGGTAGAGGTGGATAAATCCTTTGAGGTGCACCCGATTTGGATAATAGATCGCCACATGAAGGTTCTCTATGGTCTGTATATTCCACTAATATGGGTTCTATGGAATCACCAGAAAGTGTAATATGAGGCATTGGATAGGAAGGCCAACGAATGATCACGGTTGACTAAGTTGTTTGAATAATTCTGTTCACCGCAATTATAAGGACAATTAGGGGATGAATTGCTTTAAAAGGATAATTTTGTAAGAACCGAGATCTTTTTTTAGGTATAAATCTTGAATTCTGGTTTTTTTAGGAAAAAGAAAGAAATGTGAATTAATTATGTACAAATCGTGTACATATGAGTATAGGTTGTGTACTCGGGTACATTTTATATCCACAAACTAGTCATGTAATTGCTCAGTATATGGCTATGTGGTGACATGGAAACCAGCCTAATGCAGGGGCCAATTTAGGCTAATACACAGTGTGTAAAATTAAAAAATATTCTATGTACTTTACTTTTTATTTGATAAATCGGAGCAGAGTCTTGTTTCAACTTTGTAAACACATTCTCCTCTGATCGGTTCATACAAGAGATCATGAAAAATTGGAAGAACTCCAAATGCCTCCCGATTCTCCATCTGTCTTTTGAATGATACGATGTTTGGTGTTTTGGAATCCCAACAGTGAGTTCTCAGGTCCCCTAGAGCCTCTCATCTTGATTCCCCCTCTCTCATGAGTTATCAAACATTAATATTTTTCAACTTTTTATAGATCTATGCCTATCTATGTTGATTCAAATGACGACGTTCATGGATATCATTTGTGTGACATCAAAGAATGTGTTTTGTGACGTTCGTTGTTCGTATTTTTATTATATATAAAAAAGTCCCACATACCCATGTTTTGGGTATTGTTTGATTTGGAATTTAACCCTATTTTTTGTCAGTATTGGTTTATTCGATTGAAAGGGAGTTGTTTCTTATGCTTAATGTTATATACTTTATTTTACATTACATGGTTGATTAGGATGTAGTTGATTCGATTATATTTATTTCATGTGGAATACATTGTGATTTTTTATCCAAGTAATAGTAATAAATTTCATGTATTGATTGATTTATTATTTGCACTGTTATTCCAATAGACAGTAAGAGCCCTGGACTTGGAAAACTGTAGATGTTTCCCTGATTATCTACATAGGACCATCATAACCAGAGTGTATATATTGACCCAATGGGTATTTCTGGTGACATCAACCTAGGTAGTTGTTTATAATTTCTTGTTCTATTTTGACCTAGTGTTATTGAGAGTTAGATCTACATTGGATATGTTTTTATTTATTGATACTATGTTGCCCCAGGGGTTACACCGTGAGATTTACATAGGAGATCATTTATAATTTATTTACTACTATGTGGGACCAAAGGGGTTAGACAATGGGTGCTTCACAGTGGGTCTCACCTTAATGATTTGGTGCTATGTTACACCAATGTGGATAGACTGTGAGAGTATTCCTATATGGTTTTTAATGAATGATTGAATGATAGTGAAAATTCATCCAATCCAAAGCACAATCTTGGACTCAATCTTATTGGATTGTTTATATGGTCTTCTAAGACACTAGTTTGTTACAATTACACATGGGTGATATAGATCTTAAGACAGATCCTGAGATTTCATGATTCAAATGAGGAATAATAAATGTATATTAATGTAATTTAAAATTCTTGGATTTCTAAATTTTGAGTAGTTCCTAGTTTATTACATCATTTCTTCATATTACCTGTTATATACATTCACCGATAGTGAGGCATATATCTTTTTTTTATGCCAACTGTGATTCATCTCACACCTAGTGTCGGTCATTCTTTTGGACCGAAACAGATTATATGATTGTCGGTATAGATAAGGGAAATTTCCCTTATTCATTAGGAACTTGATTATTGTTGGATCTTGAGATATTGGGACCAAGCCGAGGCTTGCGATTTGATGGAGTTTACTTTCTTTTCTGTACATAGGTTTATGTGTTTTATTTACATCATTGTGTTTGTTTGGCTGACATCCCTAGATACATGTGACATGAATCATTTATATATGCTCCAGTTTTTATTATTATTATCAATATTCCATTTTTTACTACTATAGTATTATATTACCGCTTCCGCAATTGTCTATTATTTTTCTTCTGTTGTGTATAATCTGCAAATGAGGGAACAGTTTCTCCACTATCACACCCTATTCCATCTCTAATAGCTAGATGCCTCTTGAAATTCGTGGAATGGTCTTGAGGCCATCTGTCCAGCAAGATACTAGGAACCGTTGGGTGACACCTAGATCTAGGATGTTGTATTTATTCTAAGGTTGACACTTACTGTGTATCACAGACACATGACATGAATTATTTCAAAATACATGGTGTTTCCCATCCGCATAAAAGGCATGTGGATTCCAAACTGTCAATTGACATACCATCATGTATAGAATATGTATCTACAAAAATATAAAATGTATTCTTTACGATAAATAGTTTGTCAAGATAGGCTGAATCTCATAATGTGTCATCATCCCATTCACATGTACCATGAGATTTACAATATTTATGACCAAACATATACAATGTGTATGGAAACAAGGGATCTTAGATGGGTAAGCACTATAAATTAATAGCCATATAACAAGGGTTACATGACTTGTAAATTTATATAAATGGTGCATAGCACCACATAACATACATGATATGTACACATGTTGATGTTGATCAAGTTAGATAGTGATCACATGACTTATTAGAGATTCCTATAGTGTGTGATATTTATTCCTTATAAGAGAACCCATGTTTAATCATTTAGGGAACTAGACATTGTGTGTTCTTAAACTATTTGCTACATAGTGTTGATTTTTCTAGAATACATAATTCGTCAAACATATCCAATAATTGATAATCAATCACTGGCCTATCATTGATTCTCCCCGAATATCATGGATCATTAGAGAAATTTTATTTTCATCAATGGTGGATTGGGTTCATCTATATAATCCTCTCATGAAACACCTCCTTCTCACAATTTTGTATCCACATGTGAAACCTAGAAATAGGAACCCGAAATCTATACATGATCTATTTCTATCACCACACACATTAATTGGATTACTAATGTTGAATAAAACCCCAATGAAATGGTTTGTCTTTCCAATGATCAAATTTTTTATGGTCAATTTTTGAGTATTCGTTTAACACACAACCAAAAGGAAATACTGATGAATAACATGCATCGAAGAGGGAGGATGAATCCATAAAACATAATAGTGTAATGAACCATGTCCATTATTGAGGATGTCCCAATAATTTCATATAGGTGAATGAAAAAAATAACAAATTATAATCCAATAATATAATGGTCCAAAATACCTGGAAACTAATTCCATGACATGATAGTATGAATGACCCAAAAACCATCTTTTACTAGATTGATAAATCTCCATTAAGGTATAATTAAACGTTGATAAAATAAAAAAGAAGATAATCCACTACATTTTGGGTTATATTTGATCATGGATGAAGATTTTTTTCTAATTTTCTTAATTTGAAATACCATTAAACTATATTTCTGTTGGAGATATTTGTGTTACTCCAACTACTAATCTATGACAATGAAATCCATCAATGTTTATCCCTCATCTTTTCTACCATCCCATACATTACGATTTTTACACTATTCATTGAATATTACTTTTCAAAAATATTAGAGGATGTTGTCATTAAAATTTCATTTAATTAATCTATTATTCCCCACATGACCACTATTCAACAAGACACTCCATACCAATAAATATAATGTAATAACTGGGGTAAAATCACATTTCAAGAAAAATGGTGGTCTTAGATTTCCAATCATAGTCTCTTTTGGGGTACTGTTCTATTAATTATGGAAAACTAAATCAATGTGTTATAGTATGTTTAATTTCATTGATATATCAGTATAGAGAATCTATATGACTCATCCTCTCACACCATCTTAATGCCTTGCAAAAAAAATATTCCTTATTATATTACAAAGACTTATAATGTGTAAAAAAAGTGACATTAAATTCCATCAACCATCTATAATTATTACTCAATTAAAAAACCATAGATATTATTACGTTACTAGGACCACATAATGGTCTCATAATCCCTACTCCTCTCATAGAGATTATCTTATTTTAATAAAACATGTACAAGAGGAATCTATCTCCCATGGAATATCTTCTCTTATTAATATTTTATATATAACAGATACATTTAAACGGTATCCCCATTATCCATTTCCATCTCTCCCAAGTCGATAACATATGATGGGTCATAGACATAGCTTAGTAGCAGCAACACGAGAAATGTTTCATGTACGTATTATAACTACAACATTATGTATAAGAAGTATTCAACCTCAAAAATTGAATTAAATAATAATAATTGTTTACCAATGTCTTCGAAAAGTAATGTGGTGACATCAATGGTCTTCTTTAATTTTTCTAAAATTGAGTAATAGTGATGGTGGATAGGTTTCTATTATGGTATGAATTGAACCATATGTTTGATGAACCACCAGTATTTGTCCCTAAACTATGATAAATTACCTGTAAATGTTTTCATGAACATCAAAAGTCAACATTTAATGGAGAACTACCCAGGGTATAATGTGATTCTCTACCCAAAAATATTCCCAAATCCTCTTTCTTCTCCACCATAACCAAGATGTCAACTGAGAATCATTATCTTACATTATCATTGAGATAATTACATGATGTGGAAATACCTCTTTTTTCATGAATGTTTCCAAAACACTCCACTATGATTTGATCTTGGATTGATAAAAAGTTGTATGACATGGTGAGTTGGTTAACTATCACAATATTAGTCACGTGACCTCTCACATATCATAAAAGTTCAAAACCGAGACTCACAAGATAAAATCCTATTTCTACTTCATTTCAGGTATGTAGGTCATTACCAACAGATACGTGTGAAATAAAGATATAGATGTTGCAATAATATAAAATGTAAATATCCAACAACTGTAGTTCCAAATTATCGTCGTACATCCCAATATATCATAGACATATTAAAAATAGACAAAAAACACCCTAGTACCTCATTTCATAGATAGACTAGCATCATCATCCTTCCATTGAAGGATTAAATACACCTCACCTTTAGAAAACTAATCTAAAACATGTCTAGTGGAAATCAGGTGAATAACGACTTCAAAATTAATACCCCCATGTTTCACCTCCCAAAATCACGGAACAAGAATTTGGGTAAATATTTTTTGATATTTTATGTACCATCATCATACTAATGTGTCGAATTAAATGAGGGTAAATCATTATCATCTCTTCCACTAACATTGGATTGAAAACAATTCAACAAGAATCTTATACCACCACCATACTCTTGAGTGGCTCCTAAGATGGAACTTTCTCAACCTGTATTAGTTCTAAATTCACTCCAATGTTATTAAATATACATCCCAATAAGTGTACCTTCAGAATTTACAAATGATTCATGGTGATATTTTGATAAATATGGTACTTTGTGACCCTATATAGAACCATCTTCAACTATATTGTGTTCCCCACCTATGATGATGAGGATAATTGGGTGTAAAAAATGAATACTTCTATGAATTGATACAAGAAATGTAACAAAATATACTAAATGTATCCAATGAACACTACTAGGGTTTATGTAACACAAAAAATCTACACCATGTAATTATAATTAATTTAGTGACATCATAATGTCATATTTCATATATCCACATCTCATAAGAAAATATGGTGATAACCTAATCTAATACTAATCATTTATAAATATTTAACCCATATAATCTACATGAAGGTGATTATAAATTCTTAGTAGGGAAACTTATTTTCATAGTCATGTAGAATTACTAATAGTTATCCCGAAACGACCTAAAACTCCGATTATTATCATAGGTAAACAACATAAATCTTCCCCTGTGAATATACTGGCTAAAAAATCCATTATTTTAGAGATTTTCAAACCAAATTATTATCTCTCACAAATACATGAGATATTATGATATACTAGAATAAATATAGTACCACATGTTTTACAAGTTTGTATAGAAAACAGACTTATTATATGGATGGTAAGATAGAAAATTCCTCAGGGATGATGCAATAAAACTCCACCAAAAAACATATGAAAATTGAATCATAATGTAGAAGTTGGTCCTAAGGTTATACAAAAAACTAATATTAGAATATTTGTTTAATACCACACAAATGATCATATTGCAGTGTATCGAACAACTCCTTTCCAAAAAATGAATGAATGTATCCCATATCCCAGATACACTACATCCATTTAGGGTAACATTTAACAAATAATTAATTATAGAAATCTAGTACATAAAAAGTTAATTTTTGTACTATATGACTAGCATAATAGAAATATTCCACATGTGGATATCTATCTCATCCAATGTAAGTTCCAATTATTGATAGAAGTGTGCCACCACTAAAAATTTATCGAATAGACACTAAAAAGGGATTTGTGAATAGGTCCCAATTAGATGCACTATGTGTCTTACTAGGGATGTGAAGAAAATAGTTTCATGTTTCATTGAATGTAAATACTATATATAATGTCGAAAAGAATCATTCAAAACCCTGAATCACTCATAATAAATCTAGTAAATGATCTTAATGTTCATATAGATTCCAATTTACATGACTGCATGATTTCTGATCCTATTGTGGACCTCCATAGGGTGGTGGATGTGTTAATAGATCAAATCTATAAAAACCTCATACTTCTCTCCTATCTCCTCTTTCACGCTTACTATCCTACTGACCTCACAACTTGAACTATGACCTCTTCCAAGTAATACTATCTACCATACCTATTATTTAAGTACAAAATTTAAAAAAATACCACATGAGATGTAATCAAATTTCATAATAATAATAATAACTTATGCATTGAAAACATTTTAAATCTCTAAGGTACTAATGAATAAAACAACATACTATGGATTGACTAATGTCACTGTCCTACTATCAATGGGATTTTCTAGTCAAATATCCCAAGAGATCCCTAAAACATAATATGATGATATTTTTTGGATCATTTTACATCATCATATACCACCAATAGATCAGCCTTTGTCTCATTATGATAGAAAATGTCCAAATGAACCTCTAAAGGTGGGTCTATTTATTGATCAATTTTCAAAAGCACCACTTAATGTCTAGTAATAAAGAACTATTCCTCGTGAAAATTCCCATTCATGGAGGCCTCAACACTTCTCAATTAGTACTCTCGATCCTAATTAATAAACATCAATGGATATTTTCATGGTAATATCAATAATTTATATCAGACTAACCATGTTAAATGAGTATATCTGGTGTGATGAATTCTGATGGAAATTAAACCACAACTCATTCCTATAGGAGTCATGTACAAATTTATTTCTATTTACAACTAGTTTTTACGTGTATCATGTCAAAAATATGGGGTTTTCATTATTGTATAATGGATTCATCATAAATCACAACAAAACTACATTATGTAGCCTAATATCCAAATTCAAAATAACTTACCATTTTTTCCTCATTCCCAAACCATCCTCTCCTATAGAAAAGTTATAATATTTATTCATAGAATAAAAAATTATGTTATACCTATATATTGAGATATAACCCTTAGGTTCCAACGTATTTAATAGTATATCATATCGAAAAACCCTTTCCTGCCTAAACTAGGCCAATGGATGGTGACCAGAATCAACAAGAAAAATCACACACGTTGGAGGTATTTTCCCATTATTCCTATACACTTGATCTAATATCTAAATACATATTCCATAATGAAGGAAAAATTAAAAAAAAAATATAATAATTAATGGATAAAATCTACCCCAAATAAGTTTATGAAAAAATACTATAATTTTATTATTTTCCAAATACAATAACTCTCAACCACCGATAAGAAAGTCCAACATGCTATGTGTAGGTATACCACAGTGAAATACAACACTCGGTATAACCATGGTTAATCAAGTCCAACATATTCCCCACCTAACATGGATCCTCTAGGAAAAGCATTAAACAACCTATCATTTGTATAATACATGAAATTTTTAGGTAGATCCCATGAATGTGTGAGTATAAAAATTCCCCAAATGACACATTAAAACCGCCCAAAATAATGAATCAAGAGAGTACTAATCCCATCACATGGTATGAAAATCAAGATATAAGACGTTTTAATATGATTTGAAAAACCTAGATAGTATCATGATAGATTTCATGTATAATAAAGGACACCCTCATACTTCTATCCACAAGATATAACTTGAGGATTCAATTAATCCGTCCTCCGTGACATCCCACTCAATGAGACATGATATCAGTGATGATGATAATATGTGAAGTAGTTTAACTTTGGTCATTATTATGAATAATTAATCACCAAAAAATAGAATATATGGATAAACAGATAGATTATCACACCAACTGCTAATGGGGGAACAAAAAATTGAATCTCGGAATCACAGTATGTAGGGGATCATATGCCAATGTAAGTAGGTCACAACGATTCCAGAAATCAACCCTATAAAAAGACATATAATGGTGTATCAAATCTTCTGGCCTCTCTAAGGGATATTTGAAAACATTGTCACATACTAAGCCCATGGATAAGATCAAAATTTTATAACATATATATACTGACACATTGTAGCCTCATAGATATAGACCAAATGAGTGAACCAAACTGATATCAAGAAATAGTGAACTTGTTTAAAAAATCACAAAACACATTATAGGTCTAAAAAATATGAACAAGGTCTCCAACAATCAATTTATAGATTGAATGTATTGTTTAATAATGGTACATGTGATTAGATAAATTCATAGATACATTATCTATCATTTATTTAACTTTTTTTATATTTTTATTGGATAATGCTATTAGTATGTGCATAATTTTATAGATATGACGTATAATGTTATTCAAATGACAAAATGTTGAAATAGTTCATCATTCCCATATTCTAAGTAATGAATCGCTATTATATTTTAGGTAAAATGATTTCATAGCATGTGACAAGCTATGACTTATGTCATGGGATGAGTTATGATGTATGCCGAGAAAAAACCCATTTCACTCCATGATGGGGACATAAACAACATGATTTGAGTCAAATAATTTGATGAAAAATCCCCTATGAGAAACTTCTTAAAGAAATATACACATCATGATTCATTAGTACATTATGATTATGTATAAAAAAACATATTTTTCAATGATATACTTGATATACACACAAGACTCCAAATCCACAAAGAAGTTTTCATATCTTTGTTACAGAATGTGCAATATGTTAAACATCATGACTCATTTTTTCATATAAATAAAACACCTCAATAGCTCGTTTTATAGGAGACTGGAGTTGTGACCTCACTTTGTTATTGTTCCCATTGAGTTTCCATCATCATTTCCCCTATAAAACTAAAAATTTCATCTTTTTTGTATTTTATTTTTTTATAGTCAGGGATTTTTTTATCTTAATAAAATTCAATTTCTGTTGTATCACTCAACATTTTTCTTCTTTGATTACTAAATAACATGTTTTAGATATATTTATACATTCAATTAATTATTTTATTTGAATTTTTAATCATATATCAATAATTTTGATTGCATTCTTATTGTGATTTTTGGAAAATCAAAAGCATTAAATGAATGGAAACTATTGAATTTAGAATCAATAGAGCAAGTGAATCATGGTCTTTAGTGATTTAAGATATTTTCATACTACAATGAGTTGCTAATCCACTCAGGTAGGGATCGAGAGTAGATGTATCTGAATACATAATGAATCATTAATTATAATTTTGGTAACCCTAATTAATTTTTATAATGATAATTGATAAAATGTATATCCAATTTATTTTAATTCCATGCACCATGTGATTTCAAAGTGGAAGACCTTCACTAGATTGGAGTAGATTAAGTAGGTCCCACTACACTAATATACCATCCTCTATTAAAGGCATGATTTGTACACCAAGGTTGTCATTATCTTTTAATCAAGGAATAGTTACATCATAGGTTGAGCTAGTTGACTTGACCTAAGATAACTAGTGAATTCCACTTTCTTCTAATCCCAAACACTAGGCCCCTACATGGATCATAATTATGATTATCCATCACAAAATACTAAATATTGATCCTCACCCCTCATTATTCATTTCAATACATATTCAACCATATATTTAATAAACTACCAGTCCAAAGCAACATAAAGGGGAACCTATAAAAAGTTTCTCAATCAAATATCCTCCAATATCAAGCATCCTCCCTATATGATCGACCTTATAATGTCTCTATACTATGCCATTGTAAGAAGTGATGTTTTGGACAACAATAAATCTAATCTGACTATAACGTGTTTGAAACCATTGATGTGTACGAGCATGTCAATTATTGGTGTCTTTGCTAAAGATGCAATACTTTGCTTTCCAGACCTCTGTAAATGAAACATGGATTACATATCCCTTTCCTCCTTTCTATTTTTTTTGAGATTCCATTGCAGCCACATTTTCTGTAGAATAGTTAATGTACAAATGTACGTTGACTCATTCAAGAAAAATTGATTCATAAGAACTTATTGCCATCAATATAGATATCTAATGGAACATTTTTACCATATCTAGTTATCAATATCCAATCCCCACCACCATGTAGGACCCAACCCAACGAACCCTCATCAAATAATTCTCGAGGAATTTTCAATGCGTAAAAAGAAAACAATCATGGATTATGAATTTTCATCAATACATGGTGTTTCCCCAAGCATCATTTTTCCCCCATCCATGCTCATTAATTTAAAATTAAACATAGAATCAGTCATATGATCAAAGCATGTTGAAATTCAGTGGCCATAAATTCGATGACCCAAATGAGAACATTTCTCGCTTCTTAAAAGATTTTGAATCCATGAAAAACCATGGAGTATTATCAGATGAAACCTGGATACAAGTCTTCCCATATTCCCTAAGATAAAGAGATAAGGACATGATTGTATTTCAATCTCCTAAGTCAATCATGACATGGTTTGATTTATCCATGATGTTTTTGGATAAATACTTTCACCAATCCAAACTGAGAATATCTGAAATGATTTTCAAAACATTTCTCCATTTAATGGAGAATCATAGTGGGAAGCATGGGATCGACTCAAATAGCTAATGAAGAAGTTTCAAAACTATGTATTGGATACATGGAATAAGTTATAGTCATTCTACCAAGGATTTATTCTAGCTGCACGAACTATTGTCGATGTTGCTGCAACTGGAGGATTGATGTTTAAAACAAGAGAAGATAGAAGAGCAATTCGTGATGACCTTTATCACTATTCTAGTATATAGAAAATTGATTATGTACAAAAAATTTCATTTTATCCATCCGATAGAATAAAACACTTGTTTAATAGTGCATGATGAAGTGATCACAGTGAAATTTGAATCATTTGAAATGCTAGGTACTCAATCGCCTCCAACTCTGGCAAAGGAGAAACAATCTTGTGAAATGTGTGGTGGCACAAATCTCTATAAATATTGAAAGGAGAGATATTGAGGTTCAATGAGAATGTAATTATGTCTATTGAAAAAAAAAACAAACCATTTCAATAGAAACAACAATATTTTTAGCAGAGGCTTGCTCATTAGTAGCCTCAGAACAACCAATGATATTTCCAATAGCAGAGTGGTGAATCACAATACTGATATCAAGGACAACCAGGGTATCCACAGATGAACCCAGTTCCAAGACCTCAGTAACAGATAAAGAAAAAAACCCTTTCCAACTATGACCTTAATAAAAATTTCAACCCACCAACCAAGACCTTAGTAACCACCTCTTCCTCCTCAATGAAACATGGAAAATCTCTTAATTTATTTTTTACAAAAAAAATATTAGAGAATAAAAACATATGATATAGAGAAAAACCAAATATCTAGATTTAGGAATCATGATGATTAAATGAGTAAAATCTTGAAGACCTTATCTAATAGTTTACCAGGTACCCTACCTTGTAATACTTTGGCATAGCGAATGGAGGAATCGAAGGTAGTAGTTCTTAAATGTGAGAAAATTTTATATTTTCAACAACCCATGAGAAGAGATGTAAGGAAAATGGAAGAGGATAAGAAACAAATATTTGAACAAAAATAAGTTGATAAGACTAAAAAAGTTACACATTAACAATAAGTACCATGTGAGAAAAACCAGACACATGATTTGATGAAGGAACCAGTTTATGTTGCCCTGCCTCCATAAAATCCACCTATTCACTTCTCGGAAAGAGCAAGATAAGGTATAAATGAGGAAGAAATAATAAGTTCCTAAAGGTGTTCAAGAGACTATACATCAACATACAATATGAAGAAGACATTTATGAGATGATAGTATATAAAAATTTGATCATTGATATGCTATTAAAAAATAGAAAGATTGAAGATCATGGGTCCATATCATTAAATGAAGAATTATTTACTATATTGTAGTAGAAAATCACACTAAAAATGAGAGATACCAAAATATTTTCAATTCCACGTGCTATAAGAGAATGAAATTAAAGAATATCTCTATGCAATCTTGGATCCAACACTAAATTAATTCCAAAGAGTTTTTTTCCACAATACAGGATTCCAAGAACTGAATACCATAAGACTATCAGTACAACTCAAAACTGATCAATAATGTACCTTGTGGGAATTCTCGAATATTTTTCTGTTAAAGTATACAAAATCATCATTCTAATAGAAATTATAGTTCTACATAAGGATGAAGAAAGAGATGTCCACATCACACATGTAAGGACATTCCAAGCCATAGTAAAGGATTTTAAAGATGAAAATCAAGGATGTCTGATCTTTTGAGTGGGTGAAGAAAAATTATTGTTCAATGTGATTAACACTTCCCTATAATTTAATGACATTGTAAATTGCAACACTATCTCTCTAAAAAAAAAACAGGAAATGAGAACCTGGCTATTGAAGACGAAAGTGAGGAGTCAATCTCAATAAAGGAAGAAAAATATGATTTTGAGAATATAAACATCTTTGTACCACTCATGAGGGATTCCATTCCACCATTGATCCCTTACATAATAAAATAATCCTAGTTGGAAATCAAACCACTACCAAGTACACTGATGTACTCATGTTTATGAGTTCTATAATCTCTACAAATTATTATCAACTATGAACAATCTCAGTCATAAGAGGTGAAATAGGTTGCAGTTTTGAAGTGACATAATAAATTAATTATCAGGGGAGTTGGTGACATCAAAAGAATAAATCCTATAGACTACACCAGAAAACATACTTGAAGTAGATGCAAATCCAAAACAACAACCTCTAATGTGGCTCACACAATCGATGAATGATGTAATCCAAATCAACGTGCTGAAACTCATAGATGATGGAATATTTTTTCCCATATCACATAGTGAATGGGTAATCCCCATACAATTTTTTTATTACAAAGATGGACTCACAATAGTGGGAAATAATGAATATGATTTGATTCCAACATGAACCATCATAGGGTAAAGAGGCATAATAGAAAATAGATTCCAAAATACATCCACTAGAATGGATCATTTTCCTTCTACATTCATGGATCATATTCAAAAAAGACATGTGAGAACAATAATTTTACTAATACATTGATGAATATTTAGGATAAAATCAAATTCCAGTTGAAACAACAGAAATTCCAAAGGCCACATTAACATTTTACAACCAAATGTGATTTGGAAAGTTCCAGGATCCTGAAATTATTTAGAGATTCATGAAACATATTTTCCCTAACATTGATTATGAGTTCCTATAGATCATCATGGATGAAATCAAAGTCTCTGGAATATCAATTGATGTTTATTTAAGTAGTTTGAAATATGTTTTGCAACACTATGAAGATAAATGTTTATTCCTAAAATGAGAAAAAATCCATTTCATGGTGCAAGGAGGAATAATACTAGGTTATAAAATCGTCAAGTTAGGTATCAAAGTTTATGAATCCAACATCAATGTCATCAAGGATCTACTAGAACATTAAATAGTAAATGGTTTTAGATGTTTTATAGTCCATGCACGATTGTATGGATGAATATTGAAGTATTTTTCTATTGTTTTACATACATTAAAAAATATATTATCAAAATATGTTTCTTTTTTAATTAATCAAGGGATGATGAAAAAATCACAATACATTAAAAAGTATTCTGATATCATCCCCAAGCATCACTTCACCCATCTATGATAAGGAATTTGAATAAATGTGTGATGCCAGTGACCTTGCTATTGGTTCCATGTTACGAAAATTTATTAGAAATATCTTATTTTCCTTATATTATTCATATCTCATGTTAAATCAATATCAAGTAAACTAAAAGACTACAAAAAAGGGAATCTTAGTTGTTGTATTTTCCTTCAAGAAATTCTTTTCAAATCTCGTTTTGTCCAAAGTGATTTTACATATTGATCATGGTTCCCTAAGATACATGATGGGTAGGGACGATACCAAACCAAGAATGATATGTTGGATCCGCCAACTACAATAAGTAAATATCATGATCAATGAAATAAATGGCATAGAGAAAGTGATTGCAGACCATTTATGCTAAATTCTATAACACATTATTAAACAGAATGAGTAGAAAGTCATAGTAGTAGATTCTCAATATGAAATAATGTTCGATGTCAATGTTCAACCATAGTTCAAAGATATGTAAAATTATATGTCCATAATATTATTACATCATGGACTTTTATAAATGTGGAGAAAAATATTTTTGTTAGATGTCAAACATTATTACTCGGATGAGCCACTATTGATCAAGAATTATCCTGATGAATTATTAAGATGCTGAATCCCACAAGAAAAAACCCACAACGTGATTGAGATGTGTCACACATCACCAACTGATTGAAAACATGGTCCTGATCATACAATAGCCAACTTATTTGAATTGAATTTTAATGTCCCACATTGCACAAAGATGTGAGGGAATTTTTCCCAAAATGTGATAGATACCAGTAGACTAGAAACATTGGTAAAAGGAATAATATGCTACAAAGTCCAATTATGGTCTATTAAATATACATTGTTTGGTTAATATAATTCATTAGAAAATTTACCTTGTCATATGGAAAATCCAAAATTCATGTTGGCGTTGACTACGTATCAAAATGTCTAGAAACTGATGCAACCTCACATGAAACATATAATGTGGTTATGAAATTTCTAAAAACGAATGTTTTTCCACAATTAGGATTTACAAGATTACACATAAGTCATCGAGGAACACATTTCTCAAACTTTGAAAAGATAGGATTTCATAAGAGGAATTTAATCATATACAACTTAGGAACTCCCTACAAACCTCAAACAAGTTGGAAAGTACAACGGTCAAATATAAAGATAAAAAAAATTCAAAAGAATGTGAATACAAGCCGGAGTGATTGGATTCTCAAACAGGTTGAGGCACTATGGGCATACCTAAATGCCTACAAGAAAACCACATGCACCAAATTGTTTAGATTGATTTATGGGATACCATACCATCTCCCTATATAGATGGGGCATCATTTGTTTTTGGAAATAAAAAAATTGAATCAAGATTATATGAAGGCTAGAGAATCCAATATGTTTCATTTAAGGGCATTGGGAGAGATCAAGAGGGAAACGTATGAAATTCATGAAATTATAAGGAAAAGAAAATGAAATGGTAGGAGCTGCGCATTTCTAGGTGTATCTTTGTACCTATGAACATGGTCTTGTTGTCCAATTCATGTTTGAATCTATTCCCTAGTATGGTAAAATACCAATGTTTTGGCTCATTCAATGTTTTTCAAGCCATTAAATATGTCAAAAGTATGATTCAAAGAGATGGTGGACCACTTATTAAAGTGAATGGTAAAAGGTTAAAAATTATCATATAACCTTTTCAAAAAGGCTGTGTCCTCAGATAAAAACACTATTGATTCCAAATTGATTCATGATCTCAATATAAAAAGAAACTACAATATGGTGGAAACTCGGGTATGTTATCTAGGCCTTGATTGGAATAGGACATCCTTTGGAATTTTCAGGTAGGTCTGTAGCTTAATGAATATAAAGGATACAATTTTACCCCAAAATGGGCATCACAAATCGTGTAATAGTAGTTCACAATGTGTACCCATTTCCCATACAAAAAATCATTTTATTCAATCATTACATGATGTGAACCACTATTACAGGTCATGTAGTAATGTATGTCTGTTATAAAAAATTGGTTGTGAACCAATATTCATGACCCTACACCCCGACCCCTGACTTCCCACCCACTCTCTCCTCCACTCCAATGCGACTGCACCAATCATCCTCTACAAAAATATCTATACCTCTCCATTCTACCATCTCCAAACCTGCACCACCTTTTATCCTCTCCACTCTCAAAGCACCCACCCCCTCCTCCTCCTCTACAAAAAGTGTGCCCACACCCCTCCATACCTTCTTCAAAGGAACAAATTAAGTGACCCAAATTCTCATAATCCTCATTATCCTTATCCTCTAGTGAGAAACCACCTTCCATGCATCACCATTTCACAACATATGTGGATACTTCAACACCGACTATAATGATTCATGCCACCCGTACTACTCAGGCAGTCTCCACCTCAACCATTGGTGACAAAAACCAGTACTTGCTTCCCATCCTAGGGTTTCCCAACCCATAAAATCTGGTAAATATACAAAGGATACATGATACAACAATGAATATAAACAAGGATTTGTACATGCACATCCATCTCTGGTTGTATGTCCCAGATGTAACCCATGATCTCTTAGAGACCCTACATATCAATACCATTCTCAAGGTATGCAAGGAGACATACAAGTTATTTTTTATGAATTTCCTATCTAATTTCATAATGGAAATAGATTTCCTTAAATTCCTATTTCCAAGAAGACCTCATTATCTATCATTCACAGAGTTAAGCCAGGGACATGGCATTTACACTGATGAGTTTGTCACTTCTGAAATTTAACTGACTCTTCAGAGAGAATCAACTTTTCAATACCCCCATCATCTTTGGGAAATTATTAATTGAGATCCCCAGTCACACAAATACACATGAATAAAAAATTCAACCCAGCTATGGGGCCCCACAATATGTATCCTTTATAGATACATGGTTGATGGATGGTTCACTTTAGATAAGTCACATTCTAGCATAATCCAAATGGACATGTTTATCCTTACAGCAGCTACGGGTGCCCAACTATTAGCAAGGCTGCATGATTCACACATTATTATAAGGCACATGCTGAGAGGAACCATTGTAAAATGATTTGAGGTTCCTTCATCACTCATCCTTATAGGAAACTAGAAGTGTTTGATCTGGAACTACCCCTCACCTCTCTAGGTCTGATTTATCTTATTGACCTTGGGATTATGCACAAGATGATGTTGTTAGTAAGGGAGGATAATTCTTACTTTTTGTCACCAGGCATGTCGGAGGTGGAACCAGAGGTGGAGCCCACACCACCACCAGTAGAACAAGACCCACCCATTGATACACACACAAAATATTCCTCTATACCATCCATTCCTCCTCCTACCTCTATCACCACATCCGTAAACATTACTATAGCTACTCTACATGGATAGAGTGAGATCTGGGCGACCTATTAGTGCATCCTAGAAAACCTACGCAATATTTCCACTCCTCTCCATCTACCAATAATTAAGACTTCATAGTTTACCAAACCCCACCATCCACCCCTTTTATCCACTCCTCTTCTACCACAACGAAATCACTCTTTTATGATACTGACCTTTCAAAATAAATCGTTGATCCTTCCACCCGATAGTATTTTTTGGTTGGGAAGGCATAGAGACGCAATGAGCTTGCCACTGACATCACCCCAGAGGTACCCTTCATCGATCACACTACTATACCCATGTCCTCTCTATGAATTGATACCTCTCTACTAGAAACCAAAACCAATTGTTCTAGCTCCACTGCCCCACCATCGAGAATTGTAGCTATTAATCCACCATCTCTTGATGTGGTCGCATATATTCACCCTATTAGATATATTTTCTCATAATCTAACGATGGAATGATGATGGGGGATTTCTTTGGAGTCAAATACTAATATTCCCCACATGTTTCATTTTCGGATTGATACATTTTTTGATAGGTATGATCATTTATTTTATTATTAGTTTTTTCCCTCCTTATGTACTAATTCGTGATTTATATATATATGGGGATTGATGTTTTCATTCATGTTGTCCTTTATTGTCATTTCAATCGATTTTTAACATATCTATTTATAGATCCTAATCATCAATTATAGTTGTTGATGGACCCACTCAATACTCTATTTCAGTCTGAAGAGTTTTCCACTATGTCACTGAAATTGAATAGAAACATTATGAACTATCATTACAGATCCATGCATATCAGCTAGAAACTAGATCTATGATTCCATTTCATCAACAACTTATTCATTCCCATTTTTCTTCCTTCACAGTTATATACATGGTAAAGTGTTCATGGGAACTAGAGTACATGACAACTAGAAGATGTAAGAAAAAAAAAGAGAAACTGAGCTGATAGACCCACAACATGATATCTTAGTCCATCAGTCAACCTGATGATGACTAGTTAGAACATTATGGGAGAAATCCCATTATCGATTATTTTATAGATCGATTTGTCATGTTGACTATTTTTAATTTTTAGTTGTTTCAATTCTGGATATTCATTAAAAACATTAGCTAGATTTAATGAAAATTGGATTTTCTTGTCAAGCATATTGTGAGATTTTCCCTTATTCTTCTTTTCAAATACATAATACATGTTGAATAATTTTTCATCTAGTAGAGTAAATGTTATGTAACCAATATTTCAGGTCATAGAGAATTAACATATAGAAAACCAAATTCCCTCATGGCATTACACTATCTTGGGAGCTCTTGATTACCTAATTTATCTAATTTTAATATTCCATTTTAATTATTTTTTGTTTTACTCAATAAAAAATCCCATAATAATTTCATTGATAGTGAAAACACTGTCTCCTTCTATTTGTTTGGGTGGGGGTGGGGGTTCTTGATGATTTTCACTGTCGATATACTAGATTTTTTTATTCTTCTCACTTGTCTAAGGGGACATTTTTTTAAAATTATAGGCATTCTTTATACTTGTAAAATAATATTCCCATTTAAAACAAATGAAAAATTTCTAGTTTGGAATTTTTAGAATCAAATTTTCTCTCTATTTATAATTTTAATTTTATTATTGAGTTTATAAATTTAATTCAAATTCAATATTTTTTAAATTATAAATAATTGAACCATTACATTGTTTATACCACATTTAATTTATATTTTATATTTTTTTCTCTTTAAATTAGTGGGATCTAAGTCTACAATTACATATTATTTTCTAATCATAATTCATCAGTGATACGTAGTACATTTCAACATATTATAACATTCATTGAAATGTTATTGAGGATATGAATGAACAAGTAATTAATTAAGATTATTGATGTAATCATTGTTAGAGACTTTTTCATGACCCATACATTACATATTTCTTTTATTATCCTATAGTTTTCTTTAATGGTTTTTTTTGGAAGAAGCTATTCTTGGGAAATTTTCCCTTATGTCTTTGCTCCTTGTATAATGCTTGATATTACTATTGAACATGTGTGGGTGAAGCATTTATATGTCACTGGATGTTTCTATTATTAGATATTCATGGAGTAATAATCATACAATTTGGTTATAATCAATATCTAATTTGTAGAATTTTACTTTTATATTTTTTCTTTGTAAAATAGAAAAACAACAAGAACACTCAATATGGGTTGTATACTTGGATGGTAAAAACTAACCTTTCTAGACCAATAAACCCCTTGAAGGATCATATGGGGTTAAGGGAAATATTTGAGATCTAGCCTAAACATGGTATTCGATATATAAAAATATATATGAAAATAGAAAGGAACAAAAGACTCATTTTGATCTTATTTGATATATATATGGATTGAACTGGAGATACTAGAGTGTGGACTTGATTATCTTTGAGGAGGAACTGTATTACACTAATTATGAGATTCATGCATTATGATTTAGGGCTTAACTTTTTTTTTATTTTAAACTTTTACCCTCATACCTATAGTATCAAATTCATAAGAGACATATTTATAAAGCCCTCATGATTTTTTTTAATTGTCTTTAAAAAGTGTAGATGATGTTACCAATTCAAGAATGTGGTAAGGAACATGTACTTTGGGTATTAGTTTAAACCATTATTCATTTTAACTAGAGTGAAGAGAGAATATTATTTTTAAGGTAAATTAAAAATGTGTATATAATTCAAGGAACTATTAATTATATGAAATTAAAAGATTAGAATATTTTTAAAGAACTATGCTATGTGGCATGATTACATTTCTATACATGGATGATCCCAAAGACTAACCCTTTTTACTTAGACATAGTTTTATTCTCCAAGACACGATGAATGTTTCTTTATTTAAAAATGGATTATCCTTATAAAATCAATATTGAATCCTTTTTCATCATGGATAAGAAAGTGTTCATGTGTGGGAGAATTTTATAAGCTAAATTCATATATTAATTTTTATGTTATTTACATTGTGATTTTTATTATTTTATTTTATAATGCGCTTGGTATGTGGTTAGTAAATTAGGATTGATGATTCAGAGGATTAAAAGGAAGAAATGAATATAAAGTGCAGAATTTACCATTTACATATCATGAATCAGTATTACACGTCATGTAAAAGGATTTCACAGCATGTGACAAGCAGTGATTCAAGTCATGAACCAAGTTGTGATGCCTATAGAGAAAGAATACATTCCACATCATGATTGGATCATACACTATGTGACTCCGGTAAAATCCTTAAACAATAAATCACCTCCAAAGGAATGGTTTAAAGGCTAGTAAACATCATGAGTCATTGATTCAGGACAAGTAAGTGGTCGAACCTCGGATTTTGGGCCAGATATGAGATAAGTACACGCAAGATTCAAAATCCACAGAGATGTATGTGGATATGTGTTAGAATAAGTATAATATAATAAATGTCATGGAACATTTTTCCTGTATATAATGAACCAAGATAATGTATTTCAGAGTATCCTATAGTAGATACTTCTCTTTTATGTAGTTCACATCATGTTTCCTTCATTCATTCACCTCTCAAAACAATTAATTTGGATTTTTCATATTTTATTTTATTCAAGAGACATGGATTTTGTTTTCTTTGTCAACCTAAATTTCAGTTGCTTCACTAACCATTGTTCATCTCTGATTACTTGTGATCATGTGTTATATCCATTTCGACATTCATGTTATAATTTTATTAGAATATTGATTTATCTATCATAAACATCGATTCCATTATTATTTCCATTTTTATAAAATCCAAACCATTAAATTATTAAGAAATATTAAAATTCAAATCAATTGACTATGCTAGGCATGGTTATTAGTTATTTAATATTTGATCTACCTACCCTGTGTGGCTAAAACACTCTGGGGTAGGGATAAAGAGTATATGTATCTAAATTTATATTGAATAATTCATAATAATTTTGGTAACCCTAATGGATTAGTAATTAGGATAAATGATAAAAGTTATATCCAATTCATTTGATTTCTCCTAAGGGATATCAATGTAGAAGACCCAATCCTGATTGGAGTATATTAAGCTTCCACAACTATACTAAGATACATTAGGCCATTAAATCCATCATTAATGCACCTAGTTTTTAATTATCTCCCGATTATGTAATAGTTACATCTTAGGTTTATCTAGTTGAATTCACCAATATCAGTTAGTGATTTTTCATTCAACGCAACCTAAACTCAAGGACCATTCCATGATCATAATTATGATTATCCTTCTCATAGATAATAAAAAAGTTATCCCTCCCCCAGATTAGTCATTTGATGCACTCTTCAAAAATAGATTTAAAAAACTCCAATACCAATGAAACTATAATGGACTCCTATATAAAAGGTTATCCATATTGTAACCTCTAAGAGAAAACTTTCTCTATATGTGATCAACCCAAGGACCCCCTCTATATTATGACCTAGTAGTAAGTAATTCTTGGAATAAAAATAAATTTAATCTTACTACAGCCCCAAAAAATTAATCAACACATGTGGGAACATCGTCATGGAATGAATCACTATTCCTATAACAACACATGACACATTTCCACAATAAAATCATTTCACTAAAATAGAATATATTCCCTATAATGGAAGAAGACTAAAATAATAACATACAGAACTCTGTGATCCATCAAGTATACATGTGTACTTATAAAAGGACAGTATTTATTCCCTATGAAAAACAAAATATAGGTGTTTGGTTGGAACTCTGTGTTTTCCCTTATCTGAAGAATACATACTCTCTAAATTATTTGGTTTCATCCTGAATACTCATAGCTCATTGGGACACATGGGATCATGGGAATGTAAACCTTGTACCTTAAATACCATCCTCAACATGATACACATTTTATGCGAAGGAACACATGAAATGTCATTCCACATGGATTCATGGGAATTTAATACCTATACACACTGAGATGGTATTTGTATGATCACATGGCTTGTGGGACAACAACTTGGCTAGTGATATATATTTTTCAATGTTGTAAAAGCCTCATCGAAACATTGAGGGGAATATGTAGTTGGTCTTCATGAATTACACATCGTGTTGTTGAGTTTTTTCTAGAATCCCCAATTATTTATTAGATTCCCCTCATTCACCTACCACCACTAGGTCTTCCTTAATTGTGAACCAATATCATGGATCAGGGGACGAAAATAAAGGACATCGGGACACCTTGACAGGGCTGATAATTAGTGTGTCAAATTAATCTTTCAAACTATTGGATCTTGTTCTGTCGTTGGAAGGAACCTGATAAACATGTCAAAAGAACATGCAAAGAGAAGTCAATGTAAATTTATTTTGTTCCCCACCAAGGGCTAGTCCAAGGATCATATGCCGAAAGTTTGGTCTGTCATAATAAAGTACCCTAATCTTCACTAGTTTTGGGATTACATAGGTTTGATCACAATAACTCTATTTTAGGATCACAACATTTATAATGATTTAGGGATATATCACTGCATCCCTCAGATAACTTCTACTAACTGCCACTAGCTCACTGCATTGAAATAATATGAACTCAGTTTATCCACTAGAATGACTCTTCAATGGTATTAAACTAAGCCATTCATCCCCAAATGTAAATGGGTTCTTTTTTGAAGTCATGATTTCACCCTTAGATGTAATTTACTTTCCCATACTATGATAGGTTATGAATTTTAATTTTCCAAACATATTTGGTCAATTTTCAGGCTTTCATGTTCGTTCTGCGTATGACTCTCCACTTCCGTAGATTGTGTTTTGGGTAAGGTTCACCATTCACATCCTATACGTACCAATATTGTTTCTGCATACTATCTAGATCCTATGTGAACAACCATATGTGAATTATACATTACATTAAATACTACTATGCTTCTCCATGTACTACCCTGCTCAGTGTATTTCATTTCTCCTTCGTTTACTAAGAGAGATTCCTCCATGAACAACACATTCTTCCACAGACTATTTTTATTATGCAGATGGTTCTCTCCGCGAACCATCGTCACCTAAATGAACCACATCATATTCAATGGATTTCTCCCAAAAAATATTAATCTCTAATCCGGATACATAATTATGGTGCCTAAAAACTTCTTAAATTGGTACATACCTCCAAAAATTTCACAAATCTGATTTTTCCAAATTATCAATGTGGGAAAACCTTCACAGAAATAATAAACACCATTCACATATAGTAAACCTCCACCACATACCGCTCATGTTTCAAGAACCAGAAATATCCCACAATCCTTCAACATTCATCGTATGTCATTCCATCACTGCAACTCATTACTGCAAACAATTTTCAGTTCTATAAACTACATCTCGTACCATTCCCACTACCAAGTACGTGGATGAAAACCATTCCTAAAACATGGTACGTGGTCCATGCTCATAGTTATTTAGTTCCCTCATTTGGTCAATTTTCCATATCATTTCACATACCATTTGATCCTATGTGAAAAAAATTTATTTTTCAATATCAAACACCAAATTTTGAGTCCCATTTTTTTTTAGAAAACATGGGAAAACTATACCACCTTCAATACTAATATGTATTGAAGTTTATGATCCATTTCATTACAATCATTTGGATCAACCATTTAAGGATTGATAACAAACAGAAACCGTACTTCATTTATCAATGAACAACCTTGGTTCCAACATTCCCCCCCTTTGGCTTTGATTGGAATCTACATATAAAATCAATAGAGAACAAGTAACTATAAAAACCTATGATGAAATAATCTAACCATCCAACACACTATGTCTGCGTAATTAATTGTCATTATAGTAAAAAATAGATATGAAATTAATCATTTACTCTTGTGTTCGAATGAACACTCTAACTACATCTTTATGACACAATATTGTTTTCTCCATTCACATTCTCTCTATTAAAATTCTCTTTTTTCATGCAACCAACCTGCTACAAAAAAACATTTCATTTTCATACTCAACATTTCACAATGTAGTTATCAATTTCTCCCCCATTGTTAGTAAACCCAAAGACCAATATCTGAAAATTTTAGAGCTCAGAAATAAAACTCCCAATGAATCATATCTCCCCCATAAAATTTTAATATAGTTATTAAAATTATCTTTTCTCATGTGCATCTAAATCAATTGAACATTTCTGTCATCTCTTTTACCAATTTTGGTCCCATCAATATCTATTCACCTACTTTATCCCAATAAGCAAGAGTTCGAAACTACTTTCCATATAGTGTCTCAAATGGTGTCATCTGTATACTAGAATGAAAACTGTTATTATAAGAAAATACCACCAAAGAAAGATGGTGGTCCCAACATCACTGGTAATCCATTGAACAAGTACGTAGCATATCTTCTAAAGTCTGAATTGTTTGTTCTGACTACACATCTGATTGAGGATGAAATGCTATACTAAAATTAAATTCAGTACCCAAAGACATCTGAAGGCATTTTTAATTGTTATAAGTAATCTTGGGATCATGATCAGATACAATGGAGAGGGGAACTCCATGGAACCTGACTATATCTTAAACATACCACCGAGAAAGTTGATTTAGAAAAAAAGTATCTCAAATAGGAAGGAAATTAACAAATTCAGTCAATTGATCAACAGTAACCCATATTTCATTGATACCTCGAGATGTTTTTCCAAATCCTACAACGAAGTCCATGGACATATTTTACCAGTACCACTATAGCACCGGTAAAGGCTGGAGCTTCCCTTCTAGTAACTACAGCTCTTCTTTAATATTTTGTCACATCATAGACTGCACAATAAAGATAACATTATCTATTTTCATTCAATCCTAATAGTAATACTACCGATGATATATGTACATCTTAGTACTAACAAGATGAACTGAAAACAGAGAATGATGAGCTTCACATAAAAACTATTTATTCAACTATGAATCACTAGGCATACATAATATCTTCCCAAATATCAAAATACAATCATTACCATTAATAAAATTAGGAAAAAACCCCTTCTAAGACAACTCTACAATTTTCAATAACTCACTGTCTTCCTTGTGCAGTTGCTTAATTTTGTCTGATATAGATGATTTTACTTACACCTGAAATAGAACTGAGGGATGTTATTCACCAACAACTTATATTCCATTGTTCATCAAATAACTAATCAAAGTATATTGTTCCAAATATAACACGGTAAATGTATATTTACTTTTTCGACTCCAAATCGACGATGCCTCCAAATTTTTAATGCAAAAACAATAGTAGGAAATTTCAAATCTTGTGTAGGGTAATTTAACTCATGAATTTTCAACAGACATGAAGCATAAGAAATTACCTAATCATTCTTTATAAGGACACATCCATGTCCTTTCAATGAAGCACGGCTATAGATATCAAAATCATCATTTCTGGAAGGTAGTTCCAAAACAAGATATTTCACCAATGTCCTTTTCAATTTCTGGAGAAATTCATCACATTCTTTTGTCCAGATAAACATTACACTTTTTTAATATAACTTAGTCAGTGGGGTAGAAAACCTTTCAAAATTATCAAAAAAATGTTTTATAATAACTCTCTATTCTATGAAACCTACGAATCACTGTGATATTGGTAGGTGTAGGTCATTCTTCAACCACTTTTGTTTTAGCAGGATCAATAGTTATGCCATTTTTCGAATCAATGCGAGTAATGAATGAAATCATTTTTAACCAAAACTCACACTTTCTGAATATCCCATAAAATTTATTTTCATTTTGGGTTTGAAATACTACCCTTAAATGACTTTCATGGTCCTATTTACATATAGAATAAACCAAAATATCACTAATAAAAACAACAAAAATTTTCCACCTTAGTCAACTGAGCCATCGCCACAATAAACTATTCAATTCTGATTATAAACATCACATGATGCTAATTTACAATGTCCTCTCCCACTATATACCCTTCCAAAAAAGCAGCTCGGTTTCCTCTACAAAAAACCAATAATAACACAAAAATATCTTAGGTGATGCAACATGGTAGTCTGAAAATGCTATATCATTTCAATCTTAAAATAAATTAATTTATGGATATTCATTTCATAATACCATAAATACTAATGGTGTCTAAACTGATATATGATACCAACTATAAAGTCCCTACCTTAATGATTATAAAAACATGAATTGAGTTAATAATTCACATTGAGAATCTTTTCAGGTTTAGTGTTTTAGAAAAATAGTTCATAAAACATACACAACAACTCTAATATCACATGTAGACACATCTACTAAGTATCCATTTTTATATAAAATAAAAACTCATGAAAAAAAGGGTCATGTAAAGTTCCATGTTTTTATATAGCATGATTTTTCCTTGATCCCATCCCTTAACTTATTCATCTTTATTTTTTATGATGAATATTTCAAATATATTGTATTTTTATAAAATGATTATTAAGGGATACACAAAAAATGAATACTGTTAGTTTTTCAAAACAATAAGTAAACAATGAATATTATATCATAAGTAATAATTTTCACAATTATGAAGTATTAAATACATTTCAATAAATAAATGATAACTGCTTACCCTTTTAAACCAAAATATTTACAAAAAACCCATCAAAATGACACATAAAATATAAATTTATCTTGGTAAAAAAGCATACTTAAATGGAATAACCATACGGTTGACATCAATACAAATCACTTAATGGAATAGCCATACGTCTGACTTCCATACCCAATGCATTGGAGGTTATAACTTAACCATCCATCCTGGTTTATCATGATACCCCCGTCATTTGTTTTATCATGTAACCACCCGTCAAATTCCAACATACCATTATAAAATCATAAAAGATAAAATATTGAAAATAGAAATATTTCACGAATTACATTTCTTTAGCAATCAAAAAAATCATTTATATATATTGAAATAATAAATAAATTTCAAAAACCATTCTCAATAGAAATACAGCCAAAAACATAATACGGGGTTTCATTTTCAATTAAATAACATTAAGGCTTTTTGATGAAGCCAAATAACGATTACGGTGGTAGAGAGGTCATTTTCACCACATATGTTAATATTTTTTTGTCATTTACTAAATTGATTTTTAGAAAAAGATTCTCATTGAATGAAATGAAAATTCAAAGCTTTTTGTACACCATATGAAATAATGCCATGTATAAATAAAAATATTCCCCAATGAAAGGATATTGAGATGAAGTCCCATGCTTTGTGTCCCTAATGACTTGTTCATTCGTTAATTTCCTCAATAATAAACATATATTAATTTATACTTCCTTAAGAACCTTTTTCTATATTATTAATAATATTATGTCACTTATCACCTTGTTATAACAATTAGTAAATTATTTGAGATCATAATGAACATTTTGTCGTTGTTTGGAACATGAGTCAAAAATGAACTTGCTATATTTACAAATTGTCCATGTGGAAAAAAGTACATTATATCTAGAATGATATTAATGATTTATAAATCATATATATCATATATATCTAGTATATATATGTATCTATAATAGTACATAACATTTAAAGATAATAAATGTAATGCACCATTCATGGAGACGGTAAGTCGTACGTATGCATGAACGCTAAATTAATTTCTATTTACTATTTAATGGAATGAAAATTTAATGATACATATGTATATCATAATTACTGTAAAATATCATATATAATTTAACTAACTCCTTTTTTATATGTTCCATGTATGTCATGAACGAGCCATATCACATTTAGGGGGAGGTAGTCCGCACTTCATCGGATAAATTTATTATATTTACCCATTATGGAATCCATACATGTATGCTATATGTGAAAAATACAGAAGAATATAAACAATATAAACATTATATATATATATAACATATAAATGCATTGCCTTTATAATAGACACCATGAGAGACAGTAGAAGATTATCGAACAGTCATCATTTTGTGAGGCAATAGTTCGTCGTCCACAAAAAAAGTATGTTATTCACCCATTACATATTTGTTTGTAAATTTATTTCAAATACATATTATAAAACAACCAAGTATATTTAGGATACTTTTGTTCTTATATAAACGAAGCAATTAATAACATAGGAAGAGAAAAAGGGAAATAAAAAATATAACATGAGGAAAGATGTTACCTTTAAATCGGGTAACTACATTTGTTTGGAACAAAAAGGCTTTCTTGTATTTCATTTATCATAATTTAAGGCTTCTAAGAGGAAGATAGAGTTTTTGAGATCTTATTTTGGCAAGGGTTGGATGAGCCAAGTGAGTTTCAGATATGTGAGTTAGGGTTAGAGCTAATGGTCTTTTATAAGGGGTAGGAGGGGCTCTTTATGAAATTTTGAAAATATTATTTTGATATCAAAATATCCCAAACATAATAAATTCTAAGATAAGATGATTATTATTCGAAATAAATTGATAAAATAAGAATTGGAAAATTTTGGGATATTTTTTAATCCTTATCTTCTTTATTTAACCAATTGTTAACTTATTTAACTTTTACCATGACTTCTTTTATACTCAAACTGTATTGTTAATATATTTACTATAAAATACCAATATAACCACATGTGGTTCATTAATGACATTATCAACCATATCTATTTAAATAGGCCAAATCATAGACTTTTAGGAATATTATATCATTTAATAAAATACTAATTGATTTAAAACTCATTTATAACAATTTTTATACTATTCATTTCATGATTTTTAAAAAATTCAAAAACAACTTTATTCATTCGAAAAACCTTCATTAATTAAAATATAACAAGTCATAACCATCTCTAAAATTTTTGGATGGCATAAAAAGGTTCAATAGAAATTTATTTTACCATTTATAATACAATTTATTTAAATTGTTCTTTAATGAGGTAATCATTGCATCATCATTGTGTCATAAAAAATAAATTTATTTGATGTCTAAAAATTGTAAATAACTTTCAATGACTTTTGAAATATTATTATATTAATAATTAATACTTATAGTAAATGATATAAATTATATAACCCCACATTAAAATTGTTTTATCAAAACAATACATGTTAATGATTTTTTTTATTTTTACTTTAAATAAAGAGTTATTAATGTCATTATCTTAAGAAAAAATATTTAAGAGGCCAAACGCCTCACCCAATGATTTAATATGTCAGCCATGACTAATAAAATAAGGTTATAACAAGTGATTAGTTAATTTTATATTATTATAAAATTATTATTACCTTGAATTACCATATTTTTCATTAATTGCGATAAATAGAAGTCAGAAGTTATTATTCCAAAAAAATTATTTTCAAATTATTAAACTGAATTGTACTAAATGGTGATAACCATGTATTTCATATTTTGGAAATTCATTTCAATGAAGAGGTAAAATAATTTTAAATTAAAAGACGGTTTTTAAATATTATGTAGTGTTATTTCACAATTCATCCAAAATTGAATGTTTTCAGAAACATACCAAAAATTAACTCAAATATAATTTTGATATTATGAATAATGATATGTTGTATATTTTACCATATTCAAAACATAGAAGTTTATTTAATTAATTTATCTATAATTTCTATTTTTATAATTGGAAACCATGTTTTTAAGAAATAATAACAATCAAAAGATTGACATTTTTTAATATCCAATTTCAACATAAAATTACATTCAATTATTAAAAGTGGATTTAATTGTAAACATATAATCCAATTAAACTTTAAAACCGTTTAATAATATAATTTATACATATTAGTAAATATTATAAAAATTCTGTTTTGAGTAAAGATACAGTATTTTTCACAATTTATTAAAAAAATAAACAATATCAGAAAAATAAAAAAATTTCTTCCATAGTAAATTTTGACGTCCCAATTCTAAAGAAGAATATTATTTTGAAATATAGAAAATATAATAGAAAAAACTATATTTAAAAAGGATTTCCCATTAAAAGGATATAAATCAACCTTTTAATAAATAGTAGAGTATTTATGCTTAAAATTGGATTCATTCACATTTTAAGCCTCAAAAATTTATTGGATACATGTAAAAACATTTAACAAAATTTTATAATCATATTTCAGTTATATCTGTTCATTCCTTCCAATACAATTACTAGGCATTAACTACAATTAAAAATAATATTAAGTTATTATTTTTCAGTATGACTCAGCCTTGTGTGCAACATTCGATTTCAATGAATCCCATGGCTGTGTGTCTGGTATTCCATCGAACATAGCATCCCCTTTAAAATAAAGTTAATAATTAATTCTAAAATATTTATATATATTAAAATGTTATATTCTTTATTTACCTACGATGTTACATTACATCTACTAAGGATAACCTCTGGATAATGAGAATCTTGAGAAGAAGAAAATAAAATAATATATATGTTTTGTTTTGTAAATATTATATATTGTCCTAATTTTTGCAGGACACTAAACATTTGGATACTAATTGTGTAATGAGTTTTTGAAAATTTACATTAAATTTTTTAATAGTATTATATGAAAAAGATGGGTTGTTATAGTTGGCATCAATGACAAAGTTTAGTTAATTTTGGTAATAAGGATTATAGATTATTAGAGAAAACCAATAGTATAAGACTAAGTATAACTTAGCACCAAAGAAGCATTGTTTCAATAATTTATAATCATCGGGATCTAGGATGAAATGTGTTTTGTCTTATTCTCACAAATTAATAAATTATGATTTTATGAATTGTTAACTCATATTTTTTATAATCGTTTCTATTTTAGGAAAATATATGAATATTATAAACTAGACCAACATCCCATGCGAGTAAAAATGAGTGAGCCTGAATGACATCCACAATGCTTTGGGTGGTGGAGTTCAACATATCATGGTTATTATTACCTAGTTGTCTTAGCATATGAAAAATAACGTGAATAATGTGGAATGACCACCTTCACATATGAAAGAGAAACTCACTATCATGTGTTTTAGGTTGCAATGGACATAGAAATTTAGTATATCATCTAATCCACAAGTTTTCAAATTGTGGTTCAACTAAATAGAGAAGGTATTTTCTGTACATTTCAGTTCTAAAATGGAGAAGGTGACTCTCTCTATTTATATCCTAGATGGAGAGGTAGTTCAATGGTGGTATTTGATTGAAAAAATCATACCGAAAGATGTAATTGAAGAGATGGAGTTGGAAGATTTTATGATTACGTTTCTTAACCAGTATTTCCCTCAAATACTTCATACAAATACAGATAGAGAATTTATATAAATATATAAAAATGAAGGAGAATCGATCATGACATATGTAGAAAATTTCATATGTATTTAATGTTATGCTTCAGGTTATTTTTCAACAATTAAAGAATAATGGATAGATTCATTAGGGGTTTAAAACCACACCTCTAATGGCTCTAGAAATTTGAGACTTTTTGAGTTATGAAGATGATTTTTGATATACTCTCAATGTGGATATGGATTTTGGAGAAATTTCTCCTGGCTATGGTGATCAGAAATGATGGTTGAATTTTTATGCTAGTAGATCATAATAGAATGGTGGATATAAAACTCCACCAACCCCATGTCAAAAATGTTGTAAGAAGCATCACAGAAAATACTTCAACGGTAAGGGGAAATAAATCCATTATGGAAAATAAGGACACCATACTCAATAATGTCGAAAATACATGAGGTGTTAAGAAAATATAGTGGAGGAAAGGATACCACAACCCATGGTCCAATGATACAACTATAGGGGCAAGGGCACAATGCGTTCTAGTGTAGTTAACCTCATGTTCAAGAGGGAAATCTGTGTCATTAGAAACCAATTCCAATTGATCATGAGGTCTTATTCTGTAACAACTATGGATTTGGAGCCAAAAAATGAAGTCGTATAAGGTACGCTTCAAATTAATTCTATAATGGAAAAATAATTATTTGATTCTAGTTATATGCATTCCATTATATCAATTATGTTTCATATAATTACTGAATCGATTCTCCAAGACCATGATGTAATTATATTTCTAAAAACACAAAGTGGTGTAATAATTTAGACTAATGTGTTGGACACTTCTCATGTTGGCATATGTTGGAAGATTCTCCTAGAAAATGTCGTAACACTTCTTTTGGTAGATTTCGACACTATGTTGGGGATGTATTGGCTCTCTTTATATATAAAACACATTAACTATAGTGAAGAGGAATTATCTTTTCATATTCAAAACCATCACATGATGCTATACAAATACATGTATGATCGTAATAACCTTTTAAAAATGAATCGATGGTGTGGGTATTGATTCCATATAAAAAAGAACACCACATTCAAATGGATGATAAAAAATAATGTATCAATATAGGGGAAATTCCCACTGTGAGGTAATGTGGTGTTTCATTTTATGAATAGTTACCTGAAATTCCCTTGTATTGTGGGATTTAGTTCTCAATAGAACTTAATAGTAAAGCTACTACTATCTCAATGTGTCTCTATCAGATGGCTCCTATCAAGCAGGATGAGTTATATAAGTAGCTACTAGATAATTTGGACAGTGGTTTCACACTCTATAGTGCATCCCCTTGGATTGGGCTTGTGCCCTTTTTCAAGAAGAATAATGAATCAGTGGATCAATGTATAAATTATTGAGAACTCAATAAGATCACCATAAAGGAAAACTATCCACTTGTAGGAATTTTTGACTTGTTTGATTAGTTTTAAGGAGATTAGTACTAATCAGAAGTAAATATTGGTTTAGTATAACATCACCTAAAGGAGATGAAGGATGATATTCTGAATACTACCTTCCTTACATGGTATGTTCAATATGAGTTTCTGGTGATTATATTCGAACATACTAATCACCCTACAATATTCATTGTTTTTATCAATATAGTATTTATATATCACTTTGAAAAAATTGCGTTAGTGTTTATTGATTATATTTTCATATACTCCAAGAGAATGTAGGAACATGAAGAACATCAAAGGCATGTGTTTGTGACATTAAGGAATGATAAGTTATAGAAAAAGTTCAGAAAGTGTGACTTTTGGATGCAACATTTCACATTCATGGGACTCGTGATCAAATATGAGGGAATATTTGTGGACCCTTGAAATAAAAATTGGATTTAAGAATGTCCTAGACCCTCTAGTGTCATAGAAATCAGATGTCTTCATGGTTTATTATGGTGCTAAAAAAATTTTGTGAAACATTTCTCACAGTTTTCTGTCCCACTAGCTATGTTAAAAAGGAATGTGGTAATGTATGTATAGATAGAAGAATGTGAGTAAATCAAGAATGAGATAAATAATTGGCTGAACCCAAAACCTGTAATCACATTATTGAAAATTGTATAATGTTTTGGAATATATAGTGATGATTCAAATAATTTTATGGGATATTTATTCCTTAAAAATGATAATGTGATAGCCTACACCTCATGAAAGTTGAATATCCATGATCAGAACTAACTGACGCATGATCTTGTGCATGATAATTTTATTTTTTATTGTAAATATTACAGTAATACCTCTATGATGAGAAGGTTGACATATATATATATTACAATATATTAATGTATATATTGATCTAAAAGGAGCTCAAATTAGATCCAAATAGATGGTCTGTGCTTATCAAAGAGTATTATTTATCTATTCACTATTGTCGCAATAATGAAAGCAAGGTCGTTGTTGCTCTTAGCCAAAAAAATAACTTGCTATTGTATCAATGATGTGGATTGAGAATGTCCTATATTCTTGTACTTGCAAAGGATGGAAATGGAAATCATAATGTTACGGAATACATCATACCATTCATAAATTATTTAACAACCATATAAATAAGAGATGATAAAGTAGTTACCTATCTCAACATTCTCTTTCAACTCTATTAGCACCAATATGTGACGTGATCTCCAATAAAACTTCTATTGAGATAACATGAAGAAAAATATTGTAGAATATATATAAAGGTGTATGGTATGTCATCAAGTAATATAAAATATATATAAATCCAAAGGGATGATGAAACATTTCCAATAACCATGTGTAAATGTTGTAATTTCACTACAGAAATCTTCAATGGACTCTCAATGACATCCAAAAGAAATAATACTATATGCGTTGTGCTAGAAGAACTCAAAAAACTACCCAATTTATTTCAATTTAGTATGTTCTATCACGTGAAAGAATTCCAATGATATGTGTGAAATATGTTTTGAGGCTACCTGGGGTTTGACTATTTATTTTCACTAATCATGATCCAAGGTCCACATCAAAATAATAGAGGAGTCTTCAAAACTATTTGAGAATTGCATTAAATTTTAGCATGACATATCACCCCTAAATTGATGGCCAATATAAAAGGACTATTAAGACACTATATGATATGCTAAGATCCTTATCGTTATACTAAATGGATGGATGGGATCAGTATCTCCCATTGGTTGAGTTCTTATACAAAAATATCTTGCACTAATGTATTCAAATAGATCCTTAAGAAGATCAATATGAAAAGAGATGTAGAACTCCAATCGGTTAAGATGATTTTGGAAAAAGAAAGCTATACGGACTTGATCTTGTACAATAGATGACTTAAATGGTTCATACCATCCAAAAAAATATCAAATCTAATAAAAATCAAAAATAGATCTATTCTAAAAACCATCGATGGATCCTGGAGTTTGAACTGGGACATAAAGCCTTCCTTAGAATATCAACATGGAACATATTCATGTAGTTTGGAAAGAAAGGGTTGTTTAGACCATGATATATTTTCCACATTGAGATCCTTGATCACATAGTATACATGGGCTATCAGATTAAACTACCAAAAATATGGATCAATTTCATGAAGTGTTCTTAGTGTCAATCCAGATTATGTACACACTAGATCTCTCACATGTATTAAACTCAGATGTGGTACAACTGGAATATGACATCTTTTATGATGATCATCCAGTAATGATTCTGGATTTCAGAGATAAGTTTCTATACAACAATACTTCCAAACTCATAAATTTGTTTTAGATGAACCACAAGAATGAATAAGCATCTTGGGAATCAAAGGATTCAATGAAGGAGTAGTACCTTGAAGTGTTTAAGTAAAATGAAATTTCAAGGGTGAAATTTCGAAAGGGGGAAGAATAAAAGGACCCAATTTTTTTCACAGGGTTCTCCCTTCATATAGAACTTTCTTATGGTACAAATCATATTAAATCCCTTATATTACATAATAATATAATAATAAATGATAAATTAGTAATATAAAAATTATATATAGATGTTAAAGAACCTTTACCATTGAAATAGTAACATGACCCTAAGAATAGTAATATAGAACATATGAATAGTAAAAATGGAAAATGAAATGTAATATCACCCATGAAATTATATATAAAATTTATGCATTTTATTAATTAAATTATTGTATACATATACCTTATACTCTGTATTTAAATGTTTTCAGAAATCATAATAAACTAATGGATGTTTTTTATGTCATAAGTATTTAAATAAAATGGAATAATCATTTTATGAATTTAAAATAAAATATATTTTATCAAAATTAATCCATAAATTTACATTTATAATCATTATTAGTTTAACATAATTTTATGGGACCTTACTTAATGTTTTTACTATGTTGTAAAATATGTTATAATTTTTAAATTTGTATTTTGCAAGTTAATGAATATTTTAATTACAAATTAAATTTATCATATTTGAAAAATATAGTAAAATGTAAATCATTTTCTAATTTTACAAATCTAATGAATTTTAGATTTATTTATAGGTATTTTTCTAAGATTGATGATTTTTTTTTGCATAAAAAACAATAATTTACAATAAAAGCTAATTACATGACATTTTTTTTCATATTTGTTATAAGGTTGATTTAAGCCCAATACATAAAAATATAAATCATTATTTTAAAATCATTATAGATAATTACCAATATATTAAATTTATTTTGAGCCCAATTAATAAATTAATGAATATAATATTAAGAAAACCCCTCTCAACTACATTATAAGTACCTCCCCTAACCCCCTCTTCCTCTCACATTTCTCATGATTTGTGACATCTCAATATTGTCACCAATACTTTTCCCTAGACACTCCCCCAAAACTAGGATAAGTTTGTTTCATCAAAACACCAAAACGTTTCCTGTATGAGGTTCTCAAGAATGATAAATTCAAGTGCTAATTCTTATATCTCTTTATTCTAATTTCCATTCAATTTAATTTCTTTTTTATAATGTTTTCAACTCCATGCATCCTAATATAATGATAAGTCTGGTATTTTTCATATACTAGAATTATATAAGGTTATTGGAAGATTATACATTAAAATCCACCCTCTCTCCCTTTCTCTTTGATTTTAAAAAATTTAATTGTCTCACCTGATATGCTAATTAGCGAACATCTTGAGTGATGTAATTTCCAGTTCCTTAATCATTTAAAATGTTGTTAAAAACCATTATATAGTTAAAAAAATAGATTTTTAAATGTATGTTACATCCCTCTTATTGATATAGAACTAAATTATACACATATTTCTAAATTATAAAACAAATATTTCATTGTGATCGAAAGAACTCAAAAACAAACATAAAATGGTCATCATTAAAATTTATCTAAATATTGAACATCATGGTATATAAAAACTCAATAAAATATAATTTATGATTATTTAATATCATTAATAAAATATAATTAGATTTTTGGATATTTAATCTCAATTTATATGAACATTAAATCCTGAATAATTATGAACTGGTCATGAAAACAAGGAAACAAATGCTTTTGAATGATGTTATTAAAATAAATAATTCATTTAAAATGAAATCAATAAAATTATTAAAACAAAAACAAATTATTATAAAATGGTTGGTATTTGATAGTTAATAAATATAATCAGATTATACATGATAATAATGTGAAGAATGCATTTGAACTCAAGGTAAGGGTAAATTTTCAAACCCAACACTCTTTGGTTTTTTTTCATTCACCCCATTTTTAGTGTTGATATTCTGTAAATATAATTTCATCATAATTATAATATAATTTCATGTATATATATTTTTTCTAATAGAATTTATGATAAAAGTATTTTTTTTTCCAAAATATCACTTCTTTCAAAAACACACACATTTTAATTACCCCTCAAGGTTGATGATTCCCACAGCATGTATGTTATTAGCTCAATAATTTGGTAACCCAATGATTATGAATGTATGAATCAAAAACCATTCATTTTCATGGGATATTTTAAGACAAATTTTGAGATATTTTTTTTACGTGGAATGCATGATATTGTAAATGATAGGATGTGATGGGTGTGCCCTGAATTATATAGTGCAATGTAAATGTTATGATGTGAATGATGAGATTTGAATTATATAGCATCCCAATCTAGTGGTTAATGATAATAACATCAATATATAGTGTGATATATGATTGAAAATGATTTTATATTTCTTCACAACTATTTTTCATAGTTTAACACTAGGAAACAATGTTAAATTTTTATGCATGCCCTCATTTCCTATATTTTCCAAATTCTTCATCTCATGATTATGATCCAAATCCCATGTAATGATGATAATGATTATGGTTACCACATTTTATATTGTTTCATGTTCATATATATCATTTCAGTACGATTTTACCTCTCCTTTTTGAAAAATATGTTCATATGCTTTCATGTACTAAGGTGAATTCAATATCTAATAATAATCTAGAGAAGAATGAATTATATAATTATAAATGTTTTATTTTATTAATGATATGCGTGGTCCAAATTTTCCCAAGACACTAAACCATTGGATCCTTGTTTTTTAATGATTCAATGTTTTTTCTTTAAAATGTTGTAATAGTAACTTAATAAAAATCGGTGTCGCAATAATAATAATTATAATGAATATATTATGTTTTAATGAAAAACATATGTAAGGAAAATGGTGATAAAGATGAAAATTTAAAGAAGAAGGTACTATTTACATCATGATCATGAGTTTTCTCATACAAATCCCCATAAAATGGGATATTGAAGATTACAAATATATAAAAGAGGCCTATGTGAGTGGTATAAGGTTTTAGGTGGAAAAATGATAGATATCCAACATGAAATTATTAGGGATTGGTATAATATATTATGGGGGAACTGTGGCCCTTTTATAGATGATGAAATGAGCACATTCTTGAATACCCATTTCATTTCAAATATATAATTACAATATTATTGGGTTATTGACTCCAATTTTAAGAAATGATGAAATATGGTGTTTTATTTTATAGTTAAATCATCAGCCATGAATTTCCAAAAATTATTATAACAAATATTTTGGTTTTTACCATTATATTTTAACAATATATTTATTTTAATTTTAACCTGGGATACAATTTTTTAACAAATTAAATTCTAATTTTGTTTAATATAAGGTAACCCCTCATAAAAAATTTGTGTTTGGTGAAAATAAATTCATAAAATCTATAATAAAATCCAATTTATAAATATTTTATAATTAAAAATTAAATAAAAACATCAGATTTAGAAAATTTTTATGCAAAAAATTTTATTTTCACAATGAAGTGTCCTAAATGAGATATAATATTTATTAAAAAATGAATGAATGTGATTCTACTTTTATAATTTTTTTAAAGAAATTATAATTGTATTTTAGAAGTTATAAAATGATTTCATTTTATAAAATTTATTATGTAATTAACAAAAAACTCTTTTAAAACCCAATTTGACCATTATTGGAATAATCATATTTAATCATGGAAGTAATAATCTAATGAATAAAAATTAATTTGAAACTATTAGTTAATATAATTATTATATTATTAAATTTTAATTATACTAAAATCAATTCTATTTTAATATGTGAATATAATTGATTTTTAACATAAGCATTTATAAATTATTTTTTCATGGATATATTAGATATGTTTTTAAATTAATAATATTTTTTTAATAAAATAAACATAGTAATTATAGGTTTAATATTTCCATATAAATATATATTTAAATTATATAATATATTTTTTAAAAAATATTTCATTATTATGTTATGATAATATCATAAAAATGATGGTTCTAAAAAATTATTATTTCTCAGTCCGCTAAAAATAGAAATTATTTACTTATCCCACACCATATTTATCCACAGAAAATTATGATAAGTTTAATTCAAATATAAAATTAATTGTATAAATATATTATTATAATATTTTCAAATAACAAATACAAAATATATTCTTTTTTGAGTGCACAATGTCTAATAGTTACAAGATGAAATGGCCACATCCTATAAAAGGGTATCAGGTATTAAATTCCCTATTAATAATTAATTTTATCCTATTAATTTGATATATTATTTCATATAAAAAAATTACTGGTATTAACTCCTCATAAATAATTCAATATCCCGATTTACATCATCATGATTTAAATTTCTACCAATGATTTTTACTAGATGAGTTATTTAATTTTGTAAAACACAGTCTCTAGTGTCATGTATTTTGAGAGGCACATTTTTAAAATAAATGTAAATTTTCAAATATATTCTATCATATATGGGTGTATTGATTTGAATTTATGTTTACATACACAATAATAAATCATGGATGATTTTGTGTAAACTATAAATAATAAGTGGAATCGAAAATTAGTATGTTATAGATCAAATTATGTCCTTTATTGCAAAAGGAAACTGTAAATACAACATAAAATCCTAATTTTTCTAATTATTACATAGAATTTCATTGGAAAAACATTCAATAATAAAACATCACACAACGTTAAATTCCATGAATTTCTATAGATTTATAAAATATATTTCTTTATACTATTAGTTGATTATATATTATCCTATGTAGTGTGTACAATAATAATCATCTCTTCAATATACTATATTTTAGAATCCATTGTATCTCCAACTTCATAATAAATGATTAGAGGGAAAAAACACTTTCCATTAAATGATTAATATGGTGAAATATTTATGATTTAATGTATGTTATTATGGTACATAAATTTCGAAAAAAATGTATTTACAAATCCCACATACCTTTGAATGAAATAGAACATGTTCTCAAAATTTCCACTAATATCCAAATATAAAATTTAAATTTAACCTCAATTCCCAAAATTTTTATGTTTTCATTTATTATTATGAAATTTTGTATACTCTAACATGTTTGAAGGAAGATAATGTCTGATAAACCATGGAATGAATTATTTTAATGGTTATTATGGTTCTCTCACATGGGAATCCAAATCAAAATGCAAGTTCTTATTTGAAAATAAGTCATGTAGTATTTGAATGATTTTTTGGGTGAAATATGATGATCCTATGAAATTTATTCTACACCCACATTCCATGTATGTTAGTTTGGTATATGACTCATGTTGGGGATATGTACATGGACACACATTTTAGGTGAGGTACATGTAATGTGGTAGTGTATATGTCGGCAGTTATAAAATTGATTGTAACATGCTACATGATTCATTAACGATTATGTATTACACACCATATATAACACCATATCACATATTTTATATTACAATTACATTTATAGATAAGAATAGGTATATTATTTGGTGGACATTTTTAGTGTACATGTCATGTATATGTATGTAAGGTGACATAAATGTAGAGTAAACAACACATAAGCCTTTGTACAATGGTAGAATGTGAATCTAGGTGTTTATTCAATTTCCACCTCTATACATGGTTTGTACTATCCATATGAAAATATTTATCAAATTCATGCAAACATGAAGCAATATTTGGGAATGTGGATTGTCTTTTATTTTTATTATTATTATCATATTTGATGGTGATATTATATATATCATCATAAGATGTTAGTGATATGATTCGTGAATGATTAATTTTTTTTCCATATTGTGATAATAATTTATGTTAGGTGGATGAAAAAATAATGTGCAGGGATAGTAATCCACAAACAATATTTCTCATCCATGTTGTGGGACCCTCAAATGTATTTAGATATCAATATTCTATAATGGTTTATTAACATTAATTTACCAATGGAGTGTAGAGAGTAAAAACATTTTGAGCTGGAAAAAGTCTTGGATGGTGTCTATAGTATATTTGGGTCGCTTAAATGGACTTTGTAATTTGACATAGAACTCGAAGTGATTTCCTCCATCTAGTGTACCCTAGAGTTTGGGATCAAAAATGTGGGATGGATTGTTGGATGGTTAGTAAATCATTTTCACATTTTTTATTTATTCAACATTCTCATTTTTAATTAAATATATAATATTCCCAAATTCTCTAATATATAACCACATGATCTATTTTGGAGGATTAAGTAATAAATGGTTCACTCTTCTTAATTAACCATTAATTGGGTATTTTAATGAGATGAATATAATGTGTGAAATGTGTAGATATTATATTTGGGTGATTACATTGGAATAATGTCAATATTGGGGTGTGGTTTATCCCTATTTCTGATATGGTCAACAATCATCCATAGAAATAATGTTTGTGTTTCCCATGAGGATTGTTTTCGTGGATCACCATTTTGTGGAAGGGTAAACCAATAAATTAAATGATACAATATCTTATATGAACAATATTAGTCTCTGGAAAGTCATGATGTAGTCTTTTTTGTAGTTACTTCCACATTTTTTTATATGTTATAGTGATGAATGGGTTCTCTAACACATCTATTAGTAGAGAAGATACAGTCTGGGATTTTGACTATTTTGGATGTTTTATTCTACTAGTTTCAATATCTCTTTTATTTTGTTTAATAACTATGGTGGGCCATAGTCCCCTCATTGATACATATGATCTGTGGAATAAGGGAGGTTGTTTCCTTGAATTATAGATGGGTATATTTACTGGGGTTGTGTGGCCCCAATGATTACCTAGTATCACATTTTTAATAATTATCTAGAAGGGCTTGGTGAGAGTTTACAGATTCACCATGATGTTGGTTTATATCCAAATTGATTAATCATTGGGTAAATGGAATACCTTACATTCTAGAAGAGTTTATGATTTCCTTATTTTACGTTTTATAATAGGTGAGGTAAACACTAATTGATCGAGGTGTGGGTCAATATTCTATGGGTTTGATGGACCCTCTCTAATCAAATTGTTTTAATCATTTATGTTTCATGTAAAATTAGACTACCATGCCTAGGATCTTGGTAAAAGGTGCTATGATGGGCCACATGCGGAATATGTAATTGTTTTTGGATAAAATGATAAGACACTATGTTTTCCTATTACATCATATGAGACAAATGTGTGGTTAATATTGTATGAAATCAATTTTTTGAGGTGTCTGTCTATGCACACACACTAACAATAGTTTTATTATCATTGGATATAGAGAAATAAATAATGGTAGTTATGTTCATATAATAACATTGCTGAATAATTGAAATGACCAGAAATTTTATTAATGTAATTTACCCATTCTGATTTTAATTTTATATAGTATAAGTTAAATAAAATTTCATAGAGGCCATAATTAGAACGTTATAAATGACAAATTATTGAAATAAGAATTAACCTATATAATTGAAATAGTAACTGGGAATTAGGAATATTATTATGAGCCTTGTGAATAGAAAACTGTCCAATTGATTAGTAAACCCAACAATGAATCTATAAATGAAATTTAAGAATTTTTAAATGATATTATAGTGTAATTATGTCATAGACAATGTAGTTTAATGTTCTAAAAATCATTAATTACATGATAGACTTTTTGTGACTCATAAATATTTAATTATATTTTTATAATTAATTACTCATTTAAAAGAATATTCACATAAAAAAATTACAAACAAATTACATTTTTCGTATTATTATATTATATATAATTTTATTAGGCGTTATGTAATTTCTTAAAGTGTCATAAAATCAATTATAATTTAAAATCAGTATTTTCTAATAAAATGATTATTTCCATTATAAATTAAATTAATCATATTTTAAAAATTTATTTCATAAAATAGTGTTCATTTATAAATTATGCATCACAAAAAATGGTTATGGTTAATTTTTTTTATAAAATACATGAATTCTTTATGAATAGTTGATTACGATAATTTACAATAAGAGATATATACAAGAATAATGGAGTCAATTATGATCTAAAGCTGATGTAAGATTCAAATATCATACTCTACATCATTATTTTATATGTTTATAAATAATACTGTTGGGGCCAAAATTCGGGACAAAGTCGAGCCCAAAGAAGGCCCCATTGATTGCCTCACGAAGGCCCTTTGCGGTGTTCCCCAGCACCACGACCGCCAGGAAGCAGTGAGGCAGGACGCTCCATGAACACATTGGAATTTTGTGACCCTTCCACGAATAAAGGATGCAGGATGCTCCACCAACGCATTTGACATTCTTCACCCCATCACGAAGCAATGAGGAGGGATGCTTCGCGGCCTCATTTGACGCTCATGATCCACCACGAATCGACCAAGTCCCTCTTCGCGTCGTGTGATCTCCACTCCGCGGCCCCACTTGCCTATAAATACCAGGCTCCCCCTAAGCTCCACGGACAGACAATCTATCCTTTCAGCTTCCCAGCTTTCAAATCGAAAGCATTATTCACCTCGGTGAACCATGAGTTGTGCGAGGTACTTCTGCCTCCTGAAGTATCTCCCCATTGTCTCGTTTTAATCCCCTCTTCAGAGAGGGATTCCTTTTGAAATGCCTAAGGTAATTCACTAAGGAAGGGGATCCCCAAGGGTACTCGGGTTGTCATGGAGCATTTCTGTTGTGTGAAACACCCCTCATTTACACATGATCGACATGGTTGGGTAGTGTCATTGTACTTCGAGAAGCACATTGATTCCCGACACCTTGCCTCATGAGGAACTATTGCTCCACAAGGCTGTGCTCCGTGAATTCCATTAAACTTCGTTAAGCACCTCCCATTTTCACCTCTCCCCCATGCTAAGGCTAAGGCACGCCACTTGGCGAAGCACTCCCCTTCGTATGTTCCCTCCACCACGCGGAGCAACAGAGCTTTACAGGGCCCTTGCCTATGGACCCCACTTCTTACCAATTCATTTTTCCTTGTGACCCTCCAGGTTTTCTTGATGTGACTTCAAAGTCCCCTGGACGACACCACCCATTGTGTTTCTTCACCCAATGATTCCTCGCATTGGCACAATGATGGATATTTCTTCTTCGCAGAGCCATGATAACCTAGACCCCTCGATGGTTCGCTCCGTGGGTCTGAGAAGTATATTGACTAGATGGCTCGAAAAACAGTCGCTCGCGCCCATGGAATTATCTGTGCACACCTAAATCAGGTGGAGCCTTTAGAAGTTACGGCCACCACTTCTATGTCATCATCGCAGTCAACCTCTTCCCAAAAGAGCAAGCATCGGTGGCACAAAAAAATGGAACGCGCCCCACCAATTTCGTTGTCGCCCCGCACTCTCGGTGACCTCATGCCCCCTGAGATGGGGATTCCCCCCAAGAACCACCCAGTGGTGCATGAATCTATGAGAGACATTCAAGGTTATGATTCGGTTAACACTGTTGAGTTGGTAAACCCCTATATGACTCCCGACGAGGGGGAGCGCCAGACGAACCTCCCCATTGTCCCCAGCCGACACCAACATTGACGGAGCCACAACAACATGGGTTATTGAGGCACATTAGTTGGCACCTCCAGCTAGGCAGTGCATTCCACTGGGACAAGACAGCAGGCTCAGTACCTAACTCAGCACACGCAACCTCTCTGTCCAGTGTCAACAGTCTCACCTCCACCACTATTTGTGATACTAGATCAAGAAGAACCACTTAGGTCATGCCGCAACCTTATTTGCCTTGTTATATTCTGATCTCAGCCGTCCGATCCTTAGGCTACTGGTAATCTTTAAGCTTCGACTAGTGATCAACAGAATATACCTACCATCAGTCAGCCGTTAGTCAAGTCGGCAGGGCCCGCTATGCCTCCAATCACATAGAGACCCCATGTAAGCAGATGTTCTCTCATGGCATGGAAGTACGATGTTTTCAAGAATCTCTTCGTCATTCCAACAAGGCTCTCCATCCTTAATGTCCTTCTCCTATCACCAGATATGCACGAAGCACTCGCCAAGGCTTTAAAGAGCCCTCTCCAGTTTGAGGCGGAGGAAGCTGCTGCTGAATCTTTTCATGCCAAATTAGTTGAGGATTCCGAATGCCACGCCATCATCTTTTTCTCAGGGGAAGATGAAGGCTCTCCCATACAGGGGAACATTCCCCATTGTACATCACCGACCAAATTAACCGTGTGATGATTCACTGCTGTCTCGTTGAAACCAGCTCCAGGATCAACCTTATCCCAAAGTGGACACTACAGAAGCTATGGTTATCTGAAGATGACTTGAATCCCTCTGATTTAAGGATCCGAGGGTATGGTAGGATAGAACAGTCCCTAGTTTTCATGAAACATTTGAAGACCCAGTTTGGTGGCCTAGTTTCTAGCACTATGTTCATGGTCCTCTCCTAGGACACTGCGTATAATACATTGATGGGCCGACCATGGCTCCACCTGCACGCGGTGGTTCCCTCATCGTATCTTCAATGCCTCAATTACTCCATTAATGGTCAAGTAGTCGTACTACAAGGTGATGCAGCTCCTTTCACCTATTGTGAACCTCGTTATCTGCACACTGACTATTATAAGAGCAAGGATAAGAAGGTTCTAGCAAGCGAGGTTCTCCCCCCCCCGGTCACAAGTGACCCATGGGAAGGTCTAGATGATGCCTACATCATCCCGATCCATCATTTGGAGGCCATGACCCCTGACATGGGGCAGTTCTTTGTCATCTCATGTAGAAGATGATGGCATATTCCCATGCCCATGTGATGACATAAAATCACCCCGTACTCCTACACAAACCAGGATCAAGAGATCCTGAAACCTCCTACCCCGGTCAGGAATCAAGATGTCCGGCTCATGGAAATGACAGTACACCAGATGTGTCTATTTCACCATGGTCAAATTAACTGGATCAAGATGATGCTCCACTACTACTTTGATATTATCAAGAGTGGCCACATGGGCTGGATACCAGATAGGATCAGGTCGTTAGCCTTCATTTCTACGATCATGGTAGCTGCAGATTTCCCCGATGCAATATCCAATTCCTTTCAAGCCGGCACCAGCCTCCCATTGGGGTCTGGTGGCTCAGAAGAAACTTCCCCCGTAGATGATCCCTCTATTATCAGAGAAGTGGATATAGAGGATGCTCCCCCTGCCTTAGAAGAAGGCATATCTCCGATGGTCAATGAACCGGTACATGTGAACCATGGTAGCGAGGCAGATCTGAGACCCACATTGATTAGTGTTTCCATGTCCCCTGAGGATCAGAAGCGGTACATGTACTTCCTTAAACAGCACCATGATGTGTTTTCCTTGTGTTATAATGAGATGCCAGCACTGGATCCTCATGTAGCCATCCAACGCCTCGGTCTTCCGAAACACCATCGCGGGTTCAAAAACCCTCCCAGAAAGATGCACCCTTCTCACGGTACCATGTTCGAGGCCGAAGTTGAAAATATTATCAAAGAAAATTTCTTCAAGGAGGTCTAGTATACCATGTGGTTAGACAAAATCAAGCTTGTCAGGAAGAAGAATAGATTGATCAGTGTCTGAATCAACTTTTGGGATCTCAACTGGCATTGTCCGAAGGATGATTTTCCCCTTCCAGTGACAGACCTGTTGATCGATGCTACGATTGGATTCCAAGCCCTCTCCTTCAGGTATGGCTACTCTGGATATAATTATATCTAGATAGCCCCCAAGGATGAGTAGTCTACCTCTTTCAAAGTTCCTCAAAGTACTTTCTATTACCAGGTTATGCCCTTTGGCCTGAAGAACGTAGGTGCCACCGATCAGCGGGCCATGCATCTCATATTCAAGCCAATACTCAGTACATTGGTGGAATTCTATATGGACGGTTTGGTAGTCAATTCTCTCCAGAGCCAGGACCATCTCAATGATCTTGCAGAAGTTTCAAGATTCCTCTGTTCCCGCCACTTGAAGATGAATCCATTGAAGTGTGCCTTCGGGGTTACTTCCGGGAAGTTTCATGGCTTTGTTGTCAGGTACTAAGTTATCGAGATTGAACCAGAAAATATTAGGGAATTTTGTCAGATGCCTCCCCAGAGCAATATTTGGGATCTTCAAGGTTTCCAAGGACACATGGCCAACATTTGCGGATTTATCGTGAATCTGGTTGGAAATATTAAGCCCCTTTCTCAGGTAATATAGAAAGGCTCTGAGTATGAATGGGACAGGGAATGCCAGACCGCATTTGAGGAAATTAAGCAGTACATGCTCCAGCCTCCGGTCATGATGCCACATGTATCTTCTACATCGCTAATCCTGTACATGGCTACCCTAGACAGATCTCTCAATGACCTTCTCACCCAGAAGAACAACGAGGGGATAGAGAATATTCTCTACTACCTCAACCGCATGATTCTTTATATAGAGACCAGATACTCCCCCAAAGAGCAGTGATTCCTTGTGCTCGTATTTTCGGTGAAGAAGTTGTGACATTACCTATAACACCATGATATAAATCTGGTCTCTCGGGTGGACCCGCTGATGTACATTCTGAATCTCCCCATGTTGACTGGCTGACTAGCGCGGTGGGTGGTAATCTTATAGCAGTTTGAAATCAGGTTTTCCCCCCAAAAGGCCATCAAAAGGCAGGCATTGGCAGACATCCTAGCTTCCCATCCATCTTCCAAGGACCATTCCATATATTGGATTTTCTCGATGAGGTAATCCTCTCGGTAGATCATTTCATCCCGTGATGGAAGATGCACTTCAACGGTGCCTACCAGTGCCCCACTGGTAGGAGGCTTAATGATCCTTTACTCAATAGAGTGGGAATGGGTATTGTCTTCATCACCTCGGTGCAAGCTATTCTACCGTACTCCTTCCTATTATCAAAAGGTTTCACCAATGAAGAGGCAGAGTATCAGGCTCTTATCACTGGCCTTGAGCTATCCCTCAAGATCGATGTGACCCATTTGCATGTGAATGGAGAATCTGAACAAGTCATCAAGCAGATCAACGGTGACTACATTGTCAGAAATCCAGAGCTCGCACCATTGTTGGAATTCACCCTCCAGCTAATGGCCTAGTTCCCTTCTCGTCCAGAGGTTACCCATTTCCCTCAGTCATAGAATGGTCAAGCGAATTCTTTGTCTGGTTTAGCTGCATCACTTGCAGAGCCCGAACAGGTTGATCTAATTATAAATGTGTCCCACCGGAGAGTCATTTCCCTCGTCACCCCAGAGGATGACGATGTCCTGCAGATAAGCCATCTTACCACCAGAGCCACCATGACAGGAACCCCGGGTTCTTCGAATGATGTGGTTGAAAAATGCCTTGACTAGAGAGCCCCTTTTGTCGAGTATCTTCGAGATGGTTGCCTCCCGGCTGATTGGGACGAGCGTGAGAGAATCTGATGCCGCGAACTACAGTTTACCCTTCAGAGTGTTCCTAGTCTTGAGTAGATCTTCTACAAGCGTGGTTTTGATGGTGTTCTCCTCCCTTGCATCCAAGGATTCAAGATTTCACTGGTCATGCAAGGGAATCATGCCGGATCTTGTGGGGCTCATTAGGGTGGGCTAAATCTGTCCCATCAGATCCAGAGACTGGGGTACTACTTTCACTCTTTAATCCATGATTGTATAGAGTTTTCCATGAGATTACAAGAGTGACATGTTCTTGCTTACTTCATGAATCAGCCGCTAGAACCTCTCCAATCCACTAAGTACTCTTGGCCATTTGCGGTGTGGGGACTAGATGTCGTGGGACCATACCCACTGACGACAGCTCGCCAGTGCAGGTTCAACCTAACTTCCACGGATTTCATTTCAATGTGGCTAGAGGTTTTTCTGCTCAGGGAGGTCAAGGCCCATTCCATAATTGACTTCATGTGCTCCAACATCATCTACCAGTTTGGATTCCCTCGCGCTGTCCTCACCGATAACTGCACCAATTTTCTAGAAGATGAGCAGAAAAATTTGTACGCCAAGTACAATATCCGTTCGAACCATACCTCTTACTATCACATGTAGTAAAATGAGAAGATTTAGGCATTCAAAAAACCCCTCTCTAACATTTTGCAGAAAATTGTTGGCCAAAATTAGAAGAGTTGTCCGGACAAGCTCCCCAAAGCCCTCTGGGCTTATCAGACTACGACTCGCAATTCCACCCAGTTGACTCCACATTCCCTATTTTACGGGGCTCAGGTCGTCCTGCCCATCAAGATCTAGCTACCTTCGTTACGCACTGTGGTCTATGACAAGTAGGTGCCAGATAAGGTGGTCGAAATTTATCTGGTATAATTAGAAGCACTTGAGAAGCATAGGCTCAGTACCCTGCACAATCTGAAAAGGCATCGGAATAAGATAGATAGATCTTTTAACAAGAAGGTTTTCCTATGATTTTCTCTAAAAGGTGACCTGTTATTGGACCTCTGAGTTCCAATTATCCTTGGTATGAAAACCCCTAGGTTGGATCCCAACTGGGAAGGACCTTACATAATCCATAGGGTTTACTCCAATGGAGCATACTCCCTGGTAACCATGAATGGTGAGCGTATAACTCCTCCTACCAATGCCAAGTTCCCCAAGAAATACTTTTCCTAAGCCTAACGGTCTTCCACGACCTTAAACTAAATGGTCATGCATGACCATAAACTTGATGGTACAACACGCCCTTAAATTGGATGGTCCTACACGACCTTAAACTGGAAGGTCCTGAACGACCTGAAACTGGATTGTCCTACACGACCTGAAATTGGATGGTCCTCCACGACCTTAAACTGGATGGTCCTGCATGACCTTAAACTGGATGGTCCAGGACGATGTTAAACTGGATTGTCAGACACGACCTTAAACTGGATGGTCCAGCACGACCTTAGACTGGATGGTCTGGCACAACCTTAAACTAGATGGTCCTCCACGACCATTAACTGGATGGTCCTGCAAGACCTTAAATTGGATGGTCCCGCACGACCGTAAACTGAATGGCCCTGCAAGACCTTAAACTGGATGGTCCTGAACAACCTTAAATTGGATGGTGTTGCATGACCTTAAACTGGATGGTCTTTCACAACTTTAAACTGGATGGTCATGCACAACTTTAAACTAGATGGTCATGCACAACCTTAAAATGGATGGTCCAACATGACCTTAAACTAGATGTGCCTGCACAACCTTAAACTGGATGGTCCTGCACAACCATAATCTAGATGTTCCTGCGCGACCTTAAACAGGATGGTCCAGCACGACCTTAAACTTTATGGTCCTACAAAACATTAAACTGGATAGTCCCACATGACCTTAAACTGTGCAGTCCTATATGACTTTAAACATTGCATCTTCCTTCATGAAGTTAAACTGCATTTTGAGCACTACGTATGGATTGATTCCCATCCTCATGGGATACATAGGAATTCTCAGACACCTCGTCTTGATCCCATCACAAAACTCTTCTGTTTGACGATTCCCCCTAGGTATAACTTTCTCATAGGATCCTCACCTGATATGGTGTAGTCTTCCTTAGCCCCACTCATACGAGGATTATAATGGTCGCACCATGTTCCCACTCTCATTATTCTATCCTCCCATGTCTTCACCGCAAGACGTTAAACTGCACGGCCTTCAAGAACTACGTATGGATTGATTCCAATCCTCATGGGATATGTAAGAATGACCAGACATTTTTTCTGTTGGCCCAGCCCAAACACCAGAATCATCACCTCAGGTCAAGACATATGGTGGGGTGTATAATTTTTCCCCAATTCATGTTGAGCTAGCCTCGATCTGGCCATACATCCCACTCCCAGGAGACGCTGGCCTCTTTCACAGATGGGTATTTCCATGCTTCACCCGCTCCTTTGATTGGGACACCATCATTTTCCCCATCTTGAAAGTCCCCTAAATGGAATGGTTTCTAGTCCTAAGGGCTCTCTTACGAATTTGGGCCAACGCCCTTGAGGATGTTGACCAAGAAGCTGATACAAGTCCCGAATTCTTAATATGGTCAGAAGTAGATGCTTATTTGTTTCTCCCATTTCAGGTAACTATAGGGCCACTGTGTTTCGAACATGGTCAACAGCTATCTTGGATCGCTAGGACCACCCCATGATGTCCCAAACATCAAGTGTAGTGGTTTATTCTGTCTTGTTGTATCTCCAAGCAAGGAACTCCCTTCGGGCGATGCCAGTTGGTCCATCATTCTTGATCGAGGCCTAGCCTTAGGCCCCTTGGCCTTTTCGTGCCCCTGGATAGGTTCTATCTTATGTGATTATACAGTGTGGTGTGGGATTATGTACTAATTCACACCAGGTTACATTCCACCCCATACAAATCCTCGGATGAGATGCCTCTTCTTCGCCCTCACTATAAGACGTTAAACTATAGACTGGTCAGGCCTTCCGGACTGAGGCCCAGCCTCAGGCCTCTTGGCCTTATCGTTCCCCCGACCATCATCCTCATTGCATGACGTTAAAATAAATACTCGTCAAGACATCTTGATCAAGGCCCAAACTCAGGCCCCTAGTCCTTCTTGGGTCCCGAGCCAATTTCTTAACCGGAGTGTACAGTGTGGTGTGAGATTATGTCCTCATTTGAATCAAGTTGTTCACTGTGTCGTACACCCACATCATTTTGGGTATCTATCCCCCGGGTGTCGTCATGAACTATGTGTGGCTTGATTCCCATTCATATGGGATATATAGGACCACCAGAATATCGAGACATCGGGTACATCCCCATCTTCCATAAATCTCCACTTCACCTTAGCCCCTTGGCCTACCCTTCCTCAGGGAGGGGAGTATATGGTGTGGCATGGGATTATGTCCTCATTCACGTTGGGCTTTTAATGACCACACCATGTAGATATCCCTCTTGGGGGTTCCCTATCCCCTTACTCTATACTCATCCTTTCAAATCGGTCACACTCAAGTTGAGCACCCACGTCGACCCTCTTCGGCGTTTCACCAATGTGCCTAAGGGTAGACGGGTTTAGTACCTAGAATGTCAGACTCTTCTCGGACATGATTCTTCCCTCTTTTTAGGCTTTGTGTTCCCCTCCATTAGGGCTTTCATCACCTTTGACACCCGAAGGGATCCCCAAGTGTCATGAATGCTAGGCGTACAGGCTCTCCTTCCATTACGGGCCAACGTTCTCTAGGGTCATGGACAAAAAGATGATACAAATCTTGTGTTGTGAATATGGTAAGCGGTCGATGCACATTTTTTGTCCCCACTTCAGGCTAATATGATATGGATACTATGTTTTGAACATGGTCAACAGTTAACCACCATCGCCACGCCAACCCCTTTAAGAACAAAATGTCGGTTACATGATTCACACCCTTCTCCACCTCATCATTTCCATATAGAACTTCACAACTCTTGGTACTATTCCTTAGTGCGCATCGGCACATTAAATGGAAGAAAGTCGTGGAAAGGCAATCTTTTGGGGCTTCACCAATTTCCCCCCTTGCATGCATCTCATGTATCATGAGTACTGTATCCGCACTTGTTTCCTACCCCGAGTCCAACTCAAGTTGGCTTAGGGAGTGGGTTAAGGTCCACCCTTACTTGGGATAGTCTTTCTTCTCTAGGGTATGAGTTCCAAGACCCTAAAATACAATCCCATTGTATTTCCCCTTTTGCAGAACTACGTATTGCTTGATTCCCACACTTATGGGATACGTATGACAACCCGGATGCCTAGTTTTCAGGTCCTTCTCATTTGGGAGCCAGTTTCTCCTCCCCCTTTTCCTATCACCCCTTTTTGGGCCCCATGGGCGGAGGATACCCTCTCGGAATTGCATACGGTGTGGTGCGGGATCATTTCCCCATTCATGTCAGGTATGTTTTATTGCATCGTACACATTCCCTACCTAGCATCGTCTCTGCTACGTCTGGCTGCATGACGTTAAAATGCATGCTTGGTCCTGTCACATGACCCTAAACTGTGATATTATCATCCTGTCCGCACGACAAAAAATGGCACTACATCATCATGTACTCACTCAAGGAGACACCATGTTTGGTATTGGTCACCCACCATGCCATTTGTCCACGCCAACTACGGATGGATTCTTGTGGCGACGCCAGAGCTGCTACCCTAGGCATTTCGCTTCACAACCCACTCACTATAAAAGACAAACTGGATATATCCAATACTGCTTCACTTGGTGCGAGGGCCATGAAGGCACGCCCTTTTTATCCCTGGAACTGGTACCACACCGTGCCCCATCATGAACTACGTGCAGCTTGATCCCCATCCTCTTGGGGTATGTAGGAATGCCTATAAACTTTTCCTCAGGCCCAACATAACTCTCATTTTTGGTCCCTTGACCAAGAACCAACCTAGGGAACACATGGTGGTTGGAACTCCAGGTTTCCATTCACGTGGGTTTTTGTAATTACTCACCATGAGTCTACCACATTTCCTCCCATCCGAAGTCCGAATTCAATGACCCTAAACAGAGATCTCCATATGGGAAGGGACTCGACTCCCACTATCTAATACGTCTCGTTTTCATATTTAGATGTGTTTTGACAAAGAGCCCAATGTGTGGAATTTTCATGGGGACATTCCCCTCATACCATGTCCAATATTCATGAGCTCGCTATTTGGATCCTCATCCTCTTCCACATCCAAAAGGACCGCCGGATGGCATGGATGCTAGTAATAAGGGCTCTCCAACCATTTCAGGCCAACGTCCATAAGGATCTCAGATGTCATTTGCGACAGGTCCCGTGTTTCGAACATGGACAATGATCGACCCTCATTTTTATGTCCCCATTCTAGGCTAACGCGTTGTGGATGTTGCGTTTCTGCCACAGTCAATAGTTATTCTCCATCGCCATGTCGCCATAATTGTGATCCATATTTTGAGCATCATTATTCACACATTTCCACTTCCTAATGATCAAGTGTAATTCCGACATACTCGGCTTTACCTCTTCGCGCGTCTTGGTCCGACACATGGACGGGTTAGCATCATTGGGCCGACATTCACCACGCATCCCTTTGCCCTAACATGTTCCTTCTTGCATCGGGAAAGTTCCCCCATTACATCTTGTTTCCCATAACAAGCATGACTCACGTGGGATTAGTAGTTTTGGTGGGATATGTACCGGCACAGCCAGGCTCCTCATCGTCCTGCATGAAGTTAAACTGTTCTTCAAGAACTATGTACGGCTTGATTCCCATCCTCATGGGATACGTAGAGTGTAACACCCCAAGATTTTATGAAAAATATTTTTTTAATTTCATTGATATCTTGTGTTGTAAGCTAAAACAAGATTTCCTTGAGCTATACACAACACCGAATGAGCTTGCAGTATACACAACACTATTCTTGGATCATGTTACACACAATTTTGATAGTAGTTATTCCACGAAACATTGAGTGTATATATATATATTCAATATATAAATGAAATATGGTTGGATACTGTTATACAAAACAACGGAGGAGTCTTGCACAACACGAAACCCTGACTTGGCTTGCATTACATGCAATCGCGACCTTCCTTGACAGCGTGAGTTGTACGCAATACCAGGTTTCACTAAACAACGGTATATTATTATAATATTATTATGTACTAGCCGTTATTAATATTATTAACTAAATTTTGAATTTTATAACATTATTATTCATCTTACACATTTTCTAGAATATGGTATGAGAACAAAATAAATTTTTCGTGTAAAATATGTATTTTTCAAAAAATGCAATTTTCCTGCCTTTTGATGACGCACCCACCTTAAATCTTATTTTTGACATGTCAATAAGTCCAATTTCACAAAATTAAATTCTTCTTTGGAATCAGGATATAAAAATTTACTTTGGATAAATTTTCATATTATTTTGATAACTTTTATATTTTAATGAATAGTAAAAACACGCTAAATTTTAATTAAAAATAAATTTTTTCGTCGCAATAATGTATATGGTTAGATAATATTTTTAATTGGTTTTAATGTTTAATTAGAATATATTTTTACCATTTAATCCAATGTTTTTCATTGGAATAAATTTCATTTTGAAATTTGATATGAACAAGTATCAATCTTTTGATTGTTTTTGTTTCTTAAAAACACGCTATTTGTTTTGATAACGGGAATGAAATTTAAAATCAATTAATGCCACTTATATATCATGAATTTGGAAAAATAGACATCGATTTTGAATACGGAATATCAAATAATGCTTAGGCCGAATTTTTGGTATTTTTCGGAAAACTTTCAAATTTTGATGAATAGTGAAAACACTATGTTACTATTCAAAATCCGACTTTTTATTTAAATAATTATTTATTTTATTTCAATTTATTTTAGGTCAATATTGATATATAATACCTATATAAGTTCAATTTAAGCCATTGGAGTCATTTTATGGTAATTTTGGATATATAAAAATTTTATTGAACTTTTTCACCGTCTTTTACCCACCTCCTAGGATAATTTGTAAATTCACATAAAACCTAATTTTACCACTTCTGTAAGTGGAATTTTGAAAATCCAAGAGACATGGTTAATATAGAGGACTAAATTTTGGTTTAATGAGAGGAAAATAATTTTTGGTGAATAGTAACTTTTTACTTTTTTTTACCACGATTAAAAGTAAATAGTGTCATTAAGGGTAAAATTGATATTATTTTTACCCTAACACATGTACTAATTCTATTTGATAAGTGTAATTCGACCAAAAAAAACCTTAGTAATAATATATGACCATTTAGGCCCACTTGGATTAGATTAGGACATTTATTATTAATTTATTTAAAGAAGGGTTAAAATGGTTAAAATCAAAGTTTAATAACTAAATAATTTTTAATATAGTGTTATACATAAGATAAATTAGACTATAAATATTTATTAGAAATCTAAATAGATTTCATACATAATGGTGTTTTATTTATAAATTTTAGACATTAAATAATTTAATTTATTAATGACAGAATGATGATGCAGTAATTATCTTATTAATGAAATATTGACATAATTATTGTCATAAATACCCAAATAAATGTAATTTGAGACTTTTTATGAATTACACTAATTTTCTAGGTTAATATGACATGTTATTATTGATTTAAGTAACTTTATTAGAACTAATCATGCTGTTATAATTTTCACAAAAATCAGGTACCAAATAGAGTCAAAATTGACATAAAATAGTTTTTAAAACAAATATTATATTATTGATTGTTATGTTATTCCTAAAAATCAAAGGTTCGAAAAAATGACTTATATAAAGATATATATAATAATAATGAACCAACTGGGGTTCTTTTTTCTTGTGATAGTATTTTTATTAACCTTATAGTGTAAGAAAACAAGAAGACACCGTAAAAGTAAAATTATTTTACTTAAAGTTAAATCTAAATGATAAAGTTAAAATAGAAACCTAATCTTGTATAAATTATATTTTATGAGAGGATTTCAACCCATCCCCACCTTATCATAGAAATAAATGAATTTGGAGCAATTAAAAACCGAATATGACTTTATTGTAAAATAATATTTTTCTTTATTCCAAAGGTGCCCCTCTCCTCCCTTATAAAAGGGAACCCCTTCCCTCTTCTCTTCACACCATTTTGAGTCTTTATGCTCGTCCAAACCCTGCCAATTTCTCTTCTCCACTTCCCTAGAAACATCCTAGAGGTCCTGGTTATCTTCAAAGACAATCTTTAGTGCCCTAAGTGGAGGTTAAGAATAAGCGCTTCAAAGAAGAGGTAATGTCCGTTACCGATTCATTCAACTTTATTTATTCTTCCACTTCTTCTTCTTTAGTTGTTTAATTATGAATTAATAAAAGCAGTATCAATAATATACTGATATGTTATTATAAGTACGAAAAAACCCTATTTAACCATCTATCCATCCTATGGAAAACGAAATCACCGCACGTGCGTACGTACGGAATACCGTCTCCACGCCGTGGTGTAATCTATTTTCCACCACCACAATACACGGATGGGTATAATGGTGTAAATAAATAACTATATATGATTATTGTAAAGTGGTATTTATTTTGAAATAGTATACATACACTTGAATACAATTCCACGATCCTGGGAATGATATCATCGCTCGTGCGTACGTACGGACTACCGTCTCCACGACGCGATGAGATTCATTCTCCAGGTTAACCATTCATGAATGATTATAAAGTATATATAATAAGTAATCATGAAATATATTACATAATAATGATACTGTATTTATTGGTATATATATGTATTTCATCTACTTAATTTCATTCAATTCAATAAGGAAACGAAAACAGCATTCATGCATACGTACGACCTACCGTCTCCATGAACGATGTATTTCATTCCATTTAATCGATCTATCATATATATATGTATATACTGAATATATATTATATATAAATATTGTTTTACATTATGTAATTAAGTAAATCAGGATATAAGTAATAATATCAAGAACAACAAGTCCACACACGTATGATAAATAAAACGATTTAACCCAAAACGCTGCTATAACATGGAACTTACAAAAGAACGGGTAATATAAATTAATAAGTGAACCATATATGATGTCAGAGCAATGAATATGATTCTTTAATAAGTAAATTACATTATTTAAATAATTATACAAGAGTTTTGGATACGTACGAAGCATATCGGACCTCAGGTAAGGGATAATTTTGCAAATCTCATTTTTATCCGAGATTGCTTATTCGTACGCATTTACTAGGGTTATTGCTATCATCCATGTACATGATTTATAAAAGTGTATTCATGTATGTTAAAATTCATTTTTACACATTTTTACTTTTACCTCATGGTATGGAAGGAATATTTTTTTTATTTACCCTATAAGGTACTTTTTGACTTTTCCGACAAAAGTACGAGAAGAATGTTTTTTTAACGTATACTACATGAAAGGATTTTTATGGTTTTATAAAGCCTTATTTTCATCAATATTCCTCCAAAATATTTCATGACTATTTTCAACAATGTCATTTTCTTTTAAAATTACATGACTTTTTGTGAAAAGAGATTGATTTTGATGAAGAAATGATATTTTCCTCAAGAATTCATTTCAAGTGTTTTATCAAAACCATTTTCCATATAAGAAGGAATTATTTAATACGTCTATGTTTCAAGTATAATGTCTCTATGATTTACTTGGTTTCAATTTTCTTATGATGAAATGATATCCATTTCTTTCATATGGATTATGTGATGATGGGATGATGTTTATGAAACCCATTTTATTCGTTGGGTTATTAAGAATAATGTATGTTTATTTTTGGTCACAAGTAAGAATGATTTCATTATGAGATGGGTGGGAACTATATCTCCCTCAAATTAATTTGGTATAGATTTATATCTCATGAGATAGACATGGCTTAAATGGTATGTTAATCCGGTTCAGTGTTACATGACTGAAATGAAGAGTGAACTCAATTCAGAAAGGGACTTTGTCCACTAAGATGGTCTTGGCAGCAATGCCTTGGCTACTATGGAAATCATAACATGTGATGAATGGTTTCCAAAATTACATGTTTTATTCCCATGGTATTTTATAATGATTTATGTTCCTTTATGATATATGAATTACTTACTTCCACGATTTATGTCTTTCCTCCAGATTTGGATGTTTAAATTTCATGTTCACGTTTTTTCTTTCATATGTTTATGGAATATTTTATGTTCTCTAGGTTTTCCCTTACTGAGCATTTCAGCTCACCCTTTTTATGTTTTATTTTCCCCCAGGATTAAAAGAAAGATTTTTGGTAAGGAAACAAAAAGGGGAAGATATTTATGGGAGATGTTGAAGATCTTTCACCACGATTAGAAGATTATTTTTCCGAGTTTCCAAAGACACGAAACTATTACGGTCCTTGTGTTTCTGTTTTTGTAATTCATTAAGTATTATGCGAAAGTAATGTAATTTCCATGTACGCCAAGCTATGGGTCCCTACAGTTGGTATTAAAGGAAAGGTTTAGTCAACCTTTGGAAACTAGGATGCGAAAACATTAGTGAGATCCCTAGAGATATTTCTAAGGTATGTCAAGGGATGTCCCTAAAGTTAAGTATATGTATAGGTTATAGTCCTAGAATTATGGTAACGATATTAGATTAAACCTAAGATGTTAGATATTGATGTTACTCCCCCTTTATTATGATTTTGGCCTCTCACACTTTTCTTTTTGGGTTTTTCAAAATGGCTGGAAACAAGATGATTCACAATAATTGAGGATATGATGGATAATGGAATGATATTCTTCATGAACAACCGAATGAAATTGGATTTGGAAGTACAAACATCATTATTATGCCGAATCAGAAATCTCATAATATGATCAATAAACACAAGTTTGGTATGTTTTTTGACTCGGCTAATAAGAGAAAGATGGTGTTTCATGATGATCATAGAGGAAAGAAAGTTCAATTTCCCATATGTAAATCATGTGGGAAGAGGCATCAAGGAGAATGTTTCAAAGGAACTGGAAGATTCTTTGGGTGGGGAAATGAAGGACACAAATCCAGTATGTGTAATGGGAAAGGTTCAGCTAACACCAGGGATGAGGATAATGGTATTGCTACGACATCAACAATGGTTAAATGTTTTAAATGTGGAATTTATGGGCATTATGCAAACCAATTCCCTAAGGGAAAGTCTCATGAAGCGAATCAGTATGGTTTTATGGGTAGTATTTATGTTGATGATGATGAAGAGAATACAAATGATATGTGAGATGAAAGAATTGTTGAAGCTCGGTCAATGGTTTATGAAGGTAGTGGAATGATTACATGTTTATCAAGTGTAATGTTGTATAAGTAATCTCGTGGTACTATGAAATAAAGAGACATCTAAGGATTGTTACACGGTTGTCTTTCCTTAAGTTTTGAATGTGTATGTTGAATGGTACGAGTAACCATGAAAGGTTATTCAGATATTTTTGGAATGTAGATGATATGCGCATAATGAAGGGATAAAAAGAAAATTAAATGTTTGATTGTATTCACGATCTCATGACTGATATAAGGAGAAGGTTATATCATGGTTTTAGTATATATAATTTTTGGATTTTGGTATGTGGAAAGGGTTAACTTTTTACAACCTTCATGTTTTCACTAAGGGTCAATGTGTATTCATTTTTCAGGAGAATACATGATTAAGGTATTCACATGATTGGAATGTGACCAAAAAGATATATCGTAAATGATGGTATTCACGTTCTTGTTATGTGACCTTTCTAGTAATAGTTTTCTTTATACTATAAGATTGGAAAGAAGTATTTTTGATAAGCTTAAAGGATTGAATGGATTAAGTTGGACATCAGATAGAACAGTTTAAGGATATAAGATTTTTCAATATTATTTATGGAATTTTATAATAATTTTGTTTTAGAAAAAGGAAAACCTGCAGGACGGGCGACAACCCGTCGCATCAGACAAGGCTGTGGGAATCGAACCCACAACTGATGTGCCACATGCCTTTATTGCCTACCCCTGGCCTACAGGAAGTCCCTGTTTAGTAGAAACTAGTTTTATTATATAATGAAGTATGATATATGAAGTATAAGTCCATTTTAGGTACCATATATGATTAATATCACAATATATCGACTAATGTATATTTAATAAATTTTTCTATCTTTTTGTTTGAGACAGATGGAATGACCTGTCATTCTATAACATGATCTTCTAATACTTCACAAATAACAAATTCAACATGATTTCTTTAAGAGATGAAGTGGAAATTGTTCAAGGCACGAACAACAGTGAGATTGTACCAAAATAAAGTAACTATTTATTCTAATTCAAATTCTTCAACTTTAGGGAAATGATATTGATAACCAAAAATGTTGTCATAGTGCCCTTATATCTGATGAATCAGATGGTACCCTAGATCATTATAAATTTATGGCTTTGTGATTGATGCCTTTTTCATAGCCATGTTCTCTACCACTCTCCATCAGAACATGATGGTTAGATTTCTCTTCCATATCCATATTTTCACCTATGTTCTCCTATGTGGAAACCCAGTGATTAGTTAATTTGGTTAACCGTTACGTTTCATACTTTAGTTTTTAAAGCCATGTTTTGTTATTCTTTTTTATGATGTGGGTTTCTATTAAAGAAACTTTTGAGTAGTAAACCATTTATAACCCTGCCGAATTTCGAGGGCGAAATTCATTTTAAGGGGGGTAGAATGTAACACCCCGAGATTTTATGAAAAATATTCTTTTAATTTCATTGATGTATTGTGTTGTAAGATACAACAATATTGCCTTGTGCTATACGCAACACCGTATGAGTTTGCAGTATACACAACCCTATTCTTGGATCATGTTACACACAATTCTGATATTAGTTATTCTACGAAACATTGAGTGTATATATATATATATATTCAATGTATAAATGAAATATGGTTGGATTCTGTTATACGAAACAATGGAGGAGTCTTGCACAACACGCAACCTTGACTTGGCTTGCATAACACACAATCACGACCTTCCTCAATAGCATGTGTTATACACAATACCATGTTTCACTAAAAAACGATATATTATTAAAAGATTATTATGTACTAGCCTTTATGAATAGTATTAACTACATTTCTAATTTTATAACATTATTATTCATCTTACACATTTTCTAGAATATGGTATGCGAACAAAATATATTTTTCGTGTAAAATATATATTCTTAAGAAATTACAGTTTTCCCACCGTTTGATGACGCACCCACCTTAAATCTTGTTTTTGAAATTTCTATAAGTTCAATTTGACAAAATAAAATTTTTCTTTGGAATCAGGATATAAAAATTTAATTTGGATAAAATTTTCATATTATTATGATAACTTTCATATTTTAATGAATAGTAATAACATGCTATATTTTAATTAAAAACAACTTTTTTCATCGAAATAATTTTTATGGTTAGATTATCTTTTTAATTGGTTTTAATATGTAATGAGAATATATTTTTACCATTTAATCCAATTTTTTTCATTGGAATTAATTTCACTTTGAAATTGGATATAAACAAGTATCAATCTTATGATTGTTTTTTTTTCTTAAAAACACGCTATTTGTTTTGATAACGGGAATTAAATTTAAAATTAATTAATGCCAGTTATATGTTATCAATTTTGAAAAATAGACATCAATTTTGAATTTGGAATATGAAATAATTCTTAGGCTGAATTTTTGGTATTTTTCTGAAAACTTTCAATTTTTGATGAATAGTGAAAACACTAGGTTACTATTCAAAACCCGACTTTTTATTTAAATAATTATTTATTTTATTTAAATTTATTTTAGGTCAAAACTGGTACACAATACCTATATAAGTTCAATTTAAGTCATTGGAGTCATTTTATAATAATTTTAGAAACATAAATATTTTATTGAACTTTTCACCATCTTTTACCCACCTCCTAGGAAAATTTGCGAATTCACATAAAACATAATTTTACCGCTTCTATTAGTGGAATTTCTAAAATCCAAGAGACATGGTTAATATATAGGAATAAAATTTGGTTCAATGAGATGAAAATAATTTTTGGTGAATAGTAACTTTTTACTTTCTTTTACCACGGTTAAAAGTAAATAGGGTAATTAAGGGTAAAATAGATATTATTATTACCCTAACACATGTCCTAATTCTATTGGATAAGTGTAAATAGTACAAGAACAGCCTTAGGAATAAAATATGACCATTTAGGCCCACTTGGATTAGATTAGGACACTTATTATTAATTTATTTAAAGGTGGGTTAAAATAGTTAAAATCAATGTTTAATAACTAAATCATCTTTAATATAGGGTTATACATAAGATTAATTTGACTATAAATATTCATTAGAAATATAAAGAGATTTAATACATAATGGTGCTTTATTTATAATTTTTAGATATTAAATATTTTAATTTATTAAATGACACAATGATGATGCAGTAATTATCTTATTAATGAAATATTGACATAATTGTTATTATAAATACACAAATTTATGTAATTTCAGACTTTTTATGAATTATAGTAATTTTAAATGTTAATATGACATTTTATTATGCATTTCAGTAACTTTTTTCTAACTAATCATGCTGTTATGATTTTCACAAAAATCAAGTACCAAATAGAGGCAAAATTGACATAAAATAGTTTTTAAAACAAATATTATATTATTAATTGTTATTTTATTCCTAAAAATATAAGGATCAGCCGAATGACTTTGATAAGGATATATATTTTAATAATGAACCAATTGGGTTTCTTTTGGCTTCTTATAGTAAGTTTATAAACCTTATAGTGTACGAAAACAAGAAGACATTGTAAAAGTAAAATTATTTAACTTAAAGTTAAATCTAAATGATATGTTTAAAATAGAAACCTAAACATGTATAAATTATATTGGATGAGATTATTTCGACCCATCCCCACCTTTTATTATAAATAAAATCAATTTGGAGCTATTAAAAACCTAATATGACTTTATAATAAAATAATATTTTTTGTTATTCCAAAGGTGCCCCTCTCCTCCCTTATAAAAGGGAACCCCTTCCCTTTTCTCTTCACACCATTTTGATCCTTTATGCTCAGAAAACCCATGAAAATTTCTCTTTTCCACTTCCCTAGAAACATCCTAGAGGTCATGTTCTTCTTCAAAGACCATCTTTAGTTCCTTAAGAGGAGGTTAAGAAGAGGCGCTTCAAAGAAGAGGTAATGACCGTTACCGATTCTTTCAACTTTATTTCTTCTTCAACTTCTTCTTCATTAGTTGTTTGATTATTAAGTAATAACATAAGTATCAATAATATACTGATATGTTATTATAAGTAATAAACAACCCTATTTCACCATCTATCAATCCTACGGAAAACTAAATCACCGCGCGTACGTACGTACGAAATACCATCTCTACTCTATGGTGTAATCTATTTTCCACCACCACTTTACTTGGATGGATATGATGGTGTAAATAAATAACTATATATGATTATTTTAAAGTGATATTGATTCGGAAATAGTATACATACAGTTCAATAAAATTCAACGATCATGGGAATGATATCATCGCTCGTGCGTACATACGGACTACTGTCTCAACGAGGTGATGAGATTCATTCTCCATGTTAACCATTCATTAATGATTATAAAGTATATATTATAAGTAATCATGAAAAATATGACATAATAATGATACTGGATTTATGTGTATATATATGTATGTCATCTACTTATTTTCATTCAATTCAATAAGGAAACGAAAACAGCGTTCATGCGTATGTACGGCCTACCGTCTCCATGAACGGTGTATTTCATTCTATTTAATCGATCTATCATATATATATATATGTATATACTGAATATATATTATATATAAATCATATTTTACATTCTGGAATTATGTAAATCAGGATATAAGTAATAATATCACGAACAAAAATTCCAAACACGTACGATATATAAAACGATTTAACCCAAAACGCTGCTTTAACATGGATCTTACAAAAGAACAGGTAATATAAAGTCATAAGTGAACCATATATGATATCATAACAATGAATATGATTCTGTAATAAGTCAATGAAATTATTTAAATCATTATACAGGAGGTTCAGATACGTACGAAGCATATCAGACCTAAGGTAAGGGATAATTTTGCAAATCTAATTTTTATCCAAGATTGCTTATTTGTAAGTATTTACTTGAGTTATTACTATCATCCATGTGCATGTTTTATAAAAGTGTATTCATGTATGTTTAAATTCTGTTTTACCCATTTTTACCTTTACCCCATGGTATGGAAGGAATCTTTCTTTTATTTACCCTACAAGGTACTTTTTGACTTTTCCGACAAAAGTACGAGAAGAATGTTTTTTTTAACGTATACGGTATGAAAGGATTTTTAAGGTTTTAGAAAGCCTTATTTTCAGGAAGTTTCCTCCAAAATATTTCATAAGTATTTTCAAAAAAATGATTTTGTTTTAAAATATCATGACTTTTTTGTGAAAAGAGATTGATTTTGAAGAAGAGAGGATATTTTCCTCAAGAATTCATTTCAAGTTTTTTTATCAAAACCATTTTCCATATAAGAAGGAATTATTTCATACGTGTATGTTTCAATTATAATGTCTCTATGATTTACATGGTTTCACTTTTCTTATGATGAAATGATATCCATTTCTTTTATATGGATTATGTGATCATGGGATGATGTTTATGAATCCCATTTTATTCGTTGGGTTATTAAGAAAAATGTATATTTATTTTGTGGCACAAGTAAGAATGATTTCATTATGAGATGGGTGGGACCTATATCTGCCACCAATTCATTGGGTAAAGATTTAAATCTCATGAAATAAACATGGATGGAATGGTAAGATAATCCGGTTCAGTGTTACCGGACTGAAACGAGGAGTGAAGTCGATTCAGAAAGGGACTTTGTCCACTAAGATGGTCTTGGAAGCATTGCCTTGGATACTATGGAAATCATAACATGTGCTGAATTGTTGCCACAATTACAAGTTTTATTCCCTTGATATTTTATCATGATTTTTGTTTCTCTATGACATATGCCTTACGTAATTCCACGATTTATGTCTTTCCTCAAGATTTTGATGTTTAAATTTTATGTTCAAGAATTTGCTTTCATATGTTTATGGATTGTTTTATGTTCTCTATGTTTTCCCTTACTGAGCATTTGAGCTCACCCATTTTATGTTTTCTTTTCCCCCAGGATTAAAAGAAAGATTTTAGTTAAGGAAAAAAAAGGGGATGATATTTATGGGAGATGTTAAATATCTTTCACCGTGATTAGAAGATTATTTTTCCATGTTTCCCAAGACACTATACTATTACTGTCCTTGTGTGTCTGTTTTTTTATGTATTATGTATTCCACAAAAGTAATGTAATGTCCTTGTATGCCAATCTATGGGTCTCTACATAGAGACACCCCGGTAATTTACCCAGGGTCCAGCCCCAGGAATCATAAGGTCTCGTTCATCCCCACTTCCATCCCCCTGGCCTGACCCCTCTAAGGAACCACGTGGCTTCAATTCTTCCCTGAACATGTTCGGGATGCCCCAAAATGTCATTGGGAAGCAGCGGATCCTTTGCTAGAGAGGTCCTACCTAAAAGACTGAATGATCCATGATCAGACTGATGTGTCCACCTAATGTGCATCCACCACGGTGGTGTAATTTTGGGAGCATTGGATTCTGTTCGAACAAACCATCAATCCACATTCCAAGCTTTGCGTGCCCCTTATTCGGACCATCATCCTCTTTCATGTCTGGAGGAACCCCCTAGCAGTATGGACATTCGTCCTATGGTCTGCCTACTCTCCTAGGCCGACGTTTCGGAAGACAAATGGATGACATTTGTGATAGGTACAGTGTTTCAAACATGGTCAATGGTCGACCATAATTTATCTGTCCCCATTCTAGTCTAATGCAATAAAAATACTGTGTTTCGAATCCAGTAAATATTTATTTGTTATTATTAAGCCACCCCACAACGTTCTAAATCCTGGGTATCGTGGTTCACACCTCCCATTCCCATCTATTTTGATTAATTCCGGCGCCCCTAGCGTTACACTGTTCGTGAACAAGAGCACACTGGGAAAACAATAATTCGGATGTTTTGAGAGATTCATTCTCTAGTTAGGTATCTCCAGTTTACATCTATAATTATGGACTGGTTTTTCAAACCCCAGATGCCTGAAGCATGGTTTACACTCTAATTTTTTGATGGTGTGATAGTGCGGTCATCCCTTGTTTCTCAAATTGGTCTAGACCCATGTGAGATTAGAGAACAATCACTGGAAACTCCGCGGACATCATAAGGATGAAATAAACCAATGTTAACAACAAAACGCATGCATGCTATGACATTCAAACAATCAGAGCATGAAAGTACATTTAAGGGGTTGAAATTATTATAGTACGAGGGTGCCGACTTCCCCCACGGACGGATTGACCTCACCAAAAGAGAGTAGAACCTCTGCCACCCTCAAACGGGTGGCTTCCATGAGTTGTCGCCGCTTTTTTAGCTCCCGCTCCTCCATGGGTGCGAGAGGGCGCAATCCATTGGCCGAAATATGGGCATGCTCCACGTCGGCCTAGATGGTGATCATCTCCTCTGAAGCTCGCTTCAGTCCCTCCTAGGCTTCTGCCAACTGAGCATTCTTCCGCAAGACAAGATCTGATTGTCCATTGAGAGAAGCAGAATGCTCATCCACCCAGGCCTGCAACCATTCAACCTCATTTTCGGTCTCCCTGAGCCTTTTTATGTTCACCGCCTTCCTCCACTGCTAGCCCACACAGAGGCCGCAGTCATACTGCCGAATCTTCTCCATCATAAGATCTCATATGAGCATGTGGGGGAATTGTGCATCCACTACCCTAGCACACAGTTCGCGCAGTCATGAGCGAGGTCTGTCCATCTCATCCAACCATAGCACTTGGGGGTTTCATTGATGAAGCACATGATCATCTTCCATGATCGGTGACAGTATTTTCTGATATCATCCTTGTCAGAGCCCATCTCGTCCTAGTTAGTGCGATTGGTGGGCTCGTATGGAGGGAATTCCCCAAGAACTCCTCAGACCGGTCCTCATATGGTGTCGGATTAGGCGTGGTAGGGCCTGAATCATCTGGTTGATCCTAAGCATTATATCCCACCTCGATAACCTTGGGAGTGGTCCCAATGGAATCCCCACCAGAAATAAATAGTGTTGCAGTTCAGTTAGGCTGGACGTCCACCTCCATGATCATCGGCATGCATCTGGGAAAGGCGCTACCAGATGTCCCGACCAACTTCGCCACAACGGCCCAGTCCAATTGAAGGAATTTTCACTCTAAAAAGGGGTACATGAATGCCATCTAACTTGGTCAGGGTTTGGAAATCGTTAATTCAGTAGAAGAGACTTACAGAGGTCAAATCCATGGTTTCTCTCTTGGGCTGATGTCGTCTGATCCCCGATACACGGTCCCCCGTATATGGTTGGAGGGTCTGGAGACTCCGGGGGAGATGCCTCAAGTGTCCTAGCCCCGCCTGACACGGAAGTTGATATAGGCACTTGAGCGGATCTCGAAGGTTTCACGTCGACAACTACTGTGGGGTGTGAATGAGTTTTATGCACAAGGTTCTCCTGTATAGTGCAAATACTGATGAAGAATCCCAAGTAACCTAAGGGAAGACTCTTAAGAAGGAAAATGGGATTTTACCTCGCGTTCTCCCCAAAACCATCACGATCCGCAGATAGAACACTGAATTCACCCTCCTCCAGTGGACTCTCTCTACCGGCCTCATCTCCCCTAGAGGACTCGTCCAATTCTTCCGGCAGAGGGAAACACTCCCTCAGGTCAGCAACTGACAGCTGCGGTGGGACTGTACAACCCATCAACACCTAAACATGGTCTATTATTGGGAGGAGGGAACCCCGTGAGTGGATGAAGTATTCTAGTTTGGCTATGTATTGATCTGCCTCTTCTTGGGATACTATGAAACCGACTCTAACAAGGCCAATTTCCGTAAAGTCCATCATGAGGTGGTTAAGGTGCCTCCATAACTCATATGGGAAAAGGAATTGTCGGTTGACTTCCCAGATGTCATAGGACTCTGGGAAGACAACATTCTCTAGCATGTCAATATGGCGCAACTATTTCCTTGGAGCCTGAGTAGAAATTTTGTGGAATCCTCTGGAAGACCGCCCCTCTGGATGGCTCTTCCCTCCTGGGACCACCGGCTCCGCTGCCACTGCTAGATCCACTACCACTACTCCCCCGCCCCCCCCCCACAACTAGTGGGGCCGTCGTCTTTACGGGAGCCCCGCCACTGCAGGATTCCCTTGCTGCCTTCCGGCCTCGGCCCCGAGGACGGGGAAGATCACCCTCAATGACCAGGATGGTTTTCCACTTCTACATCTCCCCTGGATATGCCTCCTTCCAGCTTTGGGAATAATCTTTCTGTATCCCAAGGACGACATTCAACGGAGGCAGTACATTCCACATCTTCCAGTATTCCCGTGTGAACATGAGACACATCTTCCTCATAACACACAGGTGATTGTTTTAGTGCACCCCCAGGTAGCCTTGTGGGGTTATCTACTGCACACTCTAGAATTTCCTTGAAAATAGGTGTGGGATGTATGGCTCGTAGAGACACTCACGGCCCCCATGGCCAACAAGACTCTGTCTAGAAAGGACAGAAGGTAGGGCCGATACTCGTCTGTCCCACGACCGTCGTCATTGAATTCCCCCATCGGCAATGGAAATGTGTGGAAATTGAATTCCTCCAGCCTCCAAACCTGGTTCAAAACCGATGGTGTAGTCAGCTTAGTCGAAAATCTCCCTGCAGCATTCAAGATCGTGGGGCGGAAGTTCGACCGTGAGGGTGAGACGAGGTTCAGATACTCATAGATCCCCCTGATGTGCTCCGCCATCCATCAGTACATGAGGTGGAACAACCTGCATACCCTTTGTGGCTTTTTCCCTATCATGATGTGCCACAACATTTTGTACAACATGGTGAGAATCGAGATCCCCAGGTTGACCTATCCTCTTGTCGCCAAAGTCGACGCCCTGATGAAAGTGCTTGGCCACACTCCCATGTTTGTATCCCTCATAGGAAGGATCCAACCATATATGAGAGCTGCGATGAATGCTGCCAGCCTGACTATTGGCTGTTATTCAGTGCTGACACTGAACCCCCATGTCTTCCATTGGCTATCATCTAGAAGCCTCCAGTATGAGTTTTTCACACTCTAGGACCATTTGGGAAAGTTTGAGGCCTCGACGGGAACTACCTATTTTCTAGGAAGTTCATAAAATTCATGAACCACCGCCTGAAGTGGAAATCCCTCACGGCCTCCTTATCCTCCCAGGGCACAAGCTCCATAAATTCTATCACCATACGTGGCATCTTCCCTGGATCTTCCCACGCACCCATAGCCGGGAGTAATTCTTCATACATCGCCCCTAGTATCAAAACCCCCGAGATTTGATGCACGTCCCATAGGCTGATGCCGACCTCCCCATGAAGCAGGTGGAAGGTATTGGACCCTGGTGAACACCGTCTCAACAGCTATGACATTAACTACTTCAGCTGGTAGATATGGAACTGGGAAGCCCAAGATGCCTCATATAGGCCCACTCATCTCAACTCTACTACAGACACCTCGCACGAGGTGCCTACCCAGTAGGCCTAAGCCCTATTGTCCGTAATGATTCCTCCCTGGCGTAGGTCCCATTCCTCGGACCACCCCTTGTTCAAGTTCCCCAGTGCCGCCTTGAGGATGGTTCAGTACAGAGGAGGGAACGTCTCCGGATACGATGCCTTCCTATTGACATCATTCAGATGATTGTAAAAGTATTCGGTGATGAGAGACCTGAATTCCTCCCAGGCATAACCATCGGGAACCGTGAACCATCGGTGCTGACATGGCATTCTTCAGAACTTGTAAGCTAGCTCATCCCTACATACTTCTGGGATGAAGGCGTCATCCATTAACACTAATCCATTCAAGGGAAACCTCCTACACACATGTAGTTCTTCTGGATCTCTGACAGTAGCTCCACCAATGAACTATAGCCCGAGTAGCTACATACCAGCTCTCCTAACCCAAGATTGTTCTCCATTTCATCCCTCTGAGTGGCATCCGCAAGGACCCCAGGGGTAGCTTTTTGGTGGGCCATTTAGTACTGGAACTTGGACAATGTTTTGGTTTGTCCGCGAAGCTTGTTCGCAGTGCATAATCGTGAAGCCCATTTGCGAAGACTATTCGTAGAGCGCTATTGAGGCACTCAGTTGCCGGATCAAGGAGTGAAAATGCGGAGTCAAGGACTCGTTGTGCGCCGAGAAGACTCGATTTGTAGAGGACACTCGTAGAGTACCCCGAGCTTCTTGAATCGAGAGTGCAAGAAGCCAAAATCACGGAGAAGGGAAAGGAAAACATAGAGGGAAAACCCAATATTTATTCAAAAAAATTTGAAGATAAGATGATTATTATTCGAAATAAATTGATAAAATAATAATTGGACAATTTTGGCATATTTAATCCTTATCTTCTTTATTTAACCCATTGTTAACTTATTTAACTTTTACCATGCCTTCTTTTATATTCAAACTATATTGTTAAAATATTTACTATAAAATTCCAATATAACCACATGTGGTTCATTAGTGACATTATTATCTTTATCTATGTAAATAGGCCGAATCTTAGACTTTTAGAATTATTATATCATTTAATAAAATGTTAATTAATTAAAAACTCATTTATATCAATTCATATAATTTTCATTTCATGATTTTTAGAAAAATAAAAAATAAAATTATTCTTTCAAAAAACCTTCATTAATTCAAATATAACAAGTCATAATCATATATAAACTTCGTGGATGGAATAAGAAGGTTAAAAATAAATTTATTTTATCCTTTATAATTCAATTTATTTTAGTTGTTCTTTAACAAAGTAATCATTGTATCATCATTGTTTCATAAATAAATAAATTTATTTGATGTCTAAAAATTATAAATAAATTTCCGTGATTTAGGAAATATTTTTAAATTTATAATGAATACTTATAGTAAAGGATATAAATTATATAACCCCGCATTTAAATTATTTTATCAAAACAATACATGTTAATGATTTTATTATCTTTACTTTAAATGAAGTCTTATTAATGTCATTATCTTTCCCAAATAGCTTTCAGAGGCCAAAAATCTCACCCATGGATTGTATATGTCAGCCATGACTCATAAAATAAGGTTATAATAAGTGAATAGTTAATTTTATATTATTATAATATTATTATTACCTTGAAATACCCTATATATCTTTAACTACGATAAATAAAAGTCAAAAGTTTCTATTCAAAAAAAATTATTTTCATTTTATTTAACCACATTTTACTAACTACTGATAACCATTTATGTCATATTTTGAAAATTCAACTGAAAGAAGAAGTAAAATTTCATTTAAATGAAAAAGATGGTTTTTAAATATTATGTAGTGGTTTTTCACAATTCATCCAATATTGAACGTTTTCACAAAAATACAAAAAATTAACTCAAATCTAATTTTGAAATTACGAATCATAATATGTTGTCTATTATACCAAATTTAAAACATAGAAGTTTCTTTAATTAATTTATCTTTAATATCTATTTTCTAAACATGAAACCATGTTTATAAGAAATAATAACTATCAAAATATTGTCATTTTTTATATCTAATTTTAACATAAAATTGAATTCAATTACCAAAATTGTATTTAATTGTAAACATATAATCTAATTAAACTGTAAAACCATTTAATTAGATAATTTATCCCTATAAATAAATTACATTAAAATGTTGTTTTGAATTAAAATATAGTATTTTTCTCTATTTATTAAAAAAATAAACATTTTCAGAAAAATACCCAAATTTCATCCATAGTAAATTTTGATGTCCTGATTTTAAAGAATAATATTATTTTGTAATGTAGAAAATTTAAAAGAAAAAAAACTAGGTTTAAAAAGGGTTATCAATTAAAAGCATATAAATATACCTTTTAATGAATATTAGAGTATTTCTTCTTAAAATTTGATTCATTCAAATTTTAAGCCTCTAACTTTTATTGGATAAATGTAAAAACATTTGAAAAACATTTATAATCATATTTTAGTTAGATCTGTTCACTCCTGCCAATCAAATTACTAGACGTTAACTACCAATAAAGATAATATTATGTTAGTTTTTTTAGTATGACTTAGCCTTGTGTGCAACATGATATTTCAAAGAAACCCATGGTTGCATTTCATGTATGCCATCGAACATAGCATCCCCTTTAAAATAAAATTAACAGTTAATTCAAAAATATTAATAAATATGAAAATTTTATATTCTTTATTTACCTGGGATGTTACATTATGTGTACTAGGGATAACCAATAGCCAATGAGAATCTTGAGAAGATGAAAATAAAAAAACGTAGATGTTTTTTTGTAATTATTATGTATAGTCCAACTTTTTGCAGGACACTAAAATTTTGGATACTAATTGTGTAATGAGTTTTTGACATTTTACATTAAATTTTTTTATTAGTATTATAAGGAAAAGAGGGGTTGCTATAGTTGGTATCAATGACATGGTTTAGTTAATATTCTTAATAAAGATTATATATCATTAGTTAAAACCCTTAGTATAAGACTAAGTAAAAATAAGCACTGAAGAAGCGTTGTTATAGTTATTTATAATCATAGGGATCTTAGATGATATGTATTTTGACTTATTTTTACAAATTAATATATTATTATTTTATGAATTATTAACTTATGTTTTTTCTAATCATTAATGTTTTAAGAAAATCTAGAAATTTGATAAAATAGACCAACAACCCATGCAAGTGACAATGAGTGAGGCTGAATGACATCCCCAATGCTTTGGGTGGTGCAGTTCAAAATATCATAGATATTATTACCTAGTTGACTTAGGTTATGAATAATAACACGAATAATGTGGAACTACCACCTTCACATATAAAAGAGAAAATCACTATCATGTGTCTTAGGTTGCAATGGACATAGAAATTTAGTATATCATGTAATCCAGTAGTTTTGAAATTGTGGTTCAACCAGATAGAGAAGATATTTTCTGTACTTCGCAGTTCTAAAATGGAGAAGGTGACTCTCTCTATTTATCTCCAAGATGGAGAGGTATTTCAATGGTTTTATTTGATTGAAATCACCAGACCGAATGATTTAATTGAATATATAGAGTTGGGAGATTTTATGATTATGTTTCGTAACAAGTATTTACCTCAAACACTTTAAACAAATATGGATACCGAATTTATATAGATGAGGAAAAATGAAAGAGAATCCATCACGAAATATGTAAAAAATTTCATATGTATTTAAAGTTATGCTTCAAGTTATTTTTCAACAATGAAAGAATAATTGACAGATTCATTAGTTGATTAAAGCTGCACCTCTATATGGCTCTAGAAATTTGAGACTTTGGGAGTTATGAAGATGATTTTTGATATACTCTCAATGTGGAGATAGAGTTTGGAGAAATTTCTCCTCGAAATAGTGATAAGAAATAATGGATGAATTTTTATGCTAGTAGATCATAATATAATGGTGGATATAAAACTCCACCAACCCCATGTCAAAAATGTTGTATGAAGCATCACAGAAAATGCTTCAAAGGGAAGCAGAAATAAATCAATTATGGAAAAGAAGGACACCAAAATCTATAAGGTCAAAAATACATGAGGAATTAAGAAAATTTAGCGAATGAAGGATACCACACCCCATGGTCCAATGATAAAACTATAGGGGCAAGGGCATAATGCATTCTAGTGAAGTATAAGACTACGTATAAATAAGCACCGAAGAAGCGTTGTATTAGTAATTTATAATCATAGGAATCTTAGATGATATGAATTTTGACATATTTTCACAAAGTAATAAATATTTATTTTATGAATTGTTAACTTATGTTCTTTTCTAACCATTTCTATTTTATGAAAATCTAGGAATTTGATAAAAAAGACCAACAACCCATGCGAGTTACAATGAGTGAGCCTGAATGAAATACCCAATGCTTTGGGTGGTGGAGTTCAAAATATCATGGTTATTATTACCTAGTTGTCTTAGGATATGAAGAATAATGTGAATAATGTGGAACTACCACTTTCACATATGAATGATAAATGCTCTATCATGTGTTTTTGGTTGAAATGGACATAGAAATTTAGTATATCATCTAATCCAATAGTTTTAAAATTTTGGTTCAACCAGATAGAGAAGATATTTTCATTACTTCGTAGTCCTAAAATGGAGAAGGTTACTCTCTCTATTTATCTCCAAGATGGAGAGGTAGTTCAATGGTGGGATTTGATTGAGAACACCATACTGAAAGATTTAATAGAAGATATGGATTTGGAAGATTTTATGATAATGTTTCTTAACAAGTATTCCCCTCAAACACTTCATACAAATATGGATAGATAATTTTTATAGATGAAGAAAAATGAAGGAGAATACATCACGACATATGTAGAAAATTTCATATGTATTTAATGTTTTGCTTCAGGTTTTTTGTCAACAATGAATGAATAATTGATAGATTCATTAGTGGATTAATACTACACCTCTAGAAGTCTCTAGAAATTTGAGACATTGGGAGTTATGAAGATTATTTTTGATATACACTCAATGTGGAGACGGATTTTGGTGAAATTTCTTCGGGATATGGTGATAAGAAATGACGAATTCTTTTTTATTCTAGTAGATCATAATATAATGGTGGATATAATACTGCACCAACTCCATGTCAAAAATGTTGTAAGAATCATCACAGAGAATGCTTCAAAGGGAAGGGAAAATATGACAATTATGGAAATGAAGGAAACCAAAATAAATAATGTCAAAAATACATGCGTAATTAAGAAAATGTAGTGGAGGAAGGATACCACAACCCAGGGTCCAATGATACAACTATATGGGAAAGGGCACAATGCCTTCCAGTGCAGTTAACCTCATGTTCTTGAGGGTAATCCGTGTCATTAGAAACCAGTTCCAATCGATCATGAGGGATTATTCTGTAACTACTATGGATTTTGAGCATGAAAATGAAGTCACATAAGGTACGCATACAATTAATTAAATAATGGAAGAATAATTATTTTATTCTAGTTATATAAATTCCTTTATATCAATTTTGTTTCAGAGAACTACTGAATCGATTCCCCACGACCATTGTGTAGTTATATTTCTAAAACGACAAAGTGGTGTAATCATTGAGACCCCTGTGTTGGACTCTTCTAATGCTAGCAGATGTGGGATGATTCTCCAAGAAAAAATAGTAATAATTCTTTTGGTGGAAATCGACACTATGCTGGGGATGTATTGGCTCTCTATATATAAAACACATCAACTATAGCGAAGAAGAAATATCTTTTCCTATTCAAAACCATCACATGATCATCTAAAAATTCAATGAAGATCATAATATCCTTTTAAAAGTCAATATATGGTGTGGGTGTTGATTCCATATAAAAAAGAATAGCACATTTAAATGGATGAGCCAAATTAAGGTATCAACCTAAGGGAAATTCCCATTGTGAGGTAATGTGTTGTTTTATTTGATGAAGAGTTACCTGAAATTCCCCTGTATTGTGGGGTAGAGTTCTCAATAAAACATAATACTAAAGCTACTCCTATCTCAATGTGTCCATATTATATGGCTCCTATCAAACAAGATGAGTTATATAAGTAGCTATAAGATAATTTGGACAATGGTTTCACACTCCCTTATGCATCCCCTTGGTTTAGGCTAGTGACCTTTTTCAAGAAGAATAATGGATCAATGTATCTATGTATCAGTTATTGAGAACTCAACAAGATCAACATAAAGAACAAGTATCCACGTGAAAGGTTTTATGACTTGTTTGATTAGTTTTGAGGAGATCAGTACTACTCAAAAGTAGATATTGGTTTAGTATATCATCACCAAAAGGAGACGAAGGATGATATTATGAAGACTACCTTCCATAATTGGTATGTTCAATATGAGTTTCTGGGGATTATATTCGAACATTATAATTACCCTACAATATTCATTGTTTTTATAAATATAGTATTTATATATCACTTTTAAAAAATTGTGTTAGTGTTTATTGATTATATTCACATATACTCCAAGAGAATGTAGGAACATGAAGAATATCAAAGGCATGTGTTTGTGACATTAAAGAATGATAAGTTATAGGAAAAATTCTGAATGTGTGAATTTTGGATGCAACATTTCACATTCATGGGACTTGGGATCAATTATTTGGGAATATTTGTGGACCCCTGATATAAAAATGTGATTTAATAATGTCCCAGACCCTCTAGTGTCACCAAAATCAGATGTTTTAATGGTTTATTAAGGTACTACAAATGTTTTGTGAAACAATTCTCACAATTTTCAGTCCCACTAGTTATGTTAATAAGGAATGTGTTAATGTATGTATGGATATATTAATGTGAGTAAATTTAGAATGAGATAAAGAAGTGTCTTATCCCTAAACCTGTAATCAAATTACTGAAAATTGTATAATGTTTTGTGATATATAGTGATGATTCCAAGAATATCGTTGGTAATTTACTCATTAAAAATGATAATTTGATAGCCTACACCTCATGATAGTTGAATATCCATGATCATAACTAACCGACACATGATCTTGTGCATGATGATTTGATTTTTTTCATTGTAAATCTTGCAGCAATACCTCTATGATGAGAAGGTTGACATATGTACCAATTACACTATATTAATGTATATATTGATCCAAAAGGAGATCCAATTTCATAAAAATATATGGTTAGTGCTCATCAAAGACTATTATTTCCCTATTCACTATCATCACAATAAGGAAAACAAGGTAGTTTTTGCTCTTAGACAAAAAAAGAACTTTCTACTGTATCCATGATGTGGATTGAGAAAGTCATATATTCTTGGATTTGCAAAGGATAGAAATGGAAATCCTAATGGTTGATAATATATCATACCTATCGAAAATGATTTCCTAACCTTCTAACCAAGAGATGATAAATTATTAACCTATCTCAACATTATCTTTCCACTCTATTAGCACCAATATGTGACGTGATCTCCAATTAAACTTCTGTTGGGGTAACATGAAGAATGATATTGTAGAATATATCTAAAGAAGTACGGTAGGCCATCATATAATATAAGGGCAATATAAGCCCAAAGGGATGATGAAAACATTTCTTATAACCGTGTGTAAATTTTAGAATTTCACTATAGATATCTTCAATGGTCTCTCAAAGACATTCAAAATAAATAAGACTATAAGGGTTGTGGTAGACGAACACACAAAAACTGCCCACATTATTTCAATTTAGTAGGTTCTCTCACTTGAATAAATTCCAATGATCTATGTGAAATATTTTTTGAGACTACATGGGGTTCGGATATTGATTATCTCTAATCATGATACATGGTTCTCCTCAAAATTATGGTGGAGTCTTCAACATTCTTTTAGTACTGCATTAAATTTTAAAATGACCTATCACCCCAAAATTGATGGCCAATCTAAAAGGACTATTAAGACACTATATGATATTATAAGAGCCTTATCATAATAATACATAGATGGATAGGATCAATATCTCCCATTGGTTGAGTTCTTATACAAAAATAGCTTGCACTCATGTATTCAAATGGACCCTTAAGATGCGCTATATGAAAATACATGTAGAACTTCCACCTGTTTGGATGATGTTGGAAAACGAAAGCTACATGGACTTGATCTTGTACAATATATGACATAAATGGTTCACTCCACCCTACAACATATCAAATATAATAAAATGGGTAAATAGATCTATGCCGAAAACCTTCGAGTGGTCCTGGAGTTTGAACTGGGGGATAATTCCTTCCTTATAATATCAACATGGAAGAGATTCATGTAGTTTGGAAAGAAAGGGATGTTTAAACCACAATACATTTTCCACTTTGAGATCCTTGATCACATAGTATCCACGGCCTATCAAATTACACTTCCAAAAAATATGGATCAATTTCATGAAGTGTTATTAGTATCACTCCAGAGAAAGTACACACTAGATCTCTCACATGTATTAAACATAGATGTGGTACAAATGGAATATAAAACCTCTTATGTGGATAATTTAATAATGATTCTGGATTGGATACATAAGGTTATATGCAACAATACAACCAAACTCACAAATGTGTTTTAGATGAACCCTAAGAATTAAGAAGCAACTTGGGAAGCAAAGGAGTCAATAAAGGAGAAGTACCTTGACCAATTTATGTAAAACACAATTTCAAGGGTAAAATTTCCAAAGGGGGAAGAATAGAAGGACCCAAATTTTTTTCAATGGGTTCTCCCTTCTTATAGAAATTTCTTATAGTATAGATCGAATTAAATCGCTTAGATTCCATAATAAAATAATTATAAATTATGAATTAGTAATATAAAAATTATATATATATGTTAAGGAACCTATACTGATGAAATAGTATCATGACAATAGGAATAGTAATATAGAACTTATGAATAGTAAAATTGAAAAATGAAATGTTACATCACCCATGAAAGTATATATAAAATTTATGCATTTTATTAATGAAATTAATGTATAATTATACATTATAAACTGTATTTAAATGCTTTCAGAATTCATAATTCACTAATGGATGTTTGTTATGTCAAAAGTATTTAATTAAAATTGAATAATTATTTTTATAATATAAAATAAAATATTTTTTCAAAAAATTTATCCATAAATTAACATTTATAATAATTATTATTTTATGAAAATTTTATGGGACCTTAGTTAATGTTTTTACAGTGTTGTAAAATATTTTATAATTTTAAAATTTCTATTTTTCAACTTAAGGAATATTATAATTACAAATTAAATTAATAATATTTGAAAAAAATAGTAAAATGTAAATCATTTTCTATTTTTACAAATCTATTGAATTTTAGAGTTATTTATACATATTTTGGTAATATTATTGAATTTTTTAGCATAAAAAATACAATAATTTACAATAAAAGCTAAATACATGATTTTTTGTTTCATAGATGTTATAAGGTTGATTTATGCCCAATATATAAAAATTTAATTGATTATTTTAATATCGATATATATAATTCTCAATCTATTAAATTTATTCTGAGCCAAACTAATAAACTAATGAATATAATATTATGAAAACCCCTCTCACTTCCACTATAAGTACCACCCCTAACCTCCTCTTCCTCTCACATTTTTCAAGATTCGAGACATCTCAAAATTGTCACCAATACTCTTCCATAGCCACTCCCCTAAATCATGGATATGTTGGTTTCATCAAAACAACAAAATTATTCCTCGAGTAGGTTCTCAAGAATGATAAATTCAAGTGCTAAATCTTATATCTCTTTATTCTAATTTCCTTTATATTTCATTTCTTTTTTATTATTTTTTCAACTCCATGCATCCTACTATAATGATAAGTCTGGTATTTTTGATATACTAGAAATATATAATATTAAAGGAATATTATTAATTAAAATCCACTATCTCTCCATTTCTCTCTGATTTCAAAAAAAAATTAAATGTCTCTCATGATGTGCCAATTAATGGACATCATGCATGATGCAGTTTCCATTTCCTTAAACACATGAAATGTTGTTAAAAACCCATTATATAGTTAAAAAACAGATTGTTAAATGTATGATACAACCCTATTATTGATATAGAACTAAATTATAAGCAAAATACAAAATGATAAAACAAAGAGTTCATTTTAATTGAAAGACCGCCAACAGTATCCTAAAATGGTCGTCATTATAATTTATATAATGATTCAACATCATGGAATATAAAAACTCATTATAATATCATTTAAAATTATTTAATATCATTAATAACATATAATTAGATATTTTTATATTTAATCTCAATTTATATGAACATTAAATCATGAATAATCGTGAACCGATCATGAAAACAAATTCTCTTGAAAGATGTTATTAAAATAAATAACTCATTTAAAAGGACATAAATGAAATTATTTAAACTAAAAAAATTAAATTATTATAAAATGGTTTTGGATTTGATAGTTAATTAATATAATAGGATTATAGGTGATATTACTGTGAAGAATTCATTTGAACTCAAGGTAAGGGGAAATTCTCAAACCCAACTCTCTTTAGTTTTTTTCTCATTCACCCCATTTATAGTGTTGATATTATTTAAAAATAATTTCATCATAATTATATTATTATTTCACGGATATACATATTTTCTTCTAGAATTTATGATAAAAGTATTTTTTCTTCAAAAGATCTCTTCTTTCAAAAAACACACCTTTTAATAACCCTTCAAGGTTGATGATTCACACAGCTAGTATCTTATTACCTCAATAATTTGGTAACCGAATGATTATTAATTTATGAGTCAAAAACCATTCCTTTACATGGGAAATTTTAAGACAAATATTGATATATTTTTTAGGTGGAATGCATGATAATGTAAATGATAGGATGTGATGGGCGTGCCCAGAATTATATAGTGCAATGTAAATGTTATGATGCGACTGGTGATATTGGAAGTATATAGAATTCAAATATAGTGGTTAATGTTAAAAACATCAATAGATAGTGTGATATATGCTAGAAAATGATTTTATATTTCATCACAACTATTTTTCATAGTTTAACACTAGGAAACATGGTTACATTTTTATGCATTCCCTCATTACCTATCTTTTCCAAATTCATCATCTCATGATTATGATCCAATTCCTATGTAAGGATGATAATGATTATTCTCACCACATTTTATATTGTTTCTTGTTCATATAAATAATTTCATTGGGCTATTTAACTCACCCTTTTTTGAGGTATATGATCATTTACTTTCTTGTAATATGGTGAATTCAATGTCCAATAATAATCTAGAAAAGAACGAATTATATAATTGTAAATGTTTTGTTTTATTAATGATATGTGTGGTCCACATTTTCCCAAGACACTAAACCATTGGATCTCTTTTTTGTAATGATTCGGTGTTTTTTCTCCAAAATGTTGTAATAATAACATAATAAAAATCACTGTCACAATAATAATAATTATAATGAATATATTATGTTTTAATGAAAAAATATGTAAGGAAAATTATAATGAAGATGAAAATATAAAGAAGAAGGTAATATTTACATCATTGTCATGAGTTTTCTCATACAAATTTCTATAAAATGGGGTATTCATGATTAAAAATATATAAGAGAGGCCTATGTGAGTGGTATAAGGTTATAGGTGGAAACAATGATAGAGATACAACAAGAAATTATAAGGGATTGGTATAATCTAATGTAGGGGAACTGTGGCCCTTTTATAGAGGATGAAACGAGCACATTCTGGAATACCCATTTCATTTTAATTATATAATTTCAATATTCAAGGGTTATTGACTCCAATTTTAAGAAATGATGAAATTTTGGGATTAATTTTATAGTTAAATCCTTAACCATTAATTTCCACAAATTATTAAAACAAATATTTTGGTTTTTACCATTATATTTTGACAATATATTCATTTTAATTTTAACCCGGGATACAATTTTTTAACCAATAAAATTATAATTTAGTTTAATATATGGCATCCCCTCATAAAAAATTTCAGTGTGGTGAAAATAAATTCATACCCCCTATAATCAAATCCAATTTATAAATGTTTTATAATAAAAAATTAAATAAAAACATTACATTTAGAAAATGTTTCTGAATAAACTTTTATTTTCAAAATGAATTGTCCTAAATGAGGTATAATATTTTTGAAAAAATGACTAATTGTGATTCTAGTTTTATAATTTTCTAAAAAAAAATATAATTGTATTTGATAAGTTATAAAATTATTTCATTTTATAAAATGTATAAATTAATTACCAAAAAACTCTTTTAAAAAACCAATTTGACCATTATTGGAATAATTATATTTAATCATATAAATAACATTCTAATGAAGAAATATTAATTTGAAAATATTAGTTAATATAATCATTATATTATTAAATTTGAATTATAATAAAATAAATTCTATTTTAATATGTCAATATAATAAAATTTTAACACAAGCATTTATAAATTGTTTTTTCATGGATATATTACATATGTTTTTAAAATAATAAATTTTTTTAATAAATTAAACATTGTAATTATAAGTTAAATATTTCCATATATATATATATATTAAATAATATTTTTTAATAAAATATTTCATTATTTTGTTATGATAATATCATAAAAATGATGGTTCTAAAAAATTAATTTTTTTCTCAGTCCACTAAAAAAATTAATTATTTGCTTAACCCACACAATATTCATCTATAGAAAATTATGAAATGTTTAATTCAAATATAAAATTAATTGTATAAATATATTATTCAAATATTTTCCTATAAAAAACAAAATATATGCTTTTTTGAGTTCACATTGTCTAATAGTTTCAAGAATCAATGATCACATACTATAAAAGGTAGCATGTATTAAATTCCTTGTTAATAATTAATTTTATCCTAAATATTTGATATATTATTTCATATAAAATACTACTTGTATGAACTCCTCATAAATTATTCAGTATCCTGATTTACATCATCATGATTTTAATTTCTACCAATGATTTTTACTGGATGATTTGTTTAATTCTGTAAAACACTATCTCCAGTGTCATGTATCTTGATAGGCACATTTTTAAAATAAATTTAAATTTTAAATTATATTCTATCATATAAGTGTATATTCATTTGATTTTATGTTTCCATATACAATAATAAATCAGGGATGATTTTGGGTACAATATAAATAATAAGTGGAATCGAAAATTAGTAAGTTATAGCTCAAATTCTGTCATTTATTGGAAAAGGAAACTATAAATAGAACATAAAATCTTAATTTTTCTAATTATTAAAAATAATTTCATTGGAGAATCATTCAATAATAAAACATCACCCAACATTAAATTCCATGAATTTCTATCGATTTATAGAATATATTTCTTTATACTCTCAGGTGATTATATATTATCCTATGTAGTGTGTACAATAATAATCATCTCTTCAATATACTATATTCTAGAATCCATTATATCTCCAACTTCATACTAAATTATTAGAGGAAAAAACCTCTTTCCATTAAATGATTAATATTGCGATATATGTAATATTTAATGTAAACTATTGTGGTATATAAATTTACAAAAATGTATTTACAAATCCCACATATCTTTGAAAGAAACAGAACATGTTCTCAAAATTTCCAGTATTATCCAGATAAAATATTTATATTTATCCTCAATTCCCAAAAATTTGATGTTTTCATTTATTATAATGACATATTTATTACTATAAAAAGGTTAAAGGATGATAATGTGTGATAATACAAGGAATGAATTATATTAATGGTTATTATGGTTCTCTCATATGGAAATCCAAATCGCATTGCAAGTTGTTATTTGAAAATAAGTCATGTAGTAATTCCTTGTTTTTTTGGGTGAAATATTATGATCCTACGAAAATTATTCTATACCCACATTCCATGTATTTTTTTATGGTATAGGACTCATGTTGGGGATACGTACATGGCTACACATTTTAGGTGATGTACATGTAATGTGATAGTGTATGCTATGTTGGCGGTTATGAAATTGATTGTAACATACTACATTATTCATTAACGATTATGTATTACACACCATGTATAAAATCATATCACATATTTTATACTATAGTTACATTTATAGATTGGAAGAGGTATATTATTTGGTGGACATTTTTAGTTTACATGTCATATATATGTATGCAATGTGACATAAATGTCGAGTAAACAACACGTAACCGTCTGTACAATGGTAGAATGTGAATCTAGGTGTTTATTCAATTTACACCTCTGTACATGGTGTGTACAATCAATATGAATATATTTATCAAATTCTTGAAAACATGAATCATGATTTTGGAATGTGGATAGTATTTTATTTGAATCATTATTATCAGATTTGATGGTGTTATTATATAAATCACCATAGAATGTTAGTGATATGATTCATGAATGATTAAAATATTTTCCATATAGTGATAATAATTTACGTTAGGTGGTTGAAGAATAATGTGCAGGGAAGGTAATCTGCATAGAAGATATCTCATCCATGTTGTGGGACCCTCAAATGTTTTTAGATACAAGAATTCTGTAATGGTTTATTCACATTTAGGTATCAACGTAGTGTCGAGAGTAAAAACATTCTAAGCTTGAGATAGTCTCACATGGTGCCTATAGTATATTTGGGTCACCAAACAGGACTTTGTAAATTGACCTGGAACTCGATGTGATTTCCTCAATCCAGTGTACCCTAGAGTTTGGGATCACAAATGTGGGTTGGATTATAGGATGGTTAGTAAATCATTTTCACGTTTTTTATTTATTCAATATTCTCATTTTAATTAAATATATACTATTCCCACAATCTCTAATATACAACACCATGATCTGTTTTGGAGGATTAAGTAATCAATTGTTCACTCTTATTAATGATCCATTAATTGGATCTTTTAATTAGATGAATATAATGTGTGAAATTAGTAGATATAAGATTTTCATGATTACATTGGTATACTGTCATTATTGGGGTGTGGGTGATCCCTATTACTGATATGGTCTACAATCATCCACAACAATAATGTGTGTGTTTCCCATGATGAATGTTTTCTTGGATCACCATTTTCATGAAGGGTTAACCCATACATGAAATGATACAATAACTTATATGACCAATATTAGTCTCTAGAAATCCTGATGTAGTCTTTTTTGTAGTTACTTCTACATTTTTTAGATGTTATAGTGATGAATGGGTTCTCTGACACATATATTAGTGGAGAAGATACAGTCTGGGATTTTGATTATTTTGGATGTTTTATTCTACTAGTTTCAATATATCTTTTATTTTTTTTGATAACTATGATGGGACATAGTCCCCTCATTGATACATATGGTTTGTGGAATAAGGGAGGTTGTTTTCTAACAGTATAGATGTGTATGTTTACTTGGGGTTATGTGGCTCCAATGATTACCAAGTATCCCATTTTAAATAATTCTCTAGAAGATCTTGGTGAGAGTTAGCAGATTCAACTTGATGTTGGTTTATATCCCAACTGGATAATCATTCAGTAAAAGGACTACCTTACATTCTAGAATAGGTTATTATTTCCTTATTTTAAGTTATATAATAGGTGAGGTAAATACTGATTGATCGGGGTGTGGGTCAATATTTTATGGGTTTGATGGCCCCTCTCGAATCACATTGTTTTCATTATTAATGTTTCATGTAAAATTAGACTACCAGGCCTAGGATATTGGAATAAGGTGCTATGATGGGCCACTTCAGTAATATGTAATTCTTTTTGGATAAAATGATAAGACACTCTGTTTTCCTATTACATCCTATATGATGTATGTGTGGTTAATATTGTATGAACTCAATTTTTTGAGGTGTTTGTCAATGCAAACGCACTAACAGTAGTTTTATAATTATTGGATGTAGAGAAATAAATAATGGTAGTTAAGTTCATATAATAACATTGCTGAATAATCAAAATGACCCAAAATTTTATGAATGTAATTTATCCATTATAATTTTAATTTTATAACGTATATGTTAAATAAAGTTTCATATAGTCCATAATAAGAACATTATAAATGAGAAATTGTTGAAATAAGAATTAACCTATATCATTGAAATAGTAACTGGACATTAGGAATATTATTATGAGCCATGTGAATAGTAAACTGGCCAAATGATTAGTAAACCCAACAATGAAACTATAAATGTTATTTAAGAGTTTATAAATGAAATTATAGTGTAATTATATCATAGACAATGTAGTTTAATGGTTAAAAAAAATTTAATTACATGATGGACGTTTTGTGACTCATATATATTTTATTATATTTTTAAAATTAATTAATCACTTAAAAGAATATTCATTTCCAAAAAAATAACCAAATTTTTTTTTGTCTAATTATATTAATATAATTTCATTAGGTGTTATGTAATATTTTAAAGTGTCATAAAATCACTTATAATTTAAAAACAGTACTTTCTAATAAAATGATTATTTCAATTATAAAATAAATTTACCATATTTAAAAAATAATTTTCATAAAATGTAGTTCATTTTTAAATTATGAATAAAAAAAATGGTTAGTGTTTATTTCGGGTATTTTTATAAAATACATGATTTTTTTGAATTGTATATTACGATAATTTACAATAACATCTAAATACAAGAATTATTGAGTCAATGAAGACGTTAAGCTGATGTAAGACTCAAATATCATACTATACATAATTATTTTATATATTTATAAAAAATTTATTGGTCCCAAAATTCGGGACAAAGACGAGGACCAAAGAAGGCCCCATTGACTACTTCGCGAAGCCCCTTTGCGGAGTTCCCCAGCACCGCGGCCAACGCGATGCAATGACGCATGACGCTCCACCAACTCATTTGACATTTGTGACCCTGCCATGAAGAAATGTGGTGGGATGATCCATGAATGAATTTGATGTTCGTAACCCCGCCGTGAAGCAATGAGGCGTGACGCTCCGCGACCACATTTGACGTTCGTGATTCACCGCGAAGCGACCAAATCCCTTTTCACGCCGCATGTGCTCCGCTCTGCGGCACCACTTGCTTATAAATACCAGGATCCCCCTGAGCTCCACGTATCGACAATCTGACCTTTCTTCCTCCTAGATCCCGAACCGTGAAGAATTCTTCCGCTCGGTGAACCATGAGCTGGCCGAGGTACTTCTGCCTCGCGAAGTGCCCCCCCCCCCAATTGACTCATATTGATCCCTTCTTCCTAGAGGGATGAATTTTGTATATCCTAAGGGAAATAATGAAGGAAGGTTATCCCAAAGGGGACCCAGGTTGTCACGGAGTATTTATGCTTTGTGAAACACCCCTCTTGTACACTTGGTCGACATGCTAATGTAGTGTCACTGTACATCGCGAAGCACATTGCTTCTCGACACCTTGCTTCACGAGGAACCTTTTCTTCATGAGGCTATGATCTATGAATGCCCTTCCACATCGTGAATAACCTCTCATTTTCACATGCTCCCCATTCTAAGGATAACACACCCCACTTCGCAAAGCACACCCCTACTCAAGTGCCCTCCACCACGTGGAGCAACAGAGCTTCACAAGGCCCTTGCCTATGGACCCCTCTGCTTGGAAATTCCTTTTCCCTTGCGACCCTCTAGGTTTGCACTATGTGAATTCAAATTCTCCTCGATGACACCACCTGTTGCATTTCATCTCCTAATAATTCCTCGAATAGGCATGCTAATGACTATTGCTTCATCGCATAGCCATGCTATCATGGACCCCTCGATGGTTCGCTCCGCGGGTCTGAGAAGTATAGTGACTGGATAGCCCGAAAAACGGTCGCCCACACCCACGGCATTTTCTATACACACCTAAATCAGTTGGAGCCTTCAGAATCTATTGCTATCACTTCTGCATCATCATCGAAGTCGGCCTCTTCCTATAAGAGCAAGAATCAGCGACACAATAAAAATAAATGTGCCCCGCCAATGTCATCATCGTCCCGCACTCCCGGAGGCTTCGTGCCCCCTGAGATGAGGATTCCTCCAGAATTTCCTAGTGGGGGATGACTCTCCATGCGACAGTAAATGGTACGATTTGGATAACACAGATGAGTTGGTAAACCCCTATATGACTCCCGACGAGGGGGAGCGCCAGGGGAACCTCCCCATTGTCCCCAGCCGACGCCAATGTCAACGGAGCCGCGACAACATGGGTTATCGAGGTACATCAGTTAGATCCCACAAACAGGTTGTGCATATCGATGGGACAAGAAAGAATGCTCAACAAATAACTCAGCACGCACAGCCTCTCCGTCCTGTGTCAACATGCCCGCCTCCACCACTGTTTGTGCCACTGGATCAAGAAGAACCACTTCGGCCGTGCCACAACCAGCTTCACCCCTTTACAGGTCGATCTCAGTCGTCCGGTCCTCATCTGATAGCTACTCTTTATGCTTCGACCAGTGATCAATGGGATATACCCGGCATTAGTCAGTCGTAGGTCCATTCGGCAGGGCCCGCCATGCCTCCAATCACAGAGCGACCCCCTGTAAGCCGAAGTTTGCTCCTATAGTGGAAGTATAATGTTCTCAAGCATCTCGCTAGGATTACAGCAAGGCTCTCCATCTTTGAAGCCCTTGTCCTGTCACCAGATATGTGTGAAGCACTCGCCGAGGCTTTAAGAAGGCGCCTATAGTTTCAGATGGATGTAGCAACTGCAGAAGCTTTTCATGCCGAAACAGTTGAGGATGCCGAATGCCAGGCCATCATCTGTTTCTCAGGAGAAGACTAAGGCTCTCCCATATAGGGTTACGTCCAACCATTGTACATCACCGGCCAATTTAACGGTATGGAGATTCTCCACTGTCGCATTGAAAATGGCTCCGGGATTAGCCTTATCCCAATGTGGACACTACGGAAGATAGGGTTATCTGAAGATGACCTGAATCAATCCGATTTAAGGATCTAGGGGTATGATAGGAAAGAATAGTCCCTGGTTGGAAAGATCTATTTGAAGACCCAGTTCGGTGGCCTAGTATCCAGCACTGTGTTCATGGTCGTCTCCAATGACACCATGTACAATGCATTGATGGGTCGACCATGGTTCCATCTGCACGCGGTGGTTCCCTCATTGTATCACCAATGGCTAAAGTACCCCCTTAATGGTCGAGCAGGCGTACTCCAAGGTTATGCATCTCTTTTCACCTCTTGAGAATCCTGTTATCTACATGCTGACTATTAAAAGAGCAAGGATAAATAGATTCTAGCAAGTGAAGATGATCCTGACCCGGTCACCGGTGACCCCTAGGTAGGTCTGTATGACGCCTACATATTCTTGATTCATCGGTAGGAGGCCAGGACCCATGACATGGGGCAGTGATTTGTCATCTTGGGTACAAGAAGAAGGCATATTCCCATGTCCGAAAGATGATGGAAAATCACCTCGTACTCCAACAAAAACTAGGCTCGGGTTGTCCCGGAACCTCCTACCCACATCAGGTATTGAGACATCAGGCTCATGGAAATGGTAGTACGCTAGACGTGTCTGTTTCTTCGGGATGGAATTAACTATCTCAAGACAACGTGCCACTACTTCTTTGATATTATCATGTTTGACCCCATGGGACGGAGGCCAGATGGGATCGGGTCGGCAGCCTTCATTTTTACGATCTCGACAGTGCTAGAGTTCCCCGATGCAATGAAAAATGTCGTTCAAGCCGGCACCAGCCTCCCATAAGGGTCTGTTGGCTCAGAAGAAACTTCCCCCTTGGAGGATCCCTCCATAACTAGAGATGAGGATACATAGGATGCTCCCCTACCTTTGAAGAAGGTGTCTCTACCACGGTCGAAGAACTGGAATAGGTGAACCTTGGTAGTGAGGAAGATCTGAGACCCACATTGATCAGTGTCACTATGTCTTTCGAGGAGCCACAAATATACGTGAACATCCTTAAACAGCATCGTGATGTGTTTTCCAAGAGTTACGACGAGATGCCAAGACTATATTCTCAGGTAGCCCGTCAACCGCCTCAGTCTCCTGACAAACCATCACGGGTTCAAGCAGCCTCCCAGAAAGATGCACCCTTTTCACGGGGCCTTCTTCGAGGATGAAGTTGAAAATATTATCAAAGACAATTTCATCAAGGAGGTACAATATCCCAAGTGGTTAGCCAAAATCAGGCCACTCAGGAAGAAGAACAGACATGCCAGAGTCTACATCGACTTCTGAGATCTCAACCGCCATTGTCCGAAGGATGATTTTCCCCTTCAAGTGACAAAACTGTTGATCGACACTACGACTGGGTTCCATGCCCTCTTCATTCATGGATGGCTACTCGAGATATAATCAGATATGGGTGGCCCCCCCGAGTATGAGGATTCTACCACTTTTAGAGTTTGTCAAGGTACTTTATATTACAAGGTTATGCCCTTCGGCCTGAAGAATGGAGGTGCCACCTATCAGTAGGCCATGCATCGCATATCCAAGACAATCCTTGGGACATTGGTGGAATTATATTTGGACGATCTGATAGTCAAATCTCGCTAGCGCTAGGACCATCCACAGGATCTTGAAATATTGTTCGGCTTCCTCCGTTCCCGCCACTTGAAGATGAACTCATTGAAGTGATCCTTTGGGGTTACTTCCAGGAAGTTTCTTGGCATTGTTGTTATGTACTGAGGCATCGAGATAGACCAAGAAAAATCAGGTCAATCCGTCAGATGCCTCCCTCGGGAAATATTTATGAGCTTCTAGGTTTCTAAGGCCACTTGGCCTACATATGCCGATTTATCATGAATCTGGTTGGAAAGTGTATACCCTTTTCTCGGCTAATGAAGGAAGTCCCTTCTTACGAATGTGATGAGGAATGTTAGACCGCGTTCGAGGAAATTAAGTAGTACTTGCTCCAGCCTCTGGCCATGAAGCCACCCATCTCTGGTACACCGCTAATCCTATACGTGACTACCCTAGACAAATCTCTCGGCACCCTTCTTGCCCAGAATAACAACGAGGGGATAGAGAACAGTCTCCACTACCTCACCCACATGCTTCTCGATACAGATACCAAATACTCCCATATTGAAAAGAGTTTCCTTATGTTCATATTTGAAGTGAAGAAGTCGTGACATTATATACATCACCATGCGGTACATAGGGTCTCTCAGGTAGACCCGCTGAAGTACTTTCTGAATCGCCCCATGTTGATTGGCCAACTAGCACGGTGGGCGGTAATCCACCAGTAGTTTGAAATCAGTATTTTACTCCATAATTCCATCATGGGGCCGACATTGGAAGACTTCTCAGCTACCCATTCAACCTCCAAAGACCAGTCCTTGGAAATGGATTTTCCTAATGACACAATTCTATCAGTAGATCATTCCATCCTGTGTTGGCAGATGCACTTCAACGGTGCCTCCAAGAGCCCCATTGGTAAGAGGCTCAATGATCGTCGACACAACAGAGTGGGCATGGGTATCGTCTTCATCGCCCCAGCACAAGCCATTCTGCCATACTTGTTCCTATTTTCAGAAGGTGGCAACAAAAATGAGGCATAGTATCAGGCTCTTATCACTGACCTCGAGCTAGCCCTCGAGATCTATGTGCCTCATTTTCATGTGAAAAGAGATTCTGAACTATTCATCCAGCATATCAACGGTGACTACGTTGTTAGAAAGCCAGAGCACATACCATTGTTAGAATTCGCCCTCTAGTAAACGGCCTTGTTCCCTTCTCATCCGGAGGTTACCCATGTCCCTCGGTAACGGAATGGTCGAGGGAACGCTTTGGCCAGTTTAGCTGCATCACTTGTAGAGCCCGAACATGAAGATCTGATTATACATGTGTCCCACCGGAGAGTAATTCCCCTGTCACCCCAGAGGGTGACGAAGAACTAATAATAAGGCATCTTACCACCAGAGAAGCTGCTCTTGGAACCCCAAGATCATCAAATGCAGTGGTAGAAATGAACTCTGACTAGAGATACCCTTTGGTCGAGTACTTCCGAGATGGTTTCCTCCCGGCTGATCGGGACGACCGTGAGAGAATCCGACAACGTGCACACCAGTTTAACCTTCAGAGTGGTCATAGTCATGAGTAGATCCTCTACATGCATGGTTTCAATGATGTTCTCCTCTGTTGCATCCAAGCAGTTGAGATTTCACAGGTCATGAAAGAGAATCATGCCAGTTCTTGTGGTGCTCATCAGGATGGGCTGATGTTTTCCCATCAGATCCATAGAATGGGATACTTCTAGGATCTATGTTCCTTAACTGTATTGAGTTGGCCAAGAGATGTCACATGTGCCAAGTTCATGCTAACTTCCTGCATATCATGTTAGAACCTCTCCACCCCACCACGTACTCTTGGTCATTTTTAGTTTGGGGACTTGATGTCGTGGGACCATACCCACCGGCAACAGCTCGCCAGTGCAGGTTTATCCAGACTACCACGAATTTCTTTTCCATGTGGCCAGAGGCTATTCCACTCCGGGAGGTCAAGGCTCGTTCAGACGATGACTTTGTGAGCTCCAACATCATCCACCGGTTTCGAGTCCCTCACTCTATCCTCACTAATAACGACACCATCTTTCGAGCAGCCGAGCTGATGAAATAGTACACCAAGTACAATATCCATTTGAATGATACCTCTCGCTATCACACCTAGGCCAATGGGAAGATCGAGGTGTTACACAAAACCCTCTCTAAAATTTTGCAGAAAATCATTGGCCAGAATAAGAAGAGTTGACTAGAAAAGCACCCCAATGCGCTCTGGGCTTATCGGACGATGACTCGCAATTCCACCCAGGTGACTCCATATTCCTTAGTGTACGGGGCGAAGGTTGTCCGGCCCATCAAGATCTAGCTACCTTCGTTATGCACTGCCGTATATGACCAATAGACGCTTGATAAGGTGGACGAATTTGATTTGGCTGAATTGTAAGCGCATGATGAGAATAGGATTCGTGCCCTGCACAATCTATAAAGGCATCAGAATAATATAGTTAGAGCTTTCAACAAGAAGGTTCACCTCCGATCTTTTCTGCAAGGTGTCCCGGTATTGGACCTCCGAGCATCAATGATCCCCGGTAGGAAACCACCCATTTTGGAGCCCAAATGGGATGAAACTTACATTATCCACACGGTTTACTCCAATGGAGAATACTCTCTGGTATCCATGGATGGTGAGCATATAACTCCTCCCATTAATGATAAGTTCTTCAAGCAATACTTTTCCAGAGTCTGATGGTCCTGCATGACCTTAAACTGGATGGTCCCGCACGGACATAAATTGGATGGTCATGGACAACCTTAATCGGGATGGTCCTCCATGACCTTAAACAGGATGTTCCTACACGAACATAAAAAGGATGGTCCTGCATGACCTTAAACTAGATATTCCTCCACTACCTTAAACTGGATGGTCCTACAAGACCTTTTACTGGATGGTCCTGCACAACCATAAACTGGATTTTCTTGCACGACCTTAAACTGGATGGTCGTGCATGACCTTAAACTGGATGGACCTGCACGACCTTAAACTGGATGGTCCTGCATTACCTTAAACTTGATGGTCTTGCATGGTCTTCAACTGGAAGGTCCTGCATGACCTTAAACTTGATGTTCTGCAGGACCTTAAAATTTATGGTCCTGTATGACCTTAAAATGGATGGTCTAGGATGAACTTAAACTATATGGTCATGCACGACCTTGAACTAGATGGCCCTACAAAACCATAAACTGGATGGTCCTTCACAACTTTAAACTGGATGGTCCTACACAACCTTAAACTGGATGCTCATGAACAACCTTAAACTGGATGGTCATGCATGACCTTAAACTGGATGGTCATGCACGACCTTAAACATGATGGTCCTTCACCAACTTAATGTCGATGGTCCTTCATGACCTTATACTTGTTGGTCCCATATGACCTTAAACCTTGTAGTCCTTCATGACTTTAAACTACGCATCATCCTTCATGACGTTAAACTGCATTTTGAGTTCTACGTATGGATTGATTCCCATCTGTATGAGATATATAGGAATGATCAGAAACCTCGTCTTGAGCCCAGCCCTGAACTCTTCTCTTTGACTATTCCCCCTGGGTATAGCTTTCTTGGAGGATCCTCACGTGATATGTTGTAGTCTTCCTTAGCCAAACTCATACGAGGATTATAATGGTCGCACCATGTGCCCACTCTCATTCTTCAATCCTCCCAAATCTTCATCGCAAGATCTTAAACTACATGGCCTTCATGAACTACATATGGCTTGATTCAAATCCTCTTGGGATATGTAGGAACGCCCGGCCAGTTTGTCTATTGGCCCAACCCAAACACCACAATCATCCCCTCAGTTCAAGACATTTGGTGGGTTGTATAATTTTTCCCCAATTCATGTTGACCTAACCTCGATCCGACCATACGTCCTGCTCCCTGGAGATGTTCGCCTCTTTTATAGATGAGTGTATCCATGCTTCACCCACTCCTTTGATTAGGACTCCATAATTTTCCCCATACGAAAGGGCCCCTGAATGGAATGGATGTAGGAATAAGGGTTCTCTTACCAATTCGGGCTAACACCCTCTATGATGTTGAGCAACAAGCCGATACAAGTCCCGCGTTTTGAATATTGTCAATGGAGGATGCTCATTTGCTGCTCCCAATTCAGGTCACTATAGGGACACTATGTTCTAAACATGGTCAACTACTATCCAAGATCATTAGGACAACCCCAAGATTTCCCAAACGTCGAGTGTAATGGTTCATTTTCCACTATTTTACTTCCAAGAGATGAACTTCCTTCGGGCGACTCCAACTGGTCCAGCCTTCCTGATCGAGGCCTAGCCTTAGGCCACTTGGATTCTTTGGGCCCCACGGCCTAGTTTATCTCCTATGGGATTGTACGGTGTGGTGTTGGATTATGTCCCAATTCATGTTGGGTTACTCGTCACGCCGTACACATACCCGGATGAGATGCCTCTTCTTTATCCTCACTACAAGAGGTTAAACTATAGACTAGTCAGGCCTTCATGAATGATGCCCATCCTCAGGCCCCATGACCTTCTTGGGGCCCCGGCCCTCGTCCTCACTGCAAGACATTAAACTATAGACTGGTCAGGCCTTCCTGGCCGAGGCCCTGCCTCAGGCCCCTTGTCCTTCTTGGGCCCCGACCCATGTTCTTACCCAGAGTGTACGGTGTGGTGCGGGATTATTTCCTCATTTGTTTCGAGTTGTTATTCATTTCGTACAGCCCCCTCATTTAGGGTATCTTACAACTGGGTGTCCTCCACAACTATGTGTGGCTTGATTCGAATCGTTATAGGATACGTTGGACCACCCGAATATTGAGACTTCGGGTCTAGACCCATCTTCCAGAATTCTCAACTTCAACCTGGCCCCTTGGCCTACACTTCCTCTAGGAGGCGATTATATGCTGTAGCATGGGATTATTTCCTCATTCAAATAGAACTTTTAATGACCACACCATGTACCTTTCCCTATTGGGGGTTCTCTATCCCCTTACTCTATACTCATCCTTTCAAATCAGTCACTCTCTTGTTGAGCACCCTCGTCGACCCTCTTTGGCATTTTATCAATGTGCCTAAACGTACACTGGTTTAGTACCTGCAATGTCAGACTCTTCTCGGACATGATTCAGCCCACCTTTCATGCTTTTTGTTCCCCTTCATTAGGGTTTTCATCACTATTGACACCTGATGGGACCCCCAAGTGGCATGGATGCTAGGCCTAAGGGATATCCTACCATTACAGGCCAACATCATCTAGGGTCGTAGACAACAAGCCGATACAAATCCCACATTGCGAATATGGTCAGCGGTCGATGATCATTTTTGTGTCCACTTCAAGCTAACATTATATGGATACTGTGTTTTGAACATGGTCAACAGTTATCCTCCATCACCACACCAACCCCTTTAATCCCTAAATGCATGTTACATGATTGGAACCCTTCTCCACCTCATCATGTACTAGTAGAACTTCACAACTCTTAGTACTATTCCTCAGTGTGCATCCGCACATTAGAAGGAATAAATCCGTGACAAGGCAGTCACTTGGGGCTTCACCGATTTTCCCCCTTTCATGCATCTCATGTATCGTGAGTACTGTATCCACCCTTGTTTTCAACACCGAGTCCAACTAAAGTTGGATTAGGGAGAGGGTTAAGGTCCACATTTACTTGGGATAGTCTTGATTATCTATGGTACATGTTCTAAGACCTAAACTAAAATCCTTTCATACATCCCCTTTTTCAGAACTACGTATGGCTTGATTCCCATCCTTATGGGATACGTAAAACCACCCGGATGCCATGTTTTCTAGTCCAGCTCATTTGGGAGCCAGTTTCTCCTCCTAAGTTCCCTCTTAACCCTATTTGGGCTCCTTGGCTTGAGGTTCCCCTCTCAGAATTGATTGCTGTGTGGTGAGGGATCATTTCCTGATTCTCATCTGGAATGTTTTATTGCACCATACACATTCCTAACCTAGCATCGTCTCTTCTACATTTGTGCTGCATGACATTAAAATGCATGCTTGGTACTATCACATGACCCAAAACTGTGATATTATCGTCATGGATGCGTGACGAAAAATGGAACAACATCGTGATGTCCTCACTCACGGAGACACCATGTTTGGTATTGGCCACACACCATGCCATTTATCAACGCCTACTATGGCTTGATTATTGTGGTGATGCCAGAGCCTACTACCCTAAGCTAGTCGCTTCACAAAAAAACCCACTCATCTTAATGGAACATATATATTTATTAAATACCGCATCTCTTGGTGTTAGTGCCACGTGCACACACCCTCTTTATACCTAGAACTTATACCTCACAATGCCCCCTCAAGAACTATGTGTAGCAAGATCCCCATCCTCACGGGGTACATAGGAACGCATGTGAACTTTGACTCTGGGCCAACTTAACTCTTGTTTTCGGTCCCTTGACCTAGAACCTTCCCAGGGAACACGTGGTTGTCAGAACCCTAGGTTCCCATTCACATCGGTTTTTTGTAATTACTCACCATGAGTCTCCCGCGTTTCCTCCCATTCATGGTTCAAATTCTACGACCCTAAACTAAGATCTCTCTATGGGAAGGGACACTACTACCTCTATATAATACATCATGTTGTAGTATTTAGATGTTTTTTGACAAAGGGACCATAGTGTGGAATTTTCATGGGGACATTCCCCTCATTCCATGTCCAAGCTTCATGAGCTCACTATTTGGATCCTCATCTTCTTCCACATCCAAAAGGACATATGGATGGCATGGATTCTAGGCCTATGGTCTCTCCTACCATTTCTGGAAAATGTACCTAAAGATATTGGATGACATTTGAAACAGGTTCCATATTTCGTACATTGACAATGGTCGACCCTCAGTGTTCATTCCCCATTCCACTCTAACTCGACGTAGATGTTGCGTTTCTACCACGATCAACAGTTATCTTCCATTATCATGCCACAATCATTGTGATCCAGATTTCGAGCATCATGATTCACACATTTCCACTTCCTCATGTTCAAGTCTAATTTGGACATACTCGGCTTTACCTCTTCGCATGTCTTGGTGCACTACATGGACAGGTTAGCATCATTGGCCCAACATTCACGAAGCGTCCCATCGCCCTAATATGTTCCTCCATGCATATGGAATGTTCCCCATACTTATTGATTCGCATATCAAGAATGAATAACGTGGGCATAGTAGTTTTGGTGGGATGTGTACCAGCACAACCGGGATCCTCATCGTCCCACATGACGTTAAACCGTGTTTCTAGAACCATGTACAACATGATTCCCATCATCATGGGATACGTAGAGACACCCCGGTATTTCGCCCAGGGTCTATCCTAGGGAATCATAAAGTCCCGTTCCTGCCCATTTCCAACTCCATGGCCCGACCCGTGTGAGGAACCACGTGCATGCAATTCTTCCATGAACAAGTTTGGGATGCCCCAAAATGACATTGGGAAGCAGCGAATCCCTTTCCAGAGTGGTCCTTCCTAAAATAATGAATGATCCATGACAAGACCGATGTGTCCACCTAATGTGCTTCCACCAAGGTGGCGTAAATTCTAGAGTGTTGGATTCTGTTTGAACAATCCATAACTCCACATTCCACGCTTTGCGTGCCCCTTATTCAGACTATCGTCCTCTTTCACGTCTGGAGGAACCCCCTAACAGTATGGATTCTCGTCCTATGCTCAGCCTACTATCGTGGGCCAATGTTCCGGAAGACTAATGGTTGAAATTTGTGAAAGGTCATGTGTTTCAATCATGGTCAATGGTCAACCCTCATTTGTCTGTCCCCATTACATGATAATGAAATAAGAATACTATGTTTCAAATGCAGTCAAATGTTATTTGTTATTGTCATTGCACTACCACAATTTTCTAAATCCTGGTTATTGTGATTCACACATCCCATTCCCATCTGTTTGGATTGATTCTAGCGCACTTGGAATTACATCATTCGTGTACAAGAGCACAATGGGAAAACGGTAATTCCGCTATTTTGAGAGATTCATTCTCCAACAGGTCTCTCCAATTTCCTTCCAGAAATCTAGACTGGTTGTTCAAACCCTAGATGCCTTAAGGTTGGTTTACACTGATACGTTTGGATGGGGTGATAGTGCATTCATCCCTTGTTTCTCATAGCCGGCTAGACCCACGTGAGCTTAGGGAACGATCACTGGACACTCTGCAGACATCATAAGGATGCAATAAACCAATGTTAAGAACGAAACTAATGCATGATACAACATTAATACAATCAGATCATGAAAGTATGATTAAGGGTTTGTAATCATTACTATACTAGTGGTTCGACTACCTACATGGTCGGATTGACCTCGCCAAAGGAGCGTAGATGCTCTGGCACCCACTGGCTGATGGTGTCCATGAGTTGATGCCGCTTTTTTAGCTCCTGCTCCTCCTCGGCTGAGGGAGGGTGCAATCTATTGGCTACTATCAGAGCGCGCTCCATGTCGGCCGGGATGGTGATCGTCTCCTCATAAGCTCTCTTTAGGCCCTCTTCAGCTTCAACTAGCTGAGCATTCATCCATGAGTTGAGATCTGATTGTTTGTCAAGAGAAGAAAAATGCTCATCCACCTGGGCCTACAACTGTTCAACCTCATTTTTGGTCTCCTGGATCCTATTGATGTTCACCACCTTCATCTGCTGCGAGCCCACACAGAGGACATGTTCATACTTCCGAATCTTCTCCACCATAAGATCACAGATGAGTATGTGGTGGTGTTGAGCATCCACTCCCCCAGCACATAGTTCACACAGTCGCGGGCGATGTATGTCCATCTCTTCCAACCATAGTGCTTGGGGGTGTCACTAAGGAAGCGCGCGATCAGCTTCCCGGATCGGCGACAAAATATTTTGATGTCTTCCTCGTTAGAGGTCGTCTCGTCCTAGTCGGCGCGATTGGCAGGCTCGTATGTAGGGAATGCCACCAAGAAATCCTCAGCCGGGTCCACATCTGGTGTAGGATCAGGCGTGGTAGGGCTTGAATCATCTGGTTGATCCTCATTATTGGATCCCACCTCGATAATCTTAGGCGTGGTCCCATTGGAATCCCCGCCGGCAATCATGAGTGTTGCAGTTCGGTCTGGCTGGATTTCCCCCTCCCATATCATCGACATTCCTATGGAAAAGGTACTACCAGAAGTCCCGAAAAGATTCTCCGCAGTGGCCAGGGCCAATTGAAGGGATGCACTAGGCAAAATGGGGACATGAATTTAAGCTAACTTGGTCTGGGGATAGAAATCGTGAATTTAGTAGAATAGAATTAGAGAGGTCAAATACCTAGTCTTGCTCTTGTTCTATTGTCATCGAAACCCCGAGACGTGGTCCCCCATATATAGTTGGCAGGTCTGGAGACTCCTGGGGAGCCACCTCAAGTGTCCTAGCCCCGCCAGACATGGAAGTTGATGTAGCCACAAGAACGCATCCTGAAGGTCCCGCGTCATCACCCACTGAAGGGTAGGAACGAGGTCTATTCACAAGGTCCTCCTGCATAGTGCAGACACTGATGAGGAATATAGAGTAACCAAAGGGCAGACACTGAAGGAAGAACATGGGATTTTACCTTGAGGGCCTCTGATAAACCTTCAAGATCCGAGGACTGATCGCCAACTTCACCCTCCTCCGGTGGACTCTCTCTACCGGCCTCAACTCCCAAGGAGGACTCATCCAATTCTTCCGGCAGAGGGAAGCGCTCCCTTAGGTCAGTGGTTGACAGCTACAGAGGGACCGTACGACCCAACAACACCTTTACCCGGTCTATCAAATGGTGCAGGGAACCCAGGAGTGGATGAAGTCGTTCAATTTGGCTACGTATTGCACCACCTCCGCCTAGGATATTGTGAAACCGGCTCTAATAGGGCCAATACCTAGAAAGTCCATCCTGAGGAAGTTAAGGTGGTTCCATAACATGGATGGGCCAAGGAATATGTGGTTGACATCCCAGATCTCCCAGTCCTCTAGGAAGACATCATTCTCTGGCATGTCAATATGGTGCAGCCATTTCCCTGGAGCCTGAGTAGATATTATGCAGAATCCTCTCAATGGAGGCCCCTCTGGATGAATCTTCTCTCCTGGGACCACTGGCTCCAATTCCACTGTTGGATCCACTTCCAATGCTCCCCTCTCAACTACTACGGGTGTCGTTGTTACGGTAGCCCTGCCTCTTCGGGATGCCCTTTCCGTCGTCCGTCCTCGGCCCCAAGGTCGGGGAAGCTCACCCTCAACGAACATGACCGTTGGCCACTTCAGCATCTCCCCTGGATATGCCACCTTCCACCTATGGGATATTCTTTAACCAGCCCAAGGATGAAGGTCGGTGGAGGCAGTACATTCTGCATGTTCTTGTATTCTCATTTGATGATGAGCCACATCTGAATCATCACAGATGGGTCATCCTCGTAGCGTACCGCCATGTAGAATTGCAAGGTCAGCTGCTACAGGAATAAGAATTTCCTTTCAACCAGTGTGGTGTTTATGGCTCGCAGAGATGCCCGCGATCCACCCTGGCCACCAAGACTCCACCTTGAAAGGCCAAGAGGTCGGCCCGATGCTCTTCTATCCCCCGACCGTCGTTAGTGAATTCCCCCTTCGGCAATGTAAGTGGGTGGAAATTGAATTCCTCCACCCTCCAAACCCATTTCTAAAACGATGGTGCAGTCAGCTTAGTCGTAAATCTCCCTGCAGTGTTCAAGATTGAGGGACGGAAGTTCGACCCTAGAGGTGAGACGGGGTTTGGATACTCGTAGATCCCCCTGATGTACACCACCATCCACCCGTACAGGAGGTGGAACGACCCCCATAACATCTGTGGCCTTTTCCCCACGCTGATGTGCCACAACATTTTGTATAACTTGGTGAGAATCGGGATCCCCAGGTTCACTCGTCCTCATGTCGCCAATGTGGACTCCATGATGAAAGTTCTTGGTGGAACTCCCATGTTTTTATCCATCACAGGAAGGATCCAACCACAGATGAGAGCTGCGATGAATGCCACCATCCTGACTATTGGCCATTGTTTAATGCTGACACTGAACCCCCATGTCTTCCACAAGCTATCCTCCAGCAGTTGCCTTTTTGAGTTTTCTTTACTCTGGGGAACCTTTGGGAAATTTCAAGGCCTTGATGGGAACCTCCTATTTTATGGGATGTTTAGAAGCATCCTGAACCTCCGCCTGAAGTGGAAATCTCTCACGGCCTCCTTATCCTCCCAGGGCACAAGCTCCATCAATGTCATCCCCAGATGCATCATATCCTCCGGATCCTCAAACGCACCCATAGCTGGGAGGAATTCGTTGTACATCACCCCTAGTATCAAGACCCACAAGTTATGATGCACATCCCATAGGCTGATGTCGACCTCCCCATGATGCAGGTGGAAGGTATTAGTCCCTGGTGACCACCAGCTCAACAGATCCGGCATTAACTACATTGACTTGTAGATATGGAACTGGGAAGCCCAAGCTGCCTCATACAGGCCCACTCATCTTAGATCCACTCCAAACTCCTCGCACGAGGTGCATACCCTGTAGGCCCCATCTCAGTCGTCCATAAAGTTTCCTCCTGGGAGTAGGTCCCATTCTTCGGACCACCCCTTTCGGGTTCCCCAGTGTCACCTTGAGGATGGTTCAGAATAGAGGAGGGAATGTCTCCAGCTGAAATGCATTCCCGTCAACATCGTTCAGATGATTGTACAAGTAGTTGGTGATGACAGGCATGAAGTCCACCTGGGCATGACCATCGGGCGTGCTAACCCATTGGTGCTGACACTGCGTGCTCCGGAACGAGTAAGCTAGCTCATCCCTACCAGCTTCAAGGATGAAGACGTCAGCCCTAAACCTAAATCTATACAAGGGAAACCTTCTACACAATGAGTAGTTCTTATGGATCTTCTACAGTAGCTCCGCCAATGAACTATGGTCTGATTAGCTATAGACTAGCTCTCCTAGCCCCCGATTATTTTCCATTTCATCCCTTTGAGAGGCATATGCAAGGACTGCCTGGGCAGCTTCCTGTTGTGCCATTTAGTTCTGGAACATGGAGGATGTTTTGGTTGGTCCACGAAGCTTGTTCGCAGAGCATAATCGTGAAGCCCGTTCACGAAGACTGTTCGCAGAGCGCTTCTGAGGCACTCAGTCTCCAGATCGCGGAGTGAAAACGTGGAGTCGTGGACTCGTTGTGCGCCTCGAAGACTCGATTCGCAGAGACCACTTTTAGAGTACACCGAGCTTTGTGAATCCAGAGTGCAAGAAGAACAAATCATGGAGAAGGGAAAGGAAAACAGAGATGGAACACCCAATATTTATAGGCGACGACCTTCGGAGCTTCGTGGCGCATCCAGTTCATGTGGAGCTTCACGGCGTGCTCAGCCCGCACATCCCCTATGCACCTCACGAGTCTTCTTCATGAGTCAGCACCACGAATAAATGTGGATTTTGGCTATTTCCCTCAGACATAGACCCTTGGTCCCTCCACAGCTACATGTATGAGGGGGGGGGGGGGGGGTCATTTTTTGGTGCAAAACTTTGGGATGAAGACAAGGCCCAAATAATGCCCTATTGAATACCTCGCGAAGCCCCTTCACAGAGTTCCCCAGCACCACGGCCGCCGCAAAGAAATGAGGCGGGATAATCCGTGAACGCATTTGATGTCCGCGACACCACAACGAATCTAGGAGGTGGGATGCTGCGTGAACACATTAGACGTTTGAGACCCCTCCGCGAAGCAATGAGGCGGGATGCTCTACGACTGAATTTGACATTCGCGATCCGCCGTGAAGCGACCAATTCCCTCTTGGCGCCGCGTGAGTTCCACTCCACGTCGCCTCTTGCCTATAAATATGGGGCTCCCTAGAGATGTACAGATGAACAATCCAACCTTTCAGCTTAGAAGGTCCCGAATCGCGAAGCATTCTTCCGCTCGGTGAACCATGAGTTGTGCGAGGAACTCCTGCCTCGCGAAGTGTCTTCCCATTGTCTTGTTTTGATCCCCTCTTCCAAGAGGGTTTCCTTTCCCAAAGCCTAAGGGATTTCTTGAAGGAAGGGGATCCCCAAGGGGACCCGGTTTGTCACGGAGTGTTTATTATTTGCAACAAATCCCTCATGTACACTTGATCCACAAGCTATGGCAGGGTCACTATACATCACAAAGCACATTGCTTCCTGACACATTGTTTCGTGAGGAAACTTTGCCCCGCAAGTCCTTGCTCCGCAAAATCCCTTCAACTTCGTGAAGCACCTCCCATTTTCACCTCCACCACATTCTAAGGCTTAGGAACCCCACTTCGCGAAGCACACCCCTTCACAACATCCCTATTCCATGCGTAGCAATAGTGATTCACAAGGACCTTGCCTATGGACCCCTCTTCTTAGAAATTCCATTTCCCATGCGACCCTCCAGGTTTGCATGATGTGACTTCAAAGTCCCCTGGATGACAACACATGTTGCGTTGCTTCACCTAATGCTTCCTCAAATAGGCACGCTAATGGATATTGCTTCTCCACATAGCCATGCAAATGTGGACCCCTCGATGGTCAGCTCCATGACACCCCTTTACTAGAACATTGCTGATGCCTTCCCTCCCACAATTAGTAGAGGGTACCGGTTATGTAAGTCCTAGGCGTTTGGAGAAATCCCACCTCGTTCGAGCAACAAAATGTTAAACTTCCAAGCACCATTGTCCTCAGCACATGATGCTAAACTGTGACCTCACCTCGTGCCTCTCACACAGGGTTCCCACACCTTGCACATAATCCCCACCCCATGGTCCCCATAGGGGATGATATCATCTTTCTGAGAGTGGTGTTTGTCCATGGGGGAAGGGTAGCAACCTTGGTGTAGGCCCCCATATTTCCTTCCAGGAGGCAGTATCCCAGCTCCTCCTTTCATCAGTCCCCAAGTCCAGTGGAGGACATGATAGGGAACGTGGATCCTCCTTTATTCGGTCCCAAGTCCATCTCCCGCGGTGCTTTGTCGCCCTCGGGCCTCTGCCCTAGAGTAAGTCCTGACACCTTGGGCCGCTCAATGCGTAAACCCCTCTTCACTTCCCACTGATGAAACTTTCGCGACATGGTCGTCAGGACTTTGATGCCTCTTATTTCTCACATAGAGAATGACGCACGTGGGCTTAGAGTAAGCATCGACTATGCCAGCACCCCCATCCTGCATGACGTTAAACTTCATTCCCTCCCGAACTATGGGAACTTTGATCCATGTAAAGGCATGGTATGTAGGAAGCCTCCACGAGGTTTAAGCCCACCTGGACCGCTGGTCCCTTCACGCCGGTTCATCGACACCATACCATTCTATTTGGAATTTGATCAATGTCAGGTCATGGTTTGTAGGAAGCCTCCATGAGGTTCAAGCCCACCCGGACCCCTGGTCCCTTCACATCAGTTCACATACACCATCCTGAACTACGAGGACTTTGATCCATTTAAAGGCATGGTATGTAGGAAGCCTCCAAGAGGTTCAAGACCCTCTACCTTGGGAAGCCTAGAGTTTAAGCCCCACACCTATCCCAAACAACAGGGACTTTGATCCATGTCATGGCATGGTACGTAGGAAGCCTCCAAAAAGTTCAGGACTATATGGACCCTTGGTCCCTTCACGTTGGCTCACCGACACCATCCCGAACTACGAGGATGTTGATCCATGTCAAGGCATGGTATGTAGGAAGCCTCCATGAGGTTCAAGCCCCTTCACCTTTGGAAGCTCGGAGTGTAAGCCACACACCCATACTAAATTATGGGGGCTTTGATCCAGGTCATGGAATGATACGTAGAAATCCTCCATGAGGTTCAAGCCCAACAATCATTGGCCTCGACCATATTTTTGTAAGTGTGCCAAGCCCCTTTTCACATGAACTATGAGGAAATTGATCCACGTAAAGGCATGGTACGTAGGAAGACTCCCTGAGGATCAATCCTAATAACCATTGGACCCCAGGTCTACCTCCAGCGGTAATCCATTGCGATCCCATTCCAGCGGTAAGCCGTTGCGACCTCATTCAGCGGCAAGCCGCTGTCAATCTCTTTTGGCAATAAGACATCATCAAAAGAAAAATGTGGACTTTGATTCCCTACTACAGTGATACATAGGAAGCCTATTCGAGGCTTAGCCCAAAACCATATTCGTTCCATGACGGTTCCACCCCATTCACCAACCATTTGATTCAACCACTCCATCATCCATCCAGATTCATTCCCGGGCCGCCACATCCATTTGAAATCATGACACCCCATTTCCCATTCCATCATAACAACATTCGTGAATCCACCCACGTGTTGGCCCCAATATTGGAATTCCATAAAGAGGGGTTCCTCCGTCTGATCCACTCTAGTCAGCATTTCGATCTATCAGATCTGTCTCCGTGGGACGTTAAACTTTCGGAATACCCTGTGTTAAACATGGGAAGCTGAGGAAAACCTCAGATACATGCCCATGGAATATGATTCCCTGCGCTCGATGTGTGATTCCTCGGGCTTCAATGCCCTCGAGTATCCCGATAAAAACGGACAGAAGACAGACACGCCAATCCCCCAACATCCAGATATGCCATTGTTTCCCCAACATGACTAATCCCCCAACTTAAGGTTTCTGCCCTAACCGGACCCCTTGGAATGTCTTGACAGAAGCAGTGTAATTAACTGGTGTGCATGAAGATATGGTTCTGGGAAGAGTTTCACAAACAACGTATTAAATATATGAGGGAGACACGAACTAGGTGATGCTTTCAGAGGTGGAATCCATAGAAGGAAGAACTGACATCCCATCATCCCACTTAGATCAAGGAGTAGACATCCCTGAATAAGGAGGGGATGCTGCCCGCCTTTGGAAATATGGAATGTGGGGTAACAAGAAGCCGCGTCATTCATCACCGAACAAGACGGATAAGTGCGCCCCAATGAAAGAATCAAAAAAAATACTCAAACTAATCTTATTATTGAGCCAATATAATAAACTAATGAATATAATATTGAAATAACACATGTATCGTCTACAATATGTACCACCACACACCCCATCTTCTCCTCACACTTATACTGTTTTGAGAATTCTCAAAATTCTACACAATACACTTCCTTACCCCTTACCCTACGTTTAGGATCTCTTAGCCACATCAAAAGATAAAAACATTTCATAGAAGATGTTTTCAAGGTTGATAAATTCCAGAGGTTAATCTTCTCTCTATCTCTCTTAATTTCATTTTAGTTTCATTTATTTTTTATTATAACCTCACCTAAAATTATTCAATGTCATGATTAATATATAATGTATAATATAATATAATTTTATAATTTTATTGGTCTATTCAACAATAAAATCAACCTTTTATGTCTATTACATTTTAAAAAATGAATTAATCGCTCTTGATGTGTCAATTTACCGACATCATAGGAGAAAACATTCATTTTCCATTAATGCATTCAAGGATATTATGGAAACCATTACACGTTTTAAAACATATTTTAATGTTTATTTTACCACCCTCTTTGTGTTCTATAACTAACTATACCAAATAATACAAAATGTTAAAAAAATGAGTTCGTTGTTATTGAAAAATTGTACTAATTAACCTAAAATGATCAACATTAAATTTTATCTAATGATTCGTCCTCTTTATATATAAAAAAATTAATTATAAGATCCTTTTATGATTCTCTATTTTCATTAATAACATATAAAACAAGAATGCAAGTTTATTCTCAATTTAAATGAACTTCTATTCATGAATACCAGTGAACCGATCGTGAATACGATGAAAACGAATGGTTCCAAAATGATGGGATTAATCTAAATTTGTCAAATAAATGATCATAAATGAAATTAATTAAACCCCAATTATTATAATTAATGTATAAAAGTTATTTCCTTTTAATTAATGAATCTAATATGATTATGGAGGATATTAATGTGAATAAAGCATTAATACTCAATGTAAGGAGAAATCCTCAATCCCAACACTCTTTCTTTTGGTTTTCCCACTTTCACCCAATTTTTAGTATAAATATTCATTAAATACAATTTACTCATCACTATCATACCCGTTTTGGGATATACATGTTTTGTACATTAATTTATGACATAAAATGTTTTCAAAAAGAACTATTCATTCAAAACACAGACATTTTTCATCTCACTAATGGTTTGTGGATATTAGATCAACTATGTTATTCCATTTTTCATTTGGTAACCGAATGATTATGAATATATGAAAGGAAACTCATTCCTTTCATGGTTTATTTTCTATCCAATATTGATATATTATCTAGATAGAAATCATGCTAAATTATATGTTATGAGGTTACACGTGCACTGAGAATTATATAGAGAATTGTAATTGTTATGTTGTGAGAGGTGATCCTAGATTTATATAGCTCTATAATGAATTGGTTAATGTAAAGAACCTAATGTGAAAATATTTAATATTCATGAATATGATTCTATATTTTTTCACAGGTATGATTGGTAGTTTACCAAAAATACATGATGTTTCATTTTTATGCATTCCAACATTCAATGCCTTTTCTTGATGCTTCATATCATTAAAATGTTTATATGACTATATAATGATTAAAATGATTACTCTCAATACATTTTATGTTGTAATTTTATTATAATTCCTCTTATTATGATTTTATCTCACACTTTTTTGGTGTATATTCTCAAGTGATTACATGTACTAATGATAATCAAGGGCCAATGAGAATTTTAGAAGAAGGAATTAAAAAAAGGTATATTTATTATTTAGTAAATCTTATATGTGGTCATAATCTTCACAAGAAAATAATCCATTGGATCCCCATTGTGTAATTAATATTTTTTATTTTTCTTTAAAATGTTTTATTCATAAAATTAGGAATAAGAAGGGTTTCTATAGTTGGTATCAGAGACCGAGTTTAGTTGATTTCAAGAAATATGATTAGATAACATTAGTTAAAACCCTTAGTATAATACTATCTATAACTATGCACCCATGAAGATATATTTATGAAAATAATAATCATAGGGATCCCACAATATATATAATTAGACTTATTTTTCATGATTTAATATATTATTTATTGATGACATTTTGACTTGTGTTTTTTCTAAACTATTATATTTTTGAAAAAGTTGGGAACTATGATAAACTAGACCAACAACCAATGCAAGGGACAATGCCGTGAGCCTAAATGACATCCCCAATGCTTTGGGAGGTGGAGTTCAAAATTTCATGGTTATTATTACCCAATTGTCTTAGGTTAGGAAAAATAACATGAATAATGTGAAAAATCCACCTTGACATATGAGAGAGAATCACACTATCAAGTGTTTTATGTGGAAATGTCCATAGATATTTAGTGGACCATATACTCAACTAGTTGTGGAATAGTGGGTCAACCTAATAAAGATGATGTTTTCTGTACATCGTTGTTCTAAGATGGAGAAGGTGACACTCTCTGTTTATCATCTAGATGATGAGGTAGTTCAAGTGTAGTATTTGATTTAGAACATCAGACCAAAGGATACAATTTATGAAATGTAGTCAGAATATTTTAAGATATTTTCCTTCACAAGTATTTCCCTCAAAAACTTCATATAAATATTGAGAGTGAATGTATATAGATGATGCAAAAATTAAGGATATTTTATCAACACATATGAATAAAAATTAAAAAGTATTTCTATGTATTCGTTGAATTTTGTTGTCAACAATGATAGAATAGTTGAAATGTTCATTAGTTCATTAAAACCACACCACTGGAAGGATCTTGTAATTCAAGACTGTTGGAGTTATAATGATGTTTTTTGATTTACTCTCAATGTGGAGAGGGAGTCAGGGGAATGTTCTCATGGTTACAGAGATAACAAATCAATGTTGTAGTTTTATGCTTGTGGATATCAATTAAATGGTGGAATGAAAAATCAACCAACAAATTCTCAAAAATTAGGGACGATGAATCAAATGAATTGTGTCAAAGGGATGGGGAAAATCATAAATTGTGAAAGTGAAGGAAAAAACTAATGAATTTTAAAAATACACGAGTAAGTGGGAAAATGTAGCGAAGGAAAAGAGAGCACAACCCATGGTCCAATGCTACAACTTTAACACCCCGAGATTTTATGAAAAATATTCTTTTTAATTTTATTGATGTCTTGTGTTGTACGCTACAACAAAGGAGTCTTGCACAACACACAACCCTAACTTGGCTGCATTACACGCAATCACGAACTTCTTTGATAGCGTGTGTTGTACGCAATACCGAGTTTCACTAAACAATGATATGATATTAAAATATTATTAAAACTAGCCGTTATGAATAGTAATAACCAACTTTTGAAATTTTGTAAACTTCATCTTTCAAAATGGAATTAAATTTTGGATTCGGAATATCGAAATTCTCCTAGAGTGAAATTTTGGTATTTTTCTGAAACCTTTCAATTTTTGATGAATAGTGAAAACACTGGGTTACTATTTAAAAACTGACTTTTTATTTAAATAATTATTTATTTTATTTAAATTTATTTTAGGTAAAAATTGATACATAATACCTATATAAGTTCAATGTAATTCATTGGAGTAATTTTATAATAATTATATATATATATAAAAATTTTATTGAACTTTTCACCGTCTTTTACCCACCTCCTAGGAGAATTTGCAAATTTATATAAAACTTAATTTTACCACTTCTGTGAGTGGAATTTCAAAAATCATAGAGACACGGTTGATGTCAGTATGTAAAATGTGTTTCAATGAGATAAAAATAATTTTTGGTGAATAGTAACTTTTTTTATTTTATTTACCACGGTTAAAAGTAAATAGGGTAATTAAGAGTAAAAATGATATTATTATTACCCTAAAACATGTCCTTATTCTATTGGATAAGATTAATTCAACCCAAAACAACCTTAGGAATAAAATATTAGCATTTAGGCCCACTTTTATTAGATTAGGACATTTATTATTAATTTATTTAAAGAAGGGTTAAAATAGTTAAAATCAAAGTTTAATACATAAATAATTTTTTATATAGGGTTATAAATGAGATAAATTCGACTATAAATATTCATTAGAAAGATAAAAAGATTTACGACATAATGGTATTTTATTTTTAATTTTTAGGAATTAAATAATTTATTTTATTTATGACACAAAGATGATGCAGTAATTATCTTATTAATAAAATATTGACATAATTGATGTTATAAATACCCAAAAAAATGTAATTTGAGACTTTTTATGAATTCCACTAATTTTATTGGTTAATATGACATGTTTTTATTGATTTAAGTAACGTTTTTTGAACTAATCATTCTCTTATGATTTTCACAAAAATCAATTACTAAATAGTGTCAAAATTGACATAAATTAGTTTTTAAAACAAATATTATATTATTAATTGTTATTTTATTCATAAAAATCTAATGTTCGTCCAAATGACTTATATAAGGTTATATATATTAATAATAAACAACTTGGAGTTCGTTTGGCTTGTTATTGTAAGTTTATTAACCTTATAGTGTAAGAACACAAAAAGACACGGTAAAGGTAAAATTATCTAACTTAAAGTAAAATCTAAATGATAAGGTTAAAATTGTAAACTAAACTTGTCCAAATTCTATTGGATGAGATGATTTCGACCCATCCCCTCCTTAGCTTCTAAATAACTGAATTTGGAGCTATTAAAAACCGAATATGACTTTGTAATAAAATAATATTTTTAGTTATTCCAAAGGTACCCCTCTCCTCCCTTATAAAAGGGCACCTCCTCCCTCTCTTCCTCACACCACATTGAGCCTTCATGCTCGGCCAACCCCTGAAAACGCCTCTTCTCCACATCCCTATAAACATCCTAGAGGTACTTTTCTAGTTCAGAGACCAATTTTTGTGCCCTAAGAAGAGGTCTCAAAGAGGCGCTTCAAAGAAGAGGTAATGTCTGTTACCGATTCTTCCAACTTTATTTCTTCTTCCACTTCTTCTTCTTTAGTTGTTTCATTAAGAAGTAATAAAATCAGAATCAATCATATACTGATATGTTATTATAAGTATGAAATGACTCTATTTCACCATCTATCCATCCTACGGAAAACAAAATCACCGCGTGTGCGTACGTACAGAATACCGTCTCCACGCCGTGGTGTAATCTATTTTCCACCACCACCTTACATGGATGGGTATAATGGTTTAAATAATAACTATATATTATTATTTTAAAGTTATATTGATTCTGAAATAGTATACATACACTCCAATAAAATTCCACGATCATGGGAATGATATCATCGCTCGTACGTACGTACGGACTACCATCTCCACGACGCGATGAGATTCATTCTCCATGTTAACCATTCATGAATGATTATAAAGTATATAAAATAAGTAATCATGAAATATATGACATAATAATGAAACTGGATTTATGTGTATATATATTTATGTCATCTATATAATTTCATTCAATTCAATAAGGAAAAGAAAACAGTGTTCATGCGTACGTACAACCTACCGTCTCCATGAACAGTGTATTTCTTTCCATTTATCGATCTATTATGAATATATATTATATATAAATCATGTTTTACATTCTTTAATTAAGTAATCATGATCTAATTAATCGTCTGATTAATTAAAAGTCAAAACATGGATGACAAATGAAACGATTTTACCCAAAATGCTCATTGACATGGAATTTACTAAAAAATAGGTAATATAAAGTCATAAGTGAACCATATATGATAACAATGAATTTGATTTTGTAATAAGTCAATGAAATTATTTAAATCATTATACAGGAGGTTCGTATACATATGAATCATATAAGACATAAGGTAAGTGATAATTTTTCCAATCTCATTTTTATCCGAGATTGCTTATTCGTAAGTATTTACTGGGGTTATTGCTATCATCCGTGTCCATGTTTTATAAATATGTATTCATGAATGTTTAAAGTCCTTTTTACCCATTTTAACTTTTATCCCTTGGTATGGAAGGAATCTTCTTTTATTTACCCTACAAGGTACTTTCTTGACTTTTCCGACAAAAGTACACGAATAATGTTTTTTTAACATATACGGCATGAAATGATTTTTACGGTTTTATAAAGCCTTATTTTCATGAAGATTACTCGAAAATATTTCATGACTATTTTAAACAAAATCCTTTTCTTTTAAAATTGCATGAAATTTTGTGAAAAGAAAATGATTTTGAAGAAGAAAGGATATTTTCCTCAAGAATTCATTTCAAGTGTTTTATCAAAACCATTTTTCATCTAAGATGAAATTATTTCATATGTGTATGTTTGAAGTATAATGACTCTATGATTTACATGGTTTCACTTTCCTTATTATGAAATGATATCCATTTCTTTTATATGGATTATGTAATGATGGGATGATGTTTATGAAACCCATTTTATTTATTGGGTTATTATGAATTATGTAAGTTTATTTTGTGGCACAAGTAAGAACGATTTCATTATGAGATGGGTGGGACCTATATCTCTTTCCAATGAATTGGGTAAAGATTTATATCTCATGAGATAAACATGGCTGGAATGACAAGTTAAACCGATTCAGTAATACAGGACTGGAACGAGGAGTGAACTCGATTCAGAAATGGACTTTGTCCACTAAGATGGTCTTGGCAGCAATGCCTTGGCTACTATGGAAATCATATCATGTGATTAATGGTTTACACAATTACATGTTTTATTCCCATGATATATTATCATGATTGATGTTCCCTTATGATATATGCCTTACGTACTTCCATGTTTCACGTCTTTGCTCAAGAGTTTGATGTTTAGATTTTATGTTCAAGTTCTTACATTCAAATTTTTATGGATTGATTTATGTTCACTATGTTTACCCTTAATGGGAATTTGAGGTCACCCCTTTTATGATTTCTTTTCCCCAGGATATAAAGAATGGTTTTAGGTAAGAAAAAAGGGGAAGATCTTTATGAGAGATGTTGAAGATCTTTCACCACGATTAGAAGATTATATTCCGAGTTTCCGAAGACACTAAACTATTATGGTCCTTGTGTGTCTGTTTTTATTATCTACTAAGTATTCCTCAAAGTTAATGTAATGTCCATGTATGCCAACCTTCAGGTCTCTATAGTTGGTATCAGAGGAAAGGTTTAGTCAACCTTTGGAAACTAGGATGCGAAAATGTTAGTGAGATCTCTAGAGATATTTCTAAGGTATGTCTAGGGATGTCCCTAAGGATAAGTATACGTATAGGATATAGTCCTAGAACTATGGTAAAAATCTTATAATTTAGCCTAAGACGTTAGATATTGAAGGTACTCCCCCTTTATTATGTTGTTTTCCCTAGCTTGATTTCTTCCTCTCACACTATTATTTTTGTGTTTTATACGATGGCTGGATCCCGAAGGAACCGTGTTAATCAATGTAATGGAAAATGAGATGATTGTCCTCATGAACAAAAAAATGTTATGGGATATGGAGTGGAAAATCATATTGCTATACATACACAAGCTATGAATCATTCTGTACTTCCAAATGAGCAGAGAAGGGAACAATATTCTATTGAGTCCTTCATGAGGCAACGTCCACCTTCTTTCAGTGGGTCTTCTGATACAATTGTTGCAGAACAATGGATCAATACCACTGAAAAGATATTTTCAGTTCTTCAATGTTCTGAACATGATAAAGTCATCTTATCAGTATATCGTTTGGAAGGTGAAGCTAATCAATGGTGGATTCTTATCAAGAATATGAGGCTAAGTGATGAAATTGAGTCAATGGAATGGGATGAGTTCAAGAACATATTTTTCAATAAGTACTTCCCTTGTATTCTTAGAACAAATATGGAGAAGGATTTTCTTGAACTAAAGAAAAAGGATGAAGAATCTGTTGGTATATACGAAGCAAATTTTACAAGGCTTACAAGGTATACATCTAGCTTTATCATCCAACCTGAATGTAAAATTGATCGATTCATCAGTGGATTAAAACCAAATCTTAGAAGGGAATTAGCTATAAGATTCTTCAGTAGCTATGAAGAAATTGTGCATTATGCTATCAAGGTAGAAATGGAAGTTGGTGTTACATATCCATCTCATGGTTTTGACAAGAAACGAAAGATGGAGTTAATGGAGAAATCTCCGAATAATGGTGAAAAGAAGATGAATGTTTCCTTATGCTCAAAGTGTGGAAAGAAGCATGGTGGAGATTATCATAATGAGACTAGAAAATGTTTTAAGTGTAGAAAAGAAGGTCATTGAGCAGGTGAGTGTTGAAGTAATGGAAAAAGGGTTGCTAATGGTGTGTATAAATAAAAGACTACAGAGAACTCACCACCAACCCTTCAATGCTTCAAGGGCAATGAAATGGGGCATTATGCTAATCAATGCCCTAATCTAAGGGTTAATGATGATCGACATCAGCTACCACTTAAGGAAAAGGACAAAGGGATGTCACATGCGATCACTATTGGCGATGCTGAATATGACAACGATGTGGTCGAATGATTAAGGGTTTATGTAATGGGATTCCAAAATAATGTTGTATACAGTATCATGGAATATTGGAATATTTATGTATTGGCCTATTGTGGTTTTCAATAATTTTATGGTACCGGTAACCATGGAAAGTGATTGAGATATTTTTGGATGGAAGATGATATTCACATAATTAAGGGATAAAGAGAAAATGAAATTTTTGAGAGTATTCATGGGCTCAAGACTGATATAAGGTAATAATTATATCATTGTTTGAGTATATAGAATTTTGGGGTTTTGGTATGTGGAAAGAAGTAAATTTTGACAACACTCATGTTTTCACTAAGATTCAATGGGTATTCATTTTTCAAGTGAATACATGATTAAGGCCTTCAAATGTTTGGAATGTGACCAACAAGACATATCTTATGATATATGGGGATCAACGACGGTATTAATATGCTTGTTATTTGAAATATCTGGCAATCAGTTTCACTATATTATGAGAGTGGACTGCAGTATTATGGATAAGCCTAAAGATTGGAATTTATTAAGTTGGACATAAGTTAATATTGTTTAAGGATAGATGTTTTTTCGATATAATTGCTGGGATGTTATAGTAATGTAGTTTTAGAAGAAGGACAACCTGTTGGATGTGCGACAACCCATCGCGTCGAACAAGGGTGTGGGAATGGAACCCACAACCGAAATGTGACTGGCCTTTATCGCCTACCACTGGCCTACAGTAAGTCCCTGGTTAGTAGAAACTAGTTTTATTTTATTAAGCGGTCTGATATATGATGTATAAGTTGATTTTTGGAACCATATACAATTAATCTAACCATAAGATGGAATTATAACTTTTGCGAACCTTTTGTTTGAAACAGATGGAATGACCCATCATTCTATCACATAATCTACTAACACATCACGAATAACAAATTCAACTTCATTTCTTTAAGGGATGAAGTGGAAATTGTTCAATTCATGAACAACAGTGAAATTGTACCAAGATCACGTAAGTATTTCTTTTAATTCATCATCTTTAGGGAAATATTCTTGAAAACCAAAAATGTTGTTCTAGTTCCCTTATATCTGATGAATCAGATGGTACCATAGATCATCACAAATCTAGGGCTTTGTGATTGTTGGCTTTTTCAAAGCCATTTCTCTACCACTATCCATCAGAACGTGATGGTTAGGTTTCTCTTCTATATCCATATTTTCACCTATGTTCTACTATGTGAAAACCTAGTGATTAGTTAATTTGGGCAACCGTTATGTTTCACACTTTAGTTTTTAAAGATTGGTTTTGGTATTCCTTTTTACGATGTGGGTTTATATTAAAGTAACTTTCGAGTAGTAATCCATTTATAACCCCGACGAATTTCGAGGGTGAAATTCATTTTAAGTGGGGTAGAATGTAACACCCTGAGATTTTATGAAAAATATTCTTTTTAATTTTATTGATGTCTTGTGTTGTACGCTACAACAAAGGAGTCTTGCACAACACACAACCCTAACTTGGATGCATTACACGCAATCACGACCTTCCTCGATAGCGTGTGTTGTACGCAATACCGAGTTTCACTAAACAACGATATGCTATTAAAATATTATTAAAACTAGCCGTTATGAATAGTAATAACCAATTTTTGAAATTTTGTAAATTTTATCTTTCAAAATGGACTTAATTTTTGGATTCGGAATATCAAAATTAGCCTAGGGTGAAATTTTTCTATTTTTTTGAAAACTTTTAATTTTTGATGAATAGTGAAAACACTGGGTTACTACTTAAAAACCGACTTTCTATTTAAATAACAATTTATTTTATTTAAATTTATTTTAGGTCAAAATTGATACATAATACCTATATATGTTCAATGTAATTCATTGGAGTAATTTTATAATACTTTTAGATATATAAAAATTTTATTGAACTTTTCACCATCTTTTACCCACCTCCTAGGAGAATTTTCAAATTTACATAAAACATAATTTTACCGCTTCTGTGAGTGGAATTTCAAAAATCAGAGAGACACAGTCGATGTCAGTAAGTAAAATGTGGTTCAATGAGATGAAAATAATTTTTTGGTGAATAGTACCTTTTTTACTTTTATTTACCACGGTTAAAAGTAAATAGGGTAATTAAGAGTAAAAATGATATTATTATTCCCATAACACATGTCCTAATTTTATTTTATAAGTTTAATTCGACCAAAAACAACCTTAGGAATAAAATATGACCATTAGTTCCATTTGGATTAGATTAGGACATTTATTATTAATTTATTTAAAGAAGGATTAAATAGTTAAAATCAAAGTTTAATATGTAAATAATTTTTAATATAGTGTTATACATGAGATAAATTTGACAATAAATATTCATTAGAAATTTAAAAATATTTCCTACATAATGGTATTTTAATTTTAATTTTTATACATTAAATAACTTAATTTATTTATGACACAATGATGATGTAGTAATTATCTTATTAATAAAATATTGACATAATTGATGTTATAAAAACCCAAATAAATGTAATTTGAGACTTTGTATGAATTACACTAATTTTATAGGTTAACATGACATGTTAGTATTAATTTAATTACCTTTTTTCTAACTAATCAATATGTTATGATTTTCACAAAAATCAATTACTAAATAGTGTCAGAATTGACATAAAATAGTTTTTAAAACAAATATTATATTATTAATTGTTATTTTATTCCTAAAAATATAATGTTCGGCCAAATGACATAGATAAGGTTATATATATTAATAATAAACAACTTGGGGTTCGTTTGTGTTATTATAGTAAGTTTATTAACCTTATAGTGTAAGAACACAAAAAGACACGGTAAAGGTAAAATTATCTAACTTAAAGTAAAATCTAAATGATAAGGTTAAAATAGTAAACTAAACTTGTCCAAATTCTATTGGAGGAGATTATTTCAACCAATCCCCTCCTTAGATTCTAAATAACTCAATTTAGAGCTATTAAAAACCGGATATGACTTTATAATAAAATAATATTTTTAGTTATTCCAATGGTTCCCCTCTCCTCCTTTATAAAATGGCACCTTCTCCCTCCTTTACTCACACCACATTGATCCTTCAATCTCAGACAAACCCTGAGAAATTATCTTCTCCACATCCCTAGAAACATCCTATAGGTCCTTGTCTTGTTCAAAAACCAATTTTGGTGCCCTAAGAGGAGGTCTCAAAGAGGCGCTTCAAAGAAGAGGTAATGTCCGTTAGCGATTCTTTCAACTTTATTTCTTCTTCAACTTCTTCTTCTTTAGTTGTTTAAATATGAAGTAATAACATCAGAATCACGAAAATACTTATATTCTATTATATGTATGAAACAACTCTATTTCACTATCTATCCATCCTATGGAAAATGAAATCCCCGCGCGTGCGTACGTACGGAATACCGTCTCCACGCCGTGGTGTAATCTATTTTCCACCACCACCTTACATGGATGGGTATAAGGATGTAAATAATAACTATATATGATTATTGAAAATTTATATTGATTCTGAAATAGTATACATACACTCCAATACAATTCCACGATCATGGGAATGATTTCATCGCTCGTGCGTACGTACGGACTACCCTCTCCATGATGCGATGAGATTAATTCTCCATGTTAACCATTCATGAATGATTACAAAGTATATAGAATAAGTAATCACGAAATATATGACATAATAATTATACTGGATTTATTTGTATATATATGTATGTCATCTACTTAATTTCATTCAATTCAGTAAGGAAAAGAAAACAGCGTTCATGCGTACGTACGGCCTACCGTCTCCATGAACGGTGTATTTCTTTCCATTTATCGATCTATTCTGAATATATATTATATATAAATCATGTTTTATATTCTGGAATTAAGTAATAATGATCTAATTAATCATATGAATATTTACATGCCAAAACACGGATGACAAATGAAACGATTTTACCCAAAATGCTCATTGACATAGAATTTACTAAAAAACAGGTAATATAAAGTCATAAGTAAACTATATATGATAACAATGAATATGATTCTATAATAAGTCACTGACATTATTTAAATCATTATACAGGAGATTTAGATACATACGAAGCATATCAGACATAAGGTATGGGATAATTTTGCAAATCTCATTTTTATCTGACATTGCTTATTCGTAAGTATTTAATGGGGTTATTTCTATCATCCATGTCCATGTTTTATAAATATGTATTCATGTATGTTTAAAGTCCTTTTTACCCATTTTGACTTTTATGCCATGGTATGGAAAGAATATTCTTTTATTTACCCTACAAGGTACTTTTTTGACTTTTCCGACAAAAGTACAAGAAGAATGTTTTTTAATGTATATAGCAAGAAAGGATTTTTACGGTTTTATAAAGCCTTATTTTCATGAAGCTTCCTCCAAAATATTTCATGACTATATTCAACAATATCCTTTTCTTTTAAAATTGCATGAAATTTTGTGAAAAGAAAATGATTTTGAAGAAGAAAGGATATTTTCCTCATGAATTCATTTCAAGTGTTTTATCAAAACCATTTTTCATCTAAGATGAAAGTATTTCATATGTCTATGTTTCAAGTATAATGACTCTATGATTTACATGGTTTATCTTTCCTTATTATGAAATGATATCCATTTCTTTTATATGGATTATGTAATGATGGGATGATGTTTATGAAACCCATTTTATTTATTGGGTTATTATGAATGATGTAAGTTTATTTTGTGGAACAAGTAAGAATGATTTCATTATGAGATGGTCGGGACCTATATCTCCTTCTAATGCATTGGGTAAAGATTTATATCTCATGAGATAAACATGGATGGAATAGAAAGTTAAACCAGTTTAGTAATATAGGACTGGAACGAGGAGTGAACTCGATTCAGAAAGGGACTTTGTCCACTAAGATGGTCTTGGAAGCAATGCCTTGACTACTATGGAAATCATATCATGTGATTAATAGTTTCCACAATTACATGTTTTATTCCCATGATATTTTATCATGATTGGTGTTCCCTTATGATATATGCCTTACGTACTTCCAAGATTCATGTCTTTGCTCAAGATTTTGATGTTTAGATTTTATGTTCAAGTTCGTGCTTTCAAATGTTTATGGATTGTTTTATTTTCTCTATGTTTACCCTTACTGGGCATTTGAGCTCACCCCTTTTATGTTTTATTTTCCCTAGGATATAAAGAAACGTTTTAGGTAAGAAAAAAGGGGAATATCTTTATGGAAGATGTTGAAGATCTTTCACCATGATTATAATATTATATTCCATGTTTCCAAAGACACTAAATTATTACGGTCCTTGTGTGTCTGTTTTTATTATGTACTTTGTATTCCGCAAAAGTAATGTAATGTCCATGTATGCCAAGCTTCGGGTATCTACAACAACTTTAGGGTCAAGGTAACTATGCATTCTATGAAACTAAACCTCGATTTCTCGAGGGTAATCTGTTTCATCATCATCAAAAGGTAGTGGATTATGGGGGTCATTACATCACTAATACAGAAGTTGATAAAGAAAATGAATTTGCATAAGGTATTATTCTTATTCACCAAATAATGTAAAAAGGTTTATTTGATTCTAGTTATATATATTCCTTGATATCTTTTATATTTGTGGGAACTATTGAATCAACACCACCACACAAAAATGTAATGATATATATAAAAACACCATGTGTATCAATCAATGTAACCCAAGTGTTGGACTCTACTCATGTTAGCATATGTAGAATTATTCTCCTAGAAAATCTCATAATACTTCTGTCACATAAAAGACATATTTTAAAGGTATTTTTCATTTAATTTACATCCTTTCTTTGTTTTGGGGGTTTCCCTAGGTTTTAGGGAGGAATAGATGAGTATTCATTAATTGGGCCAAACCGTGAGCCCAATTCCAGATTAAAAAATAAATATTGTATCTTTCATAACATTTTCATTTTTCAACATTTTTCATCCATTCAAATTCCTAATTGACCTCCCCTATCCTATTAACACCACCAAGGTAATTTGGATCTTTTAGAAATCCATAACTAGGGTTTATTTGGGTTTTTATCTAAGGGGTGGGGCCTACCCGAAAGCCCAATTCCTGTTTTAAAAATAACATCTTATTTTGTTATAACATATTCGATGTTTGGGATTTTTCGGTGATTCCAAGTCTCACCCAAGACCAATTGACCCAGCCGCGCGTCTGAACTCTCTCCCACCTCTTTTAAGTTCTGGATAATCAACATTTGGTGCCGAACATCATAGGGTTCCTCAAGTCGCCCAGATTTGAAGAGGTAAGGTATTCCTTTAATTAATCTCTCAATTATCAATATTTTTCCCCCATTCCAGTTCCTAAATGAGCTAATACATCTTTTGAGAACTTACCCTAAATTGTGTCTCTTTTAAATGTCAGATACTGGAGTTTTGGTTTGATTACTTCAAGATACTTTAAGTAAATGAGCCCTTTTCTTTCCTCTTTCAAATTACTTTGGGTTTAACTCATTGTTCGTAGGGTTTCTTTGGTTATAATTGAGATTAATAATGTCCAGAAACTAGGATTTCGAGTCTAGGGTTTAACTTTGGGCTTTCTTGGCCAATTTGTGTGGTTTTAGGTTTGTTCTAGTTCTCTCTTGGTGCGGCGAGGGTGTGATTTTATTTTCGCACGGAGATTCAAGGGTTTTTGTTAATTTGGTAGGTGATTCCACTGAGTGTGCAATTTTTGTGAATTACCTTACTGTTTTCATGGTACCTTAATGTTTATTTCACATGAATGTTTCTGTAAAAATTTGTTTTAGTTGCATTTATAATTCAAATGAATTTTAAGTTCCAATTTTTGGTGAAATTGGGGGTTTTTCATTATAATTTTTTATTGGTTAATTTTTGGATGCCCCATAACTGAATTGTCGGTTTCATTAAATGGCATTGAACTGAATTTTTTTTAATAACTTACAAGTGTTAACATAGTGTGAATGGTGGATATCTTAAAGAGCTTTGGGTGCAAAACAATGTGATGTTTTGAGTGGATGTTTTATTGGAAATAAAATTGTTTTATTGTGTGTTTTAAATGGTATAAAATGTGTGTAGCTACTGTAAAATTTGTTTGTGGACAGTAGTGATATTTTATATGAAAAAGGATGTGTGTTGTATGATGAAATTGTTTGAGCACAAAATGGGGAATCCCGGGTACCTAGGTGGGGCGGATTTGTACTAGTACGGCTAGTGGATCAGATGGGTTTTGTCCCTGTTCCACATAGCATATGGATAACGACAACTCTAAATAAACTATTTAGATGATGATTAGGGACCACTAGGTTATGGGTATGTTCCCTACTAGTGGCTTGTGCATGAGAACAGATTTTTCTAAGGTTACTCTACACCGAGGTACGAGGTATATAGGGCTTGAGACAACCTAGTGCTTAGGGGTGTTCCCGATCTTGATGCTCATTAGATTTGTGGTATTTACCCTTGATGTGGGTTGTTTTTGGAAGTACTTTACTGTATCTCACATGTCTATTTAATGTGCTAACATTCTGAAATTCTCGGATTGAAAACTATTTTCATTTGAAAGTTGCATTTCTTTAAATTTTAACACTGTTTCACCTTGTGTATTAAAATTGCTTATTTTTTTCACATTGTATTGCATGCTCTTTGGAATAATCTGGTGGTATCCTATTGGGGTTAGGCTCACACCCTACTTACACCCCATGGGTGTAAGTTGACCTACTTATGCTTGAATCAGGTAAAGGGAAGGCTAAGGGTGATGGTGGTTCAAGATGTTAGACCCCATCGTTGGGGCGGAGTTGCGGGGACAGCTTGTAGGTGATGATCCCCTTTTCGTATGGAGTCCATGGGGATGTCTTTATGTTGTCATTATTTGTTTTTAGACCAGTTTTAGTGTCTTTAAACATATTTATTCAGATCTGGTTTTGTTAAGAATTGTTTAGCATGAAAATTTCAGATTCTAATAATTGATTGTTTTTTATGATTTATCCTTTCATACTCGGGTAAATCGTTCCCAAACCAGATTTTTCTGATACCTGGGCACTTGTTCCAGCCCGTGGGGATAGGGAACGCCCTTCGGGCCTTGCCATGGGCCGAGTTTGGTGCCGTTAATGGTGGTGACCAGATACGGTTTGTGACAAAATGGTATCAAAGGGGGTTACTGTTTTTGGGTTATATTGTTATTTTGGGATGAGTCGGGATAGACAGGAGCTAGGACTGTCAGGGCTCGAGGTATTGGTTGTGAGTAGGGTGCCTGGCCTGCACCTCTCATGGCAGACCTTGAGTCACCAGAGGATGTTGGAATTTACTGATTGACTTCACTTCTAGGTGAGACGTGTGGGCTGCAGACCACATGTGGACATCAGGAAGATGTGGAGTAGTTATTTATTTTATTACAGGACTGTGTTTAGTATATTTATATTTGATGTATTTGATTACAATTTTCAGAATTGTGGTATTGACTATTGTTTTTTGACTGTTGCATTTTGTAGCAACATGCCTCCCCGGAAATCTCCCACGCACCCACAGGAGGAAGCTGGAGAGAGTTCTCCCATGCCGATTGATCAGAGGCTTGTGGAGGTTGTTGTTCGGGATATCCAAGCTTTGGGATAGGAACCAGCTCATGATCTTATTCCTATTATGGCAGAGGATGCAGGTCCTAGAAAAGATAAAGCATAAGAGTTTCTGAAAAACAAGCCTCCTACCTTCCGAGGTAGCACAGAACCCCATGAAGAAGACGAATGGATTGAGAAGATCGAGCGTATGTTTGAGTTCCTGGAAACACCCGAGGAGCTCAGGGTGAAGTGTGCCTCCTTTCTATTGGAGGTTCCCAGCCAAAAATTGTGGGAGTCAGTGCTTCAGTCTGGGAAGAATGAGTAGATGCGCTGGGGAGATTTCAAGGTTGTCTTCAATGAACAGTATTTCCCTGAGGTGTTGGCTTATGCCAGGTCTAGAGAGTTCATGGAACTTGTTCAGGGGAATCTATCTATGATGGAGTATGCCAACCATTTCGCTGAGTTGGTTCGGTATGCTCCAGAAATTGTCTCTAATGAGCAAGAGAAGGCCCAGAGGTTTGAGAAAGGCTTGCGACCAGATATATACTCCCAGGTGTTCTTGTTTAAGCTGATGACCTATGCTAAGGTTGTTGATCGGGCGTGCATGGTGGAGAATGATAGGAAAGGCAGGGCTGGTTTCTATGGTTCAGTATCAGCAGTGGGTAGTGGCAGCTCCTCAGAGAAGAAAAGGAAGCGGGAGGATCATGTGAAGAAAGGAGGGGGCAGTTCAGGCCACTCTTCCAGGTAGTTTTCTTCTGCGGATTCTGATGCGAGATCAGTCGTGTGCCACCAATGTGGTAGGACTGAGAATATCCGACCAGCATGTCCTCTTCCACCGAAGCCTTGTTACCAGTGTTGAGGTATAGGGCATTTGCAGCGCTTCTGTGGTGTGGCACGTCCACTCCCAAGTGGGGTAGGGTCAGTGGCTTCAAGGGGAGTGCCGGCACAGTCCGAGCCGTCGAGGACTGGGGGATCTCAATTTGGTGGTCATGGTGGTAGGGCTGGATCAACTTCTGGGCAGAGCCATTTCAGGGCACAACCACAGACTAGCGGTCGTCCTCAGGAAGATACTGGACATCTCCATGCAGTGGATCAGTCACCAGCAGGATTAGAGGCGGGACCGTCGACAGTTCGAGGTACCATTCTAATCACATCTTCTATAGCTACTGATCATTTTGATACTAGTGCCTATGTTTCATTCATTTCTGGACATTTTGTGGACTTGCTTAATTTTCCAACCGAGTTGATGTCTTTTATGATGGAGTTGGTGACACCGTTAGGAAAGAAGAAGGAGCAGGGCCTCAGGTGCCCCTCATGTGCACTTTCTGTGTCAGGGTCGAGATGGAGTGGGACCTATTGGTCTTAGATATGGACCCTTTTGATGTCATACTCAGGATGGATTGGCTAGTACACTTCCAGGCACACATCAATTGCTACATACGGCGTGTGAGTTTCACGGCACTGGATGGGAGTCGTCGGGTTTTTGATGGAGAATGGGATCCACGATCAAGTCGTGCAGGGCCTCCACTCCCAGAGTTGGGAAGTGTTATCTTACAGTTATCTTCGCTTGTGCTAGGGGATGGTCTTTACCCTGAAGGTGCACTACATCCTGTAGTGAATGAGTTTCCTGAGGTATTCCCTGATAATTTTTCTGGTTTTCCCCTAGAGCGGGATGTGGAGTTTTTGATTGATCTGGCACCGGGAACACAGTCGATATCTCTTCCCTCTTATCTCATGGTACCCACCGAGTTAAGGGAATTAAAGATACAACTAGATGACTTAGAATCCAAAGGATTCATTCGCCCAAGTGTCTCTCCTTGGGCCGCTCCTGTGTTGTTTGCAAAAAAGGCTGATGGATCCCTCCGGTTGTGCATTGACTAACAGAAGCTGAAAAAGGTAACAATTAAAAATACCCTTTTCCCAGAAAAGATGATTTGATTGATCAGTTGAAGGGGGAAAAGTGGTTCTCAAAGATAGACCAGCGTTTAGGGTATCATCAACTCAGGGTGAAGGAGTCAGATATCCCTAAGACAGCCTTCTGAAGCAGGTGCGACCACTTTGAGTATTTGGTCATGCCCTTCGGATTGACCAATGCTCAAGCGGTATTTATGGAACTTATGAATAGGGTGTTCCATCAGTATCTCGATTCCATTGTTGTGGTGTTCATGGATGACATTATGGTATACTCTAGCTCTGAGGAGGAACACGAACATCACTGGAGGATCGTTTTGGGTACATTACGAGATCACCGCCTCTATGCAAAGTTGTCAAAGTGCACTTTTTGGATCAGAGAGGTGAGATTTCTATGGTATGTGATCTCAGATCATGGATTTTTAGTGGACCATGGGAAAATTAGTGCAGTCATGTCGTGGGAGAAACCGATGAATATGTTTGAGATCAGGAGTTTTCTTGTCTTGGCTTGTTATTACAGGCGATTCGTTCGGGATTTCTCTCGGCTGGCTTCACCAATGACTTCCCTCACCAGAAAAGGGGTGAAATTTGTATGGGGTCCAGAATGTCAGGCATCGTTCAAGGAGCTGAAGAGGCGGCTGACTACCGCCCCCGTGCTGATTTATCCAGAGGCTGGAAATGGATACGTGGTCTATTGTGATGCTTCAGGTATGGGTCTTGGGTGCGTGCTTATGGAGGATGATCATGTGGTTGCGTATGGCTCTCGCCAACTTCGACCACATGAAAAGAACTAACCATCCCATGACTTGGAGTTGACAGCTGTGATGCATGCTTTGAAGACTTGGCGTCACTACCTCTTTGGGGAGAAGTTTTTGGTATACTCTGATCACAAAATCTTGTCTTATATCTTCTTACAGAAGGACCTCAACTTGAGGAAACATCGCTGGATTGAGTACTTGCAGGGGTTTGACTTTGACATTGTCTGCACCCCAGGAAAGGGTAATGTAGTGGCCGACGCATTGAGCAGAAGAGTTACACTGCAGGCTTTGAGGAAGTCTAGTGAAGAGTGGACATTTATGGGTCTCCTTTCTCAGATGTATGTGGAGACCAGGGAATATAGTGGAGGGGAATTCTTGGAAAGCGTCCAGTTGACTCCTTCTCTATTGGAGTTGATTTAGCAGCAACAGCCCAGTGATGATCTTTGTCAGTGGTCTAAGCAGTTCCTTCATGGTGGGGAGACATCCTCTGATTGGTCGTCGTCTCCTGAGGGAATCTTGTGCTTCAAGGGTCGTTCAGTAGTGCCATTATCTATGCGGAAGGTGGTGATGCAAGATAGCCACCAGTATCAGTGGGCTGTCCATCCGGGTGCCACTAAGATGTATTATGATGTTCGTCGACAGTTCTGGTGGCCTGGTATGAGACAGGACATAGTAGACTTTGTTTCAAGATGCTACACATGTCAGCAGGTGAAAGGAGAGCACCAAAGGCCATCCGGTTTGCTCCAACCACTACCCATTCCTACCTGGAAGTGGGAAGAGGTTGCCATGGACTTCATTGTTGGCTTACCTTGTACACCTCGAGTTAAGAATTCTATTTGGGTGGTGATTGATCGTCTGACCAAATCAGCCCACTTCATTCCGATAAAATATACATCTAAAGTAGATGATTTGGGCCATTTGAATCTTCAGGAAGTGGTGAGACTCCATGGTGTACCATCAGATGTTGTCTCAGATAGAGACCCCTGATTCACTTCTCGATTTTGGGAAGGCCTTGGGGTCTCAGATTAAGATGAGCACGACCTACCACCCACAGACGGATGGTCAGACAGAGCGGGTGAATCAGATATTGGAGGACATGCTTCGTGCATGTGTCCTAGACTTTCTAGGTTCTTGGGATAGACATTTGGGATTGGTAGAGTTTTCTTATAATAGTAGTTACCAATCCACGATTCGAATGGCCCCTTTTGAGGTGCTCTATGGTCGGCCTTATCGGTCCCCCCTATGTTGGGATGAGGTAGGAGAGACTTCACTGTTGGGGACGAGCCTTGTGCAGGAGACTTCTGAGAAGGTCATGTTGATCAGGCAGCGCTTATTGATAGCTCAGAGTCTTCATAAATCTTATGCTGACCGGAGGCGTCGAGACATAGAGTTTTCTGTGGGTGACAGGGTGTTCTTAAAAGTGGCCCCTCGTCTGGGTCATCGTCGATTGGGGAAGCAAGGTAAGCTGATGCCACGGTATGTCGGTCCCTTTGAGACCACCAAGCATATTGGCAAGGTGGCATACATGTTGGACTTACCTTCTCAGTTGACGTCTATCCATGATTTCTTCCACGTCTCTGAGTTGAAGAAATACAATCCGGATCCAATCCATGTGTTGAGTTGGGAAGAACTGGAGGTAGATCCTAACTTGTCTATCGATGAGAGGCCCGTAAAAATAGTGGACTCCCAAGAGAAGATACTTCGAGTAAAGTCTATTCCTTTAGTTGGGTATTTATGGCAGCATGGGAATGATACACATGAGACATGGGAGCGAAAGTCATGGGTCGAGGAAGAGTACCCATTCTTGTTTTTCAACCGAGATTCATGTTGACCTTCCGGGGCGGAATGTCCTTAATGGTGGGGAGAATTTTCACATAAAAGACATATTTTAAAGGTATTTTTAATTTATTTTACATCCTTTTTTTGTTTTGGGGGTTTCCCTTGGTTTTAGGGAGGAATAGATGAGTATTCATGAATTGGGCCAAACCGTGAGCCCAATTCCAGATTAAAACATAAATTTTGTATGTTTTATAACATTTCCATTTTTCAACATTTTTCATCCATTAAAATTCATAATTGACCTCCCCTAACCTATTAACACCACCAAGGTAATTTGGAGCTTTTAGAAATCTATAAATATGGTTTATTTGGGTTTTTATCTAAGGGGTGGGGCCTGCCCGAAAGCCCAATTCCTGTTTTAAAAATAAAACTTTATTTTGTTATAACTTATTCAATATTAGGGATTTTTCAGTGATTCCAAGTCTCAACCCAGAAAAATTGAAACAGACGCACGTCCGAACTCTCTCCCACCTCTTTTGAGCTCTGGATAATCGCGATTTGGTGCCGAAATTCATAGGGTTCCTCAAATCTCCCAGATTTGAAGAGGTAAAGTATTTCTTTCATAACACTCTCAATTCTCAATATTTTTCCTCCATTCCAGTTCCTAAATGAGATAATGCATCTTTTTCGAACGTACCCTAAATTGTGGCTCTTTTAAATTTTAGATACTGGTGTTTTGGAGTGATTACTTCAAGATACTTCACGTAAATGATCCCTTTTCTTTCCTCCTTCTAATTACTTTAGTTTTAACTCATTGTTCTTAGGGTTTCTTCGGTTATAATTGAGTTTACTAATTTCCAGAAACTAGGATTTCTAACATAGGGTTTAGATTTGGGCTTTCTTGGCAAATTTGTGTGGTTTTAGGTTTGATCTAGTTCTCTCTTGGTGCAGCGGGGGTGCGGTTTGATTTTCGCACGGAGATTCAAGGGTTTTTGTTTATTTGGTAGGTGATTACATTGTGTGTGCAATTTTTGTGAATTAGCATTCTGTTTTAATGGTACCTTAATGTTTATTTCACTATAATGTTTTTGTAAAAATTGGTTTTAGTTGCATTTATAATGCAAATGAATTTTAAGTTCCAATTTCCGGTGAAATTGGGGGTTTTTTATTAAAATCTTTTATTGGTTCATTTTGTGATGCCCCAAAACTGAATTTTTGGTTTCATTAAAGGGTGTTGAACTGAAATTTAGTTTTATTAACTCACTAGTGTTAACATAGTGTGAAAGTTGGATATCTTAAAGAGCTTTGGGTGCAAAACAATGTGATGTTTTGAGAGGTTGTTTTATTGGAAATAAAATTGTTTTATTGTGTGTTTTAAATGGTATAAAATGTGTGTAGATACTGTAATATTTGTTTGTGACCAGTAGTGATATTTTATATGAAAATGGATGTGTGTTTTCTGCAGAAATTGTTTGAGCACAAAAAGGGGAAGCTCGGGTACCTAGGTGGGGCGGATTTGTACTAGTACAGCTAGTGGATCAGATGGGTTTTGTCCCTGTTCCACTTAGCATATGGATAAATAAAACTCTAACTAAACAATTTGGATGATGATTGGGGACCAATAGGTAATCGGTATGTTCCCTACTAGTGGTTCGTGCATGAGAATGGATTTTTTTATGGTTACTCTACACCGAGGTATTAGGTACATAAGGCTCGAGACAACCTAGTTCTTAGGGGTGTTCCCAATTTTGATGCTCATTGGATTTGTGGTATTTACCCATTTTGTGGGTTGTTTTTGGCAGTACATTACATTATCTCACATTTCTATTTAATGTTCTAACATTCTGAAATTCTCGGATTGAAAACTGTTTTCATTTGAATGTTGCATTTCTTTAAATTTTAACACTCTTTCACCTTGTGTATTAAAATTGCTTGTTTTGTTCACAATGTATTGCATGCTCTTTGGAATCATCTGGTGGTATCCTATTGGGCTTAGGATCACACCCTAATTACACCCCTTGGATGTATGTAGACCCGCTTGTGCTTGACTAAGGTAAAGGGAAGGCTAAGGGTGATGGTGGTTCGGGATGTTAGTCCCCATCGTTGGGGCGGAGTTGCGGGGACGGCTTGTGGGTGATGATCCCCTTGTCGTGTGGAGTCCATCGGGATGTCTTTATGTTGTCATTATTTGTCTTTAGACCACTTTTAGTGTCTTTAAAAATATGTATTCAGATCTTGTTTTGTTAAGAATTGTTTAGCATGAAAATTTCAGATTCTAATAATTGATTGTATTGTTTTATGATTTATGCTTTCATACTCGGGTAAATTGTTCCCAAACCAGATTTGTTTGATACCCGGGCTCTTGTGCCAACCCGTGGGGATAGGGAATTCCCTTAGGGCCCTTCCAAGGGCTGGTTTTGGTGCCATTAATGGTGGCGACCAGATCCAGTCCGTGACAACTTCTTTTGGTAGAATTGGAAAATATACTTGGGAAGTATTGGCTCCCGTTATATTTAGAACACATAAATTATAAGGATGAGGAAATATATTTTCATATTCAATAGCATCACATTATCCATTAAAAAGGAACAGATGATTATAATATCATTTTAACAATCCATCAATGTTATAGGTGTTGATTCCCAAGAAAGAAGCATACCACATTCAAATGGATGAGTCAAAAGAAGGTACCAACCTAGGAGAAATTCCCATTATGAGGTAATGTCGTTGTGTACTTGCTAAAGAGTTACTCAAAATTATGTTGGATAATGGGGAACATTTCTCAATGGAACTCATAACTACAACTACTATAATATCAATGTGTCCCTATTAGATGGATCTAATCGAATTGTATGAGTTATATAAGTAGCTACAAGAACATTTGGAGAATGGTTTCATACACCATACTGCATCCCCATAGGGTGTGTCAGTATAATTTTTAATGAATATGTATGGATCAATGTGTCTATGTATCCATTTTTGGGAACTCCATAAGATCAACATAAAGAACAGGAATCCCCTTTTAAGGATTGATGAATTTTCCGATTAGTTTTGAGGATCTCGATACTTATGAATAGTGGATCATGGTTTAGGATATCATCAACTAATGTAGGGGAAGTAAGATATTCTTAAGACTACCTACTATACATGGTATGTGCACTAAGTTTTTCTAGTGATTCTATTCGAACATGATAATTCCCCTTGAATATTCATTCATTTTATGAATAGAGTATTTATACATTACATGGAAAACAATTATGGGAGTATTAATCAATTATATTCTCATTTACTACAAGAGAATGTATGAACCTGAAGAACATCAAAGAAATATTTTGGTGACATTATGGAAGGAAATGTTTTAGGCCAAAATTCAGATACTATGGATTTTGGACACAACAAGACACATTCATGGGACATGTGATCAAATGTGACAGAAGTTTTATGGACCCTTGATTGAAAAATGTGATCGAGGAATGTCCCAGACCCTCTAGTGTAACATTAATCTTATGTTTTCATGGTTTATGAGGGTACTAATGTTTTTTTGAGAAATTTATCATGATTTTATGGCCTACTAATACACCGATCTAGGAATGTTGTAATGTTTGTATGGTTAGATGCATGTGAGTAAAGCTTGTATGAGATTAGGAATATGATGATCACTACACCTGTACTCACATAACTAAAAAATTTCAAATGTTTTGTGATTTATATTTATTTTTCAAAAAATGTAATGGGATGTATCCTCTTGAAAAATGATAATGTGATAGCCTATGTCTCAGGTCAGTTTAAGATCCATGATTAGATCTAACAGATGCATGATCTTTTTCAATATGATTTGATTATTTACATGTAAATATAGAAGCAATACGTATATGATGAGAAGTGTTTCAAATATACCTATCATAATAGATTAATGTTTATAATCATCTAAATGGAGATCAACATGCCTCAATAGATATTTTTAGTTCTAATTAATGGATTTGATTTGTCTATTCATTATTATCACAGTAAGGCAAACAAGGTAGATGATTCTCCTAGCAGAAAAGAACTTCCTACTATATCCCTGATATGGATTGAGAAAGTCCATATCATCATGGAATTGGAAAGGATGTATTTGAAAATAAAAATGGTAGGGAATACACCATACCATTCCCAAATTATTTCCCAACCATCTATCCAAGATATGATTAAGGAGGTACATATCGTAACATTCTCTTTCAGTCATGGTAGCACCAATATGTGTCGCGATATCCAAGAAAACTTCTGTTGAGATAACACGATAAAGGAGATAGCATATTATATCTAAATTTTTATGATATTTCATCCTATTAATGAAGACTGATATAAGTCCAATGTGATGATTCAACCATTTCCTATCACCATGTGTAAATGGGAGTATGTCACTATAAACATCACCACTAATCTTCCAAAAAGATATCAAAATGAAATAATGCGATATGGGTTGTGGAGAACCAACTCACAAAAAAATTACACTTTATTTCAATTTAGTATGATCTCTGACTTGAACAACTTATAAAGATATGTGAGAAGTAAGTGTTGAGACATCAGGGGGTTTGAATATCAATTGTCTTAAATGATGATCCCAAGATCACGTAAAAATTATGGGGGAGTCATCAATTTTTTTTTAGTATTTCATAAAATTTCACTATAGCCTATCACCTCTTAAATTATGGCCATTATAAAATGACTATTTAGACCCAATACTATATGTTAAGAGACAACTCTTTAGAATTAATGGGTGGATGGGATCGATATCTCCCCTTGGTTGAGTTATAATACAAAAATAGCATGCATTCACGTATTCCAATTTCTCATTATGAAACACAATAGGGAAATAGATGTAAAAATCCATCCTTTTGTGATGATATTGGAAGATGAAAGCTAGTTGGAATTGATCTTGTACAATATATGACAGAAAAGGCTCACACCATCTAAAAAAATATCAAAGATTCTAAAAGTCAGAAAAAGATCAATGAAAACACCCGTCGAAGGATCTTGGAGTTAAACCTTGGAGATAAAGTCATCCTTAAAATTTCAACATGGAAGAGATTCATGTAGTTTAAAATGAAAAGGATGCAAAGTCCAAGGAACATTTTCCACATTGAGATCCTTGATCGCATATTACCCATGGTCTATCAGCTTACACATCCAAAAAATATGGATCATGTTCATGATGTGGTCCATGTTTCAATCCTGAGGAAATACATACCAGATCCCTCACATATATTAAAGTAAGATATGGTAAAACTTTAGGATGACCTCTCTTATAAGGATCAACATGCAACGATTTTGGATTGGAGTGATAAGGTTCTATGCAACAAGACAACCCAACTCATAAAATTGTTGTGGAGGAACCAAATGTATGGAGAATAAAATTGGTAACCTATGGAAGAAATTAAAGAGAAGTACCATGAGCTTTTTATGTAATACTAAATTTCAATGGTGAAATTTCAAAAGGGGGGAAGAATGTAAGGACAAAAAAACTCAATGGGATTTCTCCTTTCTTATAGTAATTTTATATAGAATAAATGACATAAAATACCATAGAATCTGTAATTAAAAAATATAAATAAATAATTAGTGATATAAGATTTATATCTATAAGATAAGGAACCTATACCGATGAAATAGTAACATGACATTAGTAATAGTAATATAACCCTTATGAATAGTAAAAAAGACAAATGAAAAGTAACCCCACCAATTAAATTATAAATAATAATTATGCATTTTATAATGGAAATTATGCTATAATTATACCTTATACTAAGAAATTAAATGTTTTCAAAATTCTTAATTATTTTTTGGATGCTTTTTTATGTCAGAAGAAATTAAAATAAAATTTAATAAATATTTTAATATTTTAAAATAAAATCTGTTTTCACAAAATTTATACATAAATTAAAAGTTATATTTATTATTAGTCTATGATTATTTATTGGGACTCAGTTAATTATTTCACAGTGTAATAAAATCTATTGTAATTGAAAAATCAGTATTTTCCATGTTAATAAAGATTTTGTTTACAAATTAAAGTACTCATATTTGAAAAATTATTTTCCTAAAATGTAGAGAATCATTTAATTATACATATCTAATAATGGTTAGGGTTATTTATTGTGATATTTCTAAGATACATGAAATTGATATGAATAGTAAAATACGATAATTTACAATAAAAGCTAAATAAATGAATTATGGGGTCATAGAAGATGTAAGGATGATTTAAGCCTAATATATAGAAATATTAATAATTATTTTAATATATTTATAGTTGATGCTGAAACTATTAATATTATATTGAGCCAAAATAATAAACTAATGAATATAATATTGAGAAAACACCCCTATCCCCAATTAAAAGTAAGACCCTTTACCCCCTCTTCCTCTCACACATCTCAAGATTTGATACTTGTCTAAATTCAAACATATACCCTTTCGTAGACACTCCCCCAAATCCTAGATATCATGGTCTCATCAAAATGCCAAAATTGTTCCCTTAGGAGGTTCTGAAGGGGGATATATTGAAGAGTTAAATCTGATATCACTTTCTTCTAATTTCCATTCATTTTCATTACTTTTCATATTCTATTCTCTACACCCTATTCTCAACTGGAATGATATCTATGGTATTTCTAATATTCGGGAATTATAACATGTTAATCGAATATTCATCATTAAACTCCACCCTCTCTCCATTTCTGTTTGATTTAATAAAAATTAATTTGCCTCTCACGATGTGTCTATTAACCAACATCATGAATGATTCAATTTAATTTTACATAAACTCCTACAAGGTTGTTAGGAAAACAATTAAATGGTTTAAAATAGATTCTGAACTATATGTTAAATCCCTAGTTTTCATCTAAAACGAAATTATACATGATATACTAAATTATAAAACAAAAATAGTTCATTGTGATCGAAAAACCACGAACAGTATCCTAAAATGATCACCATTAACATTTATCAAATTATTTAACATAATGGTATATAAAAAATTCATTATAAGATCTTTTAAGGTTATTTAGTATGATTAATTACATATAATAACATGTTTGGATAATTATTATCATTTTATATGAACATCAATTCATTAATAATCATGAACTGATCAGGAAAAACATGAAAACAAATGCTCATGAACGATGGTATAAAAATCTATAACTTATCTAAAAGGCCATAAATGAAACTCATAAAACCAGAAAAAATAATTTTAATATATAAAAGGATCTACATTTGATAATTAATGAATCTAATCTGAATTTAAATTATATTTTTGTAAATAAAGCATTTGCACTCATGGTAAGGGGATATTCATGGGCACAATACTCATTGGTATTTTCCTCACTCCCCCCATTTTCTATATAGATATAACGTAAATATAATTTCTTTATATTCATCTTACCATTTCGTGGATTTAAATTTTTTCTACTTGAATTTATAAATAAAATGTTTTCCAAAATAACTCTTCTTCCAAAAAGCTCACAATTTACATCTCAGTCAAGGATGATGATTCTTAGATCAAGTGTGTTATTACCTCTTTCATTTGGAATCCCAAGGATTTTCAATGTTTCAAATGAAAAACATTCCTTTACATGGGTTATTTTATGAAAAATATTGATATATGTTCTATGTGGAATGCATAATAATGTAAATGTTATGATTTGATGGGTGTTCCCAGAATTATATAATTCAAAGATAATGTTATGATCTGACTGGTGAGATTAGATTTATATAGTGCTCCAACACATTAGTTAATGTTAATAACATCATGAGATATTTTTATATATTCTTTGTAATGATTCTATATTTATTATAAGTATTTTTGATAGTTTAACAATATGATACAATGTGACAATTTTAAGTATGCCCTCATTCCCTATATTTTCCTAATGATTCCTCTCGTGTTTAGGATCCAATTACTTTGTAATTATGATAATGATTATTCTCACTACGTTTTATGTTATTTCATGTTCATATCTATCATTTTACTATACTTTTAGGGTACCTTTTTTGATGTATATTGTTAGGTGATTTAATGTAATAAGGTGTATTCATTGGCCAATAATAAGCTAATGAAGAAGTAATTATATAAATATTATGGATTTATTTAGGAAATGTTTTGTGTGCTCTTAATTTTCCCAAGATAATAAACCATTGGATCCTTGTTTTGTAATGAATTAATGTTTTTTTATTTAAAATGTTGTAATGGTTATGTAATAAAAATCTTGGTCACTATAATAATAATTATAATTAATAAATATTATTTTAATGAAATTAAAATGTATGGAAAATTATGATGAAGATGAAAATTTTTAGGATATGGTAATATTTACATCGTGATATTGGATTTTCTCATAAAAATATCCATAACATGGGGTATTCAAGATTACCAATATGGAACAGAGGCCTATGGAAGTGGGATAGGGTTAGAGGTGGAAGAAAATGATATAGATCCAATAAGAAATTATAAGGGATAAGTATAAAATGAAATGGAGGAACTGTGGCCCTTTAATGGATAATGAAATGAACACGTTTATAAATACCCTTGACTTTTCAATTATATAATTACAATATTCAAGGGTTAAATACTCCAATTATAAAAAATGATGAAATTTGGGATGTCCTTTTATATTTATTATTCAACCATGAATTTCCACACATTATTGATACACGTATTTAGGTATTTTCAATTATATTTTTTCAATTTTTTCTTTTCTATTTTTACTCAGGATACAATTTTTTAACCTTGTAATTTAAAAAATTGTCTAATATAAGTTAACACCTCATAAAACAATATGTGTGGCGAAAAAAAATTTATTCTCTATATAATCATATACAATTTATAAATAAGATAATATAAAAAATTGAATGACTATGATTATTATTTTATAATTTTCAGAAATTTATATTTTAACTGTATTTGATAAGATATAAAACTAATTTAGTTCATAAAATGTATAAAATATTTAAAAAAAATCTTTTACAATATAAATTTTACTATTTCTCTAGTAATTATATTTAATCATTGAAATAATATTTTAATGAGATGAATGAAATTGAAATTATTTTTAAATATAATCATGACATTATTAAATATAAAATACAGTATAATAAATTATATTTCAATATGTGAATGTAATTATTTTTTAACATAGGTGTATATAAATATTTTTTCCATGGATACAATACCTATGTTTTTAAAATAATAATTTTTTTAAAAATTAATTATAGTAATTATATTCAAAATATTGTCATATATATATATATATGTGTATCAGTGTATATATTTAAATTAAATAATTGTTTTACATTATTTGTCATTATTATGTAATGATAATATAATAAAATTGATGGTTCAATAATTTTTTTTCAGTCCACTCAAAAATAAATCATTTACTCATCCTACCCCATATTCATTTACAAAAAATCATGATATGTTAAATTTATTTTAAATTTAATTTCCTAAAAATATTATTCTAATATTTATCTTTTAAAAATCTATAATATATGCTTTTTAGAGATCACACTGTCTAATAGTTTCAAGATGCACTGGAAACGTCTTATAAAAGGGTATAAAGAATTAAATTCCATGTTAATAATTTATTTCATCCTAAAAATTAGATATATTATTTCCTATAAAAAAATATGTATTAAGTCCTTATATATTTTTTATGATATTGATTTACATTATCAAAATTTTAATTCCTACAATGTATTTTTACTGGATGATTTTTCTAATTCAGTAAAACACTCAATCTAGTGTCATGTATCTCTAGAGTAATTTTTTTTAAAATAAATTAAAATTTTCAACTAGAATATCTCATATATGTGTATGTTCATTGGATTTTAGGTTTCCTTACACAATAATAAATCATTGGTGTTTTTATGTACACTATAAATAATACGTGGAATTGAAAATTAGTAAGATATAACTCAAATTATATCATTTATTCCAAAAGGAAAATTGCACATAGGACATGACATCAACATTTTAAAAATTATTATATATCCTTTCATTATAGGAGAATTCAATAATAAAACATCATCAAACATTAAATTCCCTAAATTTCCATAGATTAATAGAATATATTATTTTCTACTCTCATGTGATTCTTTATTAACATATATAGTGTGTTCAATAATAATAATATCTTAAATATAGTATTTTTCAAAATTTATTATATCTCTAACTTCATACGAATTTTTTTTTGGGGAAAACCTCTTCCCATTCAATGATACATATGGTGAAATTTGGATGATTGAATGTACGCTGTTTTGGTACATAAATTTAATCAAAATTATATTCTAATCCAACTTATTTTTGAATGAAATATAACATGTTCTCAAAATGTATTCTATTTTATAAATATTAATTATAGTTAACCAATAAATGGCTTGATGATATGAGGTTTTTAAATTTCACTCAATGTCATGAACCATTTAATAGGCTTATAGAATTTATATTTATAATAATTTTCATGAATAGATTAAATTTAGAGAGTTTCCCCATGAAGCCTTATGATTTTGTTAACGTAAAACCGCGAGAGGAACATTTGGGGTTCACATTCTATTATTACTAATAAATAATAGTACATGTTATGTTGATCAAAAGTAATAAAAAAATATTATTTGTCTATGGAGTATGAGGGAAAATTCTTGTAAAGTCTATTATAACATTTCCCCTTTTCCAAAGAGATATAGGTCGAGGTTACAAGGGTATAATTAGATTTTGAATATAAACCATTATCAAATTTGATACTAATAATGTAAGAACAATCTCTAAAATTTACCAATTACTTCCATTCCAATGGAAAAAATTTCTTAAATTTTTATACATTATTATGCTACAAGGTTGTTTGGAGAAATTTTTGTTAAGTTATTACTCTATTTGATCTTTCTTTTATGTTGGATTGGATGGAAAACATAACCTATTTCCAAAATTCAAAAACATCATCTCTATAGATGGATCTTTTAAATTTCCCATTATTTACTGCATTATCTTTCCATTGTATATCCTTATCATTCTATTGGTACTTCTCTATCATTTATAATTAATAGGATTTAATGAAAATATTAAATAAGGAATGATGGATTCTATATCTTGGTAATTCACATATCCATCAGTAATATATTTTTTATTTTGAATACATCTAAATCATTATTATGGTTATAATTCCATAGTTAGTCCTACTCAATGCATGATCCATTTTTCCTGCCATCCCAATGTCATAGTATATCTAGAAATAAAAATCCTATTATTGTTACAACAATGTTCATTTCATCATATCGATGTCCCTCTAAGACAAGATGTAATTCAATCTCTTTTGACTATATATAAATATATAACATATTTCACCATAGAGTTAATGTATAGTATTTCAAATGAAATGAAAATAGATTTCAGTTCGAGGTTATGAGACAAATAGTTTTTCAGTATTTTTCATTTTATTGAGCCATAGTGAACCACTGTATCATTTAGTATAAGTATAGAACTTTGTAATCTCTACAATTCTGCAATTTATGTTTAAAACTCATCCATACAAGCTGGAAATGATAATATTGATGCGTCAATCAGTATTATATTCAAATATAGAAACATATCTCATTTTCCATTGATCATTACAATCAAACCCCATTAGAAGTTATATTTTTTTAAGGGATGGTCTATCATGTGAAATCATTAAAAAACCACGTATAGTTATATATTAAACCAATGAAACAACATATATATTTTTTTATTTAATCTATTCATTGTATACGTTTCCCTTTTAAATGGATAAATGATATTCCATTACATGAAAAAATATTTCCTTGAAAAGAATATTCCATGTACAAATATTCACACTTAATATATATTATATTTAATTACTTTATTATAAGGGTCTATAAATTTTTTTAACTGATGCCTCTGATGCATTTCATAGAAAAAATAGTATATGAAGATATAGTCAATGAATACAACAAAAAAATATAATTATAATCCTCTAATACTGTATTCATATGTTCTGTAAAGATAAATTTTAAATTAACTAATATGGACATAATTTCTATAACTCATAATGTATATATCTAAATAAAATGAAATCTTCATAATGTCCTCAATATTCATAGTTGACTATTGAAAAATAGATAGAATATATTTTATTGATGGATATATATTCTTTATAGTGTTTTATATTTTCTCTGTATAATCGATGCTCAATTTCATATTTCAATCTATCTTTTTGGACAAAAAATATTTATCTACATAATGAAATTCTATGTTTTTATATTTCCTTTATCAAAAATCTTTTTTATTGTTTTATTTAAATAATCTAATACTATTGGTTCTAATATATAGGTATATTTTATTATAAATATCTTATAATAAATGTGATCAATGGATATCTTAAAATCAAACTCATATATATATACATGGAAATGTAATTATTTTGGAAGGATTCAATGAATGTTAGTTTACCACAGTACATCATTTATTTAATTAATATATTCCATATCAATGGATCAATATTGTTCTTCTTCTATGACCCAAATTTTATTATGGAGATCTATGGTGTGATAATCCACACATGATTTAGATGATGGGTTCTCCAGTCCAAAGACACGATATTCCACCCCAACCCCATTACTCATAATTTTCATCTATAGGAAATAAAATTTTCTTCTCTATGTTAACAGAAAATGCATATCATGGATAATAAAAAATTAACAATTTGGAAATAACTGAGTTATAAAATTTTTTATTTCAGCAAAGTATAGATGCAGTTGACTGACATGCCTCTGATACATAAATATTTCCCCAAGGATACATAATTGAAAACTCTTTTACTAATGTTCAAGGGGAATATTTTATTTTATTTCATAAAATAAAATATGTATGAGTATAATGATCCAAAATTAAATAATATTTTTTTAAATACGATTCTATGATCAAAGTACCTATGACTAAATTATTAGGACATTGAATTCAGTTTCATTGACCAGATAATATTTTCAGTTCTCAAGTATAATTTTGTGAAAATAAATTCCATTACGATTGGGTTTTGGTTCACAAAATATACATTATACACAGAATAAAACCATTGAAAATGATGATCTTTTACATTGACATTGCAATTTTTCTCTTGATGGTATTTTTCTCTACACCTGTAATAATATGTTTTCCCCATCCAGAAACACAAACAATGTTTTTTCCAAATTTTATAAAATATGGGAAACCACATCCTTCTATTTACAATATTTTCCATTTTTTTACTTAATTCTAATCTACCATTTTATTAAAATGATTTATTTGAAATACTTATATTTTGATAATTATTCATCTGACATTATTGAGGTACAAACTATATCGTTATATGATGAATCGTTTTTTAGTGTCCAGTAAAGAAAAATCATCATAAAACCATATTTTAAACAACATTAAAATCATTATAGTCGATATATATAGCGTGTAGATTATTTATAAAACATTATAATGTAATCCTCATTATCAGAATAATTTTTCTCATTATTTTTTTTAATATTTAGGTATTTCCTTTACACTTATTCCCTTTTTTATTAGGAATGTAATTATAATATAATTCCATTTCAAAAAATCAAAATTCTTTTTGGTTTATCATATTATAATATTTTTTCATTATAGACCACTATTGTTCCAAATATTCACTCAGATGATAAAACAACATAATGATTTTTCCATTTCTCTAATTTCCAATGTGATAAATATCTTCTCTAGGGACTTTCTGCCTTCATAAACTACCAATGTATATCTACCTCAAATAAATGTTTATTTTTGTTCAATATTATGAAGTCCAAAAAACCTAAATCTTTTTTTTGGATCATCATGTCACTCTAAATGGGTGAGATTATATTTTTTCCTCTTTCACTACTGCCCTTATGTAATTTTGATCTGAGTAATGTGAACTAAAACTTCTTTTACCTTTTGAGTGAATAAATACCTATGTTTAATAGTTGTTAAGATATTGTTCACATTCCTCATGTTATTCATGATATCTCAAAAACATCAAACACATATTTATCCAATAAAATTGTATTATAAATTTAATTCCCATCAAAATTTGTATAGTGGTCCCAATAATCATAGCGGAGTTTCCAAAGTATCTTTGTTATCTGATCAGTTTCATCTATATTTAGTTCACATGTTTCCTACTCATCACACACTAATACCAACTATAATAACCCTTAATATAGATAACTATAAATGGTAGTAAAATAATATTAACATTATAGTATAAAATGTTTATCATAGGAACCAACCACATATTAGTATTGTATCACTAAAAACATCCATACATTACATTTTTAAACCAAAGATACAAGATGAACAAATTATGATATTATTATCATCCCTTGTAACATATCCCTAAAAAATAATACTATATTTCATCTAGTATTTCAATTTAATTTGGAAAAATAAGGCTCTTATCATATAATCAGTTGAAAGAAGTATAAAATTGAATTTATAATAGCATAACATGATACATGGGATATTGTCGTAACAAAAAAACAACATGATTCCAAAATTCAATGATACTGTGGGGATGTTATATCAATTAAATTAAATTATATAATTGATAACATTAATCATTAATCTCATAATGATGTAAAGGTTAATGTGTATCACAAAATTATTTATTCAACCCCTTGCACTGAATACTATACCTATATGAGAAGTGGTATCTAGAAAAATCCATGATATTTTTTCTCCTGAAAACTAATGATTCATAAAGGTCCCATATAATTATTTTCCCCAACTGAAACCTAATTATGTCCAATGTATTCACCATATGAGTAAATAAATGGTTACACTCAATTAATTGAGCAACACGTGACTAAAAATTTATGGATATTAATATAAACAAATACATAGAAAAAAATGCATCTACATTATATATAATAATGTGGATGTCTTGGAGAACATAAATTAAAAATCATAGAATTTATGGGTCATAGTTAAAGTAATTTAATGTAACTTTTTAAAATAAATATAGTTATGATGGCATGTTATATGTGATGGGTTATCCTTGAGGATTTCAATTGGTTTCAATATTTTTTATTAGGTGGAATCAAACTCAATGGGTGAAAAAATATTTATCAAGGATCATATTGTTCCTTTTAATATTAAAAATCATTACCCCTGGGGTGTCCATAATGTTATAAAATCATTGTCATGCTCCTCAAATATGTATTACATAACCAATACATGGGATGGTTTTTAACCATTGACGATATTTACATTTAAATTAGGAATATGGGAAATTTATTTCAGAATTATCTATTTAATAGGAAAATATAATAAGTGGGGAATATAACATGATTCCCAAATAATGTAAATTGTATTTGATAAATCTACTTATAGACTATATAGGAATTAATTCAATACATATTGATTGATAGGTATTAGAATATATCATAAAATACCATTAACAAAAGGAATTTCATGTTATAAAAAAACATAATGAAAGTATATACTACACATAATGTAAAATTGGAACCATATTTAAGACATGTCTCTAAGATATGAATTTTGGTCAAAACCCCTTACCTTATTTCCTGGTTATCATAATATACACTAAACTATGTTACAATAGAAATAATAGTTTTAATAACTTATTAAATAAAATCATTTATACTTATAACCATTTTCAATATAATTTATAATTATTATATACATATATATTTATAGTTATTGAGTCTTTCTGATATCATGTGTGAGTAATTGTGAGCATTTTTAATGAGTTTTGTAACTATAGAGTTGATATTATATATTTTCCACAATTTTAAAATAAATTATTATATTATGTTACTACAATAGATAAATTTTAATTATTTATAAAACAATTACCTAATTTAATTAATGATTTTGCTACATATTCTGAATTTGGAATCAGTGTCGACTTGTTTTGGAAATTTCGGAAATCAATGATGATATTTTAATAACATGTTATGTACATAATATATCATTTCCCTAACAACCTAACACAATTATATTCTTATTATATAAAAATATTATTATTATATATTTTCCAAATTTCATCATTTTATAGAATTTTATAGAATTATCTAATTATGTGGATAGACCGACCCAAACATGGTCACAATATAATTAATGGACTATTCTGATTATTAATATTGTATATTTGGGATATATTAGATTTAATATATGAGAAAAATACTATTATTAAAATATTATGTGGTTTATTAGTCATATATATTTTGTTATCATGATAATATAATGATGTTTTAACAAATATGAAATACGTTTCTTTGTTGAGGTGATAGTCTGCAAGATGTCCACTTAGCATTTTTAATTCATGAACAATTGGATGTAATTAAGTAATATAAATTAATTAAATTAAATATTCATACTAATATTATTTATATAAAATTAATTCATCAATAATATTAGAAAAAAAATTTCATTTCTTTTTTATTTTTAATGGGATAAGTCGATTCATAGAGGCGATTGTTCGGACACATGCATTAACTATGTTTTTTTCTTACTAGATGGAGGGGAATAAATAATTTTTTCCCATTCTAATAAAAAAAATTAACATATTTATACTTATTTCACCATAGTCATTTGATTCTGAAATACTGAATTGGGGAATATTAATATAAATTATTAATAATTTATTAATACTAATATTCATAATATCGAATTAACTATTAGAAGTCTCATTAAAAATGGATTCTTTATGTTTAATAATATAGAATGGTGGAATAATTAGATAGGATATAATTCTATGAGAAACATAAATGTAATGTTTTATGAATTAATTTGAATTTATAAGTGTCGTATGATGGTGTGGAAGTGTTTCCCTTATATTAGTAAATAATGGGTACTTTTTTGAATGTTATTAATATTATAATGATACAATTACACAATTCAGTGGTGCATGAATGAAAAAGATATATAAAATTTACTTTTAGGTTTCATTATCAAGATAAGGCCTCATTAAGGAGTTCAAAAAAAGAAATTATGACACGTTTAGGTCATTTACCAATAGATAATTAAATTGTTACATTTGGGATTTTATATTAATATCATTGTTTTATATATTTAATTTTTATTTTATAAACATATATGTTAAGCCACCTTAAAACAATTTGATGCGATGAACGTATAATTAAACTATATTTAATCTAATTAATTTTCTATATATCCAAATTTTTCATACATATGAAAAAATATAATATTGAAAAATATTTCTTTAAAGTAAAATATTATTTTCAAAATTTTTCTAGTAATTATTTTTATTACTGATTTCGGAGTGATTTGATTAATAATTAATATCTATACTATTAAAAATATAATTATAATAAATTATTATATGTGTATTTTTTTTAAATTGGTAAATATTAGATAATATTAAATAAAAAACACATTGAATAAATTCTTTCTCCATTATCTTAGTAATTAATAATATTCCAAATCATTTTATCTTAATATGTAAAATTGAAATTGAAAGTATTATTTATTATGGAAATGTGGATGTTAAAATTGAAATAAATTAGATTAAATTAGAATCATAGAAATGAAAAAAAATTATTTTTAATATATTCATATAATAATTGTCAATTACAATGAAATATTAAAAAAAATTTGTGAATAATATTCATGAATTTCATTGAAACCACATAGAAAATTTATGTTAATATTTTTGAATTATAATTAAATAAATAAATATATATATTATAAATAGGTATCATTAAAATTTAATTCATTCTTTATTTATTATTTTCTTAGAGACATTATTTTAATATAAAAAAATTTATTTTCTTCATTTGACATAGAAATCATTTTTTTCTGAAATTTTGGAATAATATATTTCAGATAATTATGATATGTGTATTTCAAAAATTATTTTACTTTTGGGATGTAAAAATCCATGTATTTTAATGTTATAAAAATAAATTATTAAAGGCCCAAAATATTTTTCATTGTGAAATTGTTTTGGGATGTGGTTTTTACCTACAATAACACAACCATTTTTTATAGGGAGAGGAGAATTGTATATCCTGGTAGTGATTATTGGTAGAAATTATCTTGTTACTTATTTACAAGACATGTTTTACCTCATTCCAATTCATTTGTGATCAGATATAGATTTCATCATGGGGGCCTTGTGTATTTTTCCATCTAATTGATATTTTCAATGTATATCCTTTAGATGTTATTAGATGTATTTATACGTATTTTATTTTATGAGACATATATAAATCATATGTGATTCATCATATTTATATTATTGTATGGTTATGTATTTCTACTATTGGATGTATTGGGAATTCCCATACGTTGTATGTTTCATGCTTTATTTTTTTAGTGAATATCCAGTTTCCAAATACAGGATGGCTAGGTGTGGATGGAATGGAATTCAATCAGCCCAAAAAGTGAATGGGATGGGTTTGATTTTTTTTATCTTTGATCTTAAAATCATCCCCATGTGAAATAGTTTTTATAACATCTCAATCATGGTGACTTCAAAAATAATAAAATCTCCTTCTATGTATGTTAAATTTCTTTAACATTAATTGTAATATAAAAATATATTCAGAACTCCAAAATACAATTTCAATTTTTATAAAAAATTATTTAATTAAAATATATCTAGGGGTCCTCCTGGTATGTTTTGGGTGTTGTTTTTTCATGACCAAGCCATCATATTTTGAATGAACATGGGTGGTGTTTGAAAAATCAAGTGTTTAATGTGGTGTAGTTTCCTAGTGTTTTCCAGATATTTGGGATGAAAAATCAGGATAATTGATTTTGTCAAAGGCTTATTTCTGCATTGGGGAACACAATATTCTGAACATGAATCATGGTTTGTGGACCTCAAATGGTGACTTTTGGAACATCAAAGGAAATCAAAAAATGAAGGGAACCACGAGGCTTGAGTCGTAGAGCGCTTATGGGAACAATTCGTGGGGAGTATTTGGTTCATTATGAATGAATGTGGAATGGGGAATGCCTGAGGTATGTGGTAAGGATTTTCATTATTAAAAACATGGAGGTGAATTGGGATTCCACAAAGTGTGTCATTCATGAAATGTGGTGGTGATTTGGGCCGCCATGAAGGGAGAAATTTAGTACACAAACCTTGTAGGAAAAAATGGTTTGTATAAGAAATGGTATGCGATGATGATTGTACCACATTGAGTAATTGGTAAATCATGGATTATCAGAATTTTTGAATATATTTTTTTATATAATGAGAAATAATTTAATCATTACCAGTTAATTATATTAATTATAAAAAATTGTTGCTCTTGGAACTCAGTGATGTTTAAAATAGGTTCGTGAGGGAGAATTCCATGAAGGGTGAAGATATTTACATTGAATAAATACCATAAATGTTTTTAACAGGGAACTATAACCTAAAAATGATGTGGTATAGGGGGGAAGAAGAAATGTTAAATGGAGTAGGAAGCCCAGATACATGGAGGGAGATGGTTCATAGAGGCCATCATAATTAGCTATGATGAAGTGATATACAGGGGAGGAGAAGTAGTCAACAAATGAGGATGGTCCATTTAGGTAAGTAGTTCACAAAATTGGTGTTTCATAAACAATAACATTATCAATTTTTATATATGTTTTAAGGAGGCATGAAGAGGAAGCATGTTTGTTAGAGGAGGACTCGAGGAATATTGTAAATGATCAAATACAGTTCGAAATTGTAATTTCCTCCAAACTAGATGTACTCGAAATAGTGGATTGAATCAATGGGTGAAAAAAAGACTTCATCAGATCATCTACCTAGAGTTGAGGATGTGTTATTTCATGGAAATTAATGGACCTACAAATCCATAAACTGTGAGTGGATCTCTTCAATGAGAAGGGAGAAAATTAAGGGGAAAATGGTGATCCTTTCCATCAGTAGTGAGAGAGTGAAAGAGACATACATAGTGACCCTTCTGAATAATGTGAGCATACCCTAAATATTTTAAAGGAAGTGGGCCTAGGAATATAAGATATCACATGAACCATGTAATTGTAAGCATGTTTTAGATGATTTATCACATTGACACATAACTATTTTATGCTCCTTGGATGTATCCAATTGAGTGTAAAATAAGTAAAAATAAACGTTTCTTATAAAATATTTATCAATTGTTCATATACCACATTGGGATATATATAAAATTGTTTTTCATATGATGATGAAATAATATCCAAAGAAGGAGTAATTTTAAATTTTCATACACTGATTCACCTACCATATAATAGTATTTGACCTAGTGGAACTAAAAATTTGTATTAGAGGCAAGTTAATAGTCATTGGTTCTCTCTTAGTTGAATAAATGGATGTGGTCAATCAGTAAGTAATTTTGATATTCGATGGTAACAATTTACATCTATAGAAGAAAAAGATGTAGTTTTACTTCTGATCATTAGAAATAGATGTATTCAATGTATCTATGCATTGATTAACAATTGATTTCAATAGTGTTTCGTCATCGAAATATTAAAGGAGAGAATTAGATGCAAAATCTAAATGGTTAAATGATTTTGGAGGATCCCTATCAAATGAAATTTATATGAATGTGATGTCATGTAAAACATCACATGATATGCGGGAAAAGATGATGAATATCTATGAAGGAGATTAAATGGTCTGAGAGAAAATGTTGAAGGTTATGTGGAATAAGTATGAATATCTAATAATGAACCCCAATTAATCTTTTCATACATTTGAAGACATGGTGATATTTTTAGTAGAAGATATGTGAGGTCTTGGAGAATACATTTATGATATAATTATATTGAAGATTATCGCAAGGAAACATCCACCTAAGTTTTTTTGATGGTTTATGTATTTAAAAAAGTATTTGAAGGATATGTAATTGGATAACAATCATGTACTCATGTTGTATATGAAATGAGAAATTATGATAACCATGTAGTGGACAAGGGGATGTCCAACGAAGTGGTATTCAAATCCATGATGAATCTCTCTTTTGAATATAGTCGAAAGAATGATAATTTCGATCATGTCAGGTCATTTAACTCTTAAAACCTACAAAGAGGAATAATAATGATCATGATTTTTAAAATGGACAAAAAATAAACATTTTTGAATGGGTTTATGGAAGAATAAGTGTATTTTGAGATGCCATGTGGTTTTATCATTCCTGAATATGAGAACATAGTTTTCTAGTGGAAGAAGGATTTATATTGTTTGAAGAAAAAACCAAGAACCTAGTATTCATGGAAATTCAAAATTCTATGAAAACTCTAATTTTAGTGTGTTGGAGTTGATTACAATCTATATGTCAACTAATATTTTAGTCAAGTGATAATGTTGTTGGTATATGTCAATGAAATGATCATTAGATGATCAGATGAAAACAATGTAATCCGTTTTTTAAATACATGAAAAGTGAGTTTCAAATATTAATGACTGGTGAACAAACGTTTTTTCCTTGGTTTATAGTTGAAAAAAGGAAATAATGACACATTAATTTCTCAATACCTATATTCCAAGGAGGTTTTGTGACGGTTTGTAATGGATAATTCCTAGTATATGATGATCCATGTTACTTTGTAGATGAAACCATCAAATGATGATGATGTAAAGGTAGATAATACAACATTATATTTGAAAATCATTGGATGTTTACAATATTTTATAGTGACAAGACCTGAAATTATTTTTTCCACATGACATGAAGCACAATATCAATGTAATCCAAAGGAAAGCCACCAGATTTCTGTGAAAAAAAATACATTGGTGTATCAAGGGCACTGTGGATTTTAGTTTGATGTACAATGGAAAATATCATACAGAGCTATTGGGATATACAAGTATTGATTGGCACAAATGAGTGGATCATTGAAAATTAATGTTTCAGGGGATTTCTATCTTGGTGGATTTTGTACTTGTTTTCAATGAAGGAAACAAGAATTCATTTCATTGGGCACTATAGAAGTGGTGTATATTGTGGCCACTATGGGATGAACATAGTTATTGTGGAAGAAACAAAAACATGATGATATGATTGTTGAAGTGAAGTATCTGATCAGAATCCATTGTGATTATTCATTTTTTATTAATATTACCATAAATCCAATCCATAATTCAATGAATAAGATAAACAAAATAATGTATCATTTTAATAAAGATAAAATGATACAACAAAAAGTGATGTTGATGTTTTTTCTTATAGAATGACAAGATGTAGTTATTTTGACAAAGGCCTTACCTAAGAATAATTTTAAAGTCATCAAAGAGATCTAGGAGTTCAGTTGACTCCTTGAATATAGTGAGTGTGGATGTGGGACCCCTTTCAATGATTTAAGATATGTTCTTCCCTAATGTGCTAATATGTGTTCCTTATCCCATAGCATACATAAAAGTAATGGCCTTTGAGTTCATTGATAGTGGATGATGGGGCTATAAGAAGGTGAAATTGTTTTAGTTAATTCATAGGGAGAAGCCATTAGATGGATAACTATGATAGGGGTAGCTTAAGATAAAGTTGTTTTGAGGCACAATGATCTATGGGGAATAGTAAATATGTTGACGCTAGACACAGTTGATGAAACGATGCATATCACAATAGAAGAAGTTTATATTGAAAGATGAATTGTGGTGTTGGAATAGAATGAACTGATTCATTGATGAAATTTTCATTATTCCCTTGTATCTCATGCAGATCCTACATCATGTGGTCTTAGATTATTTTTTCATTAAATCCCTGAATTTTATCTTGATTGTAAGAAGTGAATATTGGTTGATGTTTGAAGAAGTTTTAACGAGGTATCAAATAATGAAACCACTAAAAAAACAAAAGGGTAGATTGTGGGGTAAAAATTCCTCAAGGTTTCCTCTTAGTATGTTTTGGGGAGTTTTTTTGCTGAAAAAGCCCGATGAATGATAATGAGGACAAATTGTGTTTTCAAAAATAGGTACATAAGGTGGCATAGTTTCTTAGTGACTTCAAAAATTTTGGGATGTAAAATAAAGAGTATCGATTATGGAAAATGATGATTTTCACATAGGGAAAACATTATGTTGACCATGATTCATGGTTTGTGAATTGAAATAGTTGAACATGGAATGTAGAAGGTAATCAATAGATGATGGTAGCCATGTAGCAGGTGGCATGGACTGTGTAGAGGAATAGTTCATGGAGAGCATACAGTTTGTAGAGAATTATTTTTGTATGCATAAGGCTAGAGGTATATGGGATGAATTTTCATTCAAAAAAACAAGAAGATTATTTTAGAGGTGTTATAGATTGTTATTCATGATAATGATATGGTGATTTAGGTTTCCATGATGGAGGAAAATACATTATGAGGTAAGCATAGGGAAGAATGGTTCACAAGAGAAGTAGTACATGGTGAAGGTTGTACCAAATTAAATAGTTGGTAAATCATAGATTAAGGGATTTTTCATATCTATTAGAAGATATAAGGAACATTGAACTCATCATTACGAGTGAGCAATTTTCAACAGATAAATCATTCCCCGTGGAATTTTGTGATGTCCAAAAGAGGTTTTCAAGGGATAATTCTGCGAAGGTTTATGTGTTTCACGCCGAAAAAATTCCTTTGAATGTTCATTAATGGATATATAGATCAAAAAATGTGGTACATGGTGGAAGGAGGATCAATAAATGAAGGTGGATGACCTGGTTCATGGATGTGAGATGGTTCATAGAATTATAGAATGTATGTGAAGTAGGAAGTGGTATGTAGAGGGGGATAACTGGTCAGTGATGGAGAAATGTCCATGTAGGGAAGTCGTAGGTGAAAGAGGTGATCTATGAACTATAACTACTGAATAGTATGTGGTGGTAACAAGGTGGCATATAGAAAAATTTAGGAGGGTTTTTGAAGAATCAAAGAATATTTCAAAAGATCAAAAATAGTTTACAAAAGCAATTTCTGCTAACCTAAATGTACACAATAAAATTGGACATCATCTACAAGTGTAAAAGGGACCTCAATATAGCATCTTTCTATAGTTTATAATTTGCGATTTTTAAGAAATAAAGGTATCTATAAGTCCATAGACTATGATTTGATCACTTCTAAGAGCAGTGAACAATGGAAGAGGAAGATGATGATCCCTCCCACAAGTAGTGATCCATAGGAAGAGACATAGGGAGTGGACCTTGGGAATGTAGTGAGTAGACCGTAAAACGAGTAATGGCATTGAGATTGGGCATATATGATCTAGATAGAGCCTTGAAATATTAAGTTAGCTTTAGTTGATTTGGTACATCGACGCATCACCATTGTATGATCATTGAACATATCCCAGTGAGGGTGAACTATATAATAATTATTGTGTCTTATGCTTGATTTCAATTCCATTAATATACTGTTATGGTTGGAAGATATAAGTGTGTTTTGTTTAATGATGAAATATGATTTGAATGGGTATTAGTTATAATCTATAACACCATGATTCACCCCACCTCTTATGGTATTTTACCTAGTGGTCTTAACAAAAACACCGAAACATTAACTTCACAATCAAACATCATCTAATTTAAATAAAAAAAGACTCAACCTTTTGTAAAATATAAGCTCTCTACCAAATATGAAAAATCTATATTGTGTAGTAATAATTGAATGTATTAAAATAGATAATATACCTTTTTTAATATTTTTTGTTTTTTTTGGAAGAAACCAGTGACCCACCAAATTAATCCCACTTTTCCTTCCACAAAACACAAATTACTCAGAAATAAATACACTAAATTAATAAATGTATAATTAGATTTAGTATTAAATGAAAAAAACATAAATCATGAATATAATTTTTTTAATGGAAATTTCATTCAGAATTGGTGGAGGAAACATAACCAATAAAATATCTAGGTAAACATAATATTGGATATGATTAAATAAATATTTTTGAATAAAATAAAATTATAAATGAAAATATTTTAGTGATACATAGGTGGTAAAAATTATAATATTAGAAAGGTAGTAAAAAATTTAAATAATATTATATAATAGTATAATTTACATATACATATCAACAAAATTTGTCATAAAAATCTAATTATAATGGAAATAAAACAATATAAAATTGTGTAGTGATATTAATACAAAAAAACTATATTCATAATATTAAATAAAAAAATAAAATGGAATGTATGATTATATATATAACTATTAATAAGCATAAATTGATTGATGATCCTAAAAATAAGTTATAAGGAAAAAATTATCAAAAAGTCCAAAAACATAAATCACTCCAAGAATAATAAATTTTTTAGATTTTAGAGGCTTTTTTAACATAATGGACTATGATGATTAGTGTCAATAAATTCAGGTGGAAAATCACATTTGTGATTATGACACTGTGAAAAATTATGGTTGATATAAATGTACTTATTTATATAATTAATTATAGTATAATTTTATATTACTCTAGAAATAATCTTAGCACCATTGATGTTTTTTTAAAATAATATATATTTTTCTGTTAAAGTATGATCCACTGAAAATAATTGAGCACCATAACATCATGTTGGAATTTATTAACCACATATATTAAATAAAAAATCAACTATTTATTCTCTTAATGAAAACAAAAAACTCTTTTGATGATATTATTGGTTCAGAATGTATTTTTTTCAAACATAAATCTCAGTTGGTAGCTTCAAGATATATTTTAAATAAATTAAAATTAAAATTATAATAGATATAAGAATGAAAGAAAATTTTATGTATATCAGTAGAAAAATATTTCAATATCTAAATTATTCAACAATATAAAATTAAATATAATATAATCACACATTTATCAATATAAATTATAATATTGTAAATCATAATAGATTCAAAGGATTCACATATTTTTGTTTCAACATATTTAATAAATCATGATCATATATTCATTAATTTATGATATCTATAATGTAATTCTATAATATTTTAAGACTAATAAAACAATTCTACTCACATATCCTACCAATTTGAATTTCATATTTCATGAGTTTATAAAATTCATTACACAACATTTGGACAGTTGAAAAATGTATCATCATGATATATTTTAAATAGAAAAATATTTTGGGATGATGTTTTTGGAAATAATGTTTTATAGACCCAGTCTAAATAGCCTACTTATAGTGTATTTCTTAATTACATTGTCATAATATAAAAGTAATCACAAACCATGGTACTGGATATGTTAGTAGTCTTAGTGACCAACATACATACTTGTCTCATTAATTAAATTTTATACACAGATAACAAAACAATAATTTTATAAAATATCATTATTCACACTAGAATATTATAACATATATTTCATTGCACGCATTATTGATTCCTATTAAATGAAACAAAATAAGGGTGAGCCCAAATTATTAGTATTGGTTTAGTAAAATTTAATAAATCATGAATAAATAATGCTAGTCAATATGGGGTAGAAAATAGTTGAAAACACATGCCATGTATTCCATAAATAGAGATAAAATCATTGAGAAAATCACGTGGATAATAATTCATATGCCATAGTAAATAATCAATTTTTTCATTTAATCAATTAAATGAATATCATTAATGGATAATTAAATATCATTATGGAAAGGAAATTAAATAAAATGTCACACCCTATTAGTTTTTTCCAATAACCTGCACCCCTTACTATTTAAATTCATATTTGGGGTTTTCCATCATTTTTAAAGGGAAATATTAAAAAAAAACTGAAATTTTGGGGGTTTGCACAGTTGGCCCAACGTTTTCCCATACCGTGTCCCCACACAGGGTAAACCATACTATAAAAAATAATGGGGTTTTATATGGTTGGGTAATTATTTTAAGAACCACTCAGCCACCTAGTAGGAACTTCCCACCACATAGTGTGGCACACAATTAGGGATCTATTTTTGAAAAATCATGTCTCCTTAACTAGCTAACGTTGAGAATAATTTTTTAATTCGGAAAATTATTCTTATTTAATTTATAAAAAATAATTTTGAATATTGATAAATCATAACTCTTAACATCTCAATATCCATAGTATATAGTGTTCTCAAACACCCATTTTGGGTCATCAAAATAGTCTCCAATGTGGGTCGATGGTTGCTGAATGTCGAATGATTCCTCTTCGATAAGATTTCTTACCTTATTTCCTCACTCCAGCCCACATATTCTCTCTTATTTAAGGTATGTTAGATCTAGTTATTTTTAGAGGATCTAAAATAAAAATTTAGGATCTTTAATATAGGGATGATTATTTTATCTCAATTTGTTTTCACTCTTCTATTGGTTTCTTATTGTGGGTGTTGTGATATGTGTTCTCAGGATCATTGGTAGGTATTTCGGTATAAGGTTGGGAAATTGAATTTAATATAAATATTTGTATTTAAATTTAATTTATTTCAACTTGATTATAAAAAACTTAATTCGCAATTAATTGGGGTTTGGGAATTCATTGGCATGAAATTTTGGGGAATACCTCATAATCCAGGGAATTGGGGGTGATTTGGATTTGATGGAAATTGGGGAATGGTTTTTATTGATTTTATTTTTGAAAATTATATTTAGAAAATGGCATAAAATTATTCAATAAGAACCCAGGTTTGGTATTATCATTAAAACTATATTAATTTATTAAAAACCATTCTTTTAGTGTTTAAATATATATTTGAATAATGAAATTTGAAAATAGGGCACTAGTTTTTTGAACTATTTTGAAATAATTTTCACACTATGGATTTTTTTCTGAGAAAATTAATGGTTATGTTTCAAGTGTGTTTTTTGAAAAAAAAATTTAAGCATGGTAATTCATATGATATAGAATAATTCATTACAACTATAACCTAAACCTATTATCAGATTTTATCCACATTGGGATATTATTTTTTCTTCTATGGCTGCATTAGTGGGATGTGTAGGTCCATTATTGCAATAAAAATATGAGTGTGTGAAGATCCCATAAACTAGAACTATCATACCTCTCGGTGGATGAGCATGTTGATCATTGTGACTAAATAATATTTAAACCTTTTTCTAAAATTTATTTTCACATTCTATGTGAATATATATAAACTATATTGCCTAATAGTGTTATGAAGACATTATTTGAAATGTTTCCACAAGTTGAAATGAATATAATTTTTTTAAATATTCTATTTTATTGAAATTACAATTTTAATTCAAAATAGAAATCATGAATTAGTTAATCATTATGTCATATTATTGGGGCACACGTGGTTTGATCCTACAAGGACTTCAGCTAACACCACACCTTTAGCTTCGATCATTTGAATATTTTATTCTGTTAGGTCTGAGAGAAGAGAATGTTTCCCATGAAGGTGGTTTTTGTTGCTATCCCAATGGGCCAAGAGTGTTCGGCCTTTTAGTAATTGAGTTGTAGTACTTGTATTTTATGGTTCTTTGTGAATATAATTTAGGTTACATTTCTATTTTAATTTATGTATAGTTATTGCTATAGAGTTATCTTTTGAACATAAAATCATATTTATATTTCCTAAACTATTTATTTGAAAAAGATACCCAACAATTATATTAAATTATTACATGCTATTGTTTCCAACCCTTAGGAATTGGGAATACATATTAGGCTATGCTAAGATCAGTTCAGGTGTCAGGTTACCACAATACTCAAGCTAGTTTGTGAAAAAAATTTCTCAATGGAATTGGTTATTCATCAAATGATTTTATCATTATATATTTAGAGATAACTTGTTGGTAAATAGGATGAATCAATGACTATGTTTTTAACTATATCACATCATAATGGACCTTGAGACACCACAGTTGTTTAAAGAAATATGTCTTAAAGATTATCAATATTATTTTCCCTACATTTGATTTGGATAGTTTGAAATCCATCTCATTTTTATCTATATGGTGAGATTATGTCCTCTTAATGATATTATTTAGTGTCAATATACGTAATTCTTTAACATATTAATTTTATAAAGAAGGGTCTTTTTAGAAGCATGGATTTAAGAAGATGGGTGAATATTACCCATAAGGATGTAACAAACAATCCAATGTGATAAAATCATATTTTGGATAAGAATATGGTTGATGTTCTTATTTATGATATCTAGGTCCTGGTATATTTATCTACAACCATTCCCATTAATTCTAAAACACTAGAACCTCATACGACTGATTTTAGGATTCATGATTTTGAATTCCTCTCCTGATTCCTCATGCATTCCAATACTCAAACACGATCCAAGAGGCTAAGGATTGGTTGAGGAGAGTTGAAATATTAACTCTACTCTAGGAAAGGTCACATTTAATCAATGTGAAGTTCACCAACATTAAGCTATAAGGGCTTAATAGGATATAGTGGGACTTGATTTTGATTATTATGAATCATCAGGGAATAGAGTGGAAGGAATTTAATGCACTCTTCACCCACCAGTTCTATCCAGAGTCAATGGTGTTACACTAGGATATAGCATTTTTAAAATTTTAGTGGGCTCACAAGCATATAAAAGAGTAAAAACAACCTTACTAATCTTGTGTTATTTTCATCTAATAGTAAATTGATTAAGAATATAAAGAATCGATGGTTAGAGAGGGATATTCGATTTGATATTCATTATATGGTTTTCTTCTTGAGGATCACTTCTTATGATGATGTGTTGGATAACGAATTTATGGTTGGGAGTGAATTTTCTGGAAAGACAAGGATGATGTGAAATCCCTTTATAACCTATTTAAGTAGTGTTTGTTTTAATGTATAGAGTACGTGTAATGATTTTCATGGTTGTTCTTGATAATATTGTTATTCTAGATTAGTTGTAGTTCAAGGAAGATCACTATTTATTTTCAAACAGTGTAGAATGCCTGGTCACTCATAATGGGTTTACATTGAGGCACAAATGATATATTGTTCATGAATATGCTCATGTAACTTGTAAATGTTGTAAAACATTTTTTTTATATTTATTGTGGCATGGAATAATATGTTACAAAATGTAATGTGGTGAAATAATATATTTCTGGAACAAGGTTGTTATGTCTAATGGAATCCCAAATGCAGGAACTTCACACTGTGGATGAGTCATCATAGGGAAATGTTATGGGTCTAATGACTATGAAATGAATAAAAATTATAACTTAATATTTAGCGACTTCTTTTTTTTGATAATGGTTTATCTCATTAATTAATTTCAGATTGTATTTTGAATATAAGAAACCTTCTTATAGATCTTTTATTTTATCTGATAGATATTATAGTGCCCATCAGGAAGAAAATAGATAGTAGTCTTCGTTGCCTTTCTTCCACCCATAACAAAAGAATAGTTTTCTTCTGACCTAGTAAGAGATACCTATCTGATATCTATTCCTCATAAATCATCGTGCTAGAAAAAATGAAAGAGTTGAAGACTTGTTCATATTATCTTCTTGAGAATGTTTTTTTATGGTAGAGTATGTCACATTGGGATGAACCTTTTTTATATGATATGAAATAGGATGTGTCACATTTCTTTTGTATAGATTTACAGACTGTCATTCAACATTTGTTATAGAAAAATTATCCATTGATATGGATTAATGATATATTTGACATGAAGAAAGGGGAAATGTGGGTTTCAATGATTTATCATCTTTGTAGATATCACTAGTTAATAATTAAGGATCATGACATTCATAAAACATCCTTATCGATTAGGTATGTCCATTATGTGTACCGTGTCATTCCATTGGGTAGAACCACTTCTATTACATATATTATGAGTTTAATGAACAATATTTTATATGAATATCGTGATACCTTCATGGTGGTATTTCTGGATCAAATCCATGTTTACTCGTTGTTCAAGGAGAATCATGTGCACCATTTGTGAGTTATTTAGGAATTTTTGAGTGATCACCAATTAATGGAATGCTTTTATAATGTTATTTTTTGTTTTAGGGTGTGATGTTCTTTAGACACATGGTGTAATAACTATGTATTTATATTGTTCATGAAATGGTGATTTTTTTATTACATGGAATATACTAAATATTAATTTTTACATTCAGAGATTCTATAGATGAACAAAATAATATTAATGGTCTGTAATGCATTTATCAATTTTTTTTCTATAATGAAATTAATTACTACAATGGGAGTGATGTTTTCATGGGATGTAAAATATAGAGTTCTTTTGTTGATCTACAATGTCTTTTAATTGTTTCACTCGTGTTAACTCTTTTGAAGAATGTGTAGCACTACATGGTCTACAATGATTCATCATGTTTAGGATTGGGTTGAATTAATCGGTAGGGGATCATTTCATTACCTATGGATTTCAGTAACTAATTCCAAATGAGAAGAATTAATAGATCCTTGACCATGACTTTGTAACTCTGATCCATGAACATAAAATTTACTTGTATTTCCTTTTTTGAGATAGGATTACCCATTATTATAACCACAATATCATTACAAAATATTCTCTTAAAAAGACTTGAATCTATACCAGAGGGGTTGGGTCAAGTACCTACAATACAATGATAGAGATATCTCTTATACCCTAAAGATAGTAATTTAGATAAATATGTCTTTTTTATGAAAATTCCAACCCACTACATGATAGAATCATTATAATTGTTGAACATGAAGGATCTTTTTAAATTTTTTGATATTGTTGTTTTAGAATTAGTGTCTCAGATTTACTTGGATATAATTCAATAGACCAATTATATTCATGAGATGATTATTTAGGATCAATAACATGATGATGAAATATATAAAATTATGTAATCTATTCATGGTTGGGAGAAATTTTCCACATTGGCATTCTCCATAGATGGTATTCTATGATTAGGGAACTAGTACGTTATACCTTTTAATTTGTCTGATATATTGATGTGGGATTTCAATATTTCCTAAATGGATCTCTACAAAGGAATAATGAAGTTGTTTTTTGAAATGATATATAGATTATAGTGGTCTTTTATGAGACATATATCTTGTGATTTTTCTCCCATTGTTATATGTTCCAATAGGAAATGTATTTGAAAAAGAGACCTCTAGGTCTTCTTCATATAATTTGAGTTCCAAATTTTTTATGGTATGGGAGTCTATGTTAATAGTGAATGAAGAGTGGGATATGGGTTGTGATTGATGGACTAAACAAATTATATAACTTTTTACCCAATGCTAATACATTCAATGTTGATGAAATAGTAAATATTATGTGAGAGGGAATGATTGGTCGAATTGAGCTCAATATGTGATAATGTATAATATATATACATAATTTACGTGTCATGTTTTGAGAGGCCTTTAGGAGGATCTATGTACTATGGGTTGTTTGAGTATGAAATACAATCTACATCTACATGGCTAGATAGATATAGATAGATATATTCTTAATGATTTTCTTCCTCCCTACATCCTTGACTTTCCTGAAGGTTGGGATTACCATTTATGAAATGTTGCCTTTTTTTATAAAAATATTCAGCTGTCACCAAATAAGATGGATCCATTTGAGGAATTGTATGCCCGACATTGAAACAGATTGTGATGTTTTTCGGATATTAGGTAATATTCTATGGACGAACTAAGTATAGTTCAAGAGACCAAAGTAAATATGCAGTTAATTCTTTAAATAATTTTCTTGGCATAGAGATGGAATAAATCAAATACTAATCAGCCATATAGTTTTTAGTAATTTCTAGATGGTGATCAGGTGTTCATGAAATTATCAACTCATTTAGGATATCAAAAACATAGTAATATTGGGAGTGATTCTCATTAATTTTTAGGCCTCTTTACATTATTGAGAAGGTGGGGAAGGGGGCATACTATTTATCACATCCTCCAATGTTAACATCAATAAATAACATTTTCCATGTATTGCAGCTACAGAAATATAATTCTAATCTATCACATGTTCAAATATTAAGGGATCATTAGGATCAAGCAGATTTATCCGTGACACATCATCTAGTTGGGATAATTGATTTTGAAACCAATATAAATCATGGGTGGATGATACCAATGATTTTAGTGATATGGAAGCATTTTTCGGATACTCATGAGATATAGGAGAGTGATACTCTGAATAAATAATGATTTCATTATCATTTTGATAATGTGACTTCATATATTGATTTATAGGGATAAAATGTTTCTATAGTGAGGAGTTTGTAATAGATTTTTTTATGTACTCATTAACCCTGTTTTTTGTACATTATTTCATTGGTGTTCATATCGGGTTATTTTAGGTGATAAAATGAATATTTTGGTGATTTTTTATCATTTCTAGAGTAGGGGAATGGGTTTTGCAAATAATGCACCCACCCAGGGTAAACCATAAAACCCGAAATAGTGGGGTTTTTCATAGATATATAAATTTTTAAGAACTATTTTGCAAACATTATAAAAATTTTCCTCCCCATTAGAGGGGTTCCTAGTTAGGTTTAACGTTTTGAGAAAACTAGCAGCTTTGGCAGAAAATCCATTTAAACTATGTTATTAATTCCTAAAAAAATTATAAAATTATCAAACACCTTTATGGACACCTGCTCAACCGTAACTCACCATATCATGATTTAAAATATTGATAGGGATCTCAAAGCCCCATTTTGAATCCTCTAAACCCTCAATTATGTAGACTAATGATTTATGTATATAAATTATTTCCACTCTGGTAGAATAATTTTCATCATTCACTCCTTCATACTCTCTTCTTATCTCTTATTTTGGTTTTTTTATATCTCCATGTTGTTGAAGGATCTAAAATCCATTATCTCAGATATTGTTCATATGTATTTTATTATATCACCATTGAGGAAATTATTCATTAGAGTTTCTTATTTTTGTTTTTGTTATCCATGATCACATGGTCTAAAGTAAGAGGTTTTGTATATGTTTATTTGGAAAATTTAAAATTGAATTCAATTATATAATGAAACCCCCAGTTAAATTTTTATCAGGATTTTGATTTTCTATTCCATTATATTTAGTGGGAAAACCATAATTTCTATTTAATAGTGTTGTGATTTGGATTAATTGGATATTATAAAATTTAATTTTCAAAATTGAATTGGGAAATTATTTTTGAAAAATGAAATAAAATTTAAAAAAATAGATGTTTGAATTTATCATGAAAAAGGAATGATTTGACTAAAAATACATGTTTTTAATTTAATGTCAAACTCAAATTTTGAAATTTTTAAATGGGAAATTATTTTATAATATGTTTTTTAATAATTTTCCCACTAATTTTTTTGTTTCTAAGAACATGAAATCCATTTTATTTAGTGAGATATTTTGTAAAAAAAAAATATAATATGAATTCCCTAGCAATAGATTGATGCTTTACAACTTTAATATAAACCCATTTCCAAATCCTATCACTATTGGTTTTTTGTTAGACCTAATTTTCCAATGTTTGATAGATTATTGTACAAAAAAAATGGTCATTAAGAAAACTATATTTTCAACGAAAAGAGGACTATATTTTTACTCTATTACTATTAACCAACAATATATGAATTTAAATTCATATAGTTATATGTAATATATAAATTTAAATTAAATAACTCTTAATTATAAGTTATTTTATTTATTTCTAATGTAATACCAATTTTCACATAATAATAGTTTTCATAAAATGTGTAGTAGTCCAAAAATTATACATATAAAAATAATCAGCATAAACATGATTCGTAATAAAAAATTTATATTAAACAAAAAAAATTAATAAATATGTTAATTTGAAATAAAATTAATCACATAATGGATCTTTTAAATATAATTAATTGTCGTAAATATGGTAGTTTTAAAAAAGAGGTACCTTTCACAATTCATTGTTAATTAACTATTTTTAAAAAGAAATACAAAATTGTACCTTAATATAAATTTAACAAGATAAAATATAAAAGGAAATTAATTTTCCAACATAAAATTTCAGAATTTGGATGAAATTAGTTATATATATTTCTTACAGAAATCAATAGAATCATTGTTGATGAATATTTTTTTATGTTTGTAATGAAATTATTTAAAAAATAGACCTTATTTTTGAATATATTTCCTTAACATAAAATGTTGATAGATAATATAATAAAAATTATATTCATTCATCCAATGTTAACAAATAGGTTATAAATATCACATTTAATTATTACATAATAGTTATTTTAGGATTAGTATATTGCATATAATATGCTATTGAACATAATGATCTGATAATAAAATATTGGGTTGTTACATTATCAAAAACATTGAAAAATTATGTCCTAAAATGCTAATTTGACTCAAAAATCAGGGGTTTGATATTTCAAAATTCCGCTGTGGAAAAAACACCACTTGAAAGGCTAAATAATGAAAACTCTTCAAAATATGGAAAGGTAAATAAAAAGGATTCCTAGAATAAATAATATGTTTCAAAATATGATTATATTATATATAGGTCAAAATATAAACATGGAGGATAACAAATCTCTTAATTTCTAATTGAATTTGAATAAGAAAAATGTTTGGAAAAAAATTAACAACCATTAAACCATATATTTTTCATTAGAGAAAATGGAATCAACTCTCTGGAAATGATTTTAATATGATAAATTTTTTTCAGATAATATTTTCCAATAGTTTCGGAATTTTGATTACATATATACTATCAGATTAATAAAATATTTTTTATTATGGAAATATATATTAGATAATAAAAATGTCATCCTATGGTTTTGTGTTAATCATCTTCCACTACGTCAATTACATTGTGAAATAATTTTTTGTATGTAGATAGATAAAATAATAATAAGGGGTACCACATATCATTAAATAATATGATAAAATGTATTGGTTATCCCAATGAATGTTTATAACAGATGTTTATAAACATCATATGATAAAATAATACATTTTAATTCATAATTTCCACCAGTGGTTCAATTAAGATTATACCACAAATAAATGAACCTAATTCACAATTAACAGAAATATTCACAACATTAATGAATTTTTTTAGATAAGTGATAATATCATTCCACATTAATTATAAAATAAAATATTTAAATGAATCCTTTATAAATAATCATTTTTTAAAATTGAATTGTTATATATATAACACCAAGAAATAAAATGCCTACATAAATATCATTAATATCCTCCAAATCAAAAATGTTTTACCCTATAATATTTATCCCCAAATTAGCTTTTTTTTATCCATTAGTCCATTTATATAAACTACCAAACTTTGAAACTAGGACATCATGTTATGAAATGGTATGATCCATATACATATAACATTTTAGTTGCCAAGTCAAGAACTGGGGACCTGTTATATGTGAAGGGTTCATTCTTAATATGTAGGATATTCATATTATTAAAAAATATTTATATAAATACTATAACACTCCAAAAATTATGATGATGATTAAAAATATAAAAATAATCATCTAATATCAATTTGACCATCAAAATTTTCTTTACAACTTATTTTTTCTACAAAACCAATTAATAGCAATTGACATTTATTAAATTATCCAAAATGATAAAATGAATCCTAAAGGTTATCAATAAGACTATAACTATGAACAAATTATATAAAGTATTTATTCTTCAAATAACCTTTTAATAATATAATATTATAAAAAATGGTTTTATTTATTGGGACGAATATGGATGGATAAGGAAGTAAGAACGGTTTGCAGTTACAGAGTGTTGCATTTTGTTGTCAAAAGAAGCTAAATCAATTCAATTTGTAAAGAACTTGTAAACTATGAATATGCATTGATGATTTGTATTTCACAAATATCATAAGTTTGGAGAACATGTGATGAAAGGCAAATGAAGAGTAGAGAGAGTAAATAAGTGATTTTGGAAAAGTAAAGTAAGTGTCATGCAAGTATTGGAGCGAAAGTGTAAGTGGTTCACAAGTCATATTTCAATATCATACATTCAAAATATGGCAATGGAGAAAACGTGGAACGCATGTTAAGATAGGGGTGCAAGAAAAAAGTGGCATAGAAGTGAGGCACATAAGAATATGTGGAACGCAAGTGAATGATTGCGCGCATGTCATATTTCAACATAATCAATCAAAATATGACAAAGGAAAGAAAGTGTCGTGCAAGTGCTGGAGTGGCACACAAGTGATAGAGAAACATACAAGTCCTGGAGTTGCGTGAAAGTACTGGAGCGTTGCGCAAGTGTTTGTGGCATGCATGTCACCAAAATTCCTATATATAGATGACCCACCTCCTCCTTTTTTTGATGATCAACACGTAAAAGAAAATTAGAGCACTGATCACACAAGTAGTGGAGGGTGCTCAGATTTTGCAAGTAGCAGAGGGTGGCATGCAAGCTGAGGGATATTTTTAAGGTGAAAAAGTAGGGTATCACACAAGTTTTGTTGCGCAAGTTGTGTCGCGCAAGTTTCCAGAGGCGCACAAGAAGGGAGGTGCTTTCAAGAAGTAGGTTGTGTATTAGCCAAAGTGGCTCACATGTTGTGAGATCTGCTCAGTGGTGGCGCGCAAGTAGTGAATAGGTGTGCAAGAAGGTGGCGCGCAAACATTGAGGCACGCAAGCAGGTGGCGTGCTAGCAAGGAGGCGCAAAAGTAGGTGGCGTGCAAGCCGGGAGGCGAAAAATCCGGGAGTGGTGCACAAGTGATGTTATTTATATTTTCATGACTTATTATATTCCCCCTTTACTTATTTTATATGAAATTTGTATAATTTGTGGGAAATATTAATGTTTTAATATTAAGTTTAATATTTGAGCATTTTTAGAAGTAGTCCAATTAAGTCAGTTTAATGTTTTAAACATAACTATCACTATACTGATCCAAATTATGTGGTTCTTGTTTTGTAGGATTCTCCATTCAATATAAAACATTTCATTAGAAGAAACCATGATCCAATTCTTCCATTTGAAGGGTCATATGGTCCTCACAAACAAGACCAAAGAATCTGTGAACAAACTAGACCATCCTTGAAGATTGATTTACTGGGATCAATACAGAAGTCCAAAAACATTAACTCTCCACCATAATTCGGGGGACACTACATGTCAGCTTGGATAAACATTTCAAGGCCCAAATCCAAGTACAAGGGGCCCAAATAAATCTTTGAAGTCCAGCCCACCATTCTGGACGAGAATTAAAATCATTCGGATTTGAAGAAATCATTCGGATTTGAAGGCATATTCCCGTTCAAAAATCCATTCACATTTTGGCCATCAAAAAAGCATGGATAGAAATGGACAGTTTACCTTTCTTTAATAACACTGCCATAACGTTGGATCCACCTGTCCAAATGCCTCCATATTTTGACAGTAGTCGTACAACATTATTGTCTACAACTTCTAAGAAGGAGATATTTGAAGATTCGGCTGTCTGAATAGCCAAATTCGCGATTCAAGTGGAGGGACAGATTGGGAATGCAAACAGTCCACTCCTTGGGCTATAAATACTCTCCCCTTCTCTCCTTGAGAGGGGTTGGCATTTCAGAAGAGAGGATATCATATTGGCACGACCAAAGCCCTGCCAAAGGCTTGGGAGGACCTTCCATTCTCAAGTTTTCAATTGAGATACCTTTCATCCTCTCTTTGTTTTCACTTACTTTCGTGTTCTTCGTTTTTGTAATCTTGTAATTCTCTTTCTTTGTAATTCTGTTTTAATGCAAGTTACTTCTTCAATATCTCTTATTCTCTTCCACCTTCTATATTTTAATATTAATGTTCTTAAAATAGTTTAAATTCAGTTCAATCCCCTTCCCTTCTTTAGCTTCCTCATTCAATCGAAAGTTCGTTTTTAATTATCATCATTGTTCGTGTGTGTGTGTCGACGTACCACTCTTTTCTTATCCCTTTCTTTTCCTTCTCTTATTAATTTATAATCATAATAATTATAACCAGATTATTAATCACCCAAATGGATGAGTAAATCTCTCATTGGGGTGAGTTATAATTTAGGTATGTTAAGTGATTGAGAGCTTCTGCTCGATGAATATTCTTTTAATTAACATTGTGTATGTTGGACTTAACATGTCATGGATTAATGACTTGTCTTGTTTAACATGTGGTTTCCATGGATTATTGGAACCATAAATACACAACCATAAATAAGATCTGATTGAGATTATAACCTTAAGTTAAGTTATGTCTTGGTTTAAAGCCTTAACACTTAAGAATTCTAATCAACATCATCTTGTGACATGGGTGTTAATTTAAATGCAATATAAAGCAAAGCTCGAGGATATCACAAGCTTAACTAACCTAATGATGAACTCACCCAAATCTTCATCAATTTGTTAAATCAAACATCATCCATAAATTATTTCATAAGCTCTGCAAACAAACCCCCCCAATCAGAATACAATCAACTAAAAACAATCGACTATTACGAAGTACCATCGCCGAGGATTCGACCCGAGTGCTGCTATACACATTAGCAGAGCACCAGAATTTTGACCGGTCGATAGGCGACAATCGGACGTGCGTTTCAACTGGCTCCGTTGCTGGGGATGGTGCTTTAAGTAGTCATTCGTTTCTGGTTATTGTAAAAAAAACCCAAAAAATACAATATTTAAAAAAAAATTGAAAAAAAACACAAAGAAAAACCCGTCTTCCTCTTAAAAATCATAAACTGAAAAAAATACAAAGAAAAACCCATCTTCCTCTTTCTTCCAAAATCTCTCTGAATTCCCCGTATCCTTCCAAACAATACCTCGGATTTGTTTGACCCTGAAATTTATAGAACTCTTCGTCGACTTAGGAGGACCATTAGGGATAACCAAATCACCCAAGAACCAATCATTGCCCTACCAATTGAAATTGAAATGGCCAATCCTAGGGAACAAACCCTAAAAGAACTCGCTGCCCCTGATATGAATTACCAACCTCTTGGTATTCAATATCCAAACATAGAGGCTGACTTCAAACTCAAGTCAGGTTTGATTCATCTTCTTCCTCATTTTCACGGGCTATCCGGTGAGGATCCTCATCTTCACCTCAAAGAGTTCCAAGTGGTCTGCTCAACCATGAAGCCTCAAGGTGTTTCTGAAGAACAAATCAAGCTTAGAGCTTTCCCCTTTTCCCTAGTGGATTCTGCCAAGTCGTGGCTCTACTACCTCCCACCTGGTTCCATAAACTCATGGGTTGACATGAATAGACTTTTCCTTGAGAAGTTCTTTCCCGCTTCCCGAACAGCTTCTATCCGAAAGGAAATAAGCGGCATCCGTCAATTCCCTAATGAATCACTCCATGAGTATTGGGAGAGGTTAAAAAAGCTTGTGGAAACTTGTCTACACCATCAAATCCCTGACAAACTCCTAATCCAATACTTCTATGAGGGGTTATTGGCTATGGAGCGAACTCTCATTGATGCCGCAAGTGGCGGTGCTCTTGTTGACAAAACTCCTGCAGCTGCACGAGAACTCATAAGAAACATGGCTGAAAACACGCAGCAATTCCATACTCGAGCACATGCTCAAGTGAAACAAGACCAAGATAATCAATTCATAGATCCCAACAAGATGACTGAGTGGATGAGTGAACTTACAGGTCTTGTGCGTCAACTAGTGGTGGCTACCAAAGCCCCAACCTCATCTTCTCCACAATCACTATTCCCTGGACCTATCATGAATTGTGGAATCTGCAACTCTCCATCTCATCCAACTGACACATGTCCACAACTTCATGATGATCCATCTGATTCATCTAGTCCAATAGAGCTCAATGCGGCATATGCTCGGCGAAACTTCAACCCTCAACAATCAGGTCAGTTTGTTAGAAACTTCAACAAACCCCACTCTGTGCCCTTCTCTTCTACCTTTAACCCACCTCTGAGGTATGGTAATCCCATTTCTCATCCTCCGCAGTTCCCTCCTCAAAACCCAAACCAGTTTCAATACAGTCAAGGTGTTGGTAACTTCCAACAACCTTACCCTTTTGTCCCTCAACCCCAAAGGAACAATCCTCCTCTTGGATTCCACTATCCTAACGAGCCTTCCCAATTCCCCACCCAATACAATCGCTTTCCCAAGAACCAAAATTCAAGCCAACCCAATTTGGGACAAGCCTCTTCTTCTAAACAACCATGGGAAAGTGCTGTAGAAGATCATTCTTCCTTCACCAGTTCTAGCCTCAAGAACATTGAAACCCAAATAGGTCAACTTGCATCCCACCTTAGCCAGCAACAACCATCCAATTCATCCCAACTCCCAGCTCAACCATTACCCAACCCTAAGGGTAATGTAAGTGCAATTGCACTTAGATCAGGAAAGCAAATTGCTATGCCCCATGCTGATTTCTCTACCTCCCCTTTCGATGTTGATCTAGAAAATGAAAAGAACAAAAAGCTAGAAAAGGAACTTGAATCCACTCCTTCACCTCCTTCCATTCCTCTAATGAACCCAATTCCTTTTCCTCAAGCCATCTCCAAGCCTAAGAAGTCCTTTGAACCTGTTCCTGAAATGCATGACATGTTTAGACGTGTTGAAGTGATCATCCCCCTCTTAGATGCCATCAAACAAATCCCTAAGTATGCCAAGCTTCTTAAGGAATTGTGCACCCATAAGAGGCAACTTAGGAACATTGAAAATGTTTCAACCCAACAGTCCATTCCCATGAAGTGCAAAGATCCAGGGACCTTCACGGTTCCATGTCAAATAGGGAGTTCCAACTTTGATGATGCACTCATAGACCTTGGAGCCTCAATAAATGTCATGCCCAAGTCCATTTTCTCCAACCTTGGTCTAGGTCCCTTGCACCCAACGGGTGTTGTCATTCAATTAGCCAATCGAAGCACTACCAGTCCTGAGGGGATAATAGAGGATGTTCTTGTTCGGGTCAATGGTCTTATCTTCCCAGCTGATTTCTATGTCCATGACATGGAAGGTGAGACGACCACTTCTCGATATCCCCTAATTCTAGGAAGACCATTCCTCATGACTGCGAGAACCAAGATTGATGTCCATTCAGGCATCTTATCCATGGAATTCGGTGACCAACTGGTCATGTTCAACATTTTCCAAGCCATGCGATACCAATCTGAGGATCACTCTGCATTCTCAATCCATTCTTTTGAGGACACTTCTAAGATTCAATTGAACCCCAATCCACCATGTTCTTCATGTTATAATGATAAAGGATCTTGTGAAATCTGCACCATGATTAACAAAGTCATAAATGGTGAAGTTGATGTGGACCTCTCATTCATAGACTCCATCAATCTAGAGGAACTTGAAAACTCTCTTGAATCCCACATCAACTCTGATCTCTACAGCTCCACCTTGGACAGTGTTGAGGAAAACGATCCAAACCCATCTAGAATCCCTTCTCCTTCTCCTAACTTATCTAGCTCTCAAATCAAGGCTGAAACTGATCTAAAACCAATTCCTTCACACCTAAAGTATGCATTCCTTTTCCATGATCCCTCCTACCCTGTCATTATCTCTGCTTCACTTTCTGAAACTGAGGAGTCCCAACTTGTTCAAGTGTTAGAGGAAAACAAAAATTCCTTAGGTTGGACCCTAGAGGATATTCCAGGAATCAACCCTACCCTTTGCATGCATCACATCCATCTAGAGGAATCATCCAAACCAATTAGGAAACATCAAAGAAAACTCAATCCACTCATACTTGAGGTAGTTAGGGAAGAGATTACCAAGCTTCTTCAAGCTGGTATTATCTACCCAATTTCTGATAGTGAATGGGTTAGTCCAATTCAAGTCGTTCCTAAGAAGGGTGGGATAACAGTTGTCACAAATGAACATGGAGAAGTGGTCACAACTCGAGTGAAAAGCAAATGGCGTGTGTGCATCGATTATCGCAAATTGAATGCTGAAACACGAAAAGATCACTACCCACTTCCATTCCTTGACCAAATGCTTGAGATATTGGCCGGAAAGTCACACTATTGCTTTCTTGATGGTTACACCGGCTACTTCCAAATTCCAATCGCACCTCAAGACCAAGAAAAGACCACATTCACTTGCCCCTTTGGAACCTATGCCTATAGGAGAATGCCTTTTGGACTTTGTAATTCTCATGCAACATTCCAGCGGTGTATGATGAGTATCTTTTCTGAATTCATTGAGAATTGCATGGAGGTCTTCATGGATGACTTTAACATTTACGGAGAATCATTTGAATCTTTCTTACATTCACTCTCTTTGGTCCTTCAAAAGTGTGTCAAGTGCAACCTTGTGCTGAATTTTGAAAAATGTCACTTCATGGTTTCAAATGGGATTGTTCTAGGGAACATAATTTCTCAAGAGGGTATCCAAGTTGATCCAGCCAAAATTGAGGTGATCCAGTCCCTTCCTGAACCCAAATCAGTTCGAGACATTCGGTCCTTCCTTGGTCATGCCGGTTTCTATCGGCGATTCATTCAGAACATCAGCAAGATTTCCCTCCCACTCACTCGCTTACTTCAAAATGATGTCACATTCAATTTTGATGAGGCTTGCAAGAGAGCCTTCATTGAACTCAAATCTGCTCTCACATCTGCTCCAATAATCCAACCCCCAGATTGGTCCTTACCATTTGAATTGATGTGTGATGCTTCTGATAGGGCCATTGGGGCTGTTCTTGGTCAAAGAAGAGAAAACATTCCTCATGTCATCTTTTATGCCTCAAAAACATTGGATGAAACTCAATCACACTACACTGTGACTGAAAAAGAACTTTTAGCTGTGGTTTTTGCCTTGGATAAATTCTGGCCCTATCTCTTAGGTTCCAAAATCATCATCTTCACGGACCACTCAACATTAATGTTCTTACTTAAGAAAATTGATTCCAAACCAAGGCTAATAAGATGGATTTAAATGCTCCATGAGTTTGACCTTGTGATAAAAGATAAACCTGGAAAAGAAAATCATGTGGCTGACCACCTGAGTAGAATTTCTAATTCTTCTCATTCTAAAATAATTGATCCTAAATTTCCAACTGAATACCTCTCATCTCTCACTCCAAAGTTACCATGGTATGCCCCAATTGTCAATTACTTGGTTTCTGGTGTTTTCTCTGAATATTTTTCAAAAGAACAAAAAGAAAAGATGAAAAGTGATTCAAATCATTATTTTTGGGAAGATAATAAACTTTGGAAAACTGGGGCTGACATGGTAATTAGGAGATGTGTTGATGAAACTGAACAATCCTCCATCTTGGAATTCTGCCACTCAATGCCTGGAGGTGGCCACTTTGGACCACAAAGGACTTCTCGAAAGGTCCTAGATTCTGGATTCTTTTTGCCTTCACTCTCCAAGGACTCACATGAGTTCTTTCAATCATGTCCCACTTGCCAAAAGTTTGGCACAATTTCCAAAAGAAACGAAATGCCTCAAAAGCCATTAATCTTCTGTGAGCTTTTCGATGTTTGGGGCATCGATTTCATGGGACCTTTTCCCCCTTCCAATGGATTATCCTACATTCTCCTTGTTGTTGACTATGTTTCTAGGTGGGTCGAGGCCAAACCCACTAGGAAAGATGATGCTCAAACTATGAGTGAGTTCCTCAAAACCCATATCTTCCATCGATTCGGAACACCACGTGCTTTGATAAGTGACTTAGGAACTCATTTCTGTAATAGAACCATGGAGTCAATTTTGAAAAAGAATGGGGTTGAACATAAAACATCCACTGCATATCACCCTCAAACAAATGGAATGGCTGAAATTTCTAACAGAGAAGTGAAAAGAGTGTTGGAAATAATTGTAAAGCCCACAAGAAAAGACTGGCCCGATAGACTTGGTGAAGCACTTTGGGCCTATCGAACAGCCTATAAAACACCCATTGGGATGTCTCCATTTAGGCTAGTTTTTGGTAAAGCCTGTCATTTACCAGTTGAAATCCAACATAAGTCATTTTGGGCTGTCAAAACTTGTAATTTTGATTGTGAAAAATCTGGTGAAGAAAGATTGTTGCAGTTGACTGAATTGGAGGAGCTTCGACTCGATTCGTATGAGAACTCCATTCTCTACAAAGAAAAGGCAAAGTCACTCCATGATATGAAAATTCTTCGAAAGGTATTTCATGAAGGTGAAAAGGTAATGCTCTTCAATTCTCGATTTCGACTTCACCCAGGTAAGCTCAATTCTCGTTGTGATGGACCTTTTATTATTACTAATGTTTACCCATTTGGTGCAGTGCAAGTCCAAGACCCTTCTTCAAAAAGAACATTCACGGTTAACGGACATCGGTTAAAGCATCACCATGAGAGGTCTCACAATCCCGGAACCACGTCGACTTCCATCAAAACCCCATCCACTTTAATAGAACCACCACTGGATGGAGACCCGCCAAATCCAAACCAGGGGGCACCTCTTTCCCTTTAACTCTCTCTTTCCTCAAACTCTCTTCCCTCTATTCTTCTCTCTATTTCTTCTTCTTCCTCTCTCCCTCTCATTTTTTTACAACATTCTTCCACAACCTTTTTTCTATTTTCTCTTTTGTGTGGATGTGTCATTAAAAATAAAAAAAAATAAAAAAAAAATTAATTAAAAAAATGAAAATTAAAAAAAAGGGGTGTCATAATTACTCATCATCCAATATTGAAATTCTGTCCAACCATTTTGGGGAGTCAAAAGGCTTGTTTTAAACTCAAATATATTGAATTTTTATCTCAAACTTGGGTAATCAATTTTGTGTCAATAACAAACATTTTGAATGAACAATTTTTGGTGGAAAATGATTCTCCCCTACCGTGAGGAATAACATTAGCCTTCATGCCAAGTTCATCTATGGACTTCTTTTTCATTGTGTGTCTTCACCACTGATTGTGCGTCTTGAGTTTGTGGACCTTCGAGCTGAATTTCCATCTTTTGTGTGCATTAATATGATAGAGACATTTTCTAAGCCACATGAGAATCAGAATAGCCAAATAGCCTCCTGTTACCCTTACATTGATCCTACTTTTGAAAGCCCCTTTGAGCCTATGAAAACCTTTCTTTTGATAGCCACATTACAAGCCTAATACCTTGTCCCACCCAACATCTTCTTGGATTTTCATTGTACAATTTATTGAAATTTAAGTGTGGGGGGAATGGACTTCATTTTTGGGCGTACTTTCATTGATTTCCAATGTGTCATCATATGCTTGAGGGCAAGCATCCATTCAAGTATGGGGGAGAGGTTGTAATTCTGTGATCTTTGGTGTGTATATGTGTAATTGTCATTTGTACAAAAGTCATTGAGAAGTGTTAAAAAAAATGAAAAAAATTATATAAAAAAAATGAAAAAAATAAAAAAAAGGAATGGGTTGTGTCTTGGGTGGGTCAAAAATCATTCATCATCAACCATTGTTCGTGTTATAAATTAGTTCCATGTGGAGATCAAGCATGGGTTGGGAGATGACTGTGAGACTTGTTTCAAGCACAACTTTCGAAAAAAAGCAAAAAAAAGAAAAAGAAAAAAAGAACACTTGAATCATCTTGTATTGTGTCATTATTGGAAGTCTTCCATGTTGTACATATTCCATCATCTCACCCTATTCCATTTTATATCTCCCTCACTTTTCATTCATCACACATTCATTCCCTTGTAAATATGTATTTCTATTTCCTTTCAAATCAAATTTCAAAAAAAAATGTGCATTGATTTTTCCATGTTGGTGTTTTTAACCCCTCTTTTCCTTTGGACATTATATACCTACCGTCCCATAGCCACTAAAAACCCCTTAAAAGACCTCTTTATTCTTGTACACATTAGATTTGGGAATGGAAGCTGAGAGCTCTTACAAACTCTTGATTTTCACTTTTTGTTGGTGAATGAGTGAACCTCCTAAAATACATTTTTATCATCTTGAGAGGAGTAAGTTTTGAGTGACTACATTTTCCAATTCAAACCTTGAACATGAAAAAATGAATTGTTTCTGATGCATTATTGTGAACCAAATTTGTGATGGTATTCAATATGGATGAGGGAAATATTCTAAACCTCCCCTGATTTGAGAAAACAAAATTTTAATATTTGTTGGTGAGTGAAAATGATTTTGTCATGTTTTTATATTTGTTGCACATGAGGACACGCGCAAATCTAAGTGTGGGGGAGTTGATGTTATTTATATTTTCATGACTTATTATATTCCCCCTTTACTTATTTTATATGAAATGTGCATAATTTGTGTGAAATATTAATGTTTTAATATTAAGTATAATATTTGAGCATTTTTAGAAGTAGTCCAATTAAGTCAGTTTAATGGTTTAAAAAGAAATGTCACTATAATGATCCAAATTATGTGGTTCTTGTTTCGTAGTATTCTTCTTTCAATATACAACATTTCATTATAAGGAACCATGATCCAACTCTGCCATTTGAAGGGTCATATGGTCCTCACAAACAAGACCAAAGAATCTGTGAACAAACTGGACCATCCTTGAATATTGATTTAATGGGATCAATCCAGAAGTCTAAAAACATTAACTCTCCACCATAATTCTGGGGACACTACATGTCAGCTTGGATAAAAATTTCAAGGCCCAAATCCAAGTAAAAGGGGCCCAAATAAATCTTTGAAATCCAGCCCACCATTCTGGACGAGAATTAAAATCAGTATAGTATGCATGACATATCTCCTGATGTAAGCATCAAATCGTACTGATATTTTTCAGTGTGAAAGAGGAGATATAGGTGGCCTACGTTGTTGAAGAAATAATTCGGATTTGAAGGCATCTCCCTATTCAAAAATCCATTCACATTTTGTCCATCGAAAAAGCATGGATAGAAATGGACAGTTTACCTTTGTTTAATAAAGCCGCCATAACATTGGCTCCACTTGTCCAAATGCCTCCATATGTTTACAGTAGTCGTAAAACATTATTGTCTACAACTTTGAAGAAGGAGATATTTGAAGATTCGGCTGTCTGAATAGCCAAATTGGCAATTCAAGTGGAGGGACAGATTGGGAATGCAAACCGTCCACTCCTTGGGCTATAAATACTCTCCCCTTCTCTCCTTGAGAGGGGTTGGCATTTCAGAAGAGAGGATATCATATTGGCACGACCAAAGCCCTGCCAAAGTCTTGGGAGGACCTGCCATACTCATGTTTTCAATTGAGATACCTTTCATCATCTCTTTGTTTTCACTTACTTTCGTGTTCTTCGTTTTTGTAATCTTGTAATTCTCTTTCTTTGTAATTCTGTTTTAATGCAAGTTACTTCTTCAATATCTCTTATTCTATTCCACCTTATATATTTTAATATTAATGTTCTTAAAATATTTTAAATTCAGTTCAATCCCCTTCCCTTCTTTAGCTTCCTCATTCAATCGAAAGTTCGTTTTTAATTATCATCATTGTTCGTGTGTGTGTGTCGACGTACCACTCTTTTATTATCCCTTTCTTTTACTTATCTTATTAATTTATAGTCATAATCATTATAACCAGATTATTAATCACCCAAATGGCTGAGTAAATCTCTCATTGGGGTGAGTTATAATTTAGGTATGTTAAGTGATTGAGAGCTTCTGCTCGATGAATATTCTTTGAATTAACATTGTGTATGTTGGACTTAACATGTCATGGATTAATGACTTGTTTTGTTTAACATGTGGTTTCCATGGATTATTGGAACCATAAATAAACAACCATAAATAAGATCTCATTGAGATTATAACCTTAAGTTAAGTTAAGTCTTGGTTTAAAGCCTTAACACTTAAGAATTCTAATCAACATCATCTTGTGACATGGGTGTTAATTTAAATGCAATATAAAGAAAAGCTCGAGTATATCACAAGCTTAACTAACCTAATGATGAACTCACCCCAATCATCATCAATTTGTTAAATCAAACATCATCCATAAATTATTTCATAATCTCTACAAACAAACCACCCCCCAATCAGAATACAATCAACTAAAAACAATCGACTATTACGAAGTACCATCGCCGAGGATTCGACCCGAGTGCTGCTATACACATTAGCAGAGCACCAGAATTTTGACAGGTCGATAGGCGACAATCGGCCGTGCGTTTCAACAAGCTATTTGCACCAGGAGGTTCTTACCGGCTTCTGGGTATGAAAGTGAAGAATTATTATGAAGGATTTGATTTGTGAATGTTCTTTAAGAAGCACAGAATCATTACATTATGCTATTTTTTTCTAAGATGGAGCACGCACAGTATTGGATTGTTTTCAAAGTGCTACACGAGTGTAAGGCTATATCCTACTCATTGTATTTCGCATCAAAGGAATGTTTTCTTGTGTATTGTGTGGTACTGGATTGTTTCCGTACCATACCAAGGGAATAGCTACTCTTGTTGAACAGTGAACCTTCTAAATCTTGTGTTCCTATGGTTGTGTGTGTTCAGCAGGGATGAAACTCTTTAATAGGAGGAGAAGGTTGTTTCAAAAAACAAGAAACATAAAAATAAAAAGATATCAATGATTCAACCCCTCCCCCTATCAGTGAAACTTGGATCCTGACTAGGAACTTTAATTGGTATCAGAGCCTCGTTCCCTTTTTTTATTGTCTTTACTAAAGTGGTTGAAGATAAGTTGTGATGGAGAATCTAAATTGCATGAATAGTAAGGGGATTTTGATTTTTGATGGAAATAACTATCACATCTGGGAGTACAAAATGATGCATTATCTTTTGTCTCTTGGTTATGATGTTCTTGAAACTACAATAGATGGATTTCATACCATTGATGACAAGGTTCCTTTTACTCTTGTCGATAAGAAGAATCTTGAGAATGATGGAAAGGGTAAAAATGTGTCACTCTTATCTCTTTCTGAGAGTGCATTTTTAAGAGTGAAATGTGTTGCTACAGCCAAAGAAATCTGGGAATAATTGAAGAACATCTATGAAGTAAATACAAAAGTTATGAAGGAAAAACTAAAAATCTGGAGACTGATGTTTGTAGACTTGAAAATGGGAGAATCTGAATCTGTTGTGGATTTTGTTAGTAAGATAAATGATATTGTCAGTACAATCAAGTGTCTTGGTGAAACATTGGAGGATTCTAAAATTGTCTAAATGATTTTGATAATTCTACGTGATAAGTTTGATGGTAATGTTTCTTCATTAGAAGACATAGACCATGAAAAATTATCTTTGGATGATTTTCATAGCACACTCATTACTTATGAGATGATAAGGGAGAAGACATATAAGGGAAAAGAAAAAGCGGATAGAGAAAAGGCATTCATGGAAACAAAGAGAGAGAATTCAAAGAACACTCTTATTGAATATGATGCTATTGAATCAGATTCTGATGATGAGGTATGTAAAAATTTTGATGAAATTTTATCCTTGATTTATAAGAATGTGAAAAGAGGAACATGAAAATACATGGGGAAACTTCCCTTGAAATGTTTTGAGTGTGGACCCATTGGTCCCATTGTGGCTAACTGTCCTCAAACGAATAAAGAATAAACTGTGATGATGATAACTGAAGGCCAAGAAGGTTGTGGATGAAAAAAGCTGACAAAGATAAATATTTTTGAAAGGGGAAGGATAAATAGTTCTTCAAATCAAAAAATAAGAAGCTTTTTATCTAAAGATGATGATGAAAAAGTCATCAAAGATGAATCTGAGAAATTATTTTCTGAAAAAACTAGGGAGAATACCTTTATTGCTACAGTGAATAATGAATTGTATGAGAAAAACAGTTCTGAAGAAGATGAAACTCAACTTGAATATCATCTGAAAGAAGAGTTGAAAGAATTCTGGAGGAATATTAGAAGGATTGAGAAGGAAGACATCAAGCCGATAAATGAAAATTTTGCATTAAACAATCAAGAAGTTTTTTCTGCTGAGAAAATCAAGATGGAAAAGGAGATTAATGATCTGAAAAATTATATTGAGAATACAAAAAATACTAATGATCATCTTGAAGTAATGATGAAGGAAAAAAGAAGAAGTGTTGGATTAAGTCCAACATAAACTTTATAATGATAAAATAATGAATATCAGTTTCAAAAAATCTATCTCAGAATATTTTGAATTTTCCAGTAAGAATGAACCAAACAAGGATCCACAAAATTTACCTTCAAAGGATTAAATGAAAGACAAAACTGGTTTTGATAAGAACAAGGATGAAAAGACCTGGTTTGTGGTAAAAGTCAGTAATGATGAAAAATCTGAAGTGCATAAAAATCAAGAGTCAAGAAAGACTTATAATACTTATGTTGTTGTTAAATCTGAACAAAGAAAGGGAGTTAAAAACGAAAACATCAAGGTTGATGGTCAGCATAGTTCTATTTATAATTTTGTTGAGAAGGTTGTTCACAAATCTGGTCAGTATAGAATATTCAAAGGCAAATATTCTTTCTATTGTTACTGCTGGTATTGTTGTTTATTCGGACACATGGAAAATATGTGTTGGATCAACCAACAACATTACAACTATTCCACATATTTTGAAAGAAAACGATTGAGGGGGTGTCAATCCTTTCAAAATAGAATGTCTCCAAAAACATTTTAGAAGATATCTGAGAATACTGGGGAGAAATTTGAGAATAGGTTCCAACCACTAGAAACTATTTCTGAAAGATGTGATCGACCTGGACATCTTGTCAAGGGATTCCTTAGTGTGTTACCAGAGCAAAAAAATATTCTTAATAATTCTCAAAATTGAGAGATTTTAAAATCTAAAAGGGACAGGTATGATAAGTCTAAAAAGAATGATTGCATGGTTTTTTAGCCAGACCAAATTGACTTGGTTAGGAAATTGGAGGAAGCACATCAGGAAATGAAGGAAAAGGGAGAACAAAAATCTCTTGTTGTAGAAACTTCTTTGAAATCTACAAAAGGAGAACATCCATGGATTCTTGATAGCAGATGTTCCTCTCATATGACAGGAGACATAAAGCTGCTGATTAATGTGAAAGACTTCAAAGAAGGAACAATGAAATTTGGAAATAATGAATCTCTAAAGATCAAAGGTGTTGGATCGATTATCATTGGAAAAGAAAAGATGAAATCCATGATAACACTATATGTTGATGGGATGAAACATAACCTGCATAGTGTGTCACAACTCTATGATGAGGGAAACAAAGTTATCTTCAGAAAAGATGTATTTGTCGTGAAAAGTGAAAATTATTGAAATATAGTTACAAGGGGCCAATGTACAAGAGGGAATTTGTTCCAAGTTGGTGAAGTGATAAACTCATGTTACATGGGTGTAGTGGATATAAATAAGTTATGGCATAAAAGGTTGGGACATATGTTTCAAGGAAATATGTACAAGTTATCAGAGGGAGATAGTGCCCGAGATATGCTTAATTTATCATGAAGAAGAGATTGTTGCAGCACTATTTGTGAAAAAGGGAAGATTACAAAATATTTTCTTAAGAGAGTTGAAATTCATTGAAAACAACCATCGGAACATATACATTATGATATATGTGGACCAATGAGGAAGTAATCAAAAAATGGAGATATGTACTTCATTACCTTCATTTATGAATTTACTCACACTACTTTTGTTATGTAATTGAGACATAAGTCTGATGCTTTGAAAATGTTTAAAAGTTTCAGGAGGAAAGTAGAAAATGAATGTGAGTATTCATTGAAGAAGTTGAGAACTGACAATGGTGGTGAGTATGAGAATGAAGAGTTTGAATTTATCTTGAGAATCATGTAATTCGGCATGAGTTCAGTTCACGATAAACACCTCAACAAAATGGGGTTGCTGAAAGAATGAATCGATGTTTGGGGGAAATGGGGAGAACTATATTGCTTGAGAATAGTCTTTCTCTGTATTATTTGAGGCAAGCCATGAGCACTGCTGTGTATATTCAAAACCGATGATTCTTTAGACCAAACTCAGATATGACTGCTTATGAAATGATCTATGGAAAAAATTCAAGTCTGAAACACTTAATAGTTTTTTTAGAGTCCATGCATTATAAAGAAGAAATGTGGAAACCTTGGAATGTTTGAGAAAAGAGGAGATGATGGAATTTTTCTTGGCTATGCTTCAGAAGGAAGAAGATGTAGATGTCTCAACAATGAAACAGGAAGAGTTATTGATTCTTCAGATGTAAATTTTGTTGAAAATGATGAGAAAGAAAAGCAATCATATGTTGATGTGGAAGTTGTGCAGGATCGAGATGATTTTGATAACAATTCTGATAATGCTGCAGACATTGTTAATCCTACTCAAGAAGACGAATTTGACTCATAAATCTCAAGTGATAAATATGGAGTTCAAACAACTCAACCTAGGTTAAAGACGAATGTGGTGGCTCAAAAAATTATTGGAGATAAAAATTAGAGGGTTCAAACAAGAAGAACAATGATTGCTATATCACATACATCTTCTTATTTGAAAGTTGAACGGAATAATGCAAATGAAGCATTTGAGCATCCAGAATGTGTTCATGCAATGAATAAAGAGCATGATCAAATAGAGAATAATGATACTTGGTAACTTTTACCCAAGCCGGATAACAAGAACATCGTTGGTACAAAGTGGGTTTTCCCGAACAAGCTGAATGAAGAAGGTAAAGTAATAATAAAGAAAACAAGATTGGTTTGTAAATGGTATTCACAAATTAACGACATTGATTTTGATGAAACCTTTGCTCCGGTGGAAAGATTTGAAACAATCAAGAATCATTCATGCTATTTTTGCAAAACAAGGTATCAAAATCAATAAAATGCATGTAATATCCGCATTTTTCAATGGTGACCTTGATGAGGTTGTCTACATTCATCAAGCTTGTGGATTTGTTATTGGAATGAATTAAAGTTATGTGTGCAGGTTGAAGAAGGCTTTGTATGGTCTAAAACAGGCACCGAGAGCATGGTATTCTAAATTAGATACATTCTTAAATAAGATGAACTTTAAGAAAGGGAGTGTTGACATCAATCTATACATCAAGGAATGTCAAAAGTTTTCACTGATTGTTATTGATTATGTGGATGATATTACATTTTCTGGAAATGATGAAAGATCCTGTGAAAAATTTTCTAAGGAGATGAGGAATTATTTTAGATGATCATGCTAAGAGAAATGAAGTACTTTCTTTGGCTACAAATTTCACAGAAGAAGAATCACTTTTTTTTGTCTCAAGAAAAGTATGCTAAGAAACTTGTGAAGATGTTTTGCATGGAAAATTTGAAACCAGTTTCCAAACCAATTTCTATGGGAACCAAGTTGTCTAAATATGGAGAAGGCAAGGATGTTGATGAGAAAGAGTTTCGAAATATGGTTGGAAGATTGTTGTATCTGACTTCCTCAAGACTCGACATTGTCTATGATTACACTTTATGTGAAAGATTTCAGAGTGATCCTAAAGAATCACATCTGATTGCTGGAAAAATAATTCTCATATATATAGAAGGCACAAAAAATTTTGGAATCATGTATGATCGATCAGGAAATATTGATCTATTCAGGTATTCTGAGGCCGATTGGGTAGGAAATGTTGATGATCAATGATCCACATTTGGTGGAGTATTCTTTCTGGGAAAAAGTTGTGTTAGTTGGAATCCTAAGAAACAAAATTCTGTAACTCTTAGCATAGCCGAAGCTGAGTTTATTGCTGCTACTCAAGCAGCAACTCAACTATTGTGGATGAAGACTCAGCTGGAGGAACTACTTGTTGAAGTAAAGCTACCATTTCTCGTGGGTTGTGATAACCAGAGTGCAATAAATAATAGAGGAAATCTGGACCAACATTCTCATTCAAAAAAAATTGATATAAATTTCCACTTCATCAACTAGAAGGTGGAGAATATTGAATTGAGGCTGGAGTATGAATCTATATCTGAACAAGTTTCTGATATATTCACAAAGCCGTTACTGAAGGAACCATTTGCAAAATTGAAGTTGATCATGGGTGTCCAACCGCCTTCCCATAAAGGTTAAGGTATGCGTTTATGTCCCCTCTCTCCTCTTACATTTTTATAGTATTTTCAAGGGGGAGAATTGTTTTATAAATCTATCCTTTTGGAAGCATGCATAAATGGGGAGTTGTGAGTAAGATGTTAATCCTACATGTATGTGTTTGAACTATTCTAACTGTTTGTTGGAGTGGTTTTTGGAAGCAATTTTGTTTTCCAAGAATGTTGATGAAGTGAAGAATGCTGACATAGAAGCATGAAATATGATCTAAAGAATGCTTAGGTGGTACGCTCATGAGATTTCATAGTCAATACTTTTGGATAGCATGGTTTTGGATGTTAATATTTCTTATTTCCTACAATTTGTTAGCTCCTGTAGCCTTACAATTGTTGATATGTAATCCATTGCTTATGGTTACAATGTTCAGTGATTTATGAATCATGGTTGACAACAAAATCCATAGGGGGGGGGATTGTTGGGACAAAGCAGAATGTATAAGGAAGTAAGAAAAGTTTTTTGTTATAGAGTGTTTTCTTTTGTGGTCAAAAAGCTAAATTAATTAACTTTGTAAAGAACTCGTAATCTATGAAGATGTTTCGCTGATTGGTATTTCACAAATATCATATGTTTGGAGAAAATGTGTTGCAAACCTTATGAAGAGTAGAGAGAGTAAAGAAGTGATTTTGGAAAATGAATGAAAGTGGCGCACAAGTATTGGCGCACAAGTGTAAGTGGCACACAAGTTATATTTCAAGAACATACCATCAAAATATGAAAAACGAAATAAAGTGGCTTGCTTGTTAATGATTGGAACAAAAGACAAAAGTGGTACGCAAGATTGCAACACAAGTATATGTGGTGCTCAAGTTTATGATTGCACGAAAGTCATATTTCAACATCATCATATCAAAATATTACAAAGGAATGAAAGTGTCGTGAAAGTGCTGGAGCGGCGCGCAAGTACTGGAGTGGTGCGCAGGTGCTGGAGCAGTGCACAATTGTTGGAGCAGCGCACAAGTTTATGGGGCGCGCAGGTCACCAAAATGGATATAAATAGACGTCTCACATCCTCATTTTTTTGATGATCAACACTTAAGATAAATATAGCGCTCTGATCACGAAAGTAGTGGAGGGTGCTCTGATCACAGCTGTAGAAGAGGGAGTCGTGCAAGCTTAAGTGGTGCACATGATTAGGGTTATTTATTAGGTGTATAATTAGGGTGTGACACAAGTTTTTTCATTCAATTTGTGTCGCGCAAGTTGCCAAAGGTGCGCAAGTAGGGAGGTGATTTCAAGAATTGGGTTATGTATAAGACAAAGGTGGCACGCAATTTGTGAGTTGTGCTCAATGGTGGCGCGCATGTAGTGAGGAGCGCAGGCAAAAGGTGTTCAACAGGGAGGCACACAATCAGGGAGTGGCGCGCAAGCTGTCTGCACCCGGAGGTTTTTACTAGCTTCTGTGTAGGAAATTGAAGAATTTTTTTTAATGATTTGATTTGTGAAAGTTCATTAAGAAGAACATAATCATTACATTACCTTATTTGTTCTAAGAGGGTGCACACACACTATTAGATTGTATTCAAAGTGCTACATGAGTGTAAGGGTATATCCTACTCATTGTATTCCTCATTAAATGATTGTTTTCTAGTGGATTGTGTGGTACTGAATTGTTTTCATGCCATACAAAGGATGTATGTACTGTTGTTGAGTAGTGAACCTTGTAAATCTTATGTTCCTGGGTTTGTGTGTGTTCAGTAGGGAATAATCTCTTTAATAGGAGGTGAAGGATGTTTCAAAAAACAGGAAATAGAAAAAGAAAAATATATCACTGATTCACCCCTCCCCCTCTCAGTGATACTTGGATCCTAACTGGAAACTTCCTTATTCACATTATTGCTTCCTAGAATATCATTAATCCAGGTAAACTCAAACAACATAAACCCCCATTATTGGAATCAATACTATAAAATTCTTTATTGAACATAGATACATTAACCTAATTAATATTATTTTTATCCCATTTTTCTATTTCATACCATATTATTCCTTATATTTTATTATCTAATTCATCAAAATGGGTTAGAGGGAAAATATAGATTAAAAAATGCATATACATTGCGAGTTTCAAAATATCTATGTAGTAAGTTCATACTCATAGTGAACTATATTGATGGATGAGATATACTCATCCAAGCATTTTTAGGCTATTATCCCTAAAAACAAATATGTCAAAATAACATCCACATGCTATATATGGATATGTATGTATTGATTAGAAAACCACAAATTCACTACCCTAACACACTTTTAGGATGATATCAAATATATTGATGTATACTAAAATTAATTCCTAAATTTATGTTTCCCAATATTTCAACCCCAAATATATTACCCTAGATATATACAAAAGATGCTCTAATACCAACTGTATTGACACTGAATTGAGTATCCCAAAGAGTATTTCCTTCTAAACGTCATACCAGAAACCGTGTTATGATGGACTGAATAATTCAGTTGTATTTCTAAACTAGACTCATAAAATATTCTCATAATGAAATATAAATCAAGATATATCAAACATAATTAATGAAAACATCCATCAACCTCAATCTTTCTCAATGTTTCCTTATTTATATCAATGTGAATGAAAAAATAAACAAGAGTGAGCTTTGATTATATATAAGGCTTACATATAGTGTATTATATAATGAATATAAGAAATAAACAATATTACAAGGTAAATAACTAATAAATTGTTCCATTTAATAAATAAATTGATTATGAAATTTATCTATAGATAATATCAATAAAACTATATCATGGATAATAATAAATGAATTATCATTGAGAAAAATGAATAATATTTTTCTTTGTGATCTAAAACATCATGATATTTTAACCATCAATTCCATTACACAAGATTGTTTAAAAATATGGGCTGATATAAACTATATACCCATTTAATTTGGCAGGATGATTTCTTTCAGGAGACTTGTTAATTCATCAAGTGGACTCATCTATAAGTACGTTTACAATGCATTCCAAATATATTTAATGATCAACTAAATTAATAAAAAACATAACTTATCAATAAATATCCTTATTAAATGGACATTTCATATTTTTATTGATTTCACCCATTTAAGCAATTATCATTAAAAATAATAAACTATATCCTAAAATAGTATATGATTTTGGAAACATTAAAATACATGATACAATGAATATGGATATTAAAAAGGCTTATAATGTGCATTGATCCCCAATATTTTAGTGTTTAACTAAAATGTTAATGACCAAAAAATTAATAAGAGATTATAGATGACAATCGGTTCATCATGAATACTGATTTTTTAATAAAATCATTTCCTTTATAAGAATAGATGCAATTAAAGTGACATTGTAAATTAATATTTCATAGAGTATTTTTCTCCATATAACTATTTAAAAACTATAAAAGAAGATAATTTTTATAAAAGAGTTATGAGTATAGTGATTTTTCTTATTTATGTATATGTAAAGAGATTAATTTTCACATTTTATATTGAAATTTTAATACAGATTAATAGGTAAATTATTCTACAATTCATTTTAGAAATTTTAAAAAATTCATGAATTTATAAAAATTCCATTAATAACTAGTTATATTAAGTTAAGTTATTTTTTTTTTGAAAAGTATTGAAATATATTAATGTTATATCTGATTAAAATTAAAAAAAATAGAAATTATTTTTAATATTTATTTTCATTACTCGTGTATAATATAGACGATATTTTGAATTTTTTTTTGAAATTTATAAATATCTATATGTTAATGAAAAAGATGTATATTAAGATGGATATTTTATAGGGCTCCTTTGATGAAAATAAAATAAATTCCAAAAAATGAGATTGTATTATAAATTTATTCCACATTTTTAACTTTTAAATTTATACACCACAAAATATTAGAATTGAAATAAATAATTAATCATCAGGTATAAAAAATTATTAATTACCAATATATCGTGTGGGTAGTATATTAACCCCCCTAATATTTAATAGGTGTATAATAACAAATATGTCACAATAGAGTGTATGTTACGATGAAATCCATTAAAATGATAATAAAGGTGAATTGAGAATTAATAAAGTAAATGATTTTCTGTATAAAATGCAATTCTGCAATAAAATATTTTAAATAAATCATGAATTTAATAAAAGGAAATACAAAAAATACTAATATAATACCCATGAAAATGAAGAAGTATTATATATCAATGAAATGAAATTGATTTATGAAACCCCTTAACACTTTGTAATATTAAATTCAAATCCCCATGGGTGAAATATTTTGAATTTAATCATATATATAACACTAATTATAATGTATTAATGATATTATATATTAACGGGGAACTATATAAATTATATAAATGAAATTATTTTTGTAAAATTATAATATTTCTCAATGATGGGAAGTTGAGATGAAATCCCATACCTCATGTCCGACTCTTCGTATAAGTTATCTCGATTAATGAAAATTAATCTTATGAATACAATTTATATATAGAATAAAATGTTTCATGTTTATTATTACATTTATTTTTTTTAATAAAATGTTATATCTAATTACTTATTCAATTAGTTCACATCATAATTTCTGATGATATTCAACTTAGTGGTCTAAATTGACCACGGTAGAATCATAATGATAAATATGGAACTATTCCATCATGTATAAAATAATGATATTGGAAAAATTATTATTTATCTACATATATTATATATTTTAATCATTCCCTAAAATATCGTTATAAAAATTTATCAATAACATAATAATGGTGATTGTACTTCATATCCAAATCTGAGTAATGTTTCAATTTTTTAAAACTCATGATGGAAATTGAATATGTATTGTTATAAATTTCACTAATTATCACTATATCATAAATAGAATTTAATTTTCTAAAATCTATTAATAAATATATCATTCAAGAGTTTTTTAACAAAACAAATCGCATCTCTTTTTAAATATGTTGATCCACACGGAAACATTAATGGCATTATCATTAATAATTAAATTTAATTTAAAGAAATTAGCAGATATAATATCATAGTGGAATGATAAGAATTTCATTGCTACTAGTATATATATATATATATTAAATACATAATTAACTACTTCATCGGGTGATGGTGATGGAAATAAATTACATCAGTTCACGAAGAAATAATCTGCAAAACACACAATTGATAGTTTAGATTCCAATTTTAAAAAAGGTCATATGAATACAGCGAACTAAATTGACAAATCATAAGATAATTATACAGAATATAATGAACGTAATATATAAACATTGTTGTGTATTCTTATAATGGGGATGAAGAAAAGTAAATTAAAATAGCTTAGTTATAAATGATGACTCATCTTCAGAAAAACAATTCAGGCTTACACAAATATCTTTTCTAAGAGGATTCTACAATAAAAAATTTACATTATGATATGTTATGGGAATTATTTAACAGATTTGGGTATTGATATTAAAAAAAATTCTTTTAGTGTTAATTGGAGAGGATAGGGGGACCAATTTATATTCTAAGGGAGGTGCCCTTTTTAAATTTGTTAAAATATTACATTATAATAAAGTTCTATAATATTAAAATACACCTATATGTATTGAGATTTTAATCTATGGTAGGATAAAAACTAATTATGTCCAGAAAATAGTATCTATAAACTCTAAATTATTAAATATCCCAAATCTATTCATTTGACCACTCGGTAACCCTCTTTTAATCTTAACCAGGTTGAAAAGTTTTTCAAACGAAAAGATAAATTATATTACATATATGATAATAACTGGATCCAAAATGAATAATTTATTGTATTTTATAACATATACCATCATCTTTTTCATCTTTCACGTTTTTAGGTTTTTTAATTAATCGTATAACTTATAATTTAACACAAAATATCATTAATATAAATTTTTAAACTATTCATTTAATTTTAAATTAATGAGATGAAGATAATACTAAAAATTTAATATTATTAATTAAACCTAAATAATAAAAATAATTAAACATAAAATTCATTTGAAAATTGACCTCATCCCAAATATATACATTATAATGTTTTTGGAATCATTTACGTTGAGTTTTAAAAAAAATTCACAACTATAGTGTCAGCATTGTATAAGAATATATGGTAACTATATGCACACTATGAAATGAAAAATAATTATGATAATTTAAATTATTTCATTATATTAAAAATTAATATAAAATTACTTGACAACTTATTTTTATCTAAATGTTAATTTATAGGATATATTTACTAATCAATAGTGACATTTTTTATTATTCATTATATTAATTATTTCATATATCGCCTTACTAGAGAAGTATGTCATAAATAAAATTAAAAATGATTATTCTATGTAATTAATCTATTTTACCATAATTTTTCATTATATAATGAAAAAATTCATTTAATATGTTTTCCTCAAAATATGATGAATGATATTTTATAAGAAAATGCTTTTTTAATGTAAACGTTATCATTAAGCTTACTATATTACTAGTAATATATATTTTATGGACTTAAATTCATATAAGTATATATATAATATATAAATTTAAATCTAATTATTTTTTAATTATGGGTTTTCAATTATTAATAATGTTGATACGTTATGTAGTTAATAATTTTTTTAGGATATTTAGATTCATAACCTAAAACAATTATTAAAAAATTATATGAGGATTACTTAGAATTTAAAAAATATCATTAAATTTAACTAAATAATTCAGAATATACATCAATAATAAATTCCATGAATAATTATACTTTTATAAAACATAATTCATTGAAAACAAATGAATGTTTTCAAAAAAGTTGTATTTTTAACAATTCACTAAAAACACCCATTTTGAAGAATGAAAAATATTTCACACTACGATGATCTCAAATGTTGAATAAAAAATTTATTGTCATATTTATAATAAAATTTATTTAATTTGAAGAAATTATTTCGAATATTTTTTCACAAGAAGAACTAAAAACATATTCGATAAATTTTTTTTAATGAATGTATTAACATGACTAAAATTTGAGTCCTTATTTACAAATTTTTTATTATTAATGTAACATCATGTTAGAGTTTTAATATAATAATAGACCAATATATTGATCATTATTTTTTGGTCTTTTTAGGGGTTCTTCAGGTAAAATTTCATCTAATTTGAAGAGATTTTCAGCTGTTCATTGTTGCCACATGATTTTCTAAAGCAGTGTTCCCTACTTGGGAAATCCATGTAATTAAAGATAGTAATTGTTTTCACAGTTGTACCATTAATTGAAAATCCATTCCCATATCCTAGAGAAACCATTATGTGCCACTAGAAGGAGAACATGGCTATGGCACACATTTTGAAAAACCATGTGGACTTTCACATGAATCCAAGAACACGACTATTAATTAATCCAATAAATATTTTAAATATTCTGAATATCCTATTTCTTCCCCCACTCAGGCATAACTCAACATAGAATGCATTCATACAGAGTCAAGGCTCCCAAAATCCAAATTTAGATCCTCCAAAATAAGTAATTTTATATATTTATGCATGAATAATCACTTTATATCTCATACGAGGATATGAATATTATTTATTGGTCTATCCATCTATTTTATTATATTATCACTAAGTGTTTTTAGATATTCTAGTGATTAGAGGATATGATTCTCATTGTTTTACATCTGGAATAAATTTTTGATTCTCAGACTTCTATTTTCAATATTATTTAATGGGTTTCCCATCACTGGTGTTGTGTTATGTGGTCATTGGATCTATTTATTGTTGTTCCATTTAAGATAGTACTAATTATATAATGCTAAATTTATTTTCTTTACATTGTAATTTGGAAACTGATTTTTTTGGTAAATTTGGGATTTAATTTTATTTGGCATGAAATTGTGAAAACCTCCCAATTCTATTTATTTATGGTGTGTTTGTCGAATTGGATGGAAAATTATGGAAATTGAATTGAAGAACATAAAATGAGCAATTTAAATTATGAAATTGAAATGAGAAATTGATTTGTGATATTTATTAACAATTTATATTTGAGAAAATTAGTTTAAATTTTTTTGTTAGAAATGTTGTGGTTTAATACTAGGAGAAAGCATGATTGGATTAAAACTCCATTTGGCTATTTAATAGAAATTGGAAAATTGAAATAGATAAAAATGGGTCAATTTTATTTTGTGTCGTTTAAAATTAATTTTCCAATTATTGATTATAATTTGATCACATTCAATCCTATGTAGTAAGTTAGTTATTTGGGATAACATTTTATTGACCCTTTACAACTATAAAAATATATATACACTATTTCAGGTCCCCAGTGGGATGATGATGAGCCCTCTTTGACCAATTCATGTGGGACATGTGTAGTTATATTATCGTGATCATGGGTTCAAATGTGTGGGGATTCCATATCATGGAACTATCTTATCACTTGGAAGATTCCAATGTTTTTAATTATAAATTTATTTAATATATATTCTATTTCTTCTAGATGATTTTATATATTCCTTATGAATTTATAAATTTTATTTTTATAATCACTATTTATAAAGTCATTTTTTGAAGTATTTTAGTGAATTGAAATCTAATGATTGATTTATTTTATATATTATTTTTATGTACCATTCGTGTTTATCTGAAATTGAAATTATTATTTGGTTAATTAATGTAGCATCTTCTCCTAAAATTAGTGGCGAGACCCTATTGGGATTTAAGTTCAAACCCCACTCGTCCCTTTAAGATTAACTGGATTATCTTATTATTGGATCAGTTAAGGGAAAAGATCCACATAAAAGTCCTTCATGTAATTCATCCTTAGGATTTCGTTTTTTTCAGTTCCGCATTGTTTGTTATCTTTTTTTATTTGTAATTTGGGATTTTTTAACTTTTTGAATCCTAGTACAATTATCTATGTGGAGTTTTCTTTTCATAATATTGACCTATAACTATTTATTCATCCCTTTTTCTACCAAAATTATATCCAGTTTTTATCTTGTATGATTTGTGGTTCTAGTCACCAACCCATGGAGATCATGAAATTCTTTTAGGATATGTCAGTACAAGATCTGTTTTTAGGGTACTAGGTTATCAGGGCTAGGTTTGAAAAATTGTTATAAGAGGATTAGTATATGAATAAATCATTGATGATGGTATGTAGTTTTGAAATCATTTCATAATTTCGGAGGAATTTGTCATCGGGTCCCTCACCATGTCACACCACAATGAGCCTTTAATCACTAGGGTTGGGTTGGGAAGAACATATTTTGGAATATTTTTCATATTTTCTATGGTTAGGAATGGGTAGATTAAAATAAAAAAAAATATTTATCAATAGGTATTAATATGAATTTTTCTCTTATTTAAACGTTTTTCTATGTAACCCTCATGACGTCTTTAGTGTTTTCTGTTATTTCCTAGTAGCATCATGCCTCTGAGAAGATGTGTGACTCTAATGCTTGAGGAATTTGTCGGTATAGCTTATTGAGATAATCCCCAATTGGACCATAATCTTCTCCATGTTATAGTGACTGATTTCAACGCTCTAAGACAGCCACCAACACCAATTTCTATTCATGATCCATATATAGAACCTGAAAGAACTTTTTTTGGAATCATCCTCTGGAGTCCCCTTTCCAAAATACATGAGCATTCCAAGGATCAAATAGTCATAAAACTGATTAGTATTAGTATTGAGACATCAATATTGGATTTGAATCATTTGCTGCAACTAGTGAAATTAAGGTGAAAATTTCCACCATCAAGCTAGAGGGCCTTAGAAGTAGATAGTGGGGAATGATGGTGACAATGATGAATCATGATGGATTTTTATATAAAATCATTGTTTCTATGTTTTCATAACAATTATATTTATATTTGATAGGTTTTTCTGATGATTTATTTTTCCCTAATTCATAGATGACTGAAATAACAGTGATAGAACATAAAAATCACCTTGATGGGCAGAGGTTGTTTGAAACTAAGATTCTATATTATGAGAAGAAATATAATTTATTGGCCATGTTTATACTTTGATCAAATATTTTTTATTAGGTATTATTTTGAATGCATCCTTAATATGCTTAGGGTCTATATAGAGAGATAGGGGTTGAAATGGACCTGGATGGTATGCAAGTGTTGACAGGAGTTCCTTCTTCTTCAGGTAGTGGTTTAAGTTTCACCAAAACAAATAGTATGTGGGATGATTTTCATGGTGTTTCTCAATAGTCAGGTTCTTCAAGAATACATTCAGTGCCTAAAAGAGTCATTGTGATTCATTAACCATGTAGAAAACCAAGGCAATTGACGCAAGTTTGGATTGAGGAACCAAAATAAATGGTCCTAGTTGATGGAAAGGTCCCCTATATAAGTCTTTCACAGTCTAATATTATATGCAAAGTAGTATGGGATAATCCCCAATAATGAAAATGTTGTGTAATAAAAGTATTTATAAGGAAAATGGTTCTAAATATATGCATCTAGATTGAATCTTCTTCACAAAGTAGATGATTCTCCAGAAGAAGAATGTAGGGGTGTAATGACTCTCATATATAGGGAAACTATATAATAAACATTATATTCTTAATTATTTGATATTTTTTCAACTCATTCATTTACTTGTACTCATATTGTAAATAAGATAAATCTTTTATTGGATTCCTTATCTTAACTGATGGATATTATTATACCCCTTAGAACAATTATATAAATTGTATCTATAGTCCTACTTCTATTTCCCCCTAATTAGATATTGAGATTGGATATGATTTTTTTTTCTATCGATGTGAAACATGTTGACATCATATTCAGAATGAATTATCTCATTTTTATTAAATAATCTATTGAATGTTATCTTAAATCGTTTTTCATTACTTTAAATGATGGTGAGATCTATGTATTTAAAAAAGAATGGTACTCAGGGTAGAGAAGAGATAAGCCTTACTATCACGAATTCATGGATGAAATATTGGAATTTTATTTTGATCTAGAGTAGGATTCATTGCATGATTATCTTAATTAAGTTTTCATGGAGTTTAATAAAATTTTACCATCGGGAATTTATGATTTTTTATATTAAATGAGGTATTGTTTTCTATAAATTTAGTGCATGGTACTCAACAAGTTTTTATAACATTATATGGCATAGAACAAGATGAACAAATAGTGAAAATAAATCAGTTCGATATTATTTTTGAGAAACAATATATTCACATGAGTGTATCACCATGGGTGGTTATAGTTCTATTTTTAAGATATATGACGGTTCACTTCACCTTAGTGCGTATTACCACAAAAGAAATTAATTCACCATAAAGAAAATTTAATTATTTCTATATATAGATTATCCATTTGACCATTTTAAAGGGTGAAATGGTTCATTAATGAATATCATTGATCTAGTTCTTGTATTTTTTGAATAAAATAACCTGAAATTGAAAAAAAAAATCTTTTTATTGAATGTATGAAAATAATGAGTACCATGTCATGCCATTTCATTTACCCAATGATCCTAAAGTATTGATGGATATAACAAACATAATGTTTTATCCTTATATTTCAAAATTTATGTTTTTCATAGTGGATAAAATTCTTGATTACTTTATGTATAAGGATGAGCATGAATGATACATAATAGAAGTTATAGAGTACTTATGAAATCATTGACTTTATGCCAATTTATAAAAATGTGATATTTTTATTTGAGAAGTGAATATAATAGGACACATTGTTTTGGATGATTATATTACCAGTGATCCAGATATATTAAATTATGTTATGATGTAGTAGAAACCACTAAATGTTTTCTATATTTTGAGATTCTTGGTTTTAGATAACAGTTATCTCCATTTTCTAAATGAATTCTCAAAGATGTATTCTCTGGTTAATTCTAAAACATGGAAATGAGTAATGACTTTTCATGATGAAAAATGTATGAATTATTTTATAGATTTAAAACATATTTTGTTCAATACATTGGTGTAGAATTTTCTAAAGGATGAGTAGGTCTCTACGGTCTTTTTTGATGCATTACGATTATGTTTTGGGTGTGTTTTTATGTAGGGTGATCTTTTCAGTTCATATGGATGTCGACATATTTGGAAACACAAGAAGAATTAAACGATGCGTGAACATAAATTCATAGATATAATTCTTGTTCTTAAAATATTTCAAAATTACATTTTCAGAGAATAATTTACTGTTTATCCAAAACAAAATGTAAGCAGTTATATCTTATCTCATTATTATTTGAATATCCACCAGAGGAGTTTGGTTTAATACCTAAAATAATTTTAAATTATAATTGCTTATACCACATGTGTAACACCCCGACCCCCTAGGATGGATCCGGTGCATTACAAGTGATACTATCATGGTGTAAAGGAATGAAAAATCCTGAATGAATGATCAGTTCAGTAGTCTTCAAGAAACTAGATACATAGATGTAACGCAAATTACATTTAAAAAGGTTACAAGATACAATACATAAGAAAACTAAAAACTAAAACAACATGAACAAAATAAATTACCTTCTCTTCATCACCTGTTGAAGGTAAACAATGATAAGGGTGAGATCAAAATCTCAGTAAGGGTTAAAAATAGTATAATAATGAGTTCTATAATAAGTTAATCATAATCAATCTCACATAATCAATATGGCATTGTGATTAAATGAAAAACTAATGCCATTAATAAACTGAGAATGAAACTACATCCATTAATTCTTCCATAGTGAAAACCCCATGGATAATAATAATAATTGATAATGAATAAAGTGGATTCTTATTAATTGGATGCCTTGTATCTGTCACATGAATCCATAATATCGTAAAAAGGGTTTAGTAATGTGGGTAGAAACCCGTTTGATTTTAGGAAATAAACTCGAAGGGTTTTTCGCCAGCTGATTTGTCTCATTAGACATACCGATGCATCGAGGGGATATAGAGGGCCCCCTTACCACTGCATTCCCAAATAATTCATTATAGATTGATTCAGTACAAGATCAATATGCCTTTTCAATATCCTTATAGAGTAGAGTATTCAGTTTCATCAATATTTCCACAATTAAAATAACATTTCAAAGAAACATCCTATGTAAGATGGTATACTATTTGGACAACAAACATATAAATTATATGAAATTGTGGATATTTAATAGAAATATAATTTCGAATAAAAATTGAACTCATATGGGAAGTAGGTACACCACATAAGGATAATTAGGTGCACCATAAAATGTTAGTCACAACTAAATAGTAGTTGAGACAATGTCTGTTACCACATTGACATCGGTCGAATCATTTGACCAGAACATAAAATACCTCAAATGAATCATTTTATAACATTAATATAACTATAATAATGTTATTATATATCAAATGGTTGAACACATAAACCACATACATGAAATAAGTGGCGAACTATGAAAATCTCAAAAAAATGAATGTTGAAGTTCCCAGTTAGGATCCAAGTATCACTCAGAGGGGGAGGGAGTGAATCAGTGATATCTTTTTCTTTTTAATTTTCCCCTTTTTGAAACAACCTTCTCCTACTATTAAAGAGTTTATTCCCTGCTGAACACACACAACCACAGGAACACGTGATTTACAAGGTTCACTACTCAAAAAGAGTAGCTACGTCCTTGGTATGGTACAGAAACAATCCAGTACCACACAATCCACTAGAAAACAATACTTTGATGTGGAATAAAATGAGTAGGATATACACTTACACTCATGCAACACTTTGAAAACAATCCAATAGTGTGTGTGCTCCCTCTTAGCATAAATAGGATAGCACAATGTTTCAGTGCTTCTTTACAATTGATCATATGTATTCTCTGAAGTACAAATCTATACTTTCTTACCCAGAAGCCGGTAAGAACTCCCTTAAGCACTACTGAATACGTACGAAGACCCCAAATATTTCATGCAGCCTTTAGGGTGACTTGCGATCAATTCAAATGACTTGCACATAAAAACACTTTTTGGCACGAAAAATGTTTTGGCGCAACTTTCCTTTTGCGCGCAAGTTTTTCTCTTGTTGCGCAACTTCTCCATTTTTCACGCAGCTATCCTCTTTTCATGAAAACTTCTTTTTTTCGCGCAACTCACTTAGCGTATAATTTACGTGCACCAGATCTTGGGATTTATTTTAAGTGTCGCGCATTAACAAATGAGAAGGGTTAGCCTCATATTTATAGGCATTTTTGACCCTGCGCGAAAAACAATAATCTGCCCGTAAAACCACTTTCATGCGCGTAAAAACTCTTTTATGCAACTTCATATTTCGCTCCATGCTTCAATATTTTGCGCACCTCATGCTTTTTCCATTTTTCATCCTTCTAAGCATGAAGCACCAATTGAGCGCAAAATTCCACACCGCATTCCATATTGCACACAAACCCAATCTTTCCCGCAACATCATATTTTGTGCACTGCTCCAATCTTTCGCGCATTTCATGCCTTTGCCAATTTTCGAGCTTCTGATCTCGAACCACCTTTTGCGCGAAAAATTGATTCCTCTATTTCACGCACCATGCCAATATTTCGCGCAAACTTCATTTTTCACGCAGCTCGCTGATATTACGTGCATCTTACAAATATTTCGCGCAATGATCCAATTTTTCACGCAACCCGCTGCTATTTCGCACAACCCGCATATATTGCGCGCACCACTTTATTTTTGTGCGCAACATGCCTAAATTTCCGCGTACTCCATACCTTTGTCATTTTTCGATGTTCTAATCTCGAATCATGCCTTACACGCAAAAATCTAAAGCATATTCAATCTTTCATGCTTTATCCATTGTCCAAAACACATCTTCATCTCCCGATTTCCAGGCCCTAAAATTTGGCAAACACTGGAAAACGGCGCCACCTTAAACTGTGCTTTTCTGTCGTCCCCAGATTTTCCATTGCTTTGTCATTTTCTCTCTTCACTGCTTCCCATAAGCATTATTCTGCTCTTATCACGAATCCCACTATTGTGATATTTATGCATTGATAGATCAGCTTAAGCATCGTTAGAGTTGCAATGGTAACTGAAACTTCCCTATCTCCCAGCAGCATCATTCCTTCCAATCAAAACGTTATATGACTGGCATCATCATTTTTACCCCTTTTCCTTCATAAGGCTCGCATCACAAGTTCTCCTAACTCATGATATGTGTGAAATACATACCAGCAATGCATCATCTTATTTGTGATCCTTCTACAAAGTGAATTGATTTATCATCTTTGACAACAAAATACAACACTTTGCAAAGGCTAACTCTTCAAAATTTCTTCTCCATTCAACATGGTCCCAACAAATGTGAGATTAGTAACCCCTTACAAACATTTCAGGATGGTAACAAGTGTTATTGCAGGGGCTTAATGAGAGGTAAAGGGGTATTCTATTATTTATATGTCGCATGGGATGTATGGGGAAGGTGTGAAAATATACCCCATCATTAAGAATTAAAAATAAAAGGGCACAATATAGGGTAGATACTTGAACTAAAGTGACAGAGAGGATCCCTTACCATACGCTCGAAGGTGTTCTTGATTGTTCATAACGACCCAAATAATCAAATTTAGCTTCATTAATTAATAATTCCCGAACCTCATAAAAAATTTATTGATATTTTATTACCTTATTTTTCTCATTAATGAACTTTTTGTTGGTTATAAGAGATTCAATTTTATTGTTTTGGAATCATTTTCTTACATGGTTTCCATGATATGTTTACTTTATTTACTGAATGGAAGTCCATTTGAAATATGGTTAAACATACCGAATTGTTAATATATCTAATTAATGACTCTAGGAATGTATAAATGGTTTTATAATGATTCTGGCTTATAAACCATTATGATGATTCATTAGTTAAAAGTTGATTACAAAAATTCAGATTAACTAGGCCATTTTGTTCATAATGAACTTGTTTTGTGTTATTATTTTATATTATGAGTGTCTAAGGATTCCAGAACATTAATGATATGAAGATAATATATTTTTATTTGGTTCAATCATTAATATGGTTTCATGACCAGTAATGAAGGAGAAAGTAAAGAATGAAACTGTATCGTCCACAAAGGTAATAAATTAGAACCTCATGGATGTGGATTTCATTTATTAAAATAAAAGGGACGTGGTAAGAATATAGATGATTTTTCATTCATTAACATGATATAATTATATAATATATATGATAATGGAGTTTATCATGGTAATTTGGATAGAGGAGGTGAGGAGAGAAAAATAAAATAGATGAACATGAAAATAAAAGAAACTGTGAGAGATCCCTTGTGAAAATTCGACAGCCTAACGACGTCACTTAAAACATCAAAAAATGAAATGTTGACAGAAAAATGGTATATCATCATATTGAAATCAAAATGACAGTAAGAGGAACACAAAATATTATACTCCAAAAAATGAGAATAGAAAATCAAATAGATAACATAAAGGAAGTGTCAACTAGAAGAAGAGAATGATGGATTCCCTTGCCTTGTAGAGAAACTCATAGATCTTTAAGGATGTGATGTTGGGGGAATAAAGACACCCTAGAATGACTCCTATGGAGGTAATAACACCATATATTAGAGGATATTGAGTTTGGATTGAAGGAAAATGAAGGGGTGAGTGGGAATTTATAGTAAAGCAGAGGTAGTTTTTTTTAATAATTTCAAAGGGACACCACATTATTGATTTTTTCCAAGCAATGGGTTTTCTCATAGTATTTTCCCATGGTTTAAGCCACGTGGGACACCTCAAGTCATATGATACTGTGAAAAACTCTACCCTCCCTTTATATTGGTAATTACATCATTATGATGTCATTAAAGTACCAAGAACTCAAATATGTATTTTTACTAATTCACGAAAAAATAAAGTATTTTAGAAAAATCCCAAAAATTCACCCTAAGCAATTTTCGAAATGTAGAACTCAAAAAAGAACTCCATTTTTTGAAAATTATTTTCTATGTTTTTTTAATTTAATTTTTAAATAAAATCAATGTTAATTCGAAAAATAACAATTTAAACTTATAATCAGTTTTTTAATACATTGGAAAATTAATTAACTTCTCATTATCTTATTAATTTATGAAAATAAAATATTATCATTATTTAGAACTTATAAATGTCATATTAAAATTCATATTACTATTCATAATGGTATTTTACTATTCATCAAAGAAATCAAGTTGGTGTATCAGACTCCAAACGACTTACTGGTCACAACTCTAGATGACTGTTTTTCAAAATTCAAAACATAAAAGTGGAAAATTTATGTTTAATGGATAGCATATAACATTCTCCTATAATGTATAATTTCAAAAAAGACATAGGGATTCAGGCATTATAGGCTATCTAATTAAAAGAAGGTATTTAAGAGAAACATACCATAAAATGATTGGGGTGTTATATTATTCCCTCCATCGGAAATTATTTCCTCAAAAGTTTATGTATAAAGCCCATAAAAAAGATGTGGGTGGTTCTTCTTCAAGAAATTCTCCAATTCTTGTGTTTCTTTTCCATATTTTGGTTTCTCCAAAGAACCTTCACTAGATTAGTTGTACGATTTCTCATTACCTTCTCCCTTTTGTTAATAATCCTGATAGGCTTTTCAAAGAATGAAAAATCAGGTTCCAGTTCTATTTATTCATACGTGAGTACATGTGTTGGGTCTGACATGTATTTCTCTAAAAATGACATGTGGAACACATGCTCAACACCATAGAGATTTGGCAGCATTGCTAAATTTTAAGCTACAACTATGATTCTTTCAATAACATCAAATGGTCCGATATAACTAGTGCTCAGTTTCCCTATCTTACCGAATCTAATGAAACCCTTCCATAGAGATACATTTAAAAAGATATGATCTCCCACTTGGAATTCAAATTCTTTCCTACGGTTGTCAGAATAACTCTTCTAACTACTTTGGGATGCCTTAATATGTGCTTGGACTATGTTCACCATTGTCGTGGTCTCTTCAATAAGTTCGGGGCCAATAAGTTTCTTCTCACCAACTTTATCCCAAAAAGTTAGAGTTCAACATATCATTCAATATAATGCATCATACAGAGCCATTTGAATAATATAATGGAAACTATTATTGTATGAAAATTCCACCAAAGGAAATTATAGATCCCACATACCATGGAAGTCAGGAGAGCATGACCACAACATATCTTCTAGAGATTGAATAGTACTTTCAGACTGTCATTCAGTTTGGGGGGATAAGAAGTAATCTTATGAAGCTCAGTATTCAGAGCCTTCCGGAGAATTTTCCAGAATTTTAATGTAAATTGGGGATCTAGATCAGACACAAGCGATACAGGTGCACATTGAAGTCTTACAAATTCATTAATATAAAGTATTTCCAATCTCTATAGTGGTATAACCTCTCTTATTGGAAGGAAATGTTCTTATTTTGTGAGACGGTCAACAATTACCCATATTGCATCATACCTTCAAGGTTACCTCGGTAGTCTAGTGAAATAATCCATTGTAATGTTATCCTACTTCCACATAGTAATAGGTAGATGTTTCATCAATCCTTTGGGATATTGTCTCTCTGCATTCACTTTTTCACAAACTAGACACCTTGATACATATTCACAAATTTCTTGCTTCATATTATCACAAAAAAATATTCCTTTAGATATCTATACATCTTGGTGATACCCGGGTGTATAGAGAAATTTGAGCTATGAGAATCATCAAATAGTTCCCTTTTTAGCTCCATTACTGATGGAACAAATAAAATCATCCCAAATTTAAGAACTTTTTCTTCACACACGAAGTCAGCTAGTCTCCCATCTTTAACTGCATTAATTTTATTTTGTAGATTCTCATCATCAGATTGAGATATTTTTACCTTCCCTAGTAAATATGGTTTAGAAATTATTTGAAATAGGAGAGATGTTTCCCCTTATTTAGCGATTCCCAAATTAATCTTTTGTAGATAAAAGAATATAGGATCTCTCTCAATACTCATTTGAGTAAGAAGGCCATGATCTTTCTTGATTAATGTATCTGCCACCTTATTCTCCTTCACTGTGTGTTAGTGTGTTGAACAATAATAATATTTGAGTAACTCAAGCCATCTTCTTTGCCTCATGTTGAGTTTTTTTTTGTGAAAATGTATTTCAAACACTTGTGGTCTGTATAAATCTCACATTTCACACCATAGAGTTAATGCCTCCATATTTTTAGATCAATGATTATAGCTACTAACTCAATATCATGAGTTGTATAATTTGTCTTATGTGTCTTCAACTATGTTGATGCATATGTAATTACTTAATCATTCTTCATAAGGATGCAAGATAGTCCATTCTTTTATGCATCACTGTATATTTCAAATCCATCACATCCAAATGGAGGAGTCCAAATTGGAGAACTGACCAATATTATTTTCAATTCTTCGAAGAATTCTGTACATTCGTCTTTCAACAAAAACTTAATTTCTTTATAGGTTAGCTTGGTTAACGGGTTAGCCAGTTGGGCAAAATTCTGAACGAAACAATGATAGTAACCCCCTAAGCCAATAAAACTGTGTAACCCAGTTATGTTTTTTGGCGTGGGCCATTCATGGATTGCCTTTCTCTATGAAAGATCAACTAGGATTCCATCCAAACAGATAATATGTCCTAGAAAAGAAACAGATTGCTTCCAGAATTCACACATTCTAAAATTATCATATAATATATTTCTTCTAAGAGTTCTTAGAATAATTCTCCAGTGATTCTCATGGTCTTCATATCTTTTTGAGTATACAAGGATATCATCGATGAATTCCACAAAAAATTTATCATGAGATCCCTTGAAAATTCTATTAATTAAATCCATGAAAATAGATGGTGCTTTTGTCTGTCCAAAAGGCATCACTGTAAACCCATAATTCCCATACCAGGTTTGAAATGATGTCACAAGAATATCAACCTTACTCACACTCAATTTTTTATATTAAGACCGAAGGTCAATCATTGAAATGTATTGAGCTCCATGAATTGGATTAAATAAATTTTCAATCCGGGGAAGAGGAAACATATTAATTATTATAATAGCATTGATTTCCCTGTAATCAATGAAAAGCCACATGGATCCATATTTCTTTAGGACAAAGAGAACAGAGTCTCCCCATAGAGATACAATTGGTCAAATAAATCCCTTTTCACTCAAATCCTTTAGTTTTTTCTTTATCTATACTAATTCCACAGTGGCCATTCTATAGGGAGTATTTGATATAGGTATTGCATCTGGAATTAAGTCAATGGAAAACTCAATTTCCCTCTCTGGAGGACGTCCCGGGAAATCATCTGAAAACACATCAATTTATTCTTTCACTGTATGCACATCTTTAATTTGAATATTTCATTCCTCACTCACTGATATGGGGTTCACTACCTCTCCCATAATGGCGTTCAGTAGAGCTACTGGGGGTGGTTCTATATAAGAATCAGGTGGTAATGTTTCTATCCTAAAGACAAGGGATTCTACACCATTTTCAAAAATTATAACTTCCTTTTTCTGACAACAAATATTCGCATTATAATTTGACATCAAATCGATATTGAGAGTTAATACAAATTCTGTCATTGGTATGATGATAATCTTAGATACTAAAGCACATTTTGGTGTCTGGTGGGGGACTAGTCGACATGCCTTTGTGGAAATGATACATCCCCTGGGAGTTTTGACTAACAACTCCTTTATTAAATCAAATTGGACATATCTAATTTTCTTAGAGAGCTGGGATGATATAAATGAATGCGATGATCCAGAATCAAATAAAGTGTTTTCTATGTTTGTGGAGACAATTAATGTACCTTCCACCACATCATTAATAATTACAACTTTCACACTTGTAATCACATAGGCTCTCTCTGGTTCTACTGGATTCTTTTGAGGCATGTTTCCTTGGCGATGAGGACACTCATATGCATTGTGTCTCATCTATCAGAATTTGTAGCATTTAATATCATTGAATAGTTTCTTCTCGTTGCTTTCATCTGATCAAAGACCCATTTCTCGGCAGTTATTGTAGACTCCCATGTCATTCAACCATTTCCTGAGATGATTCTTTCCATAGTTCTCACATAATGGGAATAACTTTGTTCCCTTTCTCTTCTTTGGAGCTTATCCTTTTCCTTTTTTATCAGATTACCTCTTCTTATCTTGGTTTACTTTGAAAATATTTGATCTAGAAAATTCCCTCTCTGTTTTGATGGTACTTGATACAGTTTCATCATATGATGAAAATGACTAAGAAGACATTGCCCTTCTATTATTTGGCTTAATACCTACAAAGAAATGGTCAATCATGTATACTGAGTCACGTATGTAATCTACGGCATACCTGGCCAGCCTTGTGAATGTAGCTTTATACTCTATGACACTGTCTTTATCCGTTTGATTTAAGCTAAGGAATTTCCACTTCATTTAAGTTTGTGGATCATGGGGGAAATATTTTTCGAAGAATATTTCCTTAAAAGTCCTCCATTCCATATCTTCTATTTTATCTTCCTCCATGGTATTTTGAATCACGGAGAACCATTGATCAACATCACCCATGAGACAATATACTGCTAGTACTACCTTTTCATTTTCATTGCATCTTTAAACCATGAATATTTTTTCAAGGGACTTGATCCATTTCTCAGTAAGCACTGGATTAGTAGTCCCACTGAAAGATGGGTGGTTCTGCTTCATGAAACGATCTAACATAGGTGTAGAATGTTTATTTTTTACAACAGGAGTAAGTTGTCCCATTATGGTCATGATCTGGTCTGCTCTAACGTTGACTATGTTGACTAGATCAGTAGGGAGATCCCTACATTTCCCACAAGTATTAATTCCACTTCTTCCATTAGACACAATTTCAAAATAATGGTATACAATAGATTATTTTATGAATCTCAAATAGAAAAACCATCAACATTGATTGAAATTCTATGCATAGTTAATCTAATAAACATGGTTCCTATGAGAAACAAATTACATTGAACTCCTTCATAATGGCTGGTAAAGAAAATGTGAATTATCCTAAGCATATATCCTGATATTATGGTAACCATGAGTGTATCAAGGACCATTCTCGTGCACCAGTTCCCATTCAAGTCTAGCTCATAGTGGTGTTTTCGATTTTTAACCCTAGATATATATATGCCAGAGCCGCCTCTACCTCCTCATATCGGGACATGGTTGTATTGCTTAAAATATCCACATAATGTAATCTTTACCAAAAAACTAGGCCATTCTTGTATGTTTATACTCAAATACTACATTTGGGATTTGTTCCCTAGTATACATTTCCTACTCTAGTTTCTATGTTTTCAACTAAACTTCCTTTGATACCAACCGTAACACCCCGAACCATCTAGGCTGCAGACGGTGCATTACTTGTGATATTGGCATGGCTAAAAGGAATGAAAAATACGAAAGGAAAGATCAGTTTAGTAGTCTTGAATATACTAGTTACATAGATGTAACACTAATTACATTGAAAAAGGTTACAAGATACAATGCATAACAAAACTAAAAACTGCAACCACATGAACTCAATAAAAGACTTTCTCTTCATCACCTGTTGAAGGTAAAAAATGAACACGCCGAGATCAAAAACTATATAAGGGTTATAAATAGTGGAAGCATGAGTACAATAATAAATTAATCGTAATCAATCTTACATAATCAATATGTCATGATGAATAAATGAAAAGCTAATGCTATTAATAAACTGAGAATGAAACTGCATCTATAGATTTTAACATAGTGAAAACCTCATCGATAATAATAATAACTGATAATGAATAAATATAATTATTATTAATATGATTTCATATATATGGCACATGAAACCATAATACCATTAAAATGGTTTAGTCTGTGGGTATAAACCCGTCTGATTTTTGGAAACAAACTCGAAGGGTTTGTTGCCAACTTATTTGTCTCATTAGACGTATTGATACATCGAGGGGCTATAACAGGCCCGACCTGCCACTACATGTACAAATAATTCTTTATACATTGATTCAATAAACGAGGAATATTCCTTATCAATATCCGTATAGAGTAGAGTATACAGATTCATCAATATTTCCATAATTAAAATATATTTCCTAAGAAACACCGTATGTAAAATGGTATTCGAATTCAACAACAAAAATATCCATGATATAAGATTATGAATATTTAATAGAAATATAATTTCAAATGAAAATTGATCTCAAGTGGGCTGTAGGTACACCACATAAGGATTATTAGGTGCACCATACAAAGTTAGTGACAACTAAATAGTAGTTGAGACAAAGTCTTTTACCACAATGTAATCGGTCGAACCGTATGACCAAAAATAAATAACCTTCCAATTAATTAATGAATAAAATGAATATAAATAGAATAATTTTATTATATATCATATATGAGAACACATAAACCACATACATGAAATAAGTGGCGAACAATGAAAATATCATAGAAATGAAAGTGAGATGAGAACCCCCTTACAAAGAATTCGGCATGGTAATGAGTGTTATTGCGGATGGTTAATGAGAAATAAGGGTCTATTAAATTATTCATATTTAACATGGGAAGTATGGGGGAGTTTTAAAAATATACCCCATCATTGGTAACTAAAAATAAAATATCACAATGTAGGGGAGATTCTTGAACAAAAGTGAGAGAGAGGATCCCTTACATTTCGCTCGAAGCTGTTCTTGTTTGTTCATAACGACCAGAAAAATAAAATTTAGCATCATTAATTAATAACCCCAGAAAATCATAAACATGTAATTGATTTGTTATAAACTTATTATGTTCCTTAATGTAATTTTTTATGGGTTTAAGATATTCAATTTTATTGTTTTGGAAGCATTTTCTTACTTGGTTTCCATGATTCATTTTCTTACATTCATTAATGGAAGTCCATTTGAAATGTGGTTAAACAAACATAATTTTTAATATATATTATTAATGACATTAAGGATATATAATTGATCATATAATTATTTTGGTTTATATTCAATGATGATGATTCATTAGTTAAATGTTTATTACAAATATTCGGATTACTTTGGCCGTTTTGTTCATAATGAACGTGTTTTGTATTATTATTTTATATTATTTGGGTATAAGTATTAAAGAACATTAATGAGATGAAATAAATATATTTGTAACTTTATACCATTAAAATGGTTTCAAGACTAGTAATTTAAGAGAAAGTGAAGAACGAAACCCCATCGTCTACAAAGTTTATAAATTAGAACCTCTTGTATGTTGATTTCGTTTAATAAAATAAAAGGGAGGGGGTATGAATATAGAAGATGGTTATTCCATTCACAATATATAATTCTAGTATAATGATGATACTAGAGTTTATAATGGTAATTTGGATAGAGGAGGTGAGGAGATAAAACGAAAAGAGAAGAACATGAAAATAAAAGAAACGGTGAGAGATCCCTTATGAAAATTTGGTAGCCTAACGAAATCGCTTAAAATTACATAAAATGAAATGATAATTGAAAAAGTGTATCTCATTATATTGAAATTATAATCACAGTAAAAGGAACACATAAAACCAAACCCCAACATATGAGAATTGAATATAAAATAGATAACATAAAGGAAGTGTCGACTAAAAGAAGAGAACGAAGGATTCCCTTACCTTGTAGAGTAACTCTTAGATCTTGAAGGATGGGACCTTTGGGGATTAAGGACGCCTTGGTATGACTCCTAGGGAGGTAATACCATTAGATCTTTGAGGATATTGATATTGGAATGAAGTAAAATGAATTGGGTGAGTGGGTATTTACAATAAAAGAGAGGTAGTTTTTTTAATAATTTTAAAGGGACACCTCATTAGTGGTTTTTGCCAAACCATGGGCTTTCCCGTGATATTTTCCCATGGTTTAAGACACTTGAGACACCTCATGTCATATGATACTGTAAATAATTTGACCAGCCATTAATATTAACACTTACATCATTATGATGTCATTAAACTATCGAAAACTCGAATATGTATTTTTACTATTCATTAAAAATTCAAGTATTTTAGAAAAATCCCAAAAAATCACCCTAACCATTTTTTAATGTGTAGAATTCAAACCTGATCTCCATGTTTTGAAAATATTTTTCCATGTATTTTTAATTTAATTTTTGAAAAAAATCAATGTTAATTTGATAAATAACAATTTAAAGGTATAATTAGTTTTGTATTACAATGAAAAATTAATTAACTTTTCATTATCTTATTAACATAATAAAATAAAATATTATCATTATTTACTATTTATAATGGTCATATTACTATTCATATTACTCTTCATAAGGGTATTTTACTATTAATCAAAAAATCTAGTTGGATCTATCAAACTCCAAACAACTTACTAGTCACAACTTGAGATGAATATTTGTTGAAATTAAAAACATAGAAGTGGAATATTTATGTTTAATAGATAGCATATAACTTTCTCCTATATTTTTTTGTTTCACAAAAGACATAGTTCTTTATGAAATATATGTTATCTAATGAATAGAATGTATTTAAGAGCAAAATACTATAAAATGTTTGGGGTGTTATAACATGGAAATAGAATGACATAATAAATGATTTGAGTCGGAAATTTCTGACCTGTACCATGGTAAACTCATTAAAATAATGGAAATTGATGACTATTTTTTTCCTAGTTACATATTGTAATTCAATGATAATGGGAGGATGTTTCCTTTATTATTTTTTAATTGACTTTCACTCTTATCAACATGATTTATGAGGGGAATTTTCATTATGATGATTCCATTGATTTAGAGACTATATTAATGGTGGGGAGACTATTTCTCACTGGTCTTTCTCTATAGAAAGAATTCAATGTCATTGAAATTATTTTTTGGTTTCATTACTAGTGAAGAAAGATGTGATGTGGTAGTTCCATAATTCATAGTGGGATGTGTACCTAGTATTTAGAATGAAGCTATATGATAGGAATCATTGATTTTAATCTAAGGTATAATATTTAGAGTTTATGATTGCATTTATCATGGTTATATATTCAAACAAGTCAAGTTATTGCACCAAATACTATTCAGTTTACTTTAGCCACATCCAGTTTAATAATGGGAGTGGGGTGAGATATCTAAGGTAGTTAAGACTATGTTTTGATATACTTATAGAATGAATAAATAATTATTTGTTGTGATCATTAGGATAACCAAATGGGTTAACATATACCCACTCATGGTATGACTAAACACGACAAGATGGGAAATCGATATGTGAATGTGATTGTTCATTTTCACAGATTCCATAACACCCAGATGTTTCCTAGAAATATTTTCCATAAATAATATTTTATTCAACAGCTTTCATTGAATGACATCATGAGTTTAAAGGAACCAATATATTCATTTAATATAAAATTATTGTTATGGACTATATTTTTGGTTAGCATGATTAATTATGACTAAATAATGAAAATGAATTATGAATTCATTGCCTGTTAATTTTTTATGAACAATATAAAACAATTAGTTAATTAATTTTTTAGTAAATTACTTTGGTTAATGAAATTAATGAAATATATATTTTTTATATAAATAATAAAATATTAATGATATTCATCTATTGGATATTTTTGTCACAGGGTTTGAATAAAACGTTATTATATATATAAGAACCTATTTTTTTAAAAGTTAATTTATACACCATGGAATGGAGAAACTATTTATAATTAAGATTTTTACACATTAAGATTTTTTAATAATGAAATAATCTTTTTATTTTGAATAAGGATATGAAAATTTACTTGGGATAAATTTCTGATTACTTTAATGTTTTGATGAATAGTAATAATATGCTAAATTATAATTAAAATGATCGTTTTTCATTAAGTTAAGTTATACAGTTAAATTATAAGATTAAAGAGTATTAAAGTATTTGTAGAATATATATTTTTCATAACTTATTCCATTAGTATTAATTTTACATTGAATTCATTTGTAAAACAATTAAAACTTTTGGAATGTTTTTACTTTTATAACTCGTTAAGTCATTTTAACAAATGGATTAATTTTAAATTAATTACTGTAACGTCTCTGTTATGATATTATAAAAATGTATAAATATTTAGAAACCTAATGTCCAAATTTTTTGAATTTAAATTTTGAAATTATGAATAGTAATATCAGTAATTATTTTTATTTACCATGATTAAAGGGAAAATCTGGTAAATAAGGGTTATGAAATTAATTTAATAATATAAAACAACCCTAAAATGTGTTCTAATAATATTGGATGATACATTTCTCACCATGTAATATTTGGGTCGATTTTGGGACACCAATGATTCACTTGGTTGGGAAAATGACAATTTATTATAATTAATTTAAAGTAAGGATAATTATAACATAAACATATATCTTCTATTAAATAGATTTCAAAATATGGTGATTTTACTCATCTATATACATATAAAAAATAAATAGAAATATAAAATTATTACCAACATCATGGTATTTTTTGTATAATGTTTACTATTATATAAATATATTTATTTATGACACAATTATAATGTAGTGGTTACCTCATTAATGAAAAATTAAAATAAATAAATTTCAAAATATTAGAATAAAATTAATTTGAAAATTTTGATGTCATAAAAAAAATTTGGGATGACTTGGACATATTAGTGATGAGTTAATAGGTCTTTATTGATGTAATAAGGAAACTATGAATTTTTATAATGTCATTTATGAATAGAGTCAAAAATAGACATAATTCGTAACTTAAAACATAAAATAGTTAATTAAATGATAGTAAATTCCTAAAAATAAATGATTCCTAAAAATGGTATATATAAATCCAAATATTACATTAAAAAACTTTTTCTTCGGTTATCTTACATGATAGGACAATTAAATTAACCCAAAATGTCTAAATAACATGATATCACGATATGATTAAAAAGGGTAAAATAAGTGTTAAACCAAAAAGGTAAGGATTAAAAATATTCAAACATGTATAAAAATTATTAGATAATGGGTATTATAACCCATATCTTCTTTTATATGATTTATAAAAATTGGGGGCCATTTTGAATCGAAATTGTATTTATAAGAAATTTTTATTTTGAGAGAATCTTAAAGTACCCCTCCCCTCTCATATAAAATTTCATGTCCCCCCATTACACTTAATTCCATTTTGAGCCATCATGCATGGACATGGACTACCCATTTCACTTAGAAACTTCCCATGTTTAATTGTAGAGGTTATTGTCTCCTCAAAATAACAACTCTATAGTGCCCTAGTAGGAAATTTAAATGAGGCACGTTGAGGAAGAGGAAATCTCATCTATCATTTCTTCCAAATTACATTAATCTTCTACATAATATTCATTATTTCTTTAATTATAACTAATAATAAAAATTCTAACTCATATTCTTTTATGTTATTATTAATCTGAGACAACCGTGTTTCATGTTGTATCAATCCTACGAAAAATGAAATCACGAAGCGTCAGTAAGTACAGCTTACTATCTTCACACTGTGGTGTAATCAGTTATTCACCTTCACCTTTCAATGATGGGTATAATTGTGGAAATAATAACTATATAATATTTTTAAAACATGATACTAATTCTGAGATATTATACACTATCCACATCAATACCATTCAATAATTATTTGAACGATATCGTCGCTCGTGTGTATGCATGACTTACCATCTACACGGTGCGATGTGATTTTTTCAACATAATATTCATTAATGCATGATTATATAAATGAATTAAATGAATAAATATGTTATATGTTCTAATAATATCATCATTTAAATGATATTACTATAACCTAATATTATGAATAATAACATATCCGACACAATATGCATAAGAACATAAAGAATTTAACACACGAATAATGAGTCAAAATGAAATGTTTCTAACGAAGGGATGAAAATATAATCCTAAATATTATAATTAAAGTCACTATGATTGTAGAATAAATCATTAAAATTATTTAAATCATCATACATGAGGTTCAGAGACATACAAAGAATATCAGACCGAATGTAAAGGACAACTTTTCTAATCTCATTTTATCCAAGATTGGTTATTCGTTTGTATCTTTACTGGATAAATTTATCTTCCATGCCCATGTTTTCATAAAATATTCTCATAAATGTTAGCAATTCTTATATGTATGTTTAAGTCATATTTTTCCATTTTAAATATTACAACATGTTTGGGATGAATTATTTCTTTTGTTTACCAAAAGAGTTACTATTTTACTTTTCCGAAAAAAGTACAAGGAGTATGTTTTTTTAACTTATTCGGTATGAATAGGTTTTTACATATTCACAACACCTTATTTCCAAGATTAATCTTATTTAATATTACAATTGTATTGTAATCAAAATTGTTACTTTTAAAATTTCATGACATTTTTAGAAAATAAAAATTTTTTAAGAAGAAAGGATATTTTCCTCCTAAATGGAGGAAAAGTGTTTTATCGAAATTATTTTCCATATTTTATAACATCACTTTATGTTTCTATCCCTGTTATTAATATGATCTTATTGTGTCAATGATGCAATGTTATTTAGGAAATCCTTGTGATTTAGGTCAATTATTATGGAATGATATTTAATAAACCCATTTTATTTGAAGGGTTATTATCGCATCCCATGTAAATAAAAAATATGACATTTTCATATTTATCAATATTTGTGAATAAAATGTTAATATTAATTTAAATGGATTTCTATGTTCAATGGAATACCCAATACGCAACAACGAGTTTCTTTCAAATATTACATTGCACACTAATAATAAAATAATATTATTTTAAATGGTAGTTAACGCCTAGCTGTTGTAATGGAGGGAATGAACAGAACTAAGTAAAAAATGAATATATATGTTTGTTAAATATTTTAACAATTAACCAATAAATTATTGAGGCTTAAAATGCGAATGAATCCAATTTTAAGCATAAATATTCTAATATTTTTCAAAAAGATCGATTAAGCGCCTTTTGATGGAGAACCCTTTTAAAACCTACATTTTGAAAATTATATATGTTATATTTGACAAAATAAAATCTTTCTTTATAATCAAGACATCAAAATTTACTTTGTGTAATTTTTTGTTATTTTTCGGATGAAGTTCATTTTTTTAATGAATTGTGAAAATGCTGTGTTTTAATTCTAAAACTCCTGGTAATCTCATTTATTTATATGGATAGATTAAAATTTTAATTGATTTTAAAGTGTAGTTAAAATATATTTTTACCTTTTAATCCAACTTTTGTCATTGGAAGTAATTTTACTTTGAAATTGGACATAAAAAAGTGTCAAACTTTTGATTGATATTGTTTCTTAAAAACACGCGTTTTTGACCACGGGAATTAATTATAAAATTAATTAATTAAACTTATATTTCTTTAATTTTGTAAAATATTAATCATTTTTGAATTCGGAATATCAAATATATCTTAGGGTGAATTTTTGGCATTCATCTAAAAAACGTCAATTTTTGATGAATAGTGAAACCACTAAGTGGTAGTTAAGAAATCTGATTTTTCTTTTAAATGAATTTTACCACTTATGTAAATTGAATTTAAAAAATATGAAATAAATGGTTTTCATTAGTATGTAAAATTCGGTTCAATGGGATGAATATAATTTTTGGTGAATAGTAACTTTTGAGTTTTATTAACCACGATTAAGGGTAATTTGTGTAATTAAAGGTAAAAATAATGTTATAATAATAGAATATTACCTTTAAACATGTCATATACTTATTGGATGAGTCATGGACGACTATAATAATCCATGGGTCATTTTGTGGGACCCCATGGAGCCACTTGGGTAAGATAATGATTTAAATACATTTTATTTAAAGTTAAAATAAAAATGTCACAAACATGTATTGTTTTACAAAAATAATTTTTACATGTGGTTATATGAGTTATATATTTTTACTATAAATATTAACTAGAAATATAAAACAATTTCCTATATCATGTAAGTTTTTATATATTTTTTAAACATCATGTAAATAAAATTATTTATGACACCATGATGATGCAGTGATTATCTCATTAAGGAATGATTTAAATAAAATGAAAAGATAAGGTAAAATATAAGACATACACATTTCGAAAAAAATATTGGATGGGAATATTTCGAACACTTATCACATTATCCTCAAAATATATCATTGTGGGACCTTTAAAATCTGAGAACTATTTTATAATATAGTAACATTTCAAGACCTTCCAAAAGTGACCCTCCTCCCACTTATAAAAGGCCACCAACTCTACCAACTCACCCACACCTCTAAAGCCATTTTCTCATCCAAACTGTACTCATATTATCTCTACACATCCCTATGTTACTCCTAGAAGCCTCAATTTGGGCAGAAGTCTTTCCAAGGAAGCCTTTGGCTCAAATAAAAAAGAGTTACCCGATTCAAAAGTAATGTCTTCTCTTATGTTCTTTTAATTTATTTTGTTTATCCAACCCCCTAAACTCATTTTATTCCTTTCCTTGGTAAAAAAAAGTATATTAAATATACTAGGATGTTTTTTTAAGATTTATTTTAGCTACACTTACACACACATCCGTCTAATGGTTACAGAACATACTGTTTCTGTGGATGGTGAAATACTGCCTCAGTAAACGATGATTGTTCAATCTTCTCCAACCACATTTCATGGTGACCATTATGATGGAAATATATTTATATATGATATATATTATATTTATTACCTATATATTCTTATGTATTTTATGTTTAAAACATATATTTATGTTTTTCATGTTGTGCAAATGCGATAATTTCATTTGAGGAAGTGTGGACTACCGCCCCCTCATTGATGTGACTCGTTCATGAAATACATGAAATGTATAAAGAATTAAATTAATGAACTTATGTGACCTATATAACATTTATATTATACTGTGATTATAATATATATATCTCTCATTTTGTTTTAATTCCATTAATATTACAAAGAAATGAAAGTAGCGTAATACGTGCGTACGGACTACCGTCTCCATGAACGGTGCATTTCATTTTTTGTCTCAAAATGTTATTGAATAGTATAAAACAAATATATATGGGATATATATGATATTTGAATATTTAATACAATTCTATATAATATTTACATATAACTACATGGACAATTCTTTTCAACAAGTTCATTTTTGACTCATGTACTGAACATCGACAAAACATATGATACGAACTCACATAATTACAAAATTATTATAACATTAAAATATTTGATAAGAATTGAATAATAAACTGTAAATTACATCCTTAAGATATTATTAATTGACCTAAGTTTATTATTCAGGAATATAATGAAATGAACAAGACAAGTCAGACTTGAGGTAAGGGATCCAACCTCTCTCTCTTTCTTTTTAAGTACTACATTTTATGTCACTTATTTTAAGCACATATTTCATATTTCGGGGGATGTTATTTCATATTAATTGTACTGTAACTTTATGTTCATATGATGAGAAAACCTATTTGTTCTCATCAATCCATTTTTGGATGTTTTATGTGGTGTCGTTAAGCTGTCGAATTTTCGTAATGGATTTCTTATCTCACTTTTAATTCCAGGAGATTTCCATTGTTTGCCACTTATTTATTACATGTGGTGTGTTTTTTACTTACATTTCATATATATTATCATGATTATATTTATATTCATTTCATTATGTGATTAATTTGGTGTTCATTATCTTTTTGTCATACGACTCGATTGATTACAACGAGGTAAGGTGTTTTTATCTCAATTTTTATTCTCATGAGATTCATGCTACATTTGACAATAATTCCTTTTGTGTGGGGTATGTAATGCCCATTATTGTATTCTTTGGGTAATATAATTTAATTTATGGGTATTTACATCTTCATTTTATGAACCTTCTTTCATGCGGTGTACATTTTGAAAGTAACCCAAATTGGTAAGGGAACTTTTCACCTTGCTCTTTTTAAAAGACTTCTTTTGTTAGGTCTTGTAATTATCAAATTCTTATGTTGGGATATGTTTTTATATATAAATATTTCATTAAATGACATATCCATATGATTAGATACTTTCTTTTTATCTCTCATCATCTCATCTTATGAATTTTAAAGGGACGACGTTAGGCTGTCGAATTTCTGTAACTGAACATCTTAACCCAATTTCAATTCTTTGGGTTAAACCTCTTCTTCTTGATTATTTCATGCTATGAATATGTGTGGATTTCATATAATTGTTTTAAACTTAATATTCACTTATATTGGGTGTATTTATATTTGTCACACATAATTATGTAATTAAAATATCCTTAATCTAATGATACCGTCTTTGTACGGGACGTCATCCCAATCTCCTTTCATTAAGGAATATATTGATTTCTGCACGTCAATATTTTATATGGTGTAGAAATCCCTTTTGAATGATCATTTCATTAAAATTTAATCCCTTCTATATGAAGTGTTTTAATAAATTACAAAAAGGAATGTTTTTTAACGTAAGCGGTAACAACGACCTTTTCTGTCATCGCATGTATTATTTGATCTCTGTCTTCATTAACAAGATCTAATTTTTTCAAAAGAAAAATAAATACCATACACTAATTTTACGTATTTTGGAATTGAAAATGGGTTTTATAATGGATTTACTATTTCAATATCCTAAAATTTTATATTTTAATTGCAATATGGGAACGATGACTTTTTTTCTGCTTTAGTTTTGTGTTGTGATTATGTTGTGGTTATTGGGAAATGTTTTTGAAATCGAGCGGTTCCATGATAAAATAAGGGAGGGTGAGCTCAAGATATCTCTCCAATGCATTAGGTAACATGAAGGAGTTAAAAAATAAGGTTTCTCCGAAGATATTTAGGGAATATACTATGATGAGTATTCCAAACGCAACCATGAGGGTTACTGCCTACGTAAGAATGTTATGAATGCCTCAAGTTACCTTTATGTCTTATGATTTCTATGAGTTATTCATAAATCTTATGATTTCATTAGGTATGTTAATGTCCTTTTGTTTTATGAGTAAAGTATGACTTCATTGGTTCTTATGTATACATGGACTAATGTTTTCTTTGCTTATTTTTATATCCCTTACTAAGCTTTTTAGGCTCATCCCATGTTTTTGAAATCTTTTCCACAGGACTTAATGATGAATAGGGTCAAGTATTGGATCAAGGAAAGGCATGATATCTAAAACATGGAACTAGACATGTTTATTTCTTAGATTTTTTATTTTATGAAAAAAATGGAAACTGAGTAGAAGTGTCTACTTTGTAATCTTTTGAGATGTAATAGTTATGTCCTAATTCTCTAAAACACTAAACCTGAAAAGATCCTCAATGTTAATTATACATTTAATTCAAGAATATGTAATTTTTTAATGTAGGGTCCTTATAGTTGGTATCAAAGGCCAGTTTAGATAACATTAGAGTTTAGGGTATTCTTTAGGCATAAGTGACATTACCATAATGGTTAGGATTTCAAAAGAAGACATAGTTTTAGATAAAGTGAATGAGTTTAAGATATCATGAATAATTATATCTTAGTATTTACCCTCATCATATGATATTTTATTATGATTCTAATGATATATTCACACTGAAATATTTGGGTTTAGTAAATGGATGGATCTAGGAGGAACCAAAGTAACAGTGGATGTGAAGAAAACTGTGATGGTTTTATAAATGAACAAATGAATGATATGGGAGTTGCAATGAGAACTCCTGTGGTTATTCAAAACCAACTATCTGGATTCATTATTAACCACTTGAACCTTGGTGAGTTCTCTAATGAATCATGTATGCGATAACCAACCCAATGTGAAAGTTCAGGTAATAATTATAGAGGTAACCATTAGGGTTTATATGATCCTTACTTTTGAGGTAATTATGGGTTACTATATGTTATGATGGAAAAGGAAAGGGAAAAGATAAAAATGTGGTTAAATTATGTTATGGTTATTTTTTAAGATTTTATCACTTTTTGGGAATGTTTTAATAATTATATATTTTTGGAAAAAGGGCAAAACGCAGACTGTGTGACAACCTATCGCGTCGGACAATGCTGCAGGAATCGAACTCACAACCAAAGTGTAACTGGGATTTATCGCCTACCACTGGACTACATGAAGTCCCTCATTAGTATGAATAATTATTTTTAGTTTGATGATCTTATGAATCATGACTATGTTGATTTTGGGTTATCTATGGAAATGATTAACATATCATAGAGGATGTGTGAATCGGTTAACTACTTTTCAGTATGAGACATTAAGAGTAACTGATGTTATTTGGAGATAAATGTTAAGATTTACCTTGGAATAAAATGTGATTAAATCCTTCTAGGATTTGGGTTTCAATATTAGTTTAGAGTACATTGATGAATTTTATGGATAACTGTTTATTGAATAGTCTTTGATGAACTTTGGGTTTTGTTGGACAAATTTTAGAGATTAAGAGTAGTTTTTCTTTTTGTAAAATATTATCCTTTTGGGGGATTATCTGATCTTGTACTAACCATTTTGGTTTTTTCCTAAAGACATGGGAAATATATAGTTCTCCTTTTTGGATTAGGTGATTCTCTAGAAGTTTATTATAGCGCTCTTAATGTGAACAAGTCATCCTAAATACTCACTTTTTGGAGAAAATATGAGTTTTTGTAAGAAATCTAGTATGAGATTAAATTATACATGACAATTAATTATGTTTCCTTATGATTTAGTTAAACTCATAAATAAATTACTCAATTAAAACTAACTTAAAACAAATACATTGTCTGTTGACGTTTCCTACTTGGGAATCAAATTCCATTTAACCAATCCCACATTTGTGATGTTCTCGTGGTTAACATTCTCCTAAACATGTTTTCTATCCCTCTCCATCATAAATTGACCCTTTGGTTTCTATTCCATATCCATGTTTTCCTATATGGAATCCTAGTATGAGTTAACTTGGGTGTCCTTTGAACTTCTCTTTCATTTTTTTTGATGTGACAGTTTAATGGACTCATTTTCCGATGTTGTGATTTCAATGAAGTTTCTAAGCCCAATTTTAAAATTGCGAGGACGAAATTCTCAAAATGTGGTAAAGATGTCACATCCCAGGTAAATAAAGAATATGAAATTTTCATGTATATCAATATTTGTGATAAAATGGTAATATTACTTTAAAGGGAATGCTATGTTCGATGGCATACCCAATACACAACAACGAGTTTTTTTGAAATCTTACATTGCACACTAATAATAAAATAATATTATTTTAAATGTTAGTTAACGCCTATTTTTTATAATGGAGGGAATGAATAGAACTTACTAAAAATTATTATATATGTTGGATAAATATTTTAACAATTACCCAATAAATTGTAGAGGCATAAAATGCGAATTAATCCAATTTTAAGCATAAATATTCTAATATTCATTAAAAGGCTGATTAAACACCTTTTGATGGATAATCCTTTTTAAATATACTTCTTGACAATTATATATGTTATATTTTACAAAATAAAATCCTTCTTGAGAATCAAGAACTCAAAATTTACTTTGTGTAAATTTTTGTTATTTTTCAGATAAAGTTCATTTTTTAATAAATAAAGAAAATGTTGTATTTTATTTCATAACCTCCATTTAATCTAATTTATTTATATGGTTAGATTAATTTTTTTCATTTAGTTTAATGTTTAGTTAAAATATATTTTTACCATTTAATCAAATTTTGGTCATTGGTTGTATTTTCACTTTGAAATTTCACATCAACAGGTGTCAAACTTTTGATAGATATTATTTCTTAAAAAGACGCTATTTGTTTTGACAATGAGAATTAATTATAAAATTAATTAATGAAACATATATGTTCTTAATTTTTTAAAATAGACATCATTTTTTAATTTGGAATATCAAATATATCTTAGGGAGATTTTTGGTATTGATATGAAAAACTTTAATTTTTTGATAAATAGTGAAACCACTTAGTGGTAGTTAAAAAAATTGATTTTTCATTTAAATGAATTTTACCACTTATGTGAATTGAATTTAAAAAATCTGACATACATGGTTGTCATTAGTAATGAAAATGTGGTTCAATGGGAAGAAAATAATATTTGGTGAATAATAACTTTTGAGTTTTATTAACCGCGATTAAGGGTAATCAGTGTAATTAAAGGTAAAAATAATGTTATAATAATATGAAATTACCTTAAAACTTGTCCAACCCTTATTGGATGAGTCATGGACGACCAAAAAAATCAATGGGTCAATTTTTGGGACCCCATGGAGCCAATTGGGTAAGATAATGATATTAATACCTTTCATTTAATGTTAAAATAATAATATCACAAACATGTATTGTTTTACTAAAATAGTTTTTATATGGGGTTATATAATTTATCATGTTGACTATAAATTTTCATTAGAAAGATAAAAAGATTTCCTACATCATGGAAATTTTTGTATATTTTTTAGACATCATATAAATAAATTTATTTATGACACCATGATGATGCAGTGATTACCTCACTAATGAACAAATAAAATAAAATTAAAAGATAAGGTAAAATCAAAGAACTACACTTGTCAAAAACCTATTGGATGGGTTTATTTAGAATCCTTATCACCTTATCCTAGAAATATTTCATTTTGGGACATTTAAAATCCGAAAACTATTTTATAATAATGTATCATTTCAAGACCATCCAAAAGTGACCCTCCTCCCTCTTATAAAATGTCCCCCACATCTACCCCCTTACCTACACCTCTCAAGCCATTGGCTCATCCTAAATCTGATCATATTATCTCTCCACATACCTATATTACTCCTAGAAGCCTCAATTAGGGCATAATTCTTTCCAAAGAAGCCTTTGGCTTAAATTGAAATGAGTTACCCAATTTAAAGGTAATGTCTTCTCTTATGATCTTTACTGTTATTTTGCTTCTCCAACCCACTATACTAATTTTATTCCTTTATTTTGTAACATAAAAAGTATATTAAAATTACTAATATTATGTTGTGAGATTTATTCTAGATACACTTACACACACCTCCATCTAATGGTTAAAAAACATACTGTTTATGTGGATGACGAATTACTGTCTCATGAAACGATGATTATTCAATCATCTCTTACCACCTCTAATGGTGGACATTATGAAGGAACTATATTCATAAATGATATATATTATAATTATGTCATCTCTATGCTTCAATATTTTTTATTTAAAACATACCTTTATTCTTTTCAGGTTGTGCAAATGCGATAATTTCATTTGAAGAAGTGTGGACTACCGCTCCCTCAAGTGATGTGACACGTTCATGAAATTCATGGAATGTATAGAGAATTAAATTAATGATCTTTGTGACCTAAAAACATATATATTATACTGTAATTAATATATATATATATATATATATTATTTATTTTTAATTCCATTAAAATGTCAAAGAAATTAAAGTAGCATTCATGCGTACTTACGACCTACCATCTCCATGAATGGTGCATTTCATTTTTTATTTACAAATGTCATGGAATAGTCTAAAAAGAATATATACTAGATATATATGATATTTAAATCATTAATAATATTCTGGAGATTATGTACTTATAACTACATGGACAATTATTTTCAGCAAGTTCATTTTTGACTCATGTACCGAACATCGACCAAACGTATGATATGAACTCACATAATTAACTAATTATTATAAAATGATAATATGTGATATGAATTGAATAATAAACTTTAAAATAATTCATTATGAAATTATAAATTGAACTATGTTTATTATTCATGAATATAAAGAAACGAACAAGACAAGTCGGACATGAGGTCAGGGATCCTACCTCTCTCTCTTTCTTTTTAAGTACTCTATATTATGTCACTTATTTTAAGCTCATATTTATTAGGTTGGGGGATGTTATTTTAAATTCCACTTACTATAATTTTTATGTAAATATGATGAGAGACCCAATTTTATCTCATCAATCCATTTTTGATGTTTTATTTGGTGCCGTTAGGCTGCCGAATTTTGGTAATGGATTTCTAATCTCACTTTTTATTCCATGAGATTTGCATTGTTTGCCACTAATTTATTACATGTGATGTATTGTGTACTGAAATTTCATATATAATATCTTGATTATATTTATATTCATGGTATTATGTGATTCATTTGGTTTTTATTATCTATTGGTCATACGGCTTGATTGATTACAATGAGGTAAGGGGTTTTTATCTCACTTTTCATTCCCATGAGATTCATGCTACATTTGCAACTATTTCCTTTTGTGTGGTGTATTTACTACCCATTATTGTATTTTTTGTTTAATATAATTTAATTTATTGATATTTAAATCATTATTGTATGACCCTTCTTTCAGGGGGTGTACGTTTAGAAAGTAACCCAAATCGGCAAGGGAACCATTCACCATCCTATTTTTAAAGGAGTTCTTTTGTTAGATCTTTTAATTTACATCTTAATATATTGGGAAATGGAGTTTTATATCCATATTTCTGTAAATGATATGTCCAAGTGGTGAGATAATTTTTTATCTCTCATCATCTCGTTTTCTGAATTTTAAAGTGACGTCGTTAGGCTGTCAAATTTCTGTAAGGGAACTTCTTAACCCAATTTCGATTCATTGGGATAAAACTCTTCTTCTTTGTTATGTCGGGCTATGAATATGTGTGGATGGAATCTGATTGTTTTACACTTATTAACCACTTATATTGGATGTATTTATATTAGTCACACATAATTATGTAATTAAATTATCTTTAATTAAAGGATACTGTCTTTGTACGGGACTTCGACTCAATCTCCTTTCCTTGAGGCATCTATTGATTTCTACAAGAAAATATTTTATACGGTGTATAAAACCCTTTTGAGTTTTCATTTCATTCAAAAGTAATCTTTTCTCTACGAAGTGTTTTACTAAATGACAAAAAGGAATGTTTCTTTTTTAACGTAAGTGGTGACAATTACCTTTTCCGCCACCGCGAGTTTTATTTGATCTCTGGATTCCTTAACAAGCCATAATGTTTTCAAAAGACAAATAAATACCATATAATATTTTTACATATTTTTTTATTGAAAATTGTTTTTAGAAAGAATATATTATTTCAATATCATAATAACTTATATTATTATTGCAATGTGGGAATATTATATTTCCTTTATGCTTAAGTTATGTGTTATGATTATGTTGTGGTTGTTGGGAAATGTTTATGAAATCAGGTGGTTCCATGATAAACTAAGGGCATGTGACCCCGAGATAGCTCTCCAATACATTGGGTAATATGAAGGAGTTAAACGGTACAGTTTCTCCGAAGAGATTTAGGGAATATAATATGATGGGTATTCCAAACGTAACCATGAGGGTTACTCCCTACATAAGAATTTTATGAATTCCTCAAGTTACCTTTATGTCTTACGATTTCAATGAGTTATTCATAAATCTTAATATTTCATGACGTGTGTAAAGGTGCGTATGTTTTATGAGTAATGTATGATTTCATTTATTATTATGTATACATGGACTAATGTTTTATTTTTATATTTTTATATCCTTTACTGAGATTTTTAGGCTCATCCCATGTTTTTGAAATGTTTTCCATAGGACATAAAGATGAATAGGCTCAAGGATGGGATCAAGGAAATACGTGCTATCTAAAACAAGGAACTAGACATGTTTCTTTTTAAGAGTTTTTATTTTATGAAAAACACGGAAACCGAGTAAAAGTGTCTACTTTGTAATATTTTGAGATGTAATAGTTATTTCCTAATTCTCTAAAACTCTAAAACTGAAAAGATCCTCACTGTGAATTATACATTTAATTCAATATTATGTAATGTTTTAAGGACGGGTCATTATAGTTATGCCATGGTGAATTTTTTTTATGTTTTTGTGGCACACATAATAATGGTTTCATAATGACATGGGTGTGACATATATCACACTCAAATTCATTCCTTATAGAATTATATCTCATGAGATAGACATGGATAAAATGTAATGAAAATCTGGTTCATCGATACCGGGTAGGAACGAGGACTGAACTCAAATCAGTAATGGACTTTGACTGCTATGAAAGTTTTGGAAATTTGCCTTGTCTAAAATGATATTATATTATATTTTTATATAGGTATTCCCAAAAACTTCATGTCTTCTGTTATGACTATTTTGATAACATACAACTTTAACGATTAATCCCACAACATGATATTGTGATCGTCTAAATGAAGGATAGTATTGTCAAACGTTATGTTCTTATGATTATGATATAATTAATAGTTCCAATATTTACCCTTATTGAACATTTGAGAATAACCTTTTTTGTTTATTTTCTATAGTTTATAAAGAATTGTATTAATTATGATATTCCAAAAATTATTATAGTTATGATGAATGAAATGAGAGACAATGTAGATGTTTTATGAACTATTTGTTAATGTTTCCCAGTTTCTAAAGACACAATACCTATACGGTCCTTTCATGGTTTTCTTATATGTTGTAATTACTATACATCAATTTTGATGTAATGTCAATGTATGTTAATATTTGTTTGTTATAGATTTTCATCTGCTATAACCGAAGATATGGATCAATAGTCTGCTTCTCATTCAAAAAGAAGAATTTAGGATGGACTAGTTTTTACGGTCCATTTGTCTACATAATACTTTCTTTGGAAAGACCAAAAAAGTTATGATAAATAATGAGTATACTGTCCCAACAAACATTATTGACATTCATGGAGGTTTGAATCAGAATTTGGGATTATTGAGTTTTCTTATAACCGTAGTGTATGTTCCACTATCAGAATGTATCTTTTTTAGAACATTGATGGATGTAATTGAAAATTCGCATGGTATTTGTTAGATATTGGTTAATGTTCTATAGTAAGAATAATATTGGTCCTAGATATGATATTCAGGATTCAGTTAATTTTTATGATAATGTTGAGAACACATATATGGTATAATTATTATGCTAACCAGATTTGAAGATAATTGGTGTTTTTATATTGTGATCATGTGTTCTGGAATGTTTCACCCATTTTTGGTCACCAACAGCTTGGGGTTAAATAGAATCTTTCTCCTCATTTTCTAGTACATTATGAGGTCTTCGATAAGGCGAGGAAGGTGTCTAATAATTTCGAAGGTCCCCCATAGAGGATGTCAGAAATAATTTTTTGCAGGTGTCACTACTACCAAAGTATCTCATAGATCCTTCACATGTTCAATGAAATATTTACTATTATGTAAATCCATATTTATCTATAAATGAGAATCTGCTTAAGTTATTTGAATTTTAAAAAAAGGTAAATCATGGGTGGATGATACATTTGGTTCATGTTCTATAGAATAACAATTCATATAGTGATAAGAAATATGAAACAAAGTCATTGATGATATATTAATTATACTGTGATTTTGACGTGAAATCTCCATCAAAGGATTTATATATATATATAATATTTTAGGGTGTTGAGGTTGTAACATCTTATTAATATATTAAGAAACTTATAAACAAGTCTTTTGAACATGATTTTGATCGGTCTCTTTTAAGGGGTTTTTGAGTAAACTTATAGAAAACATAAAGCACTTTCGTTTTATCCACAGTTGGTGTACAATTTTCCACGATTACTGTAATGTTTTACCAAACCATGCACCATAATATTTAAAATTTTACAAACACATGCCATGGTATGATTCACTTTTGGCCCATGGTTTGACAGACCATGTGCCCACCGAGGAAGATATGTGTAACCCCACTATTAGGGGGGCCAACAATGGTGTACGACTTGAAAAACTGAGCCCACCTACCCAGGAA